>OW971957.1:4383451-5009701 GCA_943193695.1 Acrobasis suavella | reverse complement strand
GTTGATTCCACAGTTCGGTCGTTCGTAGATTTCTTTACTTGTTTGAAAAAGTTTATTTTAAAACGTACGGTGGTTTATTGCCAACCATCCAAGTGGTGTGGATGAAATTTTAAAACCAGATGGGTAGTGAAATTTTGCAGCAGGTATTAAGTCGAAAAATTCTTCAGAGCATTCCCCATGATAAATGCAATAGAAAATGCACAAGGATGCAACATCCCTACGTCACATCGTCGATTTTACGAGTTGCACGATTTTGAATACGGTCAAAAGGAAGAAGTTGGTATTTAGGTGCCCGCCCGGAGATGGGAGCAATATTAAGTATTTTTTATCATTTTTTTTTTTGGTTTTGCGGCACTGGGCTCTGTCTGACCTGTTAAACAAAAAGAACCTTCATCAGTATCGGAGCATATATAACTGTAAAGGATAAACACGTGATATAGTTAGTAGTAAGTTAGATATAAATGTGGTACAAACATCTTGTTCCAAAATTGGGTGGGTTCCTACTTTTTTGGGTCATAAATAAATTCTTTGGTACTGTAAAGTAAATAAAACGTCACCAAATAATGTCACTTGTCACTGATCATATCCATTTTCAACAAGATTTTAGATTTATTATTGCAGAAAAACTGATATCAAGAACGCTATTTGACTCCAAGAAACTATGACGTCATTATCCTGTGTTTCATACAAAACCCGTATAAAATGTTTGTTTTGCTGTTTAGAAAAAGTATCTGATTTGAGTTGATTGAAAAAAAAATTGTGATATCTAGCCAGTTCTCCATAAATTTTTAAAAGTAAATTACTAACAGTGAAAACGGAACAAAACTTGGTTGAAAAACGAACGAGATATAATGATTTTACGAAAATATGTTTAACTCACTCGCAAAAACGCTATTTTCTATAGCAAACTAGCTGACCCGGCAAACGTGGTTTTGCCATATAAATAATTTCCTAGTAATTTTTGTCTAAAAAATAAAAAAAAATTTAGGGGTGGACTACCTACTACATTTAGGGGGATGAAAAATAGATGTTGGCCGATTCTCATAGATACCGGATAAGCACAAAAAATTTCATCAAAATCGGTCAAGCCGTTTCGGAGGAGTATGGCAACGAAAACTGTGACACGAGAATTTTATATATTAGATGTATAGATGATATGGACTTTGACGTCACCAGTCCATATCGGACTTCTCTTTCTAATTGAAACTTTAAAGTATCACATGTTCGTCGCTGATAAAGATGTTTTATAAATTCTTTCATATTTGTTTACTGTGGTTAATAAAGATTTTATAAATATAAAAAATACGCGCATATTCCCTGGCGGCAGCCAGTTGTATAACATTTCGTATAAATGCATTCCTCAACAAGTAATTATTACAAAAACAAAAATACCCGACTGCCTTTTTTATTTTATTTTTTATTTTTATTATTTTTTTTTGTATTTGTTTATTTAAGTATACCCAGTGTGACTCTTATAGTAAATACGAATCTAACGACACCTCTCAAGCAAAAATCCATCGAGCAATTCAGGCTGCAGAGCGTGTCAAACATTTAAATCTGGCGCCAAAATCCGCCATTTTTTTTAATTTGATATAACCAGTGTCACTTTCACAGTAAATACAAATCTAACGACACCTCTCAAGCACATCCATCGAGCCATTCAGGCTGCAGAGCGTGCCAAACAATTATACAAACATACATACATACTCTCTAAAAAATATAACCCTCCTTCTTGCGCAGTCGGGTAAAAAGAGCGTTGACGTTAGGCAGGTAACCGGTCGTAATACTACAGCCAAGTCGCTTAAACTGTTCTGGCTATTTCTTCTTTATTTCGTATGGTCATCGGCATTCTTGAGTGACCTGACATGATCCGCTAGATGACAACAAGTCAAATCAGACACTGTTTTCTAAACGTCAAAATAAACATTTTTTCAAGTATGGGATGTTGTATGAAATACGAAGCTTAACGTCATGCTTTTTCGGAGTCAAATAGCGCTCTTAATATCAGTTTTTCTCCATTAATTAATCTAAATTCTTGTTGAAAATGGATTTGATCAATGGAAAGTGACAATATTTTGTGACGTTTTATTTTATGAACTGTACCGAATAATTTATTTTACATCTAGTATCTACTCAATTTCATATTATACGCGAAGAAAACACGACAAAGAAAGAGAAATCGGCATTTCCATACAAATGTGTCCAGCCGCCCGGGCAATTTATAAGGGAATATCGAATGTTTTTTTTACTATTATTTTAATTGCATTATACTATAATGAGCTAGTTTAGCCCGTGGTTCGTTTATTACGGGTATGACCCGTCCTCGTTATATATACAATATGTAATAAAAACCCTATCCGATCCTTGAAAGTTGTTCGTATTGACGGTATGAGTTGCTCCTACAAGGATCGGACAGGTTTTTGGTACATATTGTATATTTGGGAAAGAAAATGCGACAAAGTGCTCTCCGAGCCCTGAAGCTGAACAGCTTAGGATACAATTGGCATCGCGCTTAGGTGAAGTAGGTCCAGGTATACCTTCAGGTATATGTTTCAATAACAGGTCCACTAGAAACTTCCCTGCCTTCCACCCGTATCGATCAAGCAATACCGTTCTTACCCTTTCAATAATATCGTTTGTAAAATAATCGATCACAATTTGTCTCTAAATAATGAATTTCGTTTCGTCCATTGTACTGAAGTTTGCGTGTTGAAAATATGGAGGGAACAGAAAGATACGCAAAGAATAGGAATGAAGACATTTTGTTTTAGCTCATTAGATCGATTTTATCAAAAAGTATAGTATACGTTTGTTTTCTTTTCTGTGATTGCAAAATAATGACAAAGATAAATGAAAAAGCGTTCGATCAGCTACGATTTTTAACGTACGATTTTTAAGGTGACGTAAATCACCTCCACTCCGAAACTTCGAATTTTTACTATTTTGCTAACCAAAAAAATATGGGCCCATTATTTTTGGATAATCTAGTTAATGGACTAAATAAAATAATATATATTTATTGCCAGTCCACATCCCTATTAAGTGTACCTTTTACAATATTATTGAAACTTAAGTGAGATGACGTAATAACTGTTTCTTAGTTTCTTCTAACTCAAAGGAACGACAGCGACGGGCAGCCTTCTTTACTGTCAAACCATAGCCTTTATTTCTATCTATCAAATGCATAAAATAACTTGGCAGTCGCGATCTGTGTTGGCTTTCTTTTGTTCAAGCTATACTATGCATTGCGTTAATAAAAATAAAGGTGAATATGGTTTGGCAATGAAAGTGCGCTGCCCGCCGCTGCCTTTCCAGTTTCACGTATAGTGTAGTCGTAAGAGGCCGATTATTTTCGAACGATTAAGAGCATTTGGGACCACGTAACTGTTTGGTCGCCGCTTTTCCTAGCACTCGCCCTGAAGATGATCGTCGAAACCGATTGAAACTAGTCTGCCCTTTCCCACAACACTACATGAGTCAAACCGTGTTGAAGAACGTTTTGTGTTATACAATTGATCGGCCAAGGTTATTTCGGTCTATTGTTGTGAGCTCGTTAAAGAGTATCTTACACATTTAAGGCGTGTATTCTTCCCACTGTTGATATAAGATATAATTTGGAGGAAACAAGTTTATGAGTTCACCCATTCGTGTGGAAAATGTTCTTAAATATATTTCGAAGAAGCCAATTATTTGTTTGTGAATAAGCGAAAAGTAAGTTTGAAAAAGTAATTTGATTGATTTTATGTTAGTTCCGCTTTGACAGATCGGATTGGAATCAAATTGGACAGGTAGATAGAATATTATCTAGCAATATGTAAAATATAAGCAGATATTTTACATATTTACACTTTTGATTTTATTTCCACTATGTCAAGGCCTCTTTCAGACATCTCGACTCCGGTCTTCCTTTTTTTTCCAGCGTTTTCAGTGGAAATGGGCAGGTGCGCGAGCATGTTACTCGCGCACCTGCCCATTTGACCAGTGATCGGAGTAGATAGAGCGATTTGGGGTCAATAATCTCAACCGTATATGTTAATATGGACATGCCATTGGAAAACCGGAATTTTTAAACTATTTTGTCTTTTTTTTTCGCAATTTCAAATTTATTAAGTGGAGGAGCTAGGTGTAAGGTGAGAAACCAATAAATATGAGCAAGATTGTATTTCTTAACACTTTCATCGCCATGCACAGCTGACCGGCATTCTAAAAACTTCAAGTAAAATTCTATTAAACTATAAAATAGCAACACAAACGAACAGAATATTCGATTGGCCTTTTTTAATGATTTTTAGACAGTGTTTCACAAGTTAACATTCACTTATGTTCTCGTGGAAAACTTGTTTTTCCGCGATGAAGTAAGAAGAAACCTGTATGGCTTTGCATACAGCAACTTGAGATCACCAAAGTTTCAAATCCATCAGATGAATTTTATCGAAACACAATATACAAAAAAAAACTAACAAACATTAATTTGATTACTCGACAGACAAATAAAATAAATTTAAAACGTTTTACTATCCCTGCCTTCACGAATAAAGTAGTTACTAATTCAATAAATTAATTCAACCCCACAAACGGGGGAAAAAACCGGAACTTGTCGGAAAAAAGGCATGTCCATATTATGTATGACATCATACAAGTACCAAAAATCGCTCTACCTACTCCGATCACTGCAAATGATAGATGCACGAGCAAGTCACTACATGGGTAGAGACCCAAACAACCGCAGAAGAACCGGAATGACACACAAAATATTATCTACCTTATTAACCTAAATAAGATTTCGTTGGAATTATCTTATATCAAACTACTTTCGTGGGTAAGAACTATTACCTACTTAGCCGATTGTGTAAAACCAACGAAGGTCTCCGTAAAACGTCTCCGTTTCAACTTCGGCAAAAATCGGTTGTTCTCGCTTACAGGTCGCATTTCTTAACAGTTTTTCGTTAAATTTTGTGAACAGGTTAGATAATTCGCTATTTTACAACTTGGAATTGTATGAAATACAGGCAGATGACGTCATAGTTTCTTGGTGTCAAATAGCGCTCTTATTTTCAGTTTTTATGCAATTATATATTTTAGATACGATATTTTAGACAAATTGGTTCAGTTGAAGTATGCTTTTAATTGTTTTGCAAATTGATTCTAGTGGACTTTATGATATTAAATTGGTGTAGTTGAGTGTCATAAATGCTTATGCTAATGGACAATCTGTGAAATGATTAAAGTGGACACTCATAGTGCGGCTGTAGTGATATTTATTTGCGGACTGTGGTGTGCGTCTTTAGGCGCCGTCCGCCACTCAATCGGCTATGAAAATAAGTGGACTCGTATAGATTTTTCGCCAGAAGCTCCCTTGAAGCAATCAAAAGACCTACACCAACCTTTGATTGCATACTTAGTGTTAGGACTTAGGAATAAAGAAGTGATAAAATAAAGATAGGCTCTAAAGGACTAGTATCCAGAGCCGTAAAATAATTATTTAAAAAAAAATTGGTTCGCGATCGCGGCACGACTAGCAGCTGCGGCTGGTGTCGCCTAAATACGTATTTATTTTATTATTTATGTACTGATTTATGTGAAAAAGTTATTACTTCATCATGTAATAATGACCCTATAGTTTTTTGCTAAGGGTGAGTTCTATGTAGTACTTTATTTCACGCTCACAGCTCGCGTGCCGAAGGCAGTTATTATTCGCTTACGAAAATTAAAGGTGATGTGGAAAGCGGAAATGATCGTGGATGTGGCATTGTTTGTTTGCGGGGATGAAGCAGCCATAAGTTAGTGAGAACGTGAAGCTTTTCTACGCACATACGCCAAAAGTGGCCGATTTCCGCAATTGTGCGTAGAAAAGATTTACGTTCTCACTTTAAACTTTAAACAGTAGTTCATAAAATAGTTTAAAGGGTTATCTAGGGTCTGATCAAGGCCAAATTTTAAATGATATATCCGTTTCCTTTTAAATGATGTATTTCAAATGGGTGCAGCACTGGACCCCGGAAAATTCATGTAGCCTTTTGCGTAGGTGTGTTTTTTATGTTTTTATAATAATTACTTGTGCCTTGTGCCTAGTGCGGAAATCTTAGTTATTCATATTAGTTCTCTCGTTAAAAAAATGATTTTGTATTTTGAAGGAATTAACTATATCTAAATTATATCAGTAGGCGATGCAGCTAGCAACCCATCACTATTTGCATTCCCTTTTTCCACCTTCACTTGAACCATCACCCTAAACCAGGCCTTTGAATCTTACGACTCTAGATCCTGACTACCCTGTTATGTATTACGATGTGATAGTGTTTCTACATTAGTTGCAACTCGTTCTTGGCCTGTTTTATTGGCTTACCTTAATAATGTAACTCGTAAACACCAGAATAGAAACACGTCTAGAAGTTGAAGAACGCAATAAGGATCACAATATAAAAGTTTTAGACGTGCGTTGTAGGTATGTATGTATGTCTGTATTGGGAAGGTTTATGAGATACGTTTATGGGTATTCCCACTTTATGTACCTGCACTATTGATTGGTAAAGGGAGCGCGGTAGTGCGCTCGCCAAGTGCCGGCAGTGTTCAAGGTGAAAATGGTTAACAGTTTTTTTGTGAAAATGGTTAACAATTTTTTTTAATCCAACTCAAAATTCCTCCTACCCTACGGTGTTCATTTCTTCTCTCATGGTCGCTGACTGAGGATGAAAAGTCTAAACTCGAAGTTTGCCAAAAAGCTATGGAACGAAGCGTACAAGGCTTCAAAAGACTGGATAGAGTTCCAAATACTACGCTTTGTTCCATAACAGGCATCGCGTAAATGAACTAACGCCATGGATCCCGAGAATGATCGACGTCGCAGGGGAAGGCCGAGAAAGAGATGGCGCGATGATTTCCTCACCCATGCCTCACAAGTTCACAACTAGTGCTTATGGGCCGGAACAGACGGGGCGCAAGTTGCGCCGCGTAACTGCTAGAAATAGCCGGTTTGGTGGATAAATACTCAGTCTACCCATTTGAAAATTTACTCAATAGATTGAGTAAATACCCGATAAATATCCGTATATATCCATTTACCATTTAGTCGTGACACCTATAATAATATATATATTCATATTCATTTAATTCATGTCTTTATGTCAATTTTGGAACTTAAATCTAGTTTAAAATTGCAATTCTTGTCAAAAAGTGCGTGCGTATGCTACAATATGCCTAAAATGTAGGCAGACGTCAAATGCGACTCTTAAGTATATGAAAATCATAACAATCATACATTGAAAGTAGGCTTCTTTGACTTATTACCATTTTTTACTGGGAGGTGTGCAAACACGTAATTATAAGTTAAAATAAGTAAACAGATATGTCAAATGCTATGTCAATATATGAGCACGCTCTATTTAATCTATTTATTTAATCTACTGAGTAAATACTCAAATGGGTAGATTGAGTATTTATCCACCGCCATCTCTAGCTGTTACGCGACGCAACCTGCGCGTCATTCCCGGCACTACATGGTTCACTGCCACTTTTAAAATAACAATCACTTTGCATTTTTTTAATTGGCCACCAGTTCTTAAAATATAGGTAATTATTAAATGTATATGTTTTACTTAAACAAGCATACCATAAGTAAAGTTCAATCATAATTTTGTAACATTGGTTTGATGTTATGTAGAAAAATAATAAGAAAACAAAATCATAAACAAACTGTTAGTACCAAATATTGTTTTTCCTTTTGTCATTTATATTTATTCAATAACCAAATATTTACTTCCTTAGTTTAAAACTCCAGTGAAATAAACTTGGCCGTTTTTTCCCCTTGGAACATTTGATTGGATATAAAGCCTCGAAATGCTCCGGATTTTGTAGCACGTGTTTTATGTAAGAAATAACGAATGAGATTTGGGGGGACTTTTTATAAATTGACTTCTTACCTCTCTTCGGGCCGTTCGGTTTTTTATTGACAAAAAGATTTATCAGTAAGTAAATATTTTTTTTAAGAAAAGATAAATATTTTTTTGGTTTGGTAAAAAGTTATGCGTATTAATTTTAAGTATAGGAACTCGGTAAATGTAGATATGTGTAAGATATATAGTGTATGTAATTAGTGACACGTGCCTATCGCAATTTAATTAACTAATTTCTGTTTCTTTTTAAAGGCTGACTGGTAGAAAATGCTTTAGCATTAACCCTTTTGCACCATTGTGGTCAATAAAGATTTATAATAAATACCTGAGTAAATTAATGTCTTTTTATTTCATAATTTCTTTTATTTATAGAGATAATAATAACAGAAACGAACCGTTCCGTACCACAATCTATAAAAATCGCGTTTTTTCCGTGGGTAAAAAATTAATCTTTAAGAGGTCCCCCTTCAATATTTATTTTATTCTGTTTTTCGCCTTTATTGTCATAGGGCCATAAAAATACATCATTTGTGAAAATTTCAACTGCCTAGCTATCACGGTTCATGATATACAGCCTGGTGACTGGTAATAGGGTCCCGTTTTACCCTTTGGGTACGAAACCCTAAAAACTGTCAAAAAAAGGGTTTATTTATAACATTGTTTTCAACTCTCGCAAACTGATTTCAATATTGGCGGCCGAGTCCCGATGTCGCCTAACTTTAGTTGAGATTTTGTATTGTATTTTAGTTGAATTGCTGCGTAAAATAAGTGAAATAGTCGATTTTACTACGGAGAAAGTACGAAGTAAGTAAATAAGTATATTCTAATTAAACGAGCAAACCGAGCTAAATGGGAGTATGTTATTTATACAATAAAAGTCTGAGTTTGTAGGCTTTCTTTTTTAGAAATTTGCTATAATAATACATTTATATAATTTGCAAATTAAAAAAAAAAGGAAAACCAATAAACCTTTTTTTATTGTGTCTCGACAACATGCTAAAAAATCATTGAGATCAGATAACGTTTAGAAGAGAAAAAACAAGTAGAAGGAGAAGTGAATATTTAAGAGGTAAAGGCAGTATGTCATATTCTCCATTTAATTGTATGGCGACCGAAATTTGACCTTAAGGCGGCCTTTCCCGGCCGCTCTGCCGTCAACGCGAGCATAGTTTGAAAAGCTTGTTGTTTTATCCAGGGCATTACCAGAAAAAGAGGCAAACCAAAAGGGAGAGAAAGCGCCTAAGGGCACGATTTGCATTTTAGGAATTAAATTAGTATTATTATTAACTATCCATTGAACGAATATTAACTATTCATAGGGTGCGGAAATTTCATAAAACTTGTTCCAGGAAATACTTTTTTTTCAGTTAGTCTTACACGTGTGTGGAATAAATGATTTTTATTAAAAAAAAAAAAAATTGAAGGTTTCTATCGAAATATTTTTTTCACTTTTACAATTTATGAGTACTTTATGAACGGTCGAAGTTCAGGTAAAATTTGTGCAAATAATCAGACTTTTGGAGGCGTATGCTGAATTTGTATATCGAAATTTTAAATTTTTTATTTCGATAGAAACCTAGAAATAGCGCACAAGATATCTGTCAGTTCAAAAGTTTTTCAAGAAAGAGTAGTTACAACGCCATAATCACGTACGAGCGTTTGTATGAAAAATAAGACTGGAAGGCCGCTCTTAAGATCGCATCTTTGTCGTCCGTCTTATTAATGTGGACTGTTCTAAAGACAATGTTTTGACCCGCTCATTTTATTTTATTTATTTATTTAACCCAAAAGAGCAACAACTTTATTTGCCAGGCAAATTAAAAAAGCCAACCCGACTTTCAAGCGTTTCGAACGGCTGGACCGATTTCCATCAAACATAGCTAGGAACAATTTTAACAGATGCGCATTGAAACCGGTTCATTTGTTTGGGAGCTACGATGCCACAGAGACACGTCAAACTAATAAAACCCCTTTTTACGTCGGCGGTTATAAATAATAAATAAAATACCACCTCTATAAGGTTTTCTACAAGTTTTTCTACGTATTGAAACATATCATTAGTGTCAAGGATCAATTCACTGCAAATTACTATGATCAACGTACCGCTTAACCAACGGAAAGTTTTTAAAGTAGCGTTGCATAACAATCGATAGTTTGACTATCAATAGTATTTATTACATAGAATAACCGATACTATCGACAGTATCGATAGTATCGATTGTCAATAGTTTGCAATACTATTGATGTGTGGCGACCTCTACTGCCACTACGAGGAACTACAAATCAAGAGACAACCGAAAATACAGTTCACAAGAAGCATATGAGATGGCGCCAGCAGTTAAGTATCTTACATCTCGATCTCGGAGTTTGCCCGATTCGGTGCATACTCGTATATACAACTTCCGACGATACACCGTCGGAGCCGCGTTCCCCAGGCGCAACACCATGCCT
Source organism: Acrobasis suavella (assembly GCA_943193695.1). Taxonomy (NCBI): domain Eukaryota; kingdom Metazoa; phylum Arthropoda; class Insecta; order Lepidoptera; family Pyralidae; genus Acrobasis; species Acrobasis suavella. The sequence goes on along the minus strand of OW971957.1, from coordinate 4,999,358 downwards.
GGCAGGAAGATCTTCCCTTTGTGGCGGCCGAGCATATCACCTCGCTCCCGCTACAGATGTAAGGTAAAACTAACGATACTGTCAACGCTCAGTACAGTTTGTTACCGCTTCTTCTGTACTTGCGCTTTGGAGGCGGCAGTAAACTTAGTTGTAAGTAAATGATCTGACGTCAACAACTAACTATTAAGAAATCGAAAGAAAAAAGAAATGACAATTATCAAGTGATATAAATATCCAAAGATAAATAAATGATTTTTGACTTTGACTTTTTTTTTAAAAATGGTATCTAAATTTAACAGTATCGATACTATCGATAGTTTTACCTTATATCAATAGTATTGCAAACTATTGACAAGCAATACTGTCGATAGTCCTATCGATATTGTGACTTTTTTTCAAGGCCATGATAGTATGGATTGGATAAATTTGGATAGGCTATCGATATTTTATACTATTGCTTGCAACACTATTTGAAAGCTTCCAAATACTAATGGTTGACGTCAGGCAGGATCCTCCATGCTGAGAATTTAAAATGTACGAGCTGTTTCTCTTCCCGACAGATCGAAGAAATTAGCGGCAATGGGAATCAATTTGAAATGCGGCTACCAACCCGTCAGTATTTTGATTCCTTTTTAACCCCCGACGAAAAAGAGTAGTGTTATAAGTTGGACGCTTTCTGTCTGTGGCATCGTAGCTCTCGAACGGATGGACCGTTTTTAATGGTTTTTTTGTCGTAAAAAGAAGTTCTCTTGCGCTGGTTCTTGACTATGTTATAAAGAAAATCAATCCAGCCGTTTAAAAGTTATTGGGGGTTAACGCTTCGAAATTGGTATTTAAATTATTTGGCAAATAATAGATGGCGCTACACGGATATTAATTTTACTTAACATCGGTTCGAATATGTAGTTCCGCCACGCATCACTAAATGGTCTTGTCGGAGGTTTTTTTTTTATTTTCCTGGCAAAGAAGCTTGTTCCACCTTCCCGTCTACCATCACGTTGAAGTTTCCTTTGAGTTTTGTGGCCCTAGGCCCTGTCTGCATAGAGCCGTAAGGCCTTAAAGATATAGTGTGTTGGTTTTTATCTCTTTATCCAAAATTCTTGTCGATGGATTTGTTTACATGTAGTTCCTATCTCACTTAATCCATCCTTTTGACCTTATACTACAACGGGGTTAACTTTCTCATTTTCTTGATTTATAAATGCCCTATGTGGTCTTCCCTTCCCTCTTCTTGCTCAAACAGTTTTTTTTTATTATGTCTGCAATGCTTCGGTTACATCTGTGCCTATCGGCACGAAGCTTCGTGCTATTACACGATACACGCAAATGTAACCGGCCGTTATCGGGTATCGTCCCGCCACTGTGTTTTCGTTATCGTGCGGGTGGCGGTACATAAGAGTGTTAGAGTTTTTAGGTTTTCCTTTCAAGGTTTCTTTTTAGGTTTCAATAAATGAATAATATATTATAATTGTTAGCACACATGTAAAAGTAAAGAAAGTAGTCGTCTATATTTTAATGCCTAGATGACGCCATCTTGGATTATTATTGCACAATAGTTCGTGAAAAATAATGAAGCCGCTAAAATGACCACAGCTTTATCGCGATAACTTTTTAGTATACAAAACGTACGAAGCTTCTCCGCGCATTGCTTTGGGACGATAGACGCAGGTGCGACCGAAGCACTAAAGCAGACTGTTGATGTCGTAGCTAGATGTAAATGAGAGTTCGAGCTTGCTATTATAGTATTCATTTCTGTACAAAGATCTCTTGTGTAGAAGAGAACAATACAAGCGTTCAATTATGAATGACAACATAACAAAAACTAAAAGTAGCAAAAAACTTTGTGTTGCCAGCAACAATAAATATAAATAAATATATACGGACAAATCACACAGTTTGAGCTAGCCCCAAAGTAAGCTTAAGCTTGTGTTATGGGATACTAACCCAACGATATTATATTTTATATAAATACATATTTAAATAAACACCCACAACCCAGAACAATTTGAAAAAGGCCATTTTCCAACTTGCTCTGGCTGGGGATTGAACCCAGAAACTCCGGATTGGCGGACTAGCGTGTTGACCATAACACCACGGAGGTCGTCAACTAAACTTAAAAGATGTGATAGTATGTTTGTTTCTGTCTCTTTATCCATAATTTTTGTCAGTGGAATAGTCTCCATGAACGTAAAATTTCATGTTTCTAGACCCAGCGGTTTTAGTTCTGCGTTGACCGACCAGTCAATATCACCGACCAGTCATCTATGTCAGAAAGTCAGTTCCTTTTTACCGGACTTAAAAAAAGGAGAAGTTAATCTATTCATCAGAATCCTTTTTTTATGTTTGTTCAACTTATTACCCTAAGACGTCTGGACCGATTTGGAAAATTTTCTTTTGAAAGGGCAGAATTGTCAGATGGTAGTATAATATTTTATCAAAATCGGTCGTGTAGTTTGGTGATGATTCAGGTTTTAGTTTTAAACAATTATAATAAGGGTGACGACAGGGTTATAAAAGTATAATTTTAATTAGTCCGTCTTTTCGATTATCCAAAAATAATGGAACCGTATTTTTCAGTTTGCCAAAAAAGTAAAAATTCACAAAGATACGAAGCATCAAAGTTCCCGAGTGGGGGCTTGCGACGTCACCTCTATGTAAAAATGGTACGTAGCCGTGACGTCATGCGAAATTTCATTTTTTGTTTCTCAGAGAAAAGAAAAAATATGTATACAATGTTTTTTATAAATCTAACCGATGGGCTAATAATATTTTTTCATTCGTCATGCCATATTTATAGATAGATTGTTTAGGTCTCTATCAGTCAATATATATACAATCTATCTATCAATCTACTATCTACCTACACTTATCTCTGTCTATACATACCTTCCTCAAACGTTATACCTACGCTTCCATGTTTAGAGGCTTTATAAAAAGGATCTATGAATACGTAGGTAACTACGAGAAGCCATCCACGGACCCTCAGCTTTGCATAAAGGCCCCTTTACTATTGATTTTATGGCTATATCAAATTGGATACGTTTATGTCTAGGTATCGTGCGTATATCTTTTTAGTAGGGCAGGATTAGGAACGGGAAAATAATTGAGATATTGAATTAATGAGAATTTGATCTAGCCTAGTCATGATTATGATCTAACAAACTTTACTCGATATAAATAATCCCAAAGCCTTTGAATAATATTATATAGCCACTAATTATTTATAGACAAATTTATAGAATTATCATTAATCCCTTTTTTAAATTAAAAACCGATAAAATCTACATTCCGCGTCATTCCGCGTTCATTCCCCTACGTTCCTACCGCTCCCCAGTCAATCGAAATATGTAGAAGTCTGCGGGATGTCTCGCAAATCGCTCCGCACCTCATTCGACCTGGCCGTTGGAATACAGGGTTAAACTTTGTTAAACTAAAAAAAAGTAGTTACACAAAAAAAAATTGTCCACCTCGAACTATTTTGATAAGTACTTATTTACAAATAAAAAGAAAAAGTTAAGTATCTGCTACCATTTTAATCTAAAAAATCGTGCCCATGAGGCATAGTGCCAAGAACGCTGGCCGTATTTCCCCGTTGGATAACAACACCGATGCGTTGTGCGAAAAAAAAATGTTGTATGTTTTTTAATTGTAATAAAGAAAACTAGAAAGCTTCAATTTCTGTATTATTTTGCTTATAATTAGTAGTTATGATGACTAAAAGAGTGTAAACGGTAAAATTTCCACAAATTAATAATTTAAAGGTCACGAAATTCAATGAACGACCGTCCAAGGACTCAATTTGTATTAAAAATGTACGCCTTGAGAATATTCAATGAAGTAAACAGTTAAATCTCTTGCCGGGAAAAGGGGGACCTATTTTACGGCCACCCCCAAATTTACAGGTATATGCAAATCGAACTACACCGAATGCTATGAAAAGAGAATCGTCTGATTAAACAAGCGAGTTTCTGTGTATGTATGTTCGATAGCTTGAGTATCTTTATTTGTAACTTGAGTAACTTATCCACCTTATTATGCTTTAGATCAAGGATCCCCAAACTATTTTGGACAAGTGACCCCTTTTCCAAAATGAACTATTACCTCAGACCCCCATGGCCAAATTACCTACTTTTAAGATCAACCCCCTTATTCATAATGGTCTGCTAACTTAAAACAGCTGCTACAGAGTGTTATTATTCATTCTGACTTAGGTCAATAAAAGAAGAAAGAGTAAGAATTAGCAATGCTTTAAGTTAGTAGACTATTATGAATAAGGGGTCTATCTTTAGTTTTTTCCTATTGATACAAAATACCTAGCTACTAATTTAATAGGGATCGATTTTTAGACCTCGTCGACCCCCAAAATCAGTTTTCGTTTATGTCGACCCCAGGAAACTGAGACCACTTTGGGAATCCCTGCTTTAACTTATTTTGCAAATTAATTTTTGTCGACTTTATAACATTGGTGTAGTTTGTTGTTACAAATGTCAATTTGGAATTATGGTTTGAAAAGGTATTCTTGTCAAGTGGTCTCATAGAAATTTTATCAAAATCGGTTGAGTAAATTGGTGTTGAAATTGGTTTTTAGGGTACGGTACTATTACTAAATGAATATGAATAAGACATAAACAAGAAATTTGTTTATGGCCGAACAATCCGGCGTTTCTGTGTATATATATTTGCTCGATAACTTGGGTATCTTTGATCGGAGCTTCATGAAATTTGGTAGGCGTGTAGATATGGCTAATAGAATTTTTAAATTCGAACATGAGCTAAATCCGTTAAGGGGGTTGCCTAGATTCGCTTATCAAAGTTCGAGGCAAACTATTAGTTTTTAGCATGAGGCAAAATGGTTATTGGTTTCACATTTTTAACCGACTTAAAGGAGGATAGGTTATCAATACGTCGAAATCTTTTATGTTTTTACCCGACTGCGCCAGAAGGAGGATTATGTTTTTCGAGAGTATGTATGTATATATTGTTTGGCACGATCTGCAGCCTGAACGGCTCGATGGATTTTAGCTCGAAAGGTGTCGTTAGATTTGTATTAACTATGAGAGTGACACTGGGTGGGTATACCAAAATAAAATAAAAATACAATAAAATAACAAAATAAAAAAGGCAGTCGGGATTTTTGTTTTTGTAATAATAACTTGTTTTTATGTATGTTCACCGATTACTCTAAGACGCCTAAATAAATTGGAAAATTCTTTTTTGTTTGGAATGACATACTTGTCACGTGGTCCCATAGAATTTTTTTAGCATGCCTCCGTATTATACTTTAGATTATTTGGCAAATTAATTTTAGTCGACTTTATAACATGAAATTGGTGAAGTTTGTAGTTACAAATGCTCATTGCTCAATTGCTCATGCTTATGAACAATATGGGCACGGTTGTAGTGATATTTGTTCAGCGGACTGTTGTGGGCGCTTTTAGGCGCCCCGTCCGCCACTCAATCGGCTGAAAACCAGTAAAAACGTATAGATTTGTCACCAAAAGCTTTATTGAAGCAATGAAAGGACTTACAACAACCTTAAATTGAAACTTTTAGAAATAAAGAAACGAATAAACTAAACATAGGTTCTAAAGGACTCTACTCTAAATAGTTAACTTGCAGACAACGCCATATGGCGTTAGGTCCACCATATGTCGATTTTTGGAACGAAGTTCCTTATCGCGCGTTGTGAAAGGGAGCTAGACGGAAAAAATTAAGAACAAAAGTTGTAACAACACTTTTTGTTCATTCAAATTTATGAAGATAATAAAAACTTGATTTTAGACCGAAGAAAAGATTTTGTGGCGACCTCTACGGCCACTACGAGTAACTACAATAAAGAGACAACCGACAATATAGTCCACAAGAAGCATATGAGATGGCGCCAGCAGAGTATCCTACATCTAGATCTCAGAGTTCGCCCGATTCGCTGCATATATACAACTTCCGACGATACACCGTTGGAGCCGCGGTTCCCCAGGCGCAACAACATGCCTGGCGGGAAGATCTTCCCTTTGTGGCGGTCGAGCATATCACCTCGCTCCCGCTACAGTGGTGACCCCGACGTGATCGGAAGCAACCTTCTCCATCATCAGCAGCCAAGCAGCCTTCTTCAGCATCGTCGAACTCTGTCATCATTGCTCCTTTCTCTCACTCAATATTGGTCAGCAGCAGTCTCACAGCAAGCCAGTACAACGGGTCAATCTTCAGGTCCATCGCAGCCGACTCACCGAGCTTCCTGGTCCTGATACCAAGCACCCACAACTCACTCGACGACTTCAGCGACCGGCGCATCCCCCGTAGCATCGCACCCTGGATCTGAGGCATCTACTCTCCAGCGTGGCACTCCGGCAGTGGACATCATTCCGGCGCCAACAAGTCGAAAACGCTCTACACAGTCTCGACTCACCGCAGACTACGAGCACGCTCAGCACGGTCTCGACTCACCGCAGGCCACGAGCAAGCAATTCACTTCCGACTCACTGGAAGGCTCCCGACTCACTGGGACAGAATCATCTGGCACTTGCAAGCTACGACATGAAGCACAGACTGCACTTGAAAAAGCTATCAGACCTTCAGTCTTGGGAGGGAGTCCTGTGGCGACCTCTACGGCCACTACGAGTAACTACAATAAAGAGACAACCGACAATATAGTCCACAAGAAGCATATGAGATGGCGCCAGCAGAGTATCCTACATCTAGATCTCAGAGTTCGCCCGATTCGCTGCATATATACAACTTCCGACGATACACCGTTGGAGCCGCGGTTCCCCAGGCGCAACAACATGCCTGGCGGGAAGATCTTCCCTTTGTGGCGGTCGAGCATATCACCTCGCTCCCGCTACAAGTTTAAATGTAATTTAGACCTATTTATATATTTATATTTTACTTCATTCCATCCGGGTGTCCCTTGACACCTCTCAAGTATTTTTTTTTGAGCAATAAGGATTAAGTTAATAAATAAAGGACTCGTATCGCAGGACCGTAGAAACATAGTCAGAAAAGTCATTTTTTTAAATCACCTTAATACATCTGACATAGCTTGATTTCGTCAAACATATCCATGTAGATGAAAATTAAAATATTTATTCAAAAACACTTTTTGTCGTCACATTTTCAAAACATTTTTTACAACTGAGAGCGTCACGGCCGAGGGCGTAGTGGAACAACAAATTTTAAAATTCGAGAGCGTCGCGTTCTAGAGCGTCGCGGAATGAGGGCCTAACGGCCGGACCCGCCGTTGCCTGGAAGAGATTGCAGTTGCTATTAGACCGCTTTTTGACATCTGTTTTATGTTATCTATTATTATGTAACATTATGGTTTGGTGTAATAAAGAATTTAACTAACTAACGTCAGGCCTGTGTCACTCCCCGTTTAGGTATCGAAATTATATCTACTACATTATTACTATGTACGCAGCAACCACTCGAAGGGGAAAATTCAGTAACATGAATCGTTTTTTCAGAGTAATAAGAATGAAATTGGCTTGCAATGGATGTCTAGGTATCTAAACGAAGAGGTGAGAAGATCTGACGCGAGCTAATTAAACCACATCGTTAACCACATCAAATAGATATTCCTTTGTTTTTTTTTCTGAGTAAGACTTCTGTACGTGAGTACTAGTACTTATTCTATGCTAACGTGACTAAATTAGTACTAGAAACCTGAAAATGAAAACATTGCACTTTTTTAGGCGTCGTTTCGTCAGTCCTTTGGGATGCGGGCCAGCGCTATATTTTGTTTGGGAACATTTATCAGAAGTAAGCAGACCCTCGAGGCTTACCCGGAAGCGGAACAAGATTTTGAGGTTGTTGAAACAAAGCACAAAGGTTTGAAGTTTCTTCCGAAAATTTTTGAAAATATAAGAATTATTTATTAACCGACTTCCAAAAAGGAGGAAGTTATTAATCGTCGCGATCTTATTTTTTTTTATGTATGTTCACTGATTATTTTTTTATGTATGTCCTGGTATGGTTAAAGTAGAAGCAAATTTAACGTACATTAAAAAAAAAAAATATCTCTAGAAAACGAATATAGCTCACCGAATAAAAATGTCTATTTTTGTCAAAAGTTTCACGAAAACAAAGTCGTATCTTGAGCTTAGATATGATTCTATTGGTTTGTTTGTTGAAATATATGGCGAAGGCCATACGTACCTGGACCTATACATACATAAAATCTTTATTTCTAATGGGACAAACAGACCACAATGGGTCTTGTGGCTCTAAGCAGACAAAACCCAGGGACGCAAGACTCAAACGCAAAAAGCGCAAGAATCCAAATAGTGATGGGTTGCTAGCCTTATCACCTATAACAGATATATTAAAAATAACATGAGACTTTATAGACTTTATTAATATGCGAGCTCTAAGCAGACAAAACCCAGAGACGCAAGACTCAAATGCCAAGAAAAAAGCGAAAGAATCAAAATAGTGATGGGTTACTAGTCGCATTGCCTATAACAGATATGTTTAAACTAACGTGAGGCTTTATTAATATGCGAGCTCTAAGCAGACAAAACCCCGGGACGCAAAACTCAAACGCCAAGAAAAAAGCGCAGGAATCAAAATAGTGATGGGTTGCGAGCCTCATTACCTATAACAGTTAAGTTTAAACTAACGTGAGACTTTATTAATATGCTATCAGTGCGAAGTGACTTCGTGCGTGCGTCTCTATAGTCCATTTGGTTGGGTATTTAGCCGATTCATCGACCTGCATGTGAGAGATGCGAGTCGATGAATAACGAAGTTTATTTAATTTCATTTAATTTAATATTGCTTGTCCGCCTCGTCACAAAAAGGCAGATTATGTAAGCAGATTATTCTTTTTTTCCTCTTCATGATATTTTAATTTTATTTATTTGAATTGCATTATAAATTTATAATTTTAAATTCTGATTTTTTTTTAATTTAATTTGATTTCAATTTATTTTAATTGTAATTGATTTTTAATTTTATCAACCTAATTAATATTTTTATGGACTAAGTTGTCTGGTAATAAACAATTTTATTTATATATTATTTATTTATTTAAATAAATGTAAACAATCTTGACATGTCCTTTTATTAAAATATACACTTTATAAATCACTACCTTTGTAAATTACAAATTATTTATTTCATAAATTATAAATTACGTAATAAATGTGTGATTTGCAAAGGTATTGATTTAGAAAGTGTATTTTTCAATTTAAAAAAACGTCAAGATTGTTTACATTTCTTTAAATACTTAACCAAATGGACTATAGTCATATTCACCTTGAGGACGACCTCCGGAAGAGGTCGAAACGAATCATGACGCTCAGTATCTGAATTTCTAGGTACATAAGTGATCCATATAACCCATAATAATAATGTTCATTAATATGAATCCCACCAAAAACAGAAATGGTGGTGAAAATGGTAAATGTGAATCCGACAAAAGAATTGAGTTCTAAATGGCCGCCAATTTCAGTAGGGAACACTGAAATTTTGTATGGAAGGAAGGTATTCTGTAGAGAAGACTGGGGACTCCTGCTCTGGCTTGTTTCTGGTGCAAAAATGGCCATAGCTATTCAGCTATGTAACGCGGCAAGCGTTGTAACGCGGCAAGCGTTGTAACGCGGCAAGCGTTGTAACGCGGCAAGCGTTGTAACGCGGCAAGCGTTGTAACGCGGCAAGCGTTGTAATACGGCAAGCGTACTGGGCACCTTTGCACCAGAAACGCTAATAGATGGCTTGTAATTTTCTTTAAATAATCTTTTATTCATTTTTTGACCATGATTGTAATTTGATATTTTTATTTTATATTTTACTTTTTGTAGATTTATTGTGATACCCAAGCTAAAAATAAAGAGTATAATTATAAATTAAGAAGTCACCAAAACCAAAAACAAAATATGTGAAAATGGTTTACAATCCGACAAAAGACTTGAGATCTAATTTTCCGCCAAGTTCCGCACTGAATCCTGAAACTTATTTATATGAATCTTTACATTTGACTTGGCTAGTTTTTTACCAGTTATTCTCATATTTAGAGACCTTACAATGTAGAAACAATACCGTATAACTTAAAAATGATAATTTGATTAGCCGAATATAAGTAGGCATTCTTAAAATTAGTTTGATCCTTAAGTTAGTTTGATTTGAACAACTAAATTTCATTTATGACAAGCTTTCTCCAAGCAACGTTTCATGCGTGCCGGAGCGGATGGTAAGAGACCTGAAGGGCGGCGGCTGCCGAGGATGCGGCTGATAGAAAGCGGTTAAAGTACGTGGCTTTGAAACCAAAATATCGCTTGTGCCCATAGCCGTAGAGACTATGGACAGCTGGAGATCAGACGCTAAACGCCTTTATAAGGGCTATGGGTCAACGAATCGCAGAAAAGACTGGGGACTCCCGCTCTGGCTGGTTTTTGGTGCAAAAAATGGCCATAGCTATTCAGCGTTGTAACGCGGGAAGCGTTCTGGACACCTTTGCACCAGAAACGCTTATAGGCGGATTGTAATTTTCTTTAATTAATCTTTTATTAATTTTTTGAGCACGATTGTAATTTGATATTCTTATTTTATATTTAACTTTTTACAGATTTATTATGATACCCAACCTAATAAAAAAGAAATAATGAGTATAATTATAAATTAGGAAGTCGGCTAGTCAGTCAGAAAGAATACGATCCGACTCCAAAGAAATTATAAGAAATGTCAAGTTCCTGCAAGTGGGACGTGGCGAATCTTCCGATGGCCTGAGCCGGGGTAATTGAAAAAGTTTTGTGCTGCCAATGACTCTGATTGGCTTGCGGTTAGTGGCACAAGTTTTAGGAGAGAGCAAATTTAAGAGCGAAGTAGTTGATACTTTTTCTATAGTATATTCTTGTGGTCGAGTCACGCTACCTACAAAACTCTGTTTTGCTAGTAGCATGAATGGGCTGGCTCGTCCGGGGAAGTACCACACACTCACAGAAAATCAACGTCTGAGTAGTAGCGTCACCACTTCTATGCTTCGTTCGGTGAGTGAGAGAGCCGGAGCTCCCCCGCCCCCTATATCTTCCTGAAACTCTGGCAACGCTTCTGTTACACCCCTGATGTTGCAGTTGTCCATGGACAGCGGTGATCACTTACCACCAGGTGACCCGCTTGTTCGATTGCCGCCCTATGACATAAAAAAAATACAAATTTCGGAGGGGATTTCCTCCACTGTTTGACATTGTACTTTCAAAGTTTAACATAATATCGTTTTATATGATTATACATTTTGTCTGTATGGGTACAGAACGTTAAAATAAAAAGCTATTAAAAAGTTATGAGCCTTCAAAGATTCGTTTTGCTTTTGCTTATTATTACGCAAATTTTGGTGTAAATATGAAATAAAAGAAGTGTAAAATCTCCAAAACTAAATCCACACCGAGACGGCTTGTTTATCGAAGATTTTAATAAACTTTAATTGTAATCGATTAATGTAGTTGTTTTGGTATAAAACTCTTTTTCCCAAAGGACTTTACGTATTTTTTTACGTGCTCGGTTAACTATGAATTTATCGTGCATTTGACCTTACTGCTTTGCGCCCGAACACAATGTTAGGTGAGTCAGCATGCTTTTTGACCGAGCCCACCTGCTAGTTCGGGCCCGCGACTAGTTCAACCTTAAAGACACCCAGCGCCGCTGGCACGGGCCGATGACTTGCTGCCGCGCCGCCGCACCGGCTCGATGTTGTATTATGTGCATTGCACATGCACATTATTGCACATTGTGCAATGCGGATCTGTAATTATGTATCCTCATAATTTTTTTTGTAATATTTTCATGTGATATAATTTTATATATAATCATATTATTCATAATGTAAGGTATATTCTTATCAATTTTTTAACATAAATTTTTAAATTTAATTATACTTGTCATTAATTCAAATAAATGTTTAGTCAAAATCATAAAATATTTTATTTATAATGTTATTTTACTCATATTGTACATTAATATAAAATTTATTTTAACATAACAATAAATCAAAAATTTTAAAATAAGCTACAGTCATAAAAGCAGAAGAGAAAGCAATTATGAGAAACAATTTTATGAAAAACCAGTGTAATTGCTACAGAACCATTATTACAATTAAAATTATGTAAAACAATGATTATAATTAAAAAAAATACGACAATGGCCTTATGACAAAACATATCATGATTTATATCCTTAGGAGAAAAGAAAGGATCCCGTGCAACGCTCACCAGTAGCTCTATAAGCCGCCGCCTATATACGAGGGGGGGTCAAAAAGTTCGCGGAACGGAGGGGAAGGGGGGTGAAATAAAATACTGTACTATTTTTCTTTTTCAATATATTCCCCCTTAAGTCGAATACATTTTTCAGATCTCTCTATTAACTTATTAATACCGTCGAAAAAAAATGATTTGTCTTTGTCCTCAAAATAGGCCGAAATCGCCGACTTGACTTCTTCATCATCGGAAAATTTCTTCCCCCGAAGCTCTTTTTTTAATTTGGGAAATAAAAAATAATCACAGGGGGCTAAGTCTGGACTATAGGGAGGATGGTTTAACATTTCGAAGCCACAGTGATGAAGGGCAGCCATCGCAACGCGGCTCTTGTGTACCGGTGCGTTGTCATGCAAAAGCAGCACACCCTTTGTCAACTTTCCCCGCCTTTTCTCCTTGATTGCTTCTTTTAATTGTCTTAGTAGATTAGCGTAGTATTCTCCCGTTATAGAAACACCCTTATCTTTATAATCTATTAATAAAATACCCTCTGTATCCCAAAAAACAGTTGCCATGATTTTTCCAGCCGATTGTGACACCCTGTATTTCTTAGGGGGGGGCTGACCCTTTTTATGCCACTGCATAGACTCTTGCTTCGACTCAGGCTCATAATGATGAACCCAAGTTTCATCTGCAGTAACAAGTCTTGCAAAAATTCCTTCCTTGTCGGCGCTACAGAGGTCTAAAAACTCCTTTGAATACTCGACGCGCAGCTGTTTCTGTGGTGGTGTGAGCATTCTTGGCACCCATCTTGCGCTGACTTTTGACATCCCAAGATTGTCGTGTAGAATATTTAAAATGGTTGTAGGTGATACTCCAACCATTTCTGCAAGTTGTTTCTTCTTCAAACGAGTATCCTCCAGTATAAGATTCTCCACTTTTTCAACGATGTTTGAGGTGGTGGCCTCAATCGGCCGTCCTGAGCGAGGGTCGTCTTCAAGAGACTCTCTGCCTTGCTTGAAAAGGCTATTCCACTTGTACACCATGGTTTTCCCAGGGCAAGAGTCCCCGTATACTGATAACATTTCTTCCAAAATTTTCTGAGGTGGTTTTCCTTGCTTAGTGAGGAACTTTATGACGGCACGAAACTCGATTTTTTCCATGTTCAAGTTTTTCTTCCGGATTCACTTGTTTGATCGACGACAGGTCAAAGGTTATTGACACAATCAGGTTCAAACTTGGCATATATACTCACAAAGAGTTGCTCATTAGTTACTACCTGCGGCAGGTCCCCCACCCCCCGCTATCCCCTCCATTCCGCGAACTTTTTGATAACTGTGTTTTGTAACTAATTACAAAAAGCGGCCAAGTGCGAGTCGGACTCGCCCATGAAGGGTTCCGTAGCAGCAAGTAACATAATATAAAATTCTTGTAGTTCGTTGTAACTTTGATCGATGTTTTAAAAACAAACCAATTTTCGGTGGAAATTTGCATGGTAATGTAAAAATATTATATATTTTTTATTGGTTTTATAATTCTCTTATATCAGATGTTACTATTCTCTCTATTTTTGTGTGAAAATCTTAATGCGGTTCACAGAATACATCTACTTACCAAGTTTCAACAGTATAGTTCTTATAGTTTCAGAAAAAAAGTGGACACAGAAGTACAAACTAAAATCTTTCAACAACGAAGCGTTGTTTGTAGCCTTTAACTGAAAGAAGAGCTACTGCGAAATGTCACACTGATAAATATTTTCTTTCTTAATATAAATAAAACGCGTCTTTTTAGGATCAAAAAAGTTAGTCAACCTTATAAAATACACCATATAATATTGTTACGCAGTAGCAACCACAATTTGTCACTTCTAAGATCCATTTAGTGACAGCCATGAACGTCTGAAAATTAAAACTTTAGGGCCTTGGGGTGTGGAGGCGCTTCAAATTTTTAAAGAAATCTCCACACGCCTGATCGACGTTTCTGAGGACCTAAGAGCTGGTGTGCATTTTGGCCAGAGATAAGCCTGGCCATACAACGAGGCAATGCTGCCAGTCTCTTAGGCACCCTGCCTTGCGACCATAGCGACCTGGGGTCTATTTTTTATATGATATAATGTTTTATTTTTAATTAGATATATTTTAATTTATAGTAATTTTGTTTTTAGTTTAATTATTTATTTTATTTACTGTGCTGTGTATAATTTATTCTGGAATAAATGAGTTTTTAACAAATGATTGAATCAAACGAATATAAACGGTCGTAAGCTTTTAACTTGAGCGTTCGCAAGTTTTTGCGTATCACCTAATTTGACTTTTTACGGTCACCACTCAACTGATGAAACTTGAATTGTTTCCTTATTTGCGCTTGTAAATAAACAAGTTCCATATAATGCAGACATAAGGTTAATTTTTTGTTTAATTTAGTTTTGATTAAGATTTAAATTTTTGGTTCTGATGTTATATACATTCTTTATTGTACAAAAAGGACACAACACAAATACAAAAGAAAACAATACAATGGCGGACTTATCCCTTTAAAGGATCTCTTCCAGTCAAAACAAAACCAATAGTTAGTTTAATTTAATTGTAATAACTGTTATTGTCTTATTCTAGTAAAAACGAAAATATAAAATAATAGTAATAATAATAAATGATTAAGTTAAAATGATAAAATGCATTTTTTTCTGGTGAGAATCTCACTCGCTAACTGAACCTTTCTTAATAATATGTGAAGATTTTTTTGCCTACGAGTGAGATTTGAACTCACGTCCTTCAAGTCCGTACCATGAGTGCACTTGCAATTGTGTTTTGTTGACTTTTAATCACCCTGAAGAATTAATTTTGATATTTTTAATTAAATTTTAACTTCCCTTTTCAATAATTCAGTGTCTTTTCACTATAATTGTTCTTTTTTTCTTTTAAATGAGCGTTTTGAGACTTGCTCTTTTCGATTTTCATGTCGCTTTCGAAGCGCAATTAGGAAGTGGCACTAAAGTTAACTGTGAGTAAATGTCGATTTTCAAGTACTAGCTACAAACATCCCAAGATGAATATATGATTTGGCTTGATTCACCAATAAAAATACAAAACAGAGTAAGTAAGTAACATTGTATTACACCAAAGATAGAAATAGATGTCAAAAAATACAGTATATAGGTTCTGTTGTATTTATATTTTAAAATGTTTTTTTTTTATGAACCTATACTGTCCCACTGCTGGGCAAAGGTCTCTCTCATTTTCCTCTACTTTTCTCTATTCAGAGCAGCTTCTGACCAATCAAGCGTCCAAGTCATCGCGCCAACGCTTTCAAGGCCTAACCCTATGCGACGCCGACCGTTTTCGGGTATCCGCGGAGTTATCTTGTGAGCCGATTTTTCAGGGGACATTCTGCTTACATGACCCATACTTACATTTAAAATTATAAAAGAATAAAATTAGAATATAATTTTTTACCGAAAGAACTAACACACTATACGATTAACAAAGATTTCCGCACTAGGGCGCAAGCCTGTATCATGGGCAATCAGAAGGATTAACAAAATTAAGCACTATCACAGTTTAGGACGAGCAGCGGGGAAAATTTCAGTTTGAAAACTAATTAATACTTACAAAGTGGAAACATCAGTTAAAGCTTGTACCTATACTACTCAGTTATGAAGGGGAGAGGTAGGATAAATGTTTGTGTGTTCATATGACCCTATGAGCAGAGATTCAGTCTCATCAAACTTCAAGGTATTAAACCAGGAGCAAATTGTTGATTTTGCTTGAGCAAAACCTTTGTCGCGAATTGCGCATTGATTGAAAAGGTGGAGCGACGAAGAGATTTTTTTTTATTTTTTTTTTCCGTGTGTTAACGTATCTATATTGTAAATAAATACGCTAATTATATTACGATCTAGCCTAAACTCATACTAATGAGTAATTTATCATTGACCTAGTTTTATAAATTACTTGAATTATAAGAATGTGTCCATCGGCACTTTTCTTACTATCTCTATTAAGAGGAAGGCAGTCTGTTCGTGTTCATGTGTCTTTTGATTTCACTGTCACTATTTTTCACTAAAATTCACATAAGTCACTGCTACACTAGTTCGAACGGTTTAGTTCTTTTAAGTCTTCGCACAATGTCTGTGTTGTCAAGGAGCTGGATCGCTTTAACACGAAGTGGTAGCTAAAGTGGCGCCCACATTTGAAATAAATTGTTTAAAACTAAATATGGTGATAATTAAAAAATTGATTTATATCAATGTCTAGAAAGACCTTTAAACTATTTTATGATACCCTAAAAGTGGCCACTTTTTGCGAAAAACCGTTTTAAAACTAGACGGACAACCAATATTACTTTCTAAGTTTATTTATAAAAAAAAATAGTTAAAAGGTCTTTCTAGACATTAATATAAATCAAATTTTTAATTATCACCATATTTAGCTTTAAACAATTTATTTCAAATGAGGGCGCCACTTTAGCTACCACTTCGTCTTAACGTTCACATGGTGAAGCAACCTAAACTCGTGTGCTTTGGCAAATAATGGCTAGAGTATGGCGAACATAAAATAAGCAGATTTTAAAATAAATAAAATAAATTAGTGTTTAATAAAATAAAATAAAGTAGTGTGTAACACACATATAAGAATATGTAAACAAATATATAAATTCATACCACGCTGCAAAGTGCTAAATTAGACAATCACAATGGGACCCATGAACCCGTCCCTATATCGATCGTGGTCTCATGGGACCTCGACCTTGCATGACGTGGCACGCCGAGGTGAACGAATGGGGTGGGGCGATGACACTATGTTTCATATTTACATCTACGAAGGTCTTAAACTGAAATGAAATTTTACGTCTTGTGGCTCAATAATTACATTTCTTTATTAGCACACAAAACAGATAACAATCATATTTTGTTAAGTAAGTACAATATTTTTTTTTGCGTCGATCTAGATTGTTTTCCTTACATATGTATGCCTAAAAAGTCTAAATACAATTCAAATCACAGGGTAATGTGCTAGAGAATGACACAATTTATTGGTAAACTTAAAATACTAAAAGAGAAACTGAAAAAAATTGTATGTAAAAGATAGTAAGTTAATAGTAGTAAAGTAGAAAAAATAGTACAAAATCAAAATCATCAATTAATTAGGTTATCTGGTTAAGTGAACAATTATTTGCCGCCGGAACTTGTGTAACGAGAAGTGGTAAATGTCTATGTCTCTTAGAAACCAAGATTTCATTATATTGGCGACACATTCTAACGATGGGATTGTAATAAGAGGTGTTGTTGGAATAAATCTGAAGACAAAATGTATTATAATTTCGATACAGACACACACATAAAAAATATTCTAGGTCTATGTATCGGACTGAGCCCAGGGCCCCAAGATCCAAAAGCCACCTTTAGCGTTATGACGGGCCGAAAAGGTAGACAAAGACCTCAAAATAGTGATAGGATGCATTGTTACTAGTATCATTCACATTTTCACCAATTCTCTTAATCGGCTTTTACGCTCTTCACGGAAAGGGAAACAAGTACCTACATTCTAAGTTTTTTCTTTTCTTCCAGGCCAGAAGTTAGCCTAAGATACTTTTTTTTTTAAATAATGGTCACTATGTATACCGCTTTCAAGCTCACTTTTTATTCTTTGTTCGCTGCCTTGTCTAAAAAGTATTTTATCCGACC
Organism: Acrobasis suavella; assembly: GCA_943193695.1. NCBI lineage: Eukaryota > Metazoa > Arthropoda > Insecta > Lepidoptera > Pyralidae > Acrobasis > Acrobasis suavella. Next base: position 4,981,490 of record OW971957.1, on the reverse strand, counting down.
CTCGTTCATAAGTTTTTGCGTCAAAAGCTCAAAGTTTCGGCCAATTTCTTCCAGTAAACTGACAATGAAAAGTATAACTCTGCAAGTTAGATTGTAAGAGGGAAAGCTTCAAATCATAATAATAATATCTTTGTCTTTAAAATTCCAAATTTCTGCCCTTATATTTTTAACTCCCGATTGATAATTTTGATTTAATGTTTTGTATCCTATTAAACAAATTTACGTATAAATACATGCCTACTAAACACGTCTGAATTCCTTGCGGTGTAGACAAGGCCTTAAGAACCAAATATATTCTTTAAATTATTTTTGGGTAAAACGTCACTTTAAAATGTCTTTTTCAAAGTAAAAACTTTAGGACTAAAGACCGCCAATCCGGAGGTTGTAGGTTAGATCCCCAGCCAAAGCACAGAATAAGTACTAGTACTCACGTCACGTCAGGCCAATGCAAGTTTGAAAATGGCCTTTTTCAATCGACCTGGGTGTTGGGTGTCTATCTATATATGTATTTATTACAAAATATAGTATCGTTTTTTTTATATATACGGACAAATCACACAGATTGAGCACTAGCTAATCTGTGTAATTTGTCCGTATATAACACAAGCTTACGCTTACTTTGGGACTACCCAAAGTAAGCGTAAGCTTGTGTTATGAGATACTAACCCAACGATACTATATTTTATGATAAATACATATAAAGATAAACACCCAAGGCCCAGTACAATTTGAACAAGGCCATTTTCGTACTTACCCTGGCTGGGGATCGAACACAGAACCTCCAGATTGGCGGTCTAGCGTGTTGACCATTACGCCACGGAGGTCGTTGAGTTAGTATCCCATAACATAAGTCTCGAACTTACTTTGGGGCTAGCGCAATCAGTGTTATTTATCCCTACATTTTTATTTATTAGTAAGTACTTGTAAATTGACAGACATATGACAAAGCCCCTCTGGCGAATAAGCGACCCATATTCTTAATAATTAACTAATTTTAAACGTGATGTATTCAGAACTTATTGACGTGTAAAAATTATTCTACTTGCCTATTTACTAGATAAACATATAAATTGTGAATAATCCTCGAGCATGCTAAATATTAAATGTAATTCCCATTAATTCCACAATGTTCTGACTTTGCTCAAAACCAAAAGAATAGTACTAATATTGGTTAATCTTATCAGATTATGTGTCATTTATTCGCTTTCTCCAAGGACTGCGCGTGCAGTCGGGTGGAAACCTCTCCCGTTTCCAACCCATTGGCTTTGACGAGACCGTCTTTTGATTTCTATAAACTGATGTCTGCGAGTTTATATCTTTAGATGCATGGATGGATGATATAACAGCCAAGTTATAAATAAACATACAAGTCACACATATTGAGCCTAATGATGTGCCAAGACGTCCATTTTATGAATCGAGTCGACTCGAATAATACAATTTTGTATGGTATTCGGATTCTTACTTGAGTCCAGAATTTGAGTCTAGACTCGAGTCAGGATTCGAGTCTAGGATGCGAGACTCCGGGATTTGGGTCAAGAATTCAAGTCCGGGTTTTACATTCCCTCTTTTCAATATTTGGCATTTAAAGAACGAGACAGAACACATTTTAACTAAAATGGGTTTAGAAACGTTTGTATTTTTTTATGAATAAAGAGGTAAGCATCTATTCTTAAAACAGCATGTAAATCGGTCTAGTCAGCCAAAGACGACTGACAAAGATGACTCAAGTAACGCCTACTCGTAACATCAAAAATAATTGATCATTTTGTTTTGAGAATAAAGTTTTTCTGACAGTACGAGAATGCCTATTATAATTATATATGTATATATTGTATTTATTATATTCGTAAGTGTGTACAATGAAGTGTTAATAAATAAAAAGTACTTAAATACATTTATATACAAAGCGAAGTTCTTGGGAAACGCATTTACTGAAAACGGAGGAGAGTCTCTATTTCAGTTTCGAAAATGCTTCCGTCCGGTTGTCCGGCTGTCGTAGGGTAGGTTTCATTATTTAAACAGGTTATAGGCCCTTAGACCCTCTGTTTAACCCAAAGGTTGGTAGACAACTTCGCCTATTGTCCTTTTATTATTATTTTTTATTTAATAATTTGTATTCGATCGACTGTAAAAGTTAAATATTTTTTCAAAACTAAACAATTCTACACTACACAAATGTTTTTTTTAATCTATGGGACTACCAGACAAGTTTGTCCTTCAAATAAAAAACTAATTTTCTAAGTCGGTCTAGGCGTTTTCGAATAAGCGGTGAACATTGAAAAAACAAAATCCGACGAATGGATTACCACCTCCTTCTTGGAAGTCGGTTAATAAATAAATAAGGTAATTTACCGTGTGATATAAGACAAATACTTATAACTATATCACCGCTAAAATCATTAGGCGGAAACAAACCCCCAAAGTATATCTGAAGATATTCTACCACTTTTATCATAGTTACGAACTCTCCGGATTTTTTGTCGGGAAACTTTCGCAACCTTTGTCACAAATTAAAACAAAACAGAAAGATTTTTATTTTCAAAATTTAGTTTATTTATTTACTAGCTGATGCCCGCTGTGTTGCCCGCGGAGTAAAATTTTCGTCGATCCCTCGGGAACCTCACATTTTCCCGGGAATAAAATTGTCCCGGGAAAATGTGAGGCATATTATGTGTTAAGCTAAGTACTAATCTATTACTTATTGGCCGTAAGCTGTAAGTGTAAGTATCTGTACTGATTGTACCAACAGTTTTTTTTTCTTGGTTGCCTATAACTTTGCACCTCACCTGTTTTCGTCAAACATCTCCAAGTACCTCGGTTGTCTGGAAGATATTGCAGTTGCGATAAGGCCGCCTTTTGACATCTATTTTATGTTATCCATTTTTATGTGACATTACGTTTTGGTGCAATAAAGATTTTAACTAACTAACTAATCTATCTACATGTCAAATTTCATAAAAAGCCGTTCTAGTGTGAAAGAAGATCAAACCACCATACATCCATACGAACATAAGCATTTATAATATTAATAGGAAGGTTAAACGTAAATCGATTTAAATCAAACAAAACGAGAGAATAAATCAAAAGCCTATGACCTATTCCAGGCCTTGGTCACTTCCGGTTTAGGTATCAAAACCTAAGCGCGCGGGTAAAATTCAGTTTGTCCAGAGTAATAAGAATGAAATTGGCTTGCAATGAATGTCTGGGTATCTAAACAAAGAGGTGAGGACTTCTGACGCGAGCTAAATTAAATCATAGCGTTAACCACATTAAGTAAATATTTATTTGAATTTCTTTTCTGAGTAAGACTTCTGTACGTGAGTACTATAGTACTTATTCTGTGCCTGGACTGTAATCCATATGACACAGGACAACTGTGTGGGCTAGAGAGTTAATAGTATATCTGTGATTTGGTTTCACGAGAAAGCTTCTCATAGATCAGCGCAAGGAGAGCTCGCGGTACCGTACCGTCATATTAAAAAATGTTATTTTTGGGTTGACTGAATTCAAAACAATAAGATTTTGTTCAAATAACAAAGTTATAATAATAATAAGATTATAAAGTCGCTTTATCTGTTCAATTCGTTAATTTGTGCCTTTGCGGAATATTGGAAGGAACCGGGAAACTTTTCTGAACTAGCGGATTCATTTTCTGCTATTTTCTTCCACTGAGGGTATTGGATAGAAAAAGTTTAATGAGGGAGAAGCGAACTTAATATTTTAATGACTTTCGTCGATAAAAGTTTTGAATATCATGTTTATTTGTATAAAATAACATTAAATTATAATTAGATAAAAATTAAGATCGTTAAATTCAAATTAAGGAAACCTGTTCTATTTTTTTCGCTTTAAAATTTCGGCACTGATATTAAAAAATAACCAGCTAGGTTTGAGTCGATTTCACATACGAAATTCCGTACCGTTATCTACGAGTATAAAAAACCACGTTTGTTGTATGGGAGCCCCACTTAAATATTTATTTTATTACATTTTTAGTTATAGCGGCAACAGAAATACATAATCTGTGAAAATTACAACTGTCTACCACGTTTCACGAGGTACAGCCTGTTGACAGACAGACAGATAAATGTACAGACAGACGGACAGTGGAGTCTTAATAATAGGGTCCCGTTTTTACCCTTTGAACCCTATACATATTTATAAAAGTAACTTTTTCTTGAAGAATCATATCACTTACAATATTTCCATCGATAGCAGACCTTTAAAATTATTTGATATTCAGCCATTTTCATCGATAACTTAGCAAAAAAAAAAACAAATAATATCCTGTGACTTAACAATAAATTCTTTTAATCAATATCCACAACACCAGTTAAACCTACACACACCTGTTACCATTCCTCTGAACACATCCAGCGTAAGTTCACGTGAATGTTTCCATAGAGCTATAGAATTGTGATACAAGGTTACTCGTAGTATAATTTTACTCGTATTTTTCTATAATATTAGGTAGTGAACGATGACATACAAACGATTTTGTAAAAAAATTACCCAACACCTCTTAGATGTGAAATTGACTGAGTGGTACAACGTAGTACAAACGGGAGAGGTTCTTACTATTAAGGTACCCTTTTACAATATGTAAGAAAAACCCTGTACAATCCTTTGAGCAACTCATATGACCAGTCCTTGAAACTCAAAAAAAATTCGGCATATTCATAAAAATTGCCGGGCCGGCCGAACACTTTTGTATGAAAATGTCGAATTTGTTTACGAGTTTCAAGCATTGGTCCCATAGGAAAAGTTGTTCATATTGACGGTCTGAGTTGCTCCTATAAGGATTGGACAGGGTTTTTGTTACATATTGTATAATGAAATGACAGAACTGCTCAGTAGATTTATTAGGCCTGGTAGGCTCGAGGATACAAACCACATAAAATGCACACAAAGTCACAATTTCCACAAAAATTATCATAGTAATTTTACATTACATTAAACATGACAACACCATCTATTGGCAGGTTGTCGAACTGAAATATTACATGGCTCAGATCTGATGATGGAACTGGATGGTCATGGCACCTCTGTGATAAAACAACATAACCCCACCGAGTTTGGGCTCGATTGATTCATCTTGAAGAGCACTTTAATTTTGAAGTCATTTTTATAGATAAAAGCTTGTTTTTAAACATATTTTTAAAATAATTACTTGTTTTGAGATGGGAAAAACCATTGAACTTGCAACACTGTTACCGAAACCATCGTAATTTTACACGTAACGTATATTACTGGCACTTTTACACGTCAATAAGTATAAAAGTAAAAGTGCCTGTAAAGGTCTAATTACTTTTTACTTTTATCGGCACTTCCGGAGTGCCACTATTTTTTTTTTTGTTTCATTTATTTATTATCTTAAAATCATACCAGCTTAAATGAATACAAACCTAATTTATGCTGTTATCTGTTTTTGTTGTTTGGTCGGGTTATCGCATAGTTGTTTAATTAATTTACTGCAAATTAATGCCAAACAAAAGCCAACAACAATTTAGAACTCACAACAAAACTACATATACTTTATGTTATTTTTATCCATCTATGTCGAGCCTCCTAGATAATGTATTCGAACTTACTTTATTACATAAAAAACAATAAATAAATAAAAGATTCACAAATAGAAAAATTCTTCCAACGCACCGCATTAAGGCAACGTACCCAGAATACGGGCAACATTTCCCCGCTGAATTGCTATAATGTATATCAGTGTAAAACTAATTTTAGTTATTTAGTAATAGAATCCTACTGACTGCCTCCGTGGTCCAGTGGTCAAGGCGTTCGCCTTGTGACCCGGAGGTCATGGGTTCGATTCCCACTGGGAAGCATACTTTGTGAAAAGTTGTTTCCAGTCTGGATAGGATATTGCAGGCTTGAATCACCTGATTATCCGAAAAAAAAAGATGATACCGTGTTTCGGAAGGCACGTAAAACTGTGGGTCCCGAACGCCACCTAGCGTTTGATCATCAAACTATCCAAGGATTGGTTCCTGGTTTGCCCTTTGGGTTGCGGAGGTCAGACGGCAGTCGCTCTGTGTAAAAACCAGTAACCTCGTCAAATCTCCTTGGTCAGGTAGCGGACCCCGGGCTCTGAAGCGTTACTGCTGAGGATGCAACCGGGAATACGTGAGGATGATGATGATGAGTAATAGAATCCTACTGATGTATACTAATTTGCACAGAATAAAATATTTTTCTTTCTTTCTATACTTATACGCTGAGCGAAATAGCTGCCAGCTCTATGACCACCAGTTGCCTCAATGAAGCGCGTCGTGATGTCCTTAAGAAATAATTTAGCATCAGGGCCCCAAGGGCCCATTGTCTCTACTGCAAACTAAACTGAGAATGTATTTCTGTAAAAAAATTACAACCGGCCTAACTTGTCATCTCTCACTCTCACAACTCATTCCTAACTTGTCGGGAAACTATAGCCAAATCGTTTAAATAATAATAACGGCGTCGAGACATGACGACCTGGATTTCCAGTGCAGTCAGTCAACGCAGAGCAGCTTGTGGCGAGCTGATGGTGAGTAGCGACACCACGTACCCTGCCACCAGGGGGACCGTGCAAACATGCGCTCACAACACACATACACACAGTTACACTGGATTCCCAGTGCAGTCAGTCAACTTTAATGTATGTGCTAAATTTCGTGTATTTAGGTTAAAAAGGTTTCAAGTTGCGAAGGGGTCAAAAGTAGCTCGTAATGGTTCGTGTAAATATACACACAGCTGCGTCGCCAGTTTCTTTTTTTTTTAACTTGGCTCTGACACGCTGCCGCGTATCTAGATTATGTTATTAGGCGATGCGTCTAGCAACCATCACTACTTTGATTCCTTCTTCCACCTTCTCGCCCAGTGTCACGCTAAACGTGGCCTTTGAGTCTTGTGGCCCCAGGCTCTATTAGCTTAGAGTCGCAAGCCCTAAAATGCTCTGTCTGCTCCGTTAGGGATAAAAATGTGATATTATGAATGTATAATTTTATTAACTTTATTATTTCTAAATTATAGGTATCATCTTTCATAGATCGTAACTTTATTGTCTCTAAATTATACCAGTTGCTCAAACTCGTTTAATTTAGAAATTGTTATCTCAAGTTAATTATAATAATACAAAAGCTGAAGGAGTATAAGTAAATCAGAATTAATGAATGTTTCCAAACCTAATTTATGCTGCGCTAGCGCTAATTATCGCATAGTTGTTGGTTCTCTGCAAATGAATGCCGAACTAAAGCCAACAACTATTTAGAACTCTTATCAATATTGACAGTCGGTTTGTTACTTTCGATTGCGGTACCTTTTTCCGACGTTTATTTGTCCACCGAACCATTCATCGATTTAACATTTGTCCTTTCCACAGGTCGCCACAAGTTTTTAAGATTTAAGTAAGTTATTTTGTATATTATAGATTAAGTAATATATCTTGATATTTAATGATAGTCCCCCCTATCTACTAAACGGTTATATATAATCACGTTAAAAAATCACAGCTATAGTATATATAACGAAATTTAAAGGAAATCTATCAGAACTAAGTAGGGTTTACAAATTAAAAAGATAGAGGCGATCAACTTATAAAATGTACTCGCAAAATGAAAATTTCACACAAATTCAATAGAAAATTAGTTTTTGGACGTTTTTACTGGCATGAACTCAAAGTGGGCATTCGTAACTACGGAACCCTACACTGCGCGAGGCCCGACATGCACTTGGCCGGTAATTTTTTATTAATAAAAAGGAAGTCTAAGTAATGACAGTGGCAAATTGGTTTAGCCCGTAAATATGCGGAACCCTTTACTACGGAACCCTAAAAAAAGAAAAGAATATTAACCGTCCTACAGACGAAGCTGCTGAGCTAGTTCAAAAAACACAGATCCTCTCGATAACACAATCGGTTAAAACACTCAGACATTTATTGAAAATCAACCTGAATTCAATTCGCTCAAGTGCTATTGAAAAGTTGAGATATCTCGCGAACGAGTGAATGAAATACGGAAATGTGTGGAACTTGGATTTGAATGAAATCAAAGACGTGGTTTTTGAAACTTTGTACTTACCGAGTTTTCAGTGACTATTAAATTATTGGTTTTTCTGGTTATGTATGAAAAATTTTGCCCCAATTGGGATTCGAACCCGTATCCCTCACGTTAGCGTCACGAGTGCACTACCAATTGTGCTACCGTGACTTTGAATCACCCGGCCGAATTTTTTTATCGCATTGTGTACGCATTTGAAGCACGAATAATAATGAATGAAAAAATTCGTCCGGGTGATTCGAAGTCACGGTAGCACAATTGGTAGTGCACTCACGGTGTTAGGTATTAGTTAAAAAATACTGGCGAAGTGCGGGCCACACTCAAAGTAAAGTTCCAAAAGTTAACACATTACAATGGGGATCTTTTTTTTTAAATAGGTATATTTTATAAGTTTTACGGACTTGAAGATCTTGAACATAATGTTAGCGCCTTTCTAGCGCTGACACTTGCAACACCGTGTAGCGGCTGGCAACATCGTAATGCAGCGGGCAACCCTATCAGATGGATAGCGGTACGATATTGCGCATGCGCGGTCAACGGTCTTCTGGATTTAAAGCTTGCCACGTAAGGTTGTGTCAATCCATATATTATAACTTGTTGGAGTAATTGTAGATATTTCAGAAAGTTCTAGTTATCAATGTATTAAGCTTAACGGTTTACCTAGCAAAATAAATATGTATTACGTATAACTGTGTCTAGTATTTATTTTGCTCACAATAAAATTAGTTATAGGTAATTATATTTCGCAAACGAGTCACATAATCTAAAGTTGTTCAACCCAGCCCGGAAGAAATATATATGTAGGTATAAATAATGAAACAATAAGCTCAAGTTCCTGATAGATGTATCAGTACCTTGAGGTGTGGTAGGTTCTAGCTGAACCCAGTTTCTTTCTGCGTAAGTATCTTCTCGAATATGATTCTCGTTAAGTATCCTTTATAATTATCAGTATGTACTTAAATATCATTTATGTATGGAGATCAAGCAGACCAAGGTTGCCGATATCATCAAAAGAATAGCCACACTAAAGTGGAAATGGGCCGGTCATATCAGTCGTAGAGAGGACGGAAGATGGAGCCAAGAAATATTGGACTGGTGACTGTGGATAGGCAGAAGTCGCGGCAGACCAATGACACGGTGGAGAGATGGCACCATCAAAGCAGCTGGTCCACTATGGAAGAGAAAGGAGCAACATCGTGAGGAATGGCGTGCAATGGAGGAGGCCTATATCCTGCAATGGAGATACTAGGCTGCAAAACAAGAAAAGAAGTAACATTTACAAAAAATACTCTGTCTGCCCCATTAAAGATAAAGACGTGACAGCATGGATGTATGTACGAATGCAATTTTAACAAAGAAACCATGAATCGAAATGGAAAAAAAAAACAAAAGTCAATACACATATGTACGTAGATTCATAAGTAATAAAATAACCAAATAGAAATAAAAGCATCCAGGAACACGCCGAGCGTTATCAGATATCAGTGTCCATACAATCTTATCTTCGGCTAAAAGCATTGATCACAGCGCTTTCATATTTCGTGTCGGAAAATTTATTTACAAAACAGTAGCGCTGGACACACAGAAAAGACGTAAGCCGTGGACGGGGCGCAGACATATGTCTGCTCCGCGTCCGTTTCATACAAAATGTGTAGAAGCGTTGCAAAGCAGAATACACAGAAAAGACGGGGCACCGACAGGGCGCAGACATGACGCTTACGCGTCTGTGCATATCATACATAACGGAAGGGGCACAGGCGCGAGCGGACGAACCGGAGTTGTGGGCGGGTTGAGGGCGGGTTGAGGGGAATCACGCGTCGCCAACGTTGCCATAGATACGGATTTGTTTGTATCTGTCCCGTCCGTGCTTCGTCCTTTCTACATGTTTTTAAAAAGTCGCGACTATGCCCCGTCTGGGCCCTGTCCGTGCCCCGTCCGCGCCCTACGTCTTTTCTATGTGTCCAGCGCCTTAGGCTTAACTCTCACGGGAATGACAGCGGCGGTCAGCGCACTTTCACTGTCAAACCATATTCATATTTATTTGTATAATTGCAAAGCACAGTATAGCTTGAACAAAACATAAGCCTCGCGACTGCCAGCGGCGCCAAGCGGCCGAGTTTATTTTATGCATTTCAGAGATAGAAATAAAGGTGACTGTAGTTTGACAGTAAAGAAGACCACCCGCCGCTGCCGTTCCGGTGTAAGTTAAACCTTACACCGTTAATAACAAATAAAACCGTTACTAACGTAATTACGATAGGCGCTTAAAGATTTACTTAATATATACTACATATAAATTGTGACATGGCGCGGGCTCCAGCACTCCTCCGCCCCTCTTCGGCGCAGCGGGGGGGGGGGCCATGCCCATATATAAGGCGCGGCGGCCGGAACTCGTCCTCTTTTTCTTCGGCTGCATCTCAAGCTAAGTAGTTCTTCTACCTAGAAGGGCTACTCAACGGATCTAGTACCTATAACACACGACCCTGACTACCTAATCTGTACCTAGTGTTCTTGTGAATCTTTGTAACTAATGTAATGTAATAGTTGTTCATTATACCTATCTCATTTGCCAATATCTAGTCTTTCCTTTATCTCATCTATCCTCCTAGATCTTAAATCTAAGTTTTACTAACCAAAACGGTACAAAATAAAAAAGAAAAGTTCACGCCCACCTTTTAAACTCCCTTTCCTCATAAAGTCATCATTCTTCATAGCTGTTTATGTTAGTATATGAAGATGTATATGTAAGTATTGTATAAGTAGATATTCTGAAATTTATATATAATAGGTATAAAATGTAATTGTATATCTATTATATAGTAGATAATATTTTATAATGTAAGTATATTGTATTGCTTTTTGTGCCGCATAATTTTCTCTGTTTATTCCTATGGTTGACTGGGAGAAAAGGCTTTTAGCATTAAGTCCGCCATTTGTTGAAAGTATATTTGTACTTTGGAACAATAAAGTTTGATAAAATAAAATAAAATACTCATTAACATAAAAATACATACAAATATAGGTATATTAGGACAAAACACACAAATTGATCTAGCCACAGAGTGAGTTCGAGGCTTGTGTTATGAGATACTAACCCAACAATACATAAAACAATACATATGTAAATAAACATCCAAGACCGAGGTCAATCTGAGTAAGATCATTTTCCATCTTGACCTAACCGGGGATAGAACCCGGGACCTCCGGTGTGACAGCATGACATGATGACGACTAAGCCACAGAGGTCGTTGAAGAAACGCTTGTACGTACAAACAATTTGATATAATGACTAGTTCTGCTGCAACTTAACAGAGAGGTGCGTGTAAACTTCTTTCTTAACCAATATAAGATACTTTTGATACTATGGTTGTAAAACATACACACAGACAGTGCTCCGTTGGCACAACCTCAACCAGGGTCCAGCTGGGTAAGGTTAATCTAACCGAAATTATCTATTATTAACCCAATTGGAAATGGGTTAACATATTTTTTGGTTAACCGAAATAGCCTGATAACTTATAAATTTAATCTAATCGATATATACGTTTCTGCATAATACTAGACGTTTTTTATTTCTCGTCACACGGTCACGGTACCAAACCAAACCATACCATTTAACCGAATGACTTTACATCACCGAACACCTAGTTAACCTATTCAGATAATGGTTACTGTTACCCTTATTGTGTGGGTTATCCGAATCAAAGGATTAACCGAAAAAGGGTTAATCGATATACCGGTTTATTATGAATGGGTTCTTTCGAACATTGGTCACAACGCGCTGTGTAGACTCGCTCTTACGCAAGAAAGAAATAAATTCGACTACCGACATTTTTATAATGAAATAATAAAAACTTGAGTTAAAAATTTACGTTCTAGAAAAAAATTTCCTTGTGTCTCAATTCAAGTGAAAGGGATATCACACCCAAAAACAATGAGAAGGCGATGCGGGTAGCAACCCATCACTATTTTGATTGCTTTAGCTACATTCTCGCCCACCAATGTGGCCTTTGAGTCTGGATGCCTATCTGCTTAGAACCGCAAAACCCAAAATTCGCGGTCTGCCCCATTAAGAACATAGACGTGGTAGTATGTTTGTATTATTATATGAGATTATTGCAGACTTGAATCACCTGATTATCCAAAAAGAAAGATGATTCCGTGTTCAGGAAAGTACGAATAAACTGTGGGTCCCGAACGCCATCTAGCGTTTGCTAAACCTATCCAAGGATTGGTCTGGTCCCTCTGGGTTGCGGACTCAAGACGGCAGTCGCTCTGTGTAAAAACAAGTAACCTCGTCAGATCACCTAGGTTAGGAAGCGGACCCCGGGCTCTGAAGCGTTACCGCTGAGGATGCAGCCGGGAATACGGGAGAATAGTGATGATGATAACGTAATATTTTATATACGTAAATCATCTTTACATAGACCATGTTTCTGATTCATAATTACTTAATCATATTAGAAATAATAAGTCCAGCATCCATCTTTATTAAGGCGAAGTTCGCTGTAACTCAATTTGCTCCACATATGAAGCCAGTTCCCCAGAGCCTTAGTTTTAATTGGGTATTGTCCCGCTAATATCTTATCTCGGTTTCTTGGCAAATGTAGTGGCTAACTATTTTAATACGCTACCCCTTGTTTGCTTATCTGGCCATATTTGAACTTAAAGCCTTTTATTTAACCTCTGTGGCGTGGTCACTATGCTAGTTCATCACCCAGAGGTCCCGGGTTCGATCCCCGGTCAGGGCAAGTTGGAAAATGGCCTTTTTCAAAATTTCCTTGGTCTTGGGTGTTGATCTATATATGTATTTATCATAAAATATAGTATCGTTGGGTTAGTGTCCCACATAACACAAGCCTTAAGCTAACTTTGGGGCTAGCTCAATCTGTGTGATTTGTCCCTATATATTTATTTTTTATTTTATAATAAAATCCCAAACCCAAAGTAGCAACTAGCAATTATTAAAATAACAGTCCAGAAACAACAAAAAAAATGGATTTCCATACTAAATTAAGCTGCCGCCCGAGCAATTTATATGGGAAAGCCAATTTAGTTTTGTTTTTTGACTGTTATTTTAATTTCATTATACTATAGTGATCTAGTATAGCCCGTGGTTCGATTTATTACGGGTATGTGCCTTCCACGTTATATATAAATACCTACCTTTTTTATACATGACTAACCATGCACCACCCGCCCGAAATTAAAATTTCATCCACACCACTTGAATAGTTGGCAATCAACCACCGTACGTTTTAAAAGGAACTTTTTACCACGTACGACCGAACTGTGGAATCAGTGAAATCCTGCAGACATTGAAACCTTCAAAAAACGAGTCTATATCTTTCTGAAAGGCCGGCAACGCTTCTGTTACACCCCTGGTGTTGCATTTGTCCCTGGGCAGCGGTGATCACTTACCATCATGTGATCCGCTTGTTCGTTTGACGCCCTATAACATAAAAAAATAGCCAAAATTCGGTTGCTTGCCACGATTACGATATGGTAGTGTCATCGTAAACGTATAAAATCTGCTATAGTTTGTGGGAAGCCCACCTGTCCCGGCTAATAGGTATGAAATATACAGATCCAAAACAGTCGTAGAGCAAGATAGAGATACGACAAGGGTTAATACATTCATTAAATAATTTGTCAGAACTGATATAATTATATAATTCAAAAAATTTAAATTCCTTGTATGAGAGGTGGTGGAAGAATGAGTCAGAAAGATGAGGAAGGAATGAATGTGTCTATAATTTAAATATTGAATTTACAAATGTTTGAAAAAGGTTGGCTGAATGAAATGATGGAGAAAGGAGGTATGTAAGGACATGAAGGATAGATAGGGTTTGTTGTAACATCGTTACAAGGTTAAATACTTTTTTCTAAACGACAAAACAAACATTGTCTATTTGAAATTTATGAAATAACAAGTCGTGACGACATAGTTTTTTAAAGTCAAATCTTACGTAGTATTTGAATTCTCTTTGAAGTCAAATAGCGCTCCTGTTATCAGTTTCAGTATTTAAATTTATTTATTCATGTACGCAAAATACAAATACAGGAACAAAAAAAGTAAGAACATTGAGTACATAGGTACTGTTTATTTCATAAGCATCTCTTCCAGCAGACCCAGGAGAGAAAAAAAGAAGAAAACAGATAGTAGACGTGTACAAAATAGGCTGAAGTTAAATGCAAATACATATAGGTACTTATCTAAAAGTTTAAACATAAATACACATATTTTTAATACAAAATATATAAATAAACTAAAATATACCTAAATATAAATTATTCATTAATAATATTAAATCTAAAATCACGTTAACAATAAAATTATCAATGACAAGTTTGATAAAATTTAAAAAAAGAGGATAAAATTTGTGTAATTTTATCCTCTTATCATCACAAGATATATCATAATATACAAGTAGTTATCTCCACAAAATAAATAGCAATATGTACTATATTAATTTTTATTATAAATGTCGTATTTGTAAATTTTCAAGTGTATATGAACCAATATAATTTTTCAAAACTAAAAACCGACTTCCCCGACAAACTACTCAACCGATTTTGATAAAATTTATATGGAAACACCTAACAAGTATGCCCTTTCCAACAAAAAAAGAATTTTCCAATTTGTTCCCGGCATCTTTGAATAATCGGTGAACAAATATATATCAAAAAAAAGATTCCGACTAATTAATAACTTCCTCCTTTTTGGGAGTCGGTTAAAAATTGAAATAATTTCTTTTTACCCTATTCTACAAAAGCGAAAGAGGTCTGTCAGGATCGTAGCAAGTGGAGGTCCTTAGTCTCTGCCTACCCCTGTGGGAAACAGGCGTGATAATATGTATGTATGTAAATTGTCTTTGAAGTCAGTGTATTTAGTATAGATAGTCGTAGCGCTCGTGGCGGTGTTTGGCAATCGCTACGGCGTAGCGGTAATTCAATCGACTACGAATGCCGTCCTCGTAGCAATCGTGCTACGAGAGAAGAGAGCATATTTTATTCTTGCTTGTGTATCTAACAAAATTTGTATCACGAACATTTTGTTTTTTCTAAAAGAAACCATTGTGTAAGGTATTTTTTATTTATTTAACTTCATTACAATACTTAAGGCCAGGGGTTAACCAACAGGTGATGCTGAGAAAGTAATTTTTAGGGGTAAGTACGTACAACCGAACTAATTAAAAACAACAAAAATAATTGGCCAAGTGCGTGTCGGGCCACGCGCATTAGGGTTCCGTAGTTACGAACGCCAACTTTGTGTTCATGCCACTAAAAACGTCTAAAAACTAATTTTCTAGTGAATTTGTATGAAATTTTCCTTTTCTGAGTACATTTTATAAGTTAATCGCCTATAACTTTTTAATTTTTAAACCCTACTTAGCTCTGATAGTTTTCCTTTAAATTTCGTTATAATTTCTATAGCTGTGAATTTTTTCACGTGTCCATTTATAACCTAAGTACCTATATACATATGGATAAACCTACAAACGTCGAAAATATACATAAATAAATTATCCAAAATTAAACCATACATAAACTACATAAATACTGCTTATATAGCTGCTGACAGTTTTTGGACCTCTCTTGCGACGCCAGCCTACCGGTACCCATTCTGAAGCAATCTTGGCCCACCTGTCTGGGTGCATCCTACACACATGCCCAGCCCAGTCCCATTTGGCTGTTTTTTTCCCCACGACTACTATCTTAGTTTTTGGAGTGAATGCTGGTGTTACGTACATGATCTGTTAGTTTAATCCTTTGTACACTTCGTCGGTTTTTAGTTTTGAAAAATTATTTCAATATTTAAAAACGTTTGGTTGTTCTTCATCGCCAGCTTTCTCTTTTAAAAAATAACCCAACCGACAGCATAGTAAATCGGTGACCCGTGTAACTATAAATAACCCATGGATGGCAGTCGGGTTCAGGACAATAGCGACGACAGTATCCCCTTACACATAGAGCAATCACGCAATCCCTTGCAGGATAGACAGAACCGAATATAAGACAAATGCAACTTTAAGTTCTTTACGCATTTCACATTTGGTGAACTGTGACGCTCGCAGATTCGAACGTTTTTTAAAGATTATTAAAAATGTGTAATTTTTAGAAAAGTTGTTACCTATCATCGTTTATAATTTGGGTGATTACCCGTTCGGTTGACTGGTAGATAAGGCCTTAGGCTTTAAGTCCGCCATTACAGTTGTTTTTGTATATAAAGTTAAAGAAATCAATAAATAATCATATCGTGGATATTTTAGACATGTTTTTAGGATTCCGTAGTAAACAAGGAACCCTTATAGTTTCGCCATGTCTGTCTGTCTGTCCGTCCGCGGTTTTACTCAGCGACTATAAGTACTAGAAAGCTGTGATTTGGCATGGATATGTATATTAATTAGGCGGAAAAGTGGTAAAAAATACAAAAAAAAAATTAAGGTTAGTTCCCATACAAGTAAAGTGAAAAGTCATTTTTTTCTCGACTAAACAATCATGTGGGATATTTATTTATTTATTTATTTCACGGGCTATAACATATCACTACAGAATAATGAAATTAATTAGTAGAATAAAATTAATTTAAAATAACAGCCAATACACAAATAAATTTCGGCATTTCCATATCGTTGAATAGGTCTTTTGAAAATATTATGAGCTTGTGAACACCGTTTTTCGATTTTGTATCCGTATTAAAAATATTTGGTTTTAAAGTGGACATTTTTGATAGAGTTAAGTGGCCCCCCCTTTATCTGCTAAACGGTTATATATGGACACGTAAAAAAATTCACAGCTATAGTAAATATAACGAACTTTAGGGGAAAACTATTAGAGCTAAGTAGCGTTTACAAATTAAAAAGTTATAGGTGATCAACTTATAAAATGTACTCGGAAAAGTTCATACGTTTTTAGACATTTTCAGTGGCATGAACTCAAAGTTGGTATTCGTAACTACGGAACCCTACACTGCGCGTGGCCCGACTCGCACTTGGCCAATTATTTATTGTGTGGACATTAACTATATCAAGGATTACTTCTCATTTTTAAATTCTTTAAAAATGTCGTTTATGTTCTTTAAAAATCTTTAAAAATGTTGGATTGTGCGAATGAGACAGCCAACACTTTTGGTTAGAAAAGCGAATTCTGACTTGTATAAGCAAAAAGTAAAAGCGATTTTACTTTTCGCTTGGGAAGAGACGCTGGAACATTCTACACTACATGTCTTCACCGACCAGTATGGAAGATTAGAAAAAAGTACTCCTGTATTAATTTATTTTAAAAGGCCAGGTTCTACTTCCATTGCCTGTTTTGTCCACCGGTCAAGTGCGTGCCGGACCACGCGCAGTGTAGGGTTCCGTAGTTGCAAATGCCAACATTGAGTTCACGAGAATGAAAACGTTTAAAAAATCTATTGAATTTGTACGCAATTTTACTTTTTCCAGAAGCATTTT
Source organism: Acrobasis suavella (assembly GCA_943193695.1). Taxonomy (NCBI): domain Eukaryota; kingdom Metazoa; phylum Arthropoda; class Insecta; order Lepidoptera; family Pyralidae; genus Acrobasis; species Acrobasis suavella. The sequence goes on along the minus strand of OW971957.1, from coordinate 4,963,981 downwards.
ATAAATTGGTCACTTATAACTTTAATTTGTAAACTCTACTTAGTTCTTGATAAATTCCTGTAAAATTCGATATACAACATGGAAGGAACAGACCAGTGATAAATCGAATCACGGGCTATAACATATCACTACAGAATAATGAAATTAATTAGTAGAATAAAATTAATTTAAAATAACAGCCAATACACAAATAAATTTCGGCATTTCCACACAAAAGTGTGCAGCCGCCCGGGCAATTTGTATGGGAATGTCGAATTTCCCTCTTTTAGGTTGTTTTTTAATTTCATTATACTGTCGAGATCTAGTATAGCCCGTGGTTTGATTTATTACGGTTATGTCCCTTCCTCGGGACCATCCATTTCGAAACAAATCTCTAAATTGTTAAATGGTGTTCTTAAGCTCAAATTATTTTTTAAAGCCCTATTCAACGAAACCCTAAACGATGGGTAAGTCGAGAAAAAGAATTGGCTCCCACTTTACACGTATAACGGTAGGTAACCAAAAAAGTATTCATGATTAATATTCATAGCCATGCCAAATTATTTTATTTATTTATTTTTATTACAAATGTAATAGGCGGACTTAAAGCCTTGGCTTTATCTACCAGTCAACCTACACTGGTGATGTCGAGATTAAAAAGACTTCTTAATCTCGACGATATGTAAAATGTGTTGAAAGATATATTAATAATAATAATAATATGAGAATATATTAATTAAAATAACAATATATATCAATAAACTAACATTCAAAACATACATAGATATAAGATATAATAAGCAATACGCAATACGTATACTACATATTATTTGTATTCTATCTGACAGTTTCCGAAGATAATGTGCACGCACTGCACTTTACAGCAAATTACAGCTTTCTATGACTTAAATTTCCAAGTTGAACCGCGGACAGACAGACAGACTTGGCGAAACTATAATGGTTCCTTGTTTACTGCGGAACCCTAAAACACCAACCGACAGCATATTAAATTATTGACCCGTGTCATCTCCATAAATAACCTATGGATAGGGCAGTTGGCTCAGGTCCGTAACCTTTTTAAATTATCATATTCTCTTTGTAATTTTAAACTGATAAAGTGGACCAAATTTAATATAACAGTAAATTGGGGTGAAGGCTACCAAATTACTGGCTTAGTTTGAAATAGTCGATACTTTTTCTATACAAATTTCGCATGGGATTTCCTGCGCTGTTTGACATTGTACAATCAAAGCTTAACATAGTATCGTATTGTCTCACTATAAATTTTCTGTATGGATACAGAATAGTCAAATAAAAATCCATTAAAAAGTTATGAGCCATCAAAGATTGTTTTTCTTTTTGCTATTTTTACGCTTTTCTAACTTTGGGCGTAAATAAGTAATAAAAGAAAAATCTCCAAAACAAAGTCCGTACTCACACAGCTTAATAATCGAAGATTTTAATTTGTAATTGATTATTGCAGTCGTTTTTGCATAAAACCCCTTTTCCCAAAGGACTTTACGAACCTTACGACATTTAAGTTCGAGCCCGCCTTAACCTTAAGGGGATATATTATTTTTTTCGGAGTCCAGTGCTGCCCCCATGTGAAATAAATCATTTGTGAGAAAACTGAGATATCATATCTTAAAATTTTGTTTCATACGACATTAAAAAGTGAAGCGTAAAGCTTTTCTACGCACAATTGCGAAAAACGTCCACTTTTGGCTAATGCGAGTAGAAAAGCTTCACGTTCTCACTTTAAACTGTAAACAGTAGTTCATTAAATAGTTTAAAGGGTTACCTATCTAGTGCCTGGTCAAGACAAAATTTTAAATGATATCTCCGTTACCTATCAAATGATTTAAGAATTTAGCGAAAGAAAGAAAAACATGGAAAGCACTGGACTAACAAGAGTGTTAAATATATACGAAGAAGTATGTATACATGTATGTTTTTAACACTAATTTTGTTTCCATTAGAAAATATGTAAAGGTCAAAAATTCGGGATCTATTTGAGGAGTTCGGTGGCCCAGTAAGAGGGCGTAATACTAGCCCTCTCGCAAGTCAAGCGACACCGGGCGTCGTCCGTACTTGGATGGGTGACCATAAGTGGCATAAAAAAAATTGAGCTCCTCCGTGCTTCGGAAGGCACGTATAAGCCGTTGGTCCCGGCTGTCATCATTGTATGGCAGTCGTCAAGCTATGTCAGATGCCTTAGGGGAATCTGAAAAATCTGACACTAGTGTTGGCCACTTACACACACGAAAAACAAACAAACTGGATCTAATTTCAATCAAATCTGGCACGAACTAACTAAAACCTAATTAACTATGTCTAAGCCTTCGCACGGAGTTCCTTGGAACTTCTAACTCAATCAGGAGATATATTTGGGGAATAATTTATGCCACTCGATAGATGGAGTTGGAGCTTCGAGGAAAAGTTCTACTAAGTAGGTTAGTACTTAGAGGTACTAATTGTACTTAGAAGTATTAGGTACTAATTTAAGGTACCTTCCATGCTGGTTTGTTAGAAATGAAAAAACGCGTGAGTATCGTGGAAGACTCCGAGGAAAGATGCGAATTTTGAAAAAAAATTGTGACAGAAAAACAAAAGGAAGCAGACTAAACATTGTTGCATAAAACAAAGAATGCCGCGTGCCATGAATTTACACTTACGAGTAAGCTACATTAGTTTTGTTGTTTTTTTTATCATAATTGGTATTGGTATTTGAAACAAAAATAGTAAAGTAAAATTCTTTATGAATGTTAAAGAGTACTTAGAATACAAACACTGGCAATAACTGTTTATAAATATATTATTTAGGCAATTAAAAAATAACCTTCGAGTATAAAATTGCCACGCGTTCTAAGTATGCAATGTTTGGTCTGCTGCCCTTTGTATGTCTATGGAAAAATCTTACACTTTTTTTCGCCTAGCCCCCATCCGTACCATCGAAAAGAAACTTCATTCCAAAAACTTGGAATGTACCAGCTGCATACCATCCCGCTATCGTAGAAGCCAATCGCGGAAATGGGAGAAAATGTGAATCACGTTAATATGTGAAGCTTGCATTTTTCAGACTTAGTTGCCTTTAACTAAATGTCATTAGAGAAACTAATAATAGCGGAAACGACACGCATTAAGTTTAAATTAGCAAGATTCTAATTAATATTTTGACGTGACTCGATAAAATTCAATAGGGGTAATGAAACGGTCACAAAAGTATTATTCTAATTAGTCAGTCTTTTAGATTATCTAAAAATAATGGACCAGCATTGTGGGTGTGTGTGGGTGAGCTACACCCAGAAACAGTACAGCGCCTTGCGAGTCCAATATAATAATGCCTTTAGGAAGCTGATGGGGCTGCCGCGATACTGCAGTGCATTAGGGATGTTTTCCGGGTACCGCATGGATTGTTTTTACACAATAATGCGTAAACGGTGCCCATCCTTGGTGCGCAGGGTTCGTGCCAGCCCTAGCAGCGTTCTAAAGGTATTTTCTGATACATTTGACTGTGAGTACATGAACCATGCAGCGATGGTTCATGTACTGACTAAGTTAACTTAATGTAATTTACTTATATAATATTATATTATTAATTATTTAAATAATTTTAACATAAACTAATTATGATCCTAAGATGGTCGAAATAAATGAATTATTATTCACTTTATTTATTCATATTTTCTTAGATTAGGGTTTTATAATATATCTATAAAAAGTAAAATATAAAATATTCTGAAAAAATACACATATTATAAAAAACCTAATCTAGCTGCCCACTGGCAGCGGGGCAAGGCCCAAGCTACAGGCGGTTAGGGCCGCAGAGAGAGATTATTATTTTTATTATTGTTCAATTTCTCAAAAAATTAAAAGTAAAAGTGAAGTGAAAATTCACAAAGATACGGAGGACCTAAGGGACCATCTCCACGAGCTAGAGTCAATATATCAATTTGCCGCGATAATATCGCGATGTAGAGACACGTTCATAGAGTCAGTATGGAGTTAGGTGGCACGAAGGAAATATCGTCGCGATTCTCTCGCCCGTGGAGTTGACGCCTAAGTTCTAGCGTGGGAGCTTGCAACGTCACCGCTTTGTAAAAATTGAATCTTTTTTATTTGTTTTTTCTCAAATAAAAGAAAATGTACGTGTACAATACTTTTCGGAATTTCAATAAATGGGCCGTGCTTTGCCAATTCCCACCTAGAGTAGGATAGAGTCCCCTCTAATGGATGGATAAATTATTGGTACATTTAAATAAAATCGATCTATCGATAGTATTGATCCTGTCGACGAAAAATCTATCGATAAGATCGGTAGTATTGCTTTTCATAATACATAAACTATCTATATATATATATATATATATATATATATATAAATATGTAGGGACAAATAACACTGATTGAGCTAGCCCCAAAGTAAGTTCGAGACTTGTGTTATGGGATAAACTCAACGACACTATATTTCATAACAAAAACATATATAGATAAACATCCAAGACCCAGGACAATTTGAAAAAGGCCATTTTCCAAGTTGCCCTGGCCGGGGATCGAACCCGGGACCTCTGGGTGGCGGACTAGCATGGTGACCACTACGCCACGGAGGTCGTCAAATATATAATATCATGGATGAAATAAACGATATTTTGTCGCGCTATGCATTGCTAACGGTGCCCACGCGTGAGATAAAACTCCGATAACATTGACATATTTAAGTAGTTTTGCGAAAACTCGTTTAAATAATGGCGCACGTAGTTGTATCCAATGATGCATGCCCTGAAAAGATTTTTTCAGGGTACAATGCGTGTGGAACGTGGTATTAAATGTATCCATTCTCTTCGGTTCTTTATCGTGTGTTTTATAGCTGTCTTCTAGAGGCAAAAGTCATTACTAACTAGTGGAGGTTTCCTCACCATTTTTCCTTCACCGGGAGCAACTGTTTGTTTCTTCGTGTGTTTGTAAAAACTTTATTGTACACAACTAAATACAAAAATCCAATTTAAGAGAAAAGCACAGTACAAAAGCGGTCTGGTGCATACTCGGAGATGCATACTTTCATGATCCGTGTGGAAAGTTGTTCAGTATTATGTAATGAATCAACCCTTAAAATAGTTTGCGTATATTTTATTAAACGAATACGCACGATTTTACCGCGCAAAAAAACTTGAAAACACAACTAAGCTAGAAATTTCCCCTCCAAAAAATAATCTTATATCCTTAAACACAGCAAAAAATAAACTCAAATTTTGTTGTAGGTTCGATTAGAATCAAAACTTCTTTTGTAAACCTGGCCGATTTATCTACATATATTTTTCTATGACATATGATTTGAAAGTATTGCTTCTTACTTGATGTGTGTTCTTATTTGTGCTGAATAAAATCTGCTATATTATACAATAAAATGTGTATAAATTAATACATATAATAAATTTATTTAATTTCGTAGTTTTATATCAATAACCAGAAAGCATCGAATAAACTCGTCAGTAAAACATGAAAATTAAATTCTACATACAAGAAAACTTTTTAAAATATCAAAACCTACTTACATCGGCGATAAATCTTTAAGTGAAGCTATTATTAGTTTTAGTTAGTAATTTCAAGAATAATTATTATTTTTGAAATGATTAATATAGAATATAATAGCCATAACTGTCAAAAAAGTCACCAAAAACTTCACAACGGCAACTTACCCACAGAAACTTCAAAATTACATTCTACATCGTTTCGACACCAAAAAACTCGTTTAAACATTCCAAAACCTACCTTAGCTCAGCGTCAGAACCCCAAACAATCGCACAGACACAGCACAAAACACACACAGCACTGCACAAACTTTGCACTTCACAGGACGCGCGTCCGGCGCACGTGGCGAGTCGCACAGAACTGAAGGCAGTGAAGCTTTAGGACAAAGGATACGATTTTAAGTCGCGACTTTGAAGGCGATTGTGGAGTGTGGACATTGAAAGTTTCTTTGTAGGTTTTTCACTCGATTTGTTTTATTAATTGTTACAAAATCTAATATCTCTTAATAAGGCTGAATGCAATGAAGCTTTGGGAAAAAGGATACGATTTTCAGTCGCGACTTTGAAGGTGATTGTCGAGTGTGGTGATTGGAAGTTTCTTTGTAGGGTTTTCACTTGATCTGTTTTATTTATTGTTACGAAATCTATAGCTCTTAATAAGGCTGAAGGCAGTGAAGCTTTAGGACCAAGGATACGATTTACAGGCGCGAGTTTGCCCGTGATTGTAGAGTGTGGAGATTGGAAGTTTCTTTGCAGGATTTTTACTTACAAAATACATACATAAAATCTAATAGCTCTTAATAAGGCTGAATGCAATGAAGCTTTGGGAAAAAGGATACGATTTTCAGTCGCGACTTTGAAGGTGATTGTAGTGTGTGGAGATTGGAAGTTTCTTTGTAGAGTTTCACTTGATCTGTTTTATTAATTATTACAAAATCTAATAGCTCTTAATAAGGCTGAATGCAATGAAGTTTTGGGAAAAAGAATACGATTTTCAGTCGCGACTTTGAAGGTGATTGTAGTGTGTGGAGATTGGAAGTTTCTTTGTAGAGTTTCACTTGATCTGTTTTATTAATTATTACAAAATCTAATAGCTCTTAATAAGGCTGAATGCAATGAAGCTTTGGGAAAAAGGATACGATTTTCAGTCGCGACTTTGAAGGTGATTGTAGAGTGTGGTGATTGGAAGTTTCTTTGTAGGGTTTTCACTTGATCTGTTTTATTTATTGTTACGAAATCTAATAGCTCTTAATGAGGCCCAATGCGATGAAGCTTAAGCACAATGGATAAGTACGATTTTCAGTCGCGACTTTGAAAGCGATTGTAGAGTGTGGAGATTGGAAGTTTCTTTGTTGGGTTTTCACTTGATCTGTTTTATTTATTGTTACGAAATCTATAGCTCTTAATAAGGCTGAATGCAGTGAAGCTTTAGGACCAAGGATACGATTTTCAGTCGCGACTTTGAAGGTGATTGTAGAGTGTGGAGATTGGAAGTTTCTTTGTTGGGTTTTCACTTGATCTGTTTTATTTATTGTTACAAAATCTATAGCTCTTAATAAGGCTGAAGGCAGTGAAGCTTTAGGACCAAGGATACGATTTACAGGCGCGAGTTTGCCCGTGATTGTAGAGTGTGGAGATTAGAAGTTTCGTTGCAGGATTTTCACTTACAAAATACATACACAAACTATCAATGTGGCATACAAAGCATTTTGAAATACAGAACCCAAGGTCGCAAGACTCACTCTTAGCGAGGTAGTAGGCGAGAAGGTAGAAAAAGGAATCTTAATAGTGATGGGTTGCTAGCCGCATGACATGCTAGCAATATGATTTTACCCATTACCTCAATCGGCTTCTACGACAACAGAATCGCCTGTTCTTTTCTCCCAGACCAGCATGGAATACAAAATGCATAGTTATCAATAATTTTTTATCTCATCTACTCAAAAAACGATGTTTGTATCCCAAAACATTTGGAGCTAAAGTTACTGTTTATTCTCTCGCGACTTAAAAGTGAAAAAGAAAATCTAGGGATTAAAACCAATTTGAAAACTGAACACGAGTGTAATCTACTTGGAATCAAAAATAATGTTGGCAGTCCAGCAAAACCAAAAGAACAATTTTGTTTTGAAATAAAAAAATAAAGGCACAGACGTCGTGATTTTTTAAAATTTGTAATACATGTCGTCGTCAACATGGGTAACCATTTTTGCCTTTCGCTTTGAAAAAAAAAATAATTAAAAAAGCGCCATTTTTTCTGTTATTCAAGTAATTACAGAAGATATGAAGGACCACGCGGAAAAAGTTACGAGTAAATATTTTATCGTAGGTAAGTCGGTCGTCTTCGAAAACTTCGGTTGAAGTTGTAGGTGTTCTACTTTTCCTTATATTGTGTTTTGTATTTGCTAGTTTTTCTTATACATAGATGGAAATTAAAAGTAGAGTGTGCTACTCGGGTACGGTAATATTTTTATCTCTGGTGACATACATGAATCCCTCGCTACCTTCAGGATTCCACTGTAGAATTTCTTTCCGCGCTGGATTCAAAGTAGCGCCCTCGCCTTCAAAATACTACCTTATCTATACACAATCTACAATAAGAGTAGATTTACAGCTTTTAAATACAAAATAAAATTTTATAACCACTTATCATGGGTGTAAATATCAGTGATCGATGCGATCGCTAGAATCGGTAGCTTTCCTTTTAATACACTTCTTTACATTCTATTTTATTGACGTGTAAAATTGCCTGAAAACGCCAAAATACTGATAAATATTTGATTCTTGATTCTTTGATTCTATAATTTAAGTTGTATGGTAAAAAAAAAAACAAAATTTTGTAATTTAGTTATGTTCTTTTATTTTAAGAAAGTACTTACAAAATTTAGAGCAATTTAATTAAAAAAGATATGATTAAAATTAAATTGGTATATTCCACGAAGGATAAAAATGTAGAAGCACCAAAGATAGTGGCGTGGTGTCATAACTTAAGCACAACTACCACCAGGTCATAAACTACCATGGGCCACATGAAGAAGCTTGAATCGCCTCCGAACTGAGGTAGGTCGATGTAGGCACAATCTGGCGCGCTGGCGCTACATTGACCAAGCACAGTGCCAGTGTGGTCACGACGACCAAACTATGCAGCACCTCCTCTCATGCCCTTTGTGCCCTACCAGCTGTACCATGCTTGACTTATACTCAGCGGAAGAACAAAATTTTAAGTTTGAGCCAACGACACGATAAGAAGAAGAACTGCTTTCAATCCCGACAGTAAATATTGGCGGAAATTAGGACCTAATGTTGATCTTACTTAAGTTCATATTTGCTTCTTTTCAAAATAACGCCATCTATGGTGAAGTACCAGAATTTTTTCGTAAAGTTTTACTACAGATTGCAAAACGTCGTAAGTAAATAAATCTTATTACAATGCCTAAAGGCCATTATTAAAGTATATAAAAACGAGCAATAAACGAATCCCAATCCCAACTATCCAAATCCCAACTATAATATTATAAATGCGAAAGTGAGTTTGTATATTTGTTTGTTTTTTACCTCTTCACGCTTCAACTACTGAACCTATTAAAATGAAATTTGGTATGGATATATTTTGAAACCCAAGGCAGGATATAGGATAGTTTTTATCCCGAAATTTCCACAGGGAGCAAAGCCCGCGGGTACAGCTAGTTGGATATATGTAATGCAAAAATGATTAGTGATTTATTGAATAAAAACTATTGCACCAATATAAAAAAAAAAAACAAAAATAACATAAAAAAGAAGCTTTACTATTTAAAATACATAGGTACAATGGGCGGTCTTTTCGCTTAGAGCGATCTCTTCCAGACAACCTTTATTTGTGTGAGTTCGGCGACAACGCTTCGGATACTAATTTTGTTCACATAGCACTTCCACTGGTTTTTTGTCTTCCGTGTAAATTCTATATTAAATTAACTAACTTTATAACTAAAACCGATTAGTTTCGACCTCCGTGACTAGTCCGCCACCTAGAGGTTCCGGGTTCGATCCCCGGTCAGGGCAAGTTGGAAAATTGCTTTTTTCAAATGTAGTGGGTGTTTATCTTTATATGTGTTTGTTATAAAATATAGTATCGTTGAATTAGTATCCCAAACACAAGTCTTGAACTTCCTTTGGGGCTAGCTCAATCAGTGTAATTTGTCCCTATATACATTTATTTATTTACAAAAACGATTCTGCCAAGTTATCTGTTTTTGCCATCTTCGTCGTCCCTCTAAACTCGTCCTCAATCTCTTGCAACGTTTTATCCTTAGTTTCTGGCAAAAGGAAATAACATACAACCAACCCATACAAAGTTATCCCACCAAATATACAATAACAACCATAGATATTCACACCTTTAAGTATGTCTGGGAAGGTTTTGTACACTAAGAATACATGAATACTTGATGAGAACCTCGTAATAGCTACTGCTATGCTTCTGTACTTCATAGGAAAAATTTCGCCACAAATGATAGTAGGTAAAGCCAATGGACCTAAAGTTAGAGAAAACACAAGAACATGTAATAGTATTATACTAATAATAGGTACATCTATTGATAGGTAACAGTTTTTGGCATAAACATACCCAGCTGTGACAAAAGAAACAGTAATATTTAAACCTACAGAATAAATTAACATAGTCCTTCTTTTCATTTGCCTTATTACGTATAAACCTATTATACTCGTGACTAGTCTGACAACATCGAAGGATAAAATCAATAAAGTTACATTTGCATCTCTGCCCACAACAGACTGAATAAGCTCTAAGGGATATGAGCTAAAAACGCCTAATCCACACCAATAACATAGTACATACAAATGCATACCAACAGTTACCGATTTGTACACTTCTCGCTTTCTCACTGCTGTTATAAAATACATTACATTACTTTTAAAATATCCGACAGGAGAATCAGATTTTGTTTCAGCATTTACTTCTGTGTTAACTTGGATTAGTTTTAACAATTCCTCTTCCTCATTTTCTCCTCTAAGCCACCGATAAACCTCCTTACATTCACTGTAACGTCCTTTCATAGCCAGCCAAGTGGGAGTTTCTGGTGAATATAAACAAATTAACAAATCTACAAACGAAACAATAGTGAAAACTAACGCTGTACTTCGCCAATGTAAATATAAGGCTAAATAATGAGCTACAATTGTACCAACGGACATGCAAGCTGACATAGTTGAGAGGAAGAAACCTCGACGAGTAGGTGTTGTGCATTCAGCTATAAGAATAGGGCCTAAAGCCAAACAGAGGCCTAAACTTAGGCCTTGCAGAAACCGTCCTATAAGTAAACTCGCAAGATTGGTTGCTAGAAGAATACACATCCAACCAGTGAGAGCTAGTCCCGAACTGATGATGCTGCCGACTTTTCTGCCATAATCGGAGATTAGTTTAGCAACCGCCACGTATCCGATGAACAGTGACAGGCCATGTACGGATGCTGTAAGAAAGAAACACAAAATTAATAACTTTACTCTACTTACTAAATTTGTAGTAAATAATATGCACTGAAATCTCTGTGTTGCCTGTTCCATAGGCAATGTCAATGAAGGTACTCGTATACAATGATTTCAATTTATCTTACATTAGTCTTACTATGTTGTCAACAAAACCTGTAATAGGTGTATTATTTCCAAATTCCTCTTTTTTTCTAGCCTGTAAATTCTCACTGAAGAAAGGCCTCCCCATTATTTTTCTACTCGTCCCTTTCTTCTCCAACATTTTGCCACACGCATAAAAATCTATCCAAGTCATCCCGCTATCTTGACCTGGGCCTACTCTTACCCCTACGTCCATTTAGAATCCAGAATGTAGACAATTTGATTCATCTTTTCGCATTCCAGTAAAACAAATGAACTGCACATAAATAAAACTGGTTAAGTACGGTTCGGACTCGCGTATAAAGGGTAAATACAATTTTCTATAAAAAACATTTGTTGTATTTTTTTTTGTATTTGTTGTAATAGCGTAAACAGAAAAACATCATCTGTGAAAATTTTAACTGTCTAGCAATCACGATTCATGTGATACAGCCTGGTGACAGACAGACAGACAGTCGGACAGACTGACTCTAATTGTTTATTGTAATAAAAACGACTTATATTTATTACATTTATCACTGATGGACAGTGGAGTCTTAGTACCTAATAGAGTCCCGTTTTTACCCCTTAGATACGGAACTCTAAAAACTGGAATACAAGAATTCTAGTCTATTTCTATGGATTTACAAAGACTTAATCTGAATCCTACAGTATTTATAGACTAAAGTCATATGAAGTCTATACGATTATTACTAGGATTAGTCTAGCACTAATCCCCTAATCTAAATATAAAATAGGCCTGAATTAAAAGAGTATTATTATATTTAGTCCGTCAACTTAGTAGATAATCCAAAAATAATGGCCGTATATTTTTTCGTTGAGCAAAGTACTCGTAGCAAATAAAACATTCACAAAGATACAGCGCATCGAAGTTTCAGAATCCTGGGTACACTCATGCATCGAGCCTTTCAGGCTGCAGAGCGTGCCAAACAATTATACATACATACATACTCACGAAAAACATAACCCTCCTTCTGGCGCAGTCGGGCAAAAACGAGTTGTATTTTCGTCATTAATTTCTTTTCGAAAAAAAAAACTTCAAACCACACTTTTTAATAATCTATCTAATGATATTTTTGTCCATCTCCGTAAATTCACGTTTCTTACCAAACCAAGATCCGATGTTATCATCCATCGGTATCGGCGAGCCAGGCTGCTTGAGCTGTGGCACGATGGCCACCACATAGGCGGCTACAATCCCGAACTGCCCAGCGTTAAGGGACACCCCAGCTGTGACGAATGACTCGAAAATAAGAAGATAAATAATTACATTTAAAAAAAAAAAGATTTTCATATCTTTGAAACGGCTGAAACGATAATGATTAAACATAACATAGCTAAGATTATGCACAAATAAGTCACATATCACGTCTATGCAGGTAAACAGAGATTATTGAGTTTTACGGCTCTGGGCAGAAAGATTTTAAACAGGCTAATTTATACAGATATAATTTTACGAGACTTTCAATGAAAAAAAAAAACAAACAAAAGACAATTCGTAAAAAAAAATTGCGTTTCCGATTGAGCCGAAATTTTGCACGCATATGTAGGTACGAGTACATCGCGAGGCCTTGCAATGTTATAGCGATATGGAGCTCATTTGACGATTTTTTTATTTATTAAATCTTTATTGACCAAAAAGGTCCAAAAAGTGGGCTTAAGAGCGGCCTTCCCGTCTTACTTTTCATACAAACGCTCGTACGTGATTATGGCGTTGTATCTGATCTTTCTTGAAAACTTTTGAACTCACAGGTATCTTGGGCGCTATTTCTAGGTTTCTATCGAAATAAAAAATTGAAATTTAGAATAACAAAGCCTGCTTTTTTGCACAAATTTTAGCTGAATTTCGACCGTTCATAAAGTACTTATAAATTGTAAAAGAAAAGAAAATATTTCGATAAAAACCTCGCAAATGTAATGAAAATTTTGAATACAAAACATTTATTTCACATACTTGTAAGGCTTACTGATAAACACGTATCTCCTGGAATAAGTTTTATGAAATTTCCGCACCCTATGAATAGTTAATGTTCGTTCAATGGATAGTTAATAATAATACTAATTTCATTTAATAGAATGCAAACCATGCTCTTAGGCGCTATCTCTCTCTTTTTGGTTTGCCTTTTTTTCTAGCACTGTCCTGGATGAAACACCAAGCTTATCAAACTATGCTCGCGTTGAAAACAGACCGGCCGGGAAGGGCCGCATTAACGCTAATGGATTCTCTACCAGTCAGCCTTTAGGAAAAACAGAAATAAGTTTATGAGCGATAGGTGCTTAAAGATATACTATATTAAAAACATACACATACAATACATAAATATATACATGATGGAGCTGGGAGAATAGGAACTCTATAATGAAACGACGCTACCTAATCAAGTTTGGGCTTATTACATTATTCGTAATAAGTACTTAGTCATTACAATAAAAGATTGTAGAAAAAATGTTTGTTTTTAAACTTTAGCTTTATTATTTTTGATATAATACCCAGTGTCACTCTGTCAATTACATATGATACAACTCTAGCCGTTTGGACTACATAGCCAAAGAGTATTATGTATTGTACAGAGTTTGTCAAAGAAATATGTAGGTACCTACACACATACACTCTAGGAACATGACCCGCAGTTAGGTAAAGACGATAAAATTTTACTCACTTGTTTCAAGAACGGGGTCATCCGCTGCTTTTTATTCATTTTATAACACACTTTCTAGTTTTCTACGATATATTCATCACAAACAAGCGAAAGAAGTTCGCACAGTCTAACTGAACATGGCTAAGGAGTTACAGCGAAATGAGTTTCAAGGGCCCAGTCCAATAAACGTAGTTTATGTGTGTATTTTTGTTGCAGAAAATGATTTGCTTAATTTTTGTTTTACAGAAATTCACAATGACAGATATCGGTATCTATTAGTTAAACGTAGTGGTTAGGTATAGGTATTCTCTTTGACTCTTAACACTTATACTTTTGTCAAAGTATTCCTATCGCCTTCGTTTACTGTCGCAGCTATCTTTTAGAGCTATCTCCTTAAATAAGCCAGCTAATGGACATCTAGCCTGTTCTGTAAAAATAGCGAAGGACTGCTAGCTAAATCATTGAAGGCATCGTTTATTAAGATGACTGAACGTAGTAATATCGTATCGTATAGTCGTTTAAATTGAATATTGATGAATTTGTGGTAAGTGAACGAAAATAATATTTAAAGTCACAGCTGTTTGCGCTGTTGACGCCATATTTGTTTTGGTGACTACAAGCACCGCAGTGGAAAAATTCTGAACTAAATTTTAATCACTTAGCTGAGTCTTGGTCAGTCATCTTCAAAGAGCTGACTTTCAATACGCGAAATTGTTCCCAGTATTCAATGGGATACCGGCCTTCAAGGAACAGCTTAGGCGTCCAGTTCGGCTCAGGAGATTTGAATAATAATTTTTTTGCAACTTACACTTCAAAAACTTACGCCTGGGCCCCCACAAGAGTCAAGAATTTACAGTTTCGTACGAACTTTTACTGAATATATTTCGTATATTCTCAAAATATACAGAAAATTTCTTTTTTAACAACTGTCTTACTTTGAGGTTAATTGCAGACTGAAGAAGGTCATTGTTCGAAACATCACGATATTTATTCACATGTTTTGTGAGTGAAACGTGCTTGTTTTATCGGTTAAAGTAGTAGGTAAGTAGGTATCTACTATAATGAGTATAGTTATCTACCTACTTACTTTTGAAAAGTAGAAGTTCTTTTTCATCTGACATACTTGACGACCCCTACCTGTAGCCTAGTGGTCTTCATGCTAGGTAGTCAACCCAGAGGTCCCGCCTTTGATCCCCGGTCAGGTCAAGATGGAAAATGATCTTTTTCAGATTTGCATGGGTCTTTGATGTTTATCTTTATATGTATTTGTTTATTTATTAACCAGTTGTACATGGAAGATATAATACATAAAAATAAAAACAAAGAATACATAAAAAAACATTGACACTCCGGGATTGCCGACAGAAGTGACAACTTGGTGTCAGTTACGGTGACAGTGTCGCGGGATCAATGGTTTTCCTATCTCAAAAAATGCTTTCCGTGCATGTCCAACGCGCAAGAAGTTTTCACTTCAAAGTCCATGGTCAATAGAGATCTCTTCCAGTAGGCCTGTGACAAGGAGATTCTTTGTTATAAATAATATAGTATCGTTGAGTAATTTGAGTATCCCATAACACAAGTCTTGAACTTACTTTGGGACTAGCTGAATCTGTGTGATTTGTCAGTATATCATCATCATCCCAGCCCTTCTTCCGGCCACTGCTGAGCATAGGCCTCTCCTCGTTGTCCCCATCAGCTCGATCCTGTGCATCCAGGTGCGACCCGTGACTTTAACTACATCCTCAAACCATCTCATCACTGGACCTCTTACGCTTCTTTCACCGTTCTAGGGCCCCCATTCGGTCAATGCCTTGCTAATGTACGCCTATATTTATTACTAGCTGTTGCCCGCGACTTCGTCAACGTGGACTTTAGTTTACGAGCACCTTCATTTTGGTATTTTCAATAAAAACGGCCAAGTGCATGTCGGGCCATGCGCAGTGAAGGGGAACCATAGACCTATAATATATACAACGGACAGTCCTACATAGCTATTGAACTATTGCCAGGGAGGGATTTACTTGGTTTGGGCTATGTGGATGGTATGTTATGAAATATAAATATATACGGACAAATTACACTGATTGAGCTAGCCCCAAAGTAAGTTCAAGACTTGAGTTTTGGGATACTAACTCAACGAAACTATATTTTATATATAACAAATACATATATAGATAAACACCCAAGACCCAGGACAATTTGAAAAAGGCCATTTTCCAACTTGTCCTGACCGTGCATCGAACCCGGAACCTCTGGGTGGCGGACTAGCATGGTGACCACTACGCCAAGGAGGTCGTCAATTAGACCGAAAAACTGAGTTATGGAGTTATGGATATACGGACATCTGCCTAAAAATCTCTCACAACAATTTTAGCCTGGCAGATGGTGACTTCCTACTCGTTGGCTACACTGCCTGTGGGCACCCTAACTTGCTACGAAGATGCAGCCAGAGCGCAACACAACATGAGCAGCTGAGGGTGCGAGAGGTGTGGCTCCGGTAGTCCGGTTTCACTATCACGGTGCTTACTCCGAGAGCGGGTTTCCCCGTTATTACGCCATTACGTGCAAAACAATTCCACCCTGAAGTGTATGTTCTGCTCCTGCGACTCCACTCTAGCCGACCGGTTAAGGCAAGACAGAGGCGGAGGGAGTGTGACTGTATGTATATGTGTGCGTGTAAACGCATGTTTGTATGGTCCCCTTGAGGTAGAGCACGTGGTGCCACTCACCATCAGATCGCTATTTATCATATAATTATTAAGAGGAGCCCTGTGGCCCAGCGAGAATGCGCATTATTAGGACTTTAGCAAGTTAAGCGGCACCGGGCGTGGTCCGCACTTAGATGGGCGACCACAAGTAACATAAATTTCTGGCGCCTCCGTGCTTTGGAAGGCACATATTAGTTAGTTAGTTAAAATCTTTATTGCACCAAAACATAATGTTACATAAAAATGGATAACATAAAACAGATGTCAAAAGGCGGCCTTATCGCAACTGCAATCTCTTCCAGGCAACCGAGGTACTTGGAGATGTTTGACGAAGACAGGTGAGGTGCAAAGTTATATATAGGCAATCAAGAAAGAAATAGCTGTAATTACAGTCAGTATTTATATACTTAAACTTACATAATATATACAATGACATAGATACGTACATACATAATTAACTACATACAAACATACATAAAATAAATACACGTGTACACAGAGAAGATAAACCGAGCAAGATAAGTAAGGAAAATAAAATAAGTTATATTATATTAGGGATAGGTAGTGTGACTTCACTTGTGATTTAAAGCTAGCCGTTGGTCTCGGCTATCATCATTGTATGGCAGTCGTTAAGCTATGCCAGATACCTTTAGGTAGATTGTAAAATCGAACACCAGAGTTGGCCATTTACACACACGAAAAAAAAACATTATTAACTTATACGGTTGCATCCTTCACCTACCTTTTAAGGGTTCCGTAGTAAACAAGGTTATATAGTTTCGCCATGTCTATTAGTTCGCGGTTCTATAGTCAAAGACTATAAGTACTAGAAAACTTTCATTTGACATGAGTATGTAAACCGTACTATATACATTTTTCAACTGTGAATGGACCATGAATGTCTATTCATAGTTGAAAAATGTATATAGCTATTTATTGGCTTCCACATAATTAACCCACACAAATTATTTGTGCTAGTGAATTATGTGGAAGCCATATTAACCCACACAAATTATTTGTGCGAGTGAATTATGTGGAAGCCACATTAACCCACACAAATTATTTGTGCGAGTGAATTATGTGGAAGCCACATTAACCCACACAAATATTTGTGCGAGTGAATTACGTGGAAGCCATATTAACCCAAACAAATTATTTGTGCGAGTAAATTATGTGGAAGCCACATTAACCCACACAAATTATTTGTGCGAGTGAATTATGTGGAAGCCACATTAACCCACACAAATATTTGTGCGAGTGAATTACGTGGAAGCCACATTAACCCACACAAATTATTTGTGCGAGTGAATTATGTGGAATCCACATTAACCCACACAAATTATTTGTGCGAGTAAATTATGTGGAAGCCACACAATTAAAATACACAAATAATTTGTGCGACTGAATTATGTGGAAGCCACATACTTAACCAACATAAATTATTTGTTCGAGTGAGCGAAAACAAGAAATAGCAATATAATTTTTTCAACTATGAATGGACTTTAGCACTTGACTGTTCATTAACCATGCCAAAAAAAAGTGGTAGATTTTTTTTGAAACTGGAGTTCGTTTTTTTTTCTTGACTAATCAATCCATCGCGTGGGATACCGTAGGCCTTTCAAAAATATTGTGAGCTTTGAACTCCATTTTTCGATTTAGGTATCAGTTTGTTGAATATTCGGTATTTGCAAATTTTTGTTAGAGTCAGGTGACGCTCCCCTCTATCTTCTTAACCGTTGTATAAGAACACATAAAATAATTCACGGCAATAGTGTATATTACGAAGTTTCAAGGGAAACTGTCAGAGCTAAATAGGCTTTACAAATTTAAAAGTTATAGCAACTAACTTATAAAATGTACTAGGAAAAAGAAAATTTTAAACAAATTGTGTAGAAAATTCGTTTTTAAACGTTTTTAGGCGCGTGAACTCAAAGTCGACATTCGTAACTACGGAACCCTACAATGCGTGTGGCCCGACATGTGATACCCGACATGATATCGGAATAAAAAAAAAATTTTAACTCGCACTATTTTGTATGAAATATTTGTCGTGTAGGTTGCATTTATGGCATTCAAATTGTAGCCTATGTTACCCCGACAATAGTGACATATCGTGTGACACTAACACCTCATTTGTGAAAAATGGATAAGCGGTTTTCATGCTACTGTGGAACAGAAATAAATGCCCACATAAGTACATACGACATTTCATACATACATATACTGCTAAAATCACTACCCTTCCGTTTTGATTTGCAGTAGTCAGGTAAAAATACCTACGAATCTATATATGATAGGTCTTTACCTAGGAAATTGCCATTCTGCAGTACTGGCCATTTCAAATCAAAATAATTTTTGTTTGGCTAAGAATTCTAATTTCAAATTAATTTTATTTTAAAAATTAATTTGAAATTAATTAAAAACATTGAATTCTTTTTCCAAAAGTAGTAATTTTTTTATTGATTAGTGTTACATTTTCATCGCATTTCAATCTTTTTCGTCATCATGGATACGTTAAAAATTCTAGTAATTATGGAATATGAGTACCGTCGTGGCAGCAACGCGGCACATGCGGCACGCAACATCAACGTCGTTTACGGAGCTAACACTACAAACCAACGCACCACCTGTTATTGGTATGCTCGCTTTCGTTCTGTAAATTTTGACCTGAAAAATGAACCTCGCGGTCGTCCGAAGACTTTGGTCGACAATGACGAATAAAAGGCGATTGTGGAAGCTGATGATACACAATCTACGGCTGAATTAGCAGCAGCTTTCGACGATAGCGTCAAAACAATATTGGTCCATTTGCGTCAAATTGGCAATGTAAAAAAGCTTGACAAATGGGTGCCCCACGAACTTAATGATCGCCAGCGCGAAGTACGCGTCGAGACGTGCCTTGCACTGCTCAACAGACACACAAATGAAGGAATTTTGAACCGCATTGTTACCTGCGATGAAAAATGGATTCTGTTTGATAACCGCAAGCGCTCAGCAAGTTGGTTGGATCCTGGTTCAGCACTTAAAATATTGTATTTATTAGATTTTGAAAATTACATCCCTATAGGGATGAAATAGGGTAGCAAGTTTGTATGAATCTTCGTCATTTTTGAAGCGAGATACATGAAATTTTTGAATTCGTGGTTGTGGAACGGGAACGGGAACGTTATAAAATCAAATTAATAACGTAAAAACCAATTAAAAATCTTATTAGAAATATTTCGACTTCTATGCGGTCGAAGTCACGGGTTAAAGCTAGTAGGTAAATGTATTCTAAACTTACTTAACTATTACTTTATAGATTTGAAATGGCTCCAATATCTTACCGCTCATTTAGTTATGTTCTTTCTAATGCCAATTAGTTATTAATATCGGCATTACTGGTACACATTGCCAACTATTATGTAAAGCTTCGACCTAAATTTGCTCCTCCCGATTAAGCCTCTTCATGTACAAAACAGATGTTACGGGTAAATTGGGAGAAGTAGGGATTTTTGGATTAAAACTAACGTAAGACAGACTTTATTTTTGTATTATAGAACCGCCAAAAGTAGTCGGTATACACCCACTTACCAGAATTTCATTTGCCATAATTTCATCTGCTATAATGGGCAACAGACATAATATTGTTTCTCATAATTTCATATGCCATACTCGTTGTTTACTATATTAGTCGCGTGCTAGAAACTTTATTTCCCATAAAGTCAATTTCAATAATATCACTTGTAATCATCTTTGTAAGCCGTAATTATCATATGCCATAACGTTTTCCATCGTAATTACTTGCTATCAGAAAGTAGGTTATGAGTTAGAACTGTGACCCCTTAGAAACGACTTGCGACCAGAAACATACCCACGCTGCTGTACCCGCAGTAGAGTGGTATGCGAAGGCATTTTCACCTCGAAAAAAAAAAAAAAAAGGTTAGAACTGTGACCCCCTCAGAAACGACTTGCGACCAGAAAGTAGGTTAAGTTAAGTTACAACTGTGATCCCCTCAAAAACGGCTTGCTACCAGAAAGTAGGTTAGGTTAAGTTAGAACTGTAACCCTTTCAAAAACGACTCGCTATATAACGTATCGATTATAATAATTTAGTATGGCTTTGAAATATTCTGCTAAATAATATTTTTGCAATTAATAAAATGGATAACAATACGTATGGCATTTATATCATTATGGAATCTAATGTACGGACAAACAAGAGTATGTCACATATCTTTTATAGTAAATAAAGCATTCGGACTTATGAAATTCGGTTAAATAAAATTCTGGCATATTATTGCATATAATTTTTAGGCAAACAATAGACAATCAAAGTAGTCGACTTTCTATTAAAGCAGCTAGCAATATCGTAGTTATTTAGGCTGAACATCACCCCACTCTTATGCAGCCAATGCTCGAGAATCAGCTACTGACCGACATGTTTCGACCTCATCCAGAGGTCATCATCAGGGCCAATTTCTTCTTCATCAGTGTGTCTCGAGGCTACATTGTGTATTCTCTAGTCACATTTACCCTGATGAAGATGCTTATAAAGCAGGGATTATTACAAAATTGATAGTTACGATAACTTCGTAAAAAATTTAAGGAAGAAAAGGTGAAGCCAGGACGGAAAGGAAGACCAAGTAGGTCGTTCATAGATGTAGGGACATGGATGAAGTAAAAGAAAAGGCAGATATCGTGTCGTGGAGGTCGAACATTTTGCCGAATAAAGGAGACATAGAAAATACTCCACCGCCTAGAACCTAGTTCTTTTTATTAATGATTGATCTACTTATTTTTCTTCTTTACAGCCAGCTCAATGCTGCTAAAGGTGTCTCCCAATAAAGATAGGGGACCATGATCAGGCGTTGCTTTGTTTGTTTTTCGAGTGTACAAGCCAACACTAGTGTCAAATTTTTCAGGATGCCTAAAGACATCTGACATGCGAGTAGCTTGACGACTGCCATACAAAGACGACAGGACCAACGGCTTTTAGAGGCACGGAGGGGCTCGTACAGTTTTTACGCCACTTGTGCTCAACCATCGAAGTGCGGACCACTCCCAGTATCACTTAACTTCTGAAAGCGCTAGTAACGCGTACAACCGCCGGGCTCCCGGGTTGGTGGTCGCAGAAGATGGTATGAAGTTGTTGCAAAGAAGATGCGCATACCAGTTCCTATACTTGATATTTCCCTTAAAAGTTGACGACCCTCGTTGAAGAAGAAAAAGAGGTGACAATGGCAGATATACACATTTGCCGCCAGAAGATAACATAACAGTCATCATCGTCATCAGGTCTTTTCAGTCTCCACTGCAGGAGCACCACCCTCTCTGTACTACCAGAGCCGTACTTGACCAGAGCAGTCAGAGGATTTGGCCTACGCTCTCCACGCTGGCCAGACTGGTTGGAGAGGTCTCATTGATGTTTATAAGCTTTGTTTAGCATGTATTTCCTAAGTCACTTTCTATGACATCCACGGGAAGACTACCACCACTCTAAAGGCGTTCGCTGAGTGACGCGGGCGCACGCGACTGGTTCAGTCTATCTCTGTCACAAACTCTGCGTGCGACGGAGACAGGTGACCCGCGACGGGTTCTGCTATCTCTTTCGCACTTAGAGTTTGTGACAGAGATAGACTAAAACCCGCCGCGGACGCCCGCGGCACTTAGCGAACGCCTTTAGAGTGGTGGTAGTGATTAGGTACTAAATCCTTTTAACCTAATTCCTTCCATGCTGGTATGGGAGAAAAGAAAAAACTCAGAATGTACCAGCTGCTTTTCTTCCTGCGCAGATTGTAAAATATCAAGGAAATGAACGAAAATTCTAATCAAGGCTAGAAACCTATTCCTCTATTTGTGACCCCCGACAAAAAAGAGAGGGGTTATAAGTTTGACGCCAGTGTCTATCTATCTATGTGTCTGTCTGTAGCATGGTAGCTCTCGAAAGGATGGACTGATATCGATGCGTCTTTTTTTTACATTATAGTTGGCAATCAACCACCGCACGTTTTAAAAGAAACTTTTTACCACGTACGATGAACTGTGGAATCAACTTCCTGCAGCAGTGTTCCCGGACCGATAAGACATTTGAAACCTTCAAAAAACGAGTCTATATCTTTCTGAAAGGCCGGTAACGCTTCTGTTACACCCCTGGTGTTGCAGTTGTCCCTGGGCAGC
Organism: Acrobasis suavella; assembly: GCA_943193695.1. Taxonomy (NCBI): domain Eukaryota; kingdom Metazoa; phylum Arthropoda; class Insecta; order Lepidoptera; family Pyralidae; genus Acrobasis; species Acrobasis suavella. The sequence continues at coordinate 4,941,343 of OW971957.1, read as the reverse complement.
GGTGATCACTTACCATCAGGTGACCCGCTTGTTCGTCTGCCGCCCTAGAACATAAAAAAACAGACTTTCCCATACAAACGTAGTCTACATTTTATTTTGAAACGACATGTCGGATATGGGTATAATTATGTAATTTTAAAGAAATTGCAATTATCTAGGGTTAAAATTGGTTTTAGACATTAAAATTATAAACTTAAAAGAGAATATAGTGTATTATATCATATTTGACCATCAGTATAGAAAACTTCTACACCCTTATATTTTCTTTCCAGTTCATATAGGAAACCAATTATAACCTTAGATACTCGTAATTGCAATTTCTTTAAAATTACAAATTTTTACCGAAGTCTGACATGTCGTTTCAAAATAAAACGTAGACTACGTTTGTATGGAAAATTCTAGGGTAAGGGGATTTTTAACATGCTGCTCATCACTACATGGTGTTGTCGGGGTTTTTTTTTAATTTGCCTAGCAAATAAAATTTTTTATCATGTTATCTCACGTCAGTTTATATAATATTATCTATAAGTATTCACAAAATGCTTATTACGTACCTAATTCAGGAACTGCCTGCTACACCAATCCCTAATGACCCTGATTACCCTATTCATCGCTCGCTCGCCAAAAGGTTATTGTTCGGAATCATTCGTATATCTATTCGTATTCCAAGAATACCAAGTAGGCCTTCAATACGAAGAGTGTTGTTAGTGCTCATTAGTCTGGAAACATATTACTTACGCAGACTAGATTTTGGGGGGAAGGGTTCGGCTCATGTGAGACATGACAGTTAGGAGGGGGGACCATGTCTAGAAAAATTAACTAAAATTAAATTATCTTTTTATTTAACTTTATACACAAATACCAGTGTAACGGCGGACTTATAAAGCCTAAGGCCTCAAAAAGATTAAGTTTTTTGTATGGGTATTTTACCTTGAATCGGTATTTATTTTATTGTTTTTAGTATTTGTTGTTATAGCGGCAACAAAAATACATCATCTGTGAAAATTTCAACTGTCTAGCTATAACGGTTCATAAGATACAGCCCGGTGACAGACAGACAGGCGAACAGATAGCGGAGTTTTTACTTAGGGTACGGTACTGTAAAGAGATCGCAGTGCCTTTAATTCGAGGGGGTTTTAGCCCCGAAATAATATGAACTTATAAAGCTTTACTTAGGCTTTAATTATGTTTATTTACTTTGGCCATTTGGTTACTTTCTATAGTAACAGTTTTTTCTTTGTTTTTTGTTTTTTTTTTTGGTTCAGATTTTTCAAGATGCCCGAAGGCATCGGACAGCTTGACGACTACCATAAAATGTAATGATAGCCGGTACCAACGGCTTTGCGTGCCTTCCGAAGCACGGAGGAGCTCTAGAAATTCGTATGCCGCTAGTAGTTACCCATCCAAGTGCGGCCCACGCCCGGTGTCGCTTAACTTGCGAAATTGCTAGAAAGGTGTACTCCCCTGGGCCACCGAGCTCCTCAATTTTCCATAGTAACTGTATACCTTAAAAGGGTCCATCGAATTACAACAATCGAATAATAAAAGGTCGGCTGTATCAAATTACTGTTTCTGGGTATTGTCAATTGAGATGAAAAGTTTGTTAGCTTGGTTTTATATCTAGGTACCTACTTCGTTTGCTTTTTTTAACCAACTACGGCAAAGCCAAGAGGAAGGGTAATGATTCAATGATTAAATTTGGGCATGTATTGTTCCACCGTCGCATCTGAATTGCTTTATGTCAATCGATTCGTCATTATTGTCCGGGTAACATAGACTACAATTTGTATGCAAAAAATGTATACAATATGTAACAAAAACCCTGTCCGATCCATCGACATTTTCATACAAATTGCCGGGCCGGCCGAATACTTTTGTATGAAAATGTTGATTTTTTTTTTTAGTTTCAAACATTGGTCGCATAGGAAAAGTTGTTTATATTGACGGTCTGAGTTGCTCCTACGAGGATCGGGCAGGGTTTTGGTTTGGAATGATACATACAAAAAAGTGAGTCAATTGTTTTTAGGGTTCCGTAGTAAACAAGGAACCCTTATAGTTCTGCCATGTCTGTCTGTCTGTCCGTTCGCGGTTTTACTCAGCGACTATAGGTACTAGAAAGCTGTATGGGTATGTAATGTATATTACTTATATACGAAAAAAGTGGTAAAATAAAAAAAATGATTTTTTTTTTGTGTAGTATAATATTTGTTTACTGAAATCGATTATCTGGTGTGGAAATCTAAGATATCAGGTTAAAGTTGTTTAGCATAATATAATAACATAAGCTGGGAGTAACTCCATGTGGTGAAAGCAGTATCAGTTTGGGCCTAATTTTTGATAACGTCTTGCCTCAACTGGCTAAACCTCTCATTTGCTGTCTAATCGTTTGGGATGAATGCACAATGGCCAACAAAAAGGCAGTGGAAACTGTAGATAGAACGTTGCGAGACATTCGTCGAGATGACAGGCCAATAGACTATGTCACATTTTTGTTGTCGGGAGATTTTCGTTAAACCCTTCCAGTTTTATGTCGGGGCTCTAGGGCAGATGAGATTAACTCCTCAATAAAACAGTCTTATCTGTGGCCTCAAATATTGACATATGAGAGCCCAGCTTGGCGGTATTAGTTCACATGCCCAAGAGTTTTCAAGAATATTATTAAAAGTTGGGGAAGGTCTCTTTCTTGAAGAGAATGGTCAGGTGAGTCTTCCCGTAATACTTGGCGAAGTTGTTTCGTCCGAAGAAGAACTTATAAGTTCAGTATTTGCGGACCTTCAGAGCATAACACACCAGGAAACTTTTTGGTTATGTGAACGCGCCATACTGACACCAACAAATGAACAATACACATTACACATCAATTAATGAAGAACGTATGAGGCAAATTATTGGTAATGAAGTGGTTTATACTTTTTTGGATAGTGTTATTGATCAGGACGACGCCACCAATTATCCAGTTGAGTTTCTTAATTCTCTTGCAGCAAATGGACTCTCGGCTCACAAAATAAGTCTTAATGTCGGAGGGCCAATAATGCTGATGCGAAATTCGACTCTGCCGAAACTGTGTAACGGAACCCGATTTAGTGCCTCAGCACAGTATGCCGAAGTTCAGCGGCTGAATTTCAGCCAAAATATGCCTGCAATGTTATTTGCATTACTAGCAACGCATAATGCTGAACTTCCGATGCTTTTGCCTGAATCGGAACTTTGGACCCGTACCCGTACCCGCAGGAGCGGGAGGGGGAGCTCCCGCTCCCACTCCCGCTCCCGCTTACGCCCCCACTCCCGCTCCCGCTTCCGCTCCCGTTCTCTCTCCCGCTCCCGTTCCCCGCAGACGCGCCAAAGACGCAGAGTAAATTCTCATATCGGCACATCACTACTGTCCGACGTTTTCACCGAACTTCAGCGGCTGAACTTCAGCTTATTTAATGTGTCAACCCCACCGAACTTGGAATACACCAAAAATACGCCAGAGTCATGAAGCCCACGCGAATGAAGTCGCGGGCATCAGCTAGTAACTTATAAATTATATTGAATCTTAATTGAAACACTTTTCTACTAATAAGACACATTTTTAAATAATCTTTAAAAATGTTTGATTGTGCGAGCGAGACAGCCAACGAAATGTGAAATGCCTCTTAACCACATCCCTTTCTGGAGGCACGACCATTAATAGTCTGGCGGTGAAAAGGCAGTCCATGACACTAAACTACATTCCATAAAAAAATCGCCTTCCCATACAAATCAACGCTCAGCCCACGGATTTTGTATTGGAGGACGAAAATTTTTTATAAATTTTTACAATTTTTTTTTATAAAGTTGTGTATCATAGATTGAACTTGCTCCGAAGATTTGGCTGGTGGTTAAATAGTCACCCTGAAATTCAAAATTCAAATGTTTATTCAGTAATGAAACCTTTACAGGCACTTTTACACGACAATAAGTATAATTTAGGTTACGTGTAAAGTATATTAAAATTAAATTTATTTAAAAAAAAAAACACCGATACCAGCGCTTCGTAACGACCACTGCTGAGAAGAAACGCCGAAAGAAACTCATTTTCACAGCATTGGTCGCCTACTCGCCAGAAGGACTTTGTCATATTATTATTATGTCTTTTATTAAATAATAAATACTTTTAATATAATACAATGTTGATACATGAATAAGCAAAAGGAAATCTAAATAGTGACAGGAGTCTTATCTAAAAAAAGATAGGTAAAGGTGTCATAAAGTAAAATCCAAGACTTAATTCAAATACTTTATTCAGATAATATCACAATATACAGCCCTTGTATAAATCATAAGGGTCAGTTTAGACCGAGACGCGACCACGCGAGGTGACGCGGACTTTTGAAGAAATATAGACAAATTATATACAAATTTCGGCGTTGTACAATCCTCGAGGCATAAGCTCAGCTTTGCATTAAAGTAAGTGAGCGCCAAAAGTAGTCAGTCAAACAATTACATTAAATAAAGTCAATGTTTTATTAGAATAAAATTTACCATCCATATATTTATTATATCCATAAATTTTTTTTAATGTACGTACCACGTCACGTGGCGTCGCGTCTCGGTCTGAACTGACCCTTAAAAGTTGGATCTCACTTGTCAGCATGGAACATCACTTTTCTATGCTGCTTATCCTTTTTTGTTGCTCGGAACCGTCATTTGCTATAGCGAGAGAGAGCAACAGAACGCCGGCAGGAGCTATGGCGTTCCGCATAGACCTAGTTCTTTTTTTTACTATGGTTTTCCGTCGCTCTTTCTCGCTCAGGCAAATTACAGTTCTGAGCGACAGAAAATGATAGCCACATAGAAAAGTGCTGCTCCGTGCTGACAAGTGAGAACCAACCCTAATCGTACCCACAGAAAAAACACTGAGTAATTAAAAAAAAATATTTAAAGGCTACAAAAAATAAAACATTTGTTAGTAATAAAGTTATTTTACAATTTAAGAGCGTGTGTACCCCCCCCCCCCCCTCACTTCGACTAAAGTGCTGATGCGTCGACGCAGCGTGGAGTGTATTATTTATCGTCAAGATCATCACTATAGTGTTCTAATAAGCTTTCTCATCAATACAATTTCAATGTCATCGAAATCGGTCATCCGTTGCGATTTTAAAACACATTTTATACAAAGTGGAAGGTATATACGTACGTAATAAATCGAACCACGGGCTATACTAGATCACTATAGAATAATGGAATTAAAACAACAGTCAAAATTTAAAAAAAAAAACAGCGTTTTCATACAAAATTGTGCAGCCGCCCGGGCAATTTGTATGGGAATGTCGAATTTTATTTTTTATCACAATATTATACTGATCTAGTATAGCCCGTGGTTTTTTTTTTTTTAATATATAAGGACAAATAACTCTGATTGAGCTAGCCCCAAAGTAAGTTCGAGACTTGTGTTATGGGATACCAACTCAACGATACAATATTTTATAACAAATACATATATAGATAAACATCCAAGACCCAGGACAATTTGAAAAAGGCCATTTTCCAACTTGCCCTGACCGGGGATCGAACCCGGGACCTCTGGGTGGCGGACTAGCATGGTGACCACTACGCCACGGAGGTCGTCGATAGCCCGTGGTTCGATTTATTACGGGTATATCCCTTCCACTTTGAGCCAAATATTTACGATATTACAGATTATAGACGACGACGTCACCGAGTACACCGCCCGTTCGGCTTGAAGCCGTGCTGTGTATGTGCTAAGAATTACCGGCCTAGTGACGTCACAGCAACCGTCGCTAGTAATTTGGTCATAACTTCGTCAATTATTATCGTAGAAGAAAATTTTTTGCACTGTATGTTCTGGATTTCTTAGCGCTACAAATCTGCATTCTCGAATTCTTTATGGATCCTCATTCTTCCACGAGGGAGAGAGAGGTCACTAGCTGGAAACAACGTTTACGCGCATTTTCTCTAGCTCCTCTCGGAGCATAGCCGCTTCCGCTTGCATTTCCTCCAAACTCCTAGCTGGCTTGCTTGGTCCACTGCCCCTCCACCTGACATATATGAAACACAAATTTATTTTTACGCCATCATCATCATGCGAGCTGTTAGTCCGGGCCACTTTGTTCTTATAAAAAAAAACAATTTTATTTTAACCCGAACTTAATTTATTTACTTTTAACTTTTTCACTACAATTACTTTATAAACTGACGTCACTTCACTTTGGTTTATTTAAAACTTAAAGCATCGCGGTGGACCATGGGGTGCGTTGTGGCTCCCTAGTGCTAGTCACTAGAACCCTATTCGGAGGGGTTGAGCCGGGTCCGAAGAGCAGCAGAATGACGACTGACGAACAACCAGAATTCTACTGATTATATAGCCATATATTGCCGATTAATCTCAAAATTTTGGCAATTTAGCAGATCAGCAATATATGGTCATAGATTAAGTATGTAACAGAGCGTATTTTCCCGGTTGCATCCTCAGCAGTGACGCTTCAGAGCCCGGGGTCCGCTATCTAACCAAGGAGATTTGACGTGGTTGCTGGCTTTTACACAGAGCGACTGCCGTCTGACCTCCGCAACCCAGAACCAATTCTTGGATAGTTTGATGATCAAACGCTAGATGGCGTTCGGGATCCACGTGCGTTCCGAAACACGGAATAATCTTTGTTTACGGATAATCGGATGATTCAAGCCTGCAATGTCCGAACCAGATTGGAAACAACTTTTCACAAAGTATGCTTCTAAGTGGGACTCGAACCCATGAACTCCGGCTACGGGTCACAAGGCGAACTACTGGACCACGGAGGCAGTCAGTTATATTTTCACGTCTTTCTCTCCTATGGAGTCAAAACTAATTTTGTAAACAATTTTTAATTGTGGATCAATATAGTTTTAAGAAATAAATTGGCGAGAAACCTTTTCTGATTAGAGCTCTTCCGTGTTTCGGAAGGCACGTTAAGCCGTTGTTCCCGGCTCTCATCACTGTATGGAAGTCGTCAAGCTGCCCAACACGACAGACAGCTGACCAAAGACATCTGACATAGCTTAGCGGCTGCCATACATTGATGTCATTATTATAGAACCAACTCATATTTTTGGTTTATCGTAGTAATATAATTCACAAAAATATAGCGCATGAAATATTGAAAGGGTGATTAACGTCACTGTCAAGTGAAAAATCTTACTATATCGTGACGCGAAATTTAAATGCGCTGTTATTTTTGCTAATCAAAGTGATATAGAAAAAAAAATGTTACTTGTTTTTAATAATCTACCTGACAAGCAAAAAATTTTCATTACCACACCACACCACACCATCACGTTGATGTGGCGTTTGTGTCATATACATACATACATACAATATCACCAAGCCTGTGTCACTCCCCGTTTAGGTATCGAAAATATACCCCCACTTCGAAGGGGAAAATTCAGTTACATGAATCTTTTGTCCAGAGTAATAAGAGTGAAATTGGCTTGCAATGGATGTCTAGGTATCTAAACGAGGAGGTGAGGAGTTCTAACGCGAGCTAAATTAAACCTTAGCGCTAACCACATTAAGTAGGTATTCCTTTGAATTTCTTGTCTGAGTACGTGAGTACTACTACTTATTCTGTACTGTCACGTCTTTATTCTTATGTGTCAGACAGAGCATTTTGTATCTTGCAGCTCTAAGCATACAAAGCCCAGGGCCGCAAGACTCAAAGGCCACTTTGAGCGTGATAGTGGGTGAGGTGGAAAAGCAATCAATATAGTGATGGGTTGATACCCACATCACCTATACACGCCGACTATTCATTGGTTTTGGAAAAAGAATGTCATGTAGTAAATAAATTCCTCTATCCATATACGTAATCCAAATTTGTGTATGACATAAGATGAAAAAGTTGCGAAAATGATTTTCGATCGAGACCACGTAATTACGATCGTTCATAACTGACGCGTGACCCCGATGAACTCGAAATCTAGCCGGCCGGCGGTACTACTAGTTGATCTCAAGATTTTACTTTTGAGTTTTAGTTAACATATTTTGTTTCTGAATTTTTATTTTGACTAGCTAATAAGGTTTTACTAACGATCCTTATAAAGTGGCCTTCGGCTCCAAAACCAATGAAAAATCACCGTGTATACATGATTCACATTTTCGCACATTCCCTCGATCGGCTTTTACGATATGCGCGGTAAGACAAACAGCTGTCCTTACTGTGTACAAGTACATTTTAAGTTTTTTATTTTCTACCCGATCAGCATGGAAGAAATCATTATTCCATCTCAGTATAACTACTAGTACTCACGTACAGAAGTCTTACTCAGAAAAGAAATTCAAAGAATTATGTGGTTAGCGCTATGGTTTAATTTAGCTCTCGTCAGAACCCCTCACCTCTTCGTTTAGATACCTAGACATCCATTGCAAGCCAATTTCATTCTTATTACTCTGGACAAACGATTCATGTAACTGAATTTCCCCTTCAAAATGGGCGCCGCGCGCATATTAATAATGTATGTATATTTTTGATATCTAAACGGGGAGTGACACAGGCCTGATTCCATATAGGTACGTATTTGTTAACTTACTGGTCATGTTTAGCCAACTCCAAGTAGATGAGGTCATTTTGTATGAAATCTCCCTTCCGCCGTGGCATGATGTGGCAGTGGAGATGCTGCAACCAAAATAAAAAGTATATAAACAAAAAAAATAAGTGTGGTAACGTGATGACATGCAGATTAGTTGCATGTCAAAGTAACATGAAAATATGTGATACGTGACAGTTGCATCTTCCGGTAAACGTTGGAATCCTTAAGATAAATATATCATTATATTATATAAGCTTAAGATGTACTCAATAGAGTGAGAGTAGACACCATGTAAGGAGTAGGTTTAAGAAGATGGAATAACATCGGCTCTCGTGTTTCCATCACTACTCCCAACCACTACGCTACCTAATGGACACCGACATCAACCTACAGCGTGCCTACACATCATTTGTTATTGCCAGAGATCGGAATTGGGTGTGTGAAAATACCTAAAGTTTGCAGCGGGACATAATATGGAGCTGTTACAACCACTTAAGTTAAACCATTTTGGATTTTACTGGTTTAGTTTCGTTTTTTTTTTTTTTGTTTTACATGTTCCTTACCTTACATCAAAAAAAAAAAGAAATTAAAATCGCATTAGCATTTTGCAGATATGTAAAATTCTGTGTTTGACCGACAAAGAACAATTAGGACTAAAAGACCGAATTTTAACCGGAAAAGTACAAAACAAAAATTTATTTAGAACTGTATTAGCAGCTTGTAAATGTTTATAGTTCGGTGTTTCAAAGGTAAGGAACATGTAAAACAAAAAAAAAACGAAACTAAACCGGTAAAATCAAAAACCGGTTTAACTTAAGTGGATGTAACAGCTCTATATTATCCCGCTGCAAACTTTAGGTACTTTCCCACACCCAATTCCGATCTCTGGTTATTGCATAAGAAATTATTTCAAAAACTAAATAGCCGGCAAAGTGCGCGTCGTACGCACACACAAGGATTCCATTATCTATAAAAAAACTAGGTTCGTTGTATTGGAGCCAAATTTCAATATTTATTTTATTCTAATTTTATAGTTGTTACAGCGGCAACACAAATACATTATCTGTGAAAATTTTAACTGTCTAGCTATCACGGTTCATGAGATACAGCCAGGTAACAGACAGACAGACGGACGGATGGTCGGCCAGACTGACAATGGAATCTTAGTAATAGGTTCCTATTTACCCTTTTTGTAAGGATCCCTAAAAACCGACGACGTGAAAACTTTCGAACTTAAGAATGCCCTTACCCTAGACTTTTCCATAGTAACGTAGTCTACTTTTTATTTTGAAATGACATGTCAGATTTCGGTAAAAATTTGTAATTTAAAAGAAATTGCAATTACCTAGGGTTATAATTGGTTTCCTACATTAAAATTATGAACTGGAAAGAAAATATAAGGGTGTAGAAGTTTTTCCTACTGATGGTCAAAAATGATATGATACACTATATTCTCTTTTAAGTTCATATTTTAATTGTGAAAACAAGTTATATGCCTAAATATATGCAATTTCTTTGAAATGACATAATTTTGCCCATATCTGACATGTCCTGAAAAAATACGTAGACTACGTTTGTATGGGAAAGTTGGATTGTGTCTAGGGTAAGGGGACTCTTAAGTTAAAAACTAAAAAAGATACAGCAGTAGAATGCCTAGGACGCAACCGGGAACACGTTCGGATGAACGAGGTTATATGTTTATTAGCATTTTATATTTCAAATTACACTTAAAACATAAACGTTGAATATATTTTTGTAAAACATTAATAATTTTTTTTACTTTGATACCACAATAGATCCCTCGTTTATCCTAATTCTTAAGGTCGACTGGGAGAAAGTGCTCTTAAAATTCGTTAAAAGCATTTTTACTTTGAAACAATTTCGTTAAATAAATTAACAAAATAAATAGGTATTGAATAAAAAATATATACCTATATTCAAAAGGTATAATTTGGCGGCAAAAATTCACGACTTTTTTATATACCCAGTGTCACTCTGACAATAACGACACATCTCATCAGGAAAATCCATGAAGCCGTTAGGATGCAGATCGCGTTAAAAACACATACATAGACACACTCGAAAAAAATAACTTTCCTGGCGCAGTCGTGTAAAAAATGTTAGCGCCTCACTGGCGGTAACACTTGGCAACACCGTGCGGCAGACGGCAACATCGGGTCGCAGCATGCTACCCGATCTGAAGTGCGATTTCTGAAACGCGGATTCACCTAAACGAATGGTTTTCCCATACAAAAACCATACGTTTAGGTGACTCCGCGTTTCAGAAATCGCACTTCAGAGGAGTGGCGGTGACGCCCGGTCGCCGGTCTTCTTGATACAACAGTCGCCGCCTCGCCGCGTATGCTTGTGTCAATCCATATATTGTAACTTATTACTAGTGATCGGATAATCGGGCGCTTATTTGCCTAAACTTCACGCTACAATGATACAACCACTAACCTGATAAAAATAAATATCAATCTCTCTTAATGTACCTTTGCTATTATGGTTTATCTATAGACACTGCTAGATACTATCTAATTGAACATGGAATTACTATTAGTACCTAGTGCTGACTTCTGAAAAATATTTCCACCTTATAATTTTTTAAAAGTCATTGCGTCTAAATAATAATATTTTAATTGAATACTGCTAACGTACTCTCAATGGGGCTACTTTCAAACGAGTTTATAACCATAAAAGCAAAGTTGCATTAAGAGAGATTGATATTCATTTTTATCAGGTTGGTGGTTGTATCAACGCTGTGTTATGTATCGCGGGAAGTTTAGGCAAATAAGCGCCCGATTATCCGACCACAGCTTATTCCTAAATTTATAAACCATAGATTATAGTGTTTGAAGTAATAATTAGATATTTTATAAAGTAATAGTGATCATTGTATTAGCTTGACGGTTTATTTAGCAAAAATAAATTATGTATTATGTAGAACTATGCCTAATATAAATTTTTCTGATTAAAACTCATTTGGATGAGTTCACGCGTGATAACTAGATGGCAGTAGGTATTACTCAGATTGGCGATTACTTATTTCCTCTTTATGTGAGTGATAAAAAAACAGACACACAACTGTATATTCTATATCTGTCATTGATAAAATTGTTATACGTTTAGCATCATAGTTGGTGAATTACTTTCGCATTGTTATAAAGTTATTGGTAAAATTGAGTTAGGTAAATTTGTACGAGTACATTTGAAGTTACGTGCGAGTGCTACTGACTATAAAAACTTTGGAAACAGGAATCCACGTAAGTAGAGCAATTTATATTTTATTTTATTTTATTACATATAAAAAAAATATTTCAAACACACTTTATTTTAAATAACTTTTTTTCATATACACATTATATTCACTTTAATTAAACTTTTTCATCTCACCTATTCGAATAACCACTGGTGATTTTGTCGAGGCTTTCAGAGTCCCTTTACCCTGGACACGATCAGACTTTCTCATACAAACGAAGTCTACGTTTTATTTTGAAACGACATGTCGGATATGGGCAAAATTATGTAATTTTAAAATTACAATTTTTTACCCAAATATGACATGTCGTTTCAAAATAAAACGTAAACTATGTTTGTAAGGAAAAGTTTCGGATAAGGGGATTCTTAAAGCTACCAAGTAAGTAATTATTAAAAATACATGTTTTAAAACAAGCTTTTATCTAAATAATTAACTTAAAACTTAAAACTCTATCGGACTACGAGGCGCGGACAGGGGTTTCACCCCTTTGTCGTTGAAATACCTAAGTCTCGAACTAAACGCTTCGACAATTTGTTTTTGGTTCGAGTAGCTAAGTTGTGGAATGAACTGCCTGCGTCTATATTCCCTGAAAAGTACAGTCCCGGGACATTCAAAAGTAGATTGAATGGGTATCTTTTGGAAGGCATGCTTCATCCTAGTCTTCATCGTCGCTTACCATCAGGTGAGATTGAGGACAAATGCCTAAACCAATATATTGTAAAAAAAAGGGGGCTGCTAAAGACAAATCAAACAAGCCCAAACTCCATGGGGTTGCGTCGTTTTATTACAGAGTTCCATGGTCACTCTCCAACTCCATCATCAGATCTGCTCCACGTCATCATAATATTGCAATGTCACGCGATATACGTATGCACGCAAAGTTTCAGCTCAATCGAAAACTTGAAGTGGGTCAAATTTAACTTGCAAGATTTGATTACAGACAGACAGACAACGAGACAGGTAAAGCTAACTAAAAGCCTGTAATATGGCGACCTCCGTGGCCTAGTGGTCACCATGCTAGTCCGCCACCCAGAGGTCCCGGGTTCGATCCCCGGTCGGGGCAAGTTGGAAAATGGTCTTTTTCAAATTGTCCTGGGTCTTGGATGTTTATCTATGTATGTATTTGTTATAAAATATAGTATCGTTGGGTAAGTATCCCATAACACAAGTCTCGAACTTACTTTGGGGCTAGCTCAATCAGTGTAATTTGTCAAAAAAAAAATATAGTATATTTATTTTTTATTTACAGAGACACTTGGATGCTGAAATGAAGAAACACATTCTTATCATATGTTTATTAACTACTACAGCTTTCTATCAAGGACAATGTAGAGTTACTAAAAGCGTAGAAGAGGCAGAGCTTAACGAAGAAATAAGCACAGAAGAGACAAAAATGTCTTCGAAGCCTATTGGAGGGTTTTCATATGAGTCCATAATGACAATCTACAGTTTTACGAACAATAAAACTAACCCACACAGGGGAAGAGTTTAAAAATAAAAATAAAAAAGATTTTTTTTCTTTTGATTCAAATTTTTTTTAGCTCCAACGCAAAATAGTGGGTATTATAATTTGACGCGTGCAACTGTTTGCTTGTCTGTGTCGTCGTAGATCCTAAGCAAATGAATTTGCCTTCTTGAATAAGTTTCATTTTTAACCGACTTCAGAAAAGGATGAGGTTATCAATTCGACTGTATGTTTTTTTTGTATGTATGTTACGCGATATCTTCCTTAACCGTGGGTCGATTTTGATGATTCTTTTTGTATTTGAAAGCTTGTGTAACCAAATTGGTCCTATATTAATTTGGTGAAGAAATAATGAAGAACTTTGGAGATATGAAAGAAGAAGTAATTATTAGAAAAAAAAACAAGCTTTTATATTAAGTGCTCCTCAAGACGAATCAAACAAGCTCAAACTCGATGAAGTTGCGTCGTTTCATCACATAGTTCCTATGGCCACCTTTCGGCTCCATCATCAGATCAGCTCCATGTCATCATGCGATCTACGTATGTGTTTAAAATTCAGCTCAATCTAAAACCGGGAGGTGGGTCAAATTTAATTTGCAAGATTTGATTACAGACTGACAGACAGACCAACAGACAACGGGACAGGTTAAACTAAATAAAAGCTTGTCAAATGGAGTCGGTTGTTTTTTGTTTTTTTATTTAATTATTTAAGGACTTTCTGAGTTAGGAATGTTGATATCTTTTTCCACCTTCTCTATCACGCTAAAAGTGGCCTTCAGGTCTTAGGGTCATGGGCCCTATCTTCTTAGAGCAGCAAGACTCGAAGTGCCTTGTCTGCCCTTTAGGGAAAAGACGTGATAGCACAGAATAAGTACTAGAACTCACGTATAGAAGTCTTACTCATAAAACAAATTCTAAGAACTTAATGTGGTTAGCGCTAAGGTTTAATTTAGCTCGCGTTAGAACTCCTCACCTTTTCGTTTAGATACCTAGACATCCATTCCAAGCCAATTTCACTAAATCCATTCTAAGACAATATTACTCTGGACAAACGATTCATGTAACTGAATTTTCCCCTTCGAAGTGGTCGTCGCGCGCATAGTACTAATGTAGGTAGGTATATTTTCGATACCTAAACGGGGAGTGACACAGGCTTGGTGATAGTGTATGTATGTATATGACACAAACGCCACATCAACGTGATGGTGTGCAAGTATAAATAAAACCGATGAGTTCCGTACCATTATCTATAAAAAGTCACGTTTGTTGTATTTGAGCCTTTTAAATATTTATTTTATTCTGTTTTTTGTTTACATAATATAGGTGTCAGACATACGGACAGACAGACAGACAGACAGTGGAGTCTTAGTAATAAGGTCCCGTTTTTACCCCCTGTGTACGGAACCCTAAAATGAACTACCTTACTAATATATATGTAAATAAGAAAGTCACTCTGTCTGTCTGTTATCTATTCACGCCTTAAACTACTAAACCGATTTAGATGAAAGAACGATGCGTCAAGTTGGCCGGTATATCCAATAAAAACTACTTGGCCATGAAATGAAACCTTCATAAGCTTCAATTTGAAGTACAAATCTCGTTTGAGATCCGGAAAAGGACATAGGATAATTTCTATCCCAAACATTGTAAATTAAAGCGGCCCTTCCCGGCGGCTCTATCGTCAACGCGAGTATAGTTCGAAAAGCTTGTTTTTTTCATCCAGGGCAATGCTAGAAAAAAAAGCATGCCAAAAAGAGAAAGATAAGATAAAGTGCCTTAGGGCACTGTTTGCACTGTATTGAATGAAGTTAGTATTATTATTAACTATTAATTGAACGAATATTAACTATTCATAATTTCACAAAACTTGTTCCAGGATATACGTTCTTGTCAGTAAGCCTTACAAGTTTGTAAAATAAATGTTTTGAATTCTAAATTTTCATTACATTTGCAAGGTTTGTATCGAAATATTTTCTTTACCTTTTACCTTTATAAATTTATGAGTACTTTATGAACGGTCGAAGTTCAGTTAAAATTTGTGCAAAAGGGCAGATTTTTGGAGGCTTATACTAACTTTGTTTTTCAAAATTTTAATGTTTTATTTCGATAGAAACCTAGATATAGCACACAAGATACATGCGAGTTCAAAAGTTTTCAAGAAAGATCAATTACAACGCCATAATAACGTACGAGCGTTTGTATGAAAAGTAAGACTGGGAGGTCATTCTTAAGGGGACGAACTGGGCGACCGATCTTTGCTAGTTTACTTTCTTTATGAATATCATTTTTTTAGCCTCGTCACTCCCTAAATACATACTTTCATCAAAATTGTTGCAGCAATCTTAATTTCGATCCGAGATCTTCATTATATACACAAGAATTGCTCGTTTAAAGTATATGAAGACAAGGAGAGTGAAACTTTGTATGGAGACTCATATTTTGCACTACAAACGTAGGCTTCGTTATAAACAAAGTACTAAATTTACGCAGACGAAGCGCGGGTAAAATCTAGTATCCTATATGGCATGCAATAGAGAATATGCATGAAAAAATATGTGTTATCTAACTAGTTTATCGATAAATATTCAAAATTAAAGTACTAACAGTGAAAACAGAATAAAAATTGGTTGAAAATCGAACGAGATATAACGATTTTACGAAAATATGTCTATCTCACTCGCAAAAACGATATTTTCTATGGCATATGTATATATGATATTGACTTTGACGTCACCAGTCCATACCGGACTTCTCTTTCTAACTGAAACTTTAAAGTATCACATGTTCGTCGCTGATTAAGATATTTTATGAATTCTTTCATATTTGTTTACTGTGGATAATAAGGATTTTATTAAGCAAATAATAATTTTTCAAAACTAAAAACCGACTTCACCCCAAACTACACAACCGATTTTGATAAAACTTCTATGGGACTACCTGGAAAGTATACCATTTCAAACAAAAAAGAATTTTCCGAATCGGTGCAGGCGTCTTTGAATAATCGATGAACATACATAAAAAAAAAACATAAAATATCGCGACGAATTGATAACCTCCACCTTTTTGGAAGTCGGTTAAAAAGAACGTGCATATTCCCTATTCAAGTCATACGATGCAATTGGGTTTTCTATCAAACTCCCCGAAAGCTGTAAACAAAGGTTTACCGGGTATTGTTTTGATGTACTTATTTCCCGAATTGGCCTTTACTTTGATAACCCCGTTGTTATGTGTATTTACACAAAGATAAAGAACGGCACAGTCTCATGTGGTCTGTGGTCATTGATAAAACTACACAGTTGCGCTGGTATATTCACGTATTTGCGGCTTTAATGTAATTTATTCGACTTTAACAAGAAAACCTACATTTTGTTGTGGTTGTGATAATTATAAATTGGAAGTTCTTTGCTTTTTTTTTTCGTGTGTGTCATTGGAAGTAAGGTAAGTTTTTAAATGTATAACAACGTGTAATTGAAATATGCTTAATAAATCAAACCACGGGCTATACTGGATCACTATAGTATAAAGATATTAAAATAACAGTAGAAAAACAACAAAAAAAAAAGTATTTTCACAAAAAAGGGTGCGGCCGCCCAGGCCTAGAATGGGAATATTTAGCCGCGATTTCTGTGTTGGTTATACTACCAAAGTTGTTCATTTTGATTCTTTTTCATTAGCTGCTGTTACCACTTATCAAAAACGATCTTATACCACCTTCATTTAAAATATGAAGTAGCATAATTAGCAATAATTACTTTTTGTTGTACTTTTACGTACAAGTTTATGTTACGTACCTACTTGTTTTAAACTTTTGTTGTTATTGTTAAGATTACTTAGTTTAAAAACCCTACTGTGTAACAGTTGTTTCAAATACTTATATCAATAAGTACATTTTTTTTTTGTTTCTTATTCGCATGGGATATCAAATAAAAGGTCCTGATTAGCACATTTCAAAAATATATACATTGTTAGCCGCATGTTAGCCTTATATGGCTTTCGTAGTCGGGTATTAATTTTTTTATATTCATTAAGTTGTTCAAATGATGGACTGAATCACCTCTTAAAGTATTTGTACTGAAAAAAAATTGCCTTGTAGGAAAGACTTAAGACTTCGCTTTGGCCGTCCATCCTTTCGTCCGTCCGTCCATCTGTCTGTCGCCAGGCTGTATCTCATGAACCGTGATAGCTACAGTTGAAATTTTCAGTGATGATGCAATACTGTTGCCGCTATAACAACAAATACTAAAAACAGAATAAAGTTAATACAAGAGATATCTCTCGTATTTAAGAGATATCCCGACTCCCATACAACAAACGTGATTTTTATAGATAATGATACGGAACCATTCCCCGTGTGGTTCCGGGTTAGAATAGGACCACTCCCTCTCGTCCTTTGGATGTCGTAAGAGGCGACTAAAGGTGTTAAACACAAACATCTCGTGCTTGGTTAGCCTTTCCTAGGTTAAGTTCTGGTCTGCCCTTTGGGTTGCGGAGGTCAGACGGCAGTCGCTCTGTGTAAAGACCAGTCCACCTCGTCAAATCCCCTAGGTTAGGTAGCGGACCCCGGGCTCCGAGACGCTTTGTTTGAGGTTGCAACCGGGAACACGCTAGAATGAGAGAGTGAATGAGATACGGAACCATTCCTATGAACATATAACAGAGTCCGACTCGCACTTGGCCGGTTTTATTTCATGATAGTAATGATGGAAACAGAAAAATGTCTTATTTTATTTTTCAGACGGCGTCCAGAATGATGAAGCATCTATTACTAATATTCTTAACGTGCACCGTATATCAAGCCCATTGTAGAGCAGTTTCTCAAAGCATAGACAATGCCAGTTCTCCCACGGAGCTACCAGAGACAAACGATATCAATGACGTCACAATAGCCGACGAAAACAATGATATGACATCTATAAAGGTTCAAGGGTTCGCACTAGTAGATATATTTGATAATTATTCAGAAAGTACAAAGAAATAATGTCCTTGATTGCTAGAATAGCCGCACGAGCCGCGAGAGAGAACGATTGATATACATCACCAGACGTGTCCACACAGTTGTATGTTAAGGTTGCTATACGCATAAGCTTTTCCATGTAATTGGCAGAGGTCGGAATTAGGTAGAGTTATTTATGTACTAACACTGATTTCATACAGCGAAAGAATAAAGTGGATATGCCTCAAATCCCGGGATTAATTTCAAAGAGCAGAAAAATCCCGTGATATCTTAAATAAAAAGTTATTAACCTCTACACAATTTAAACCACTGCACGCGCGACGTTGCCAATATTTAATATTTTTTCAAAACTAAAAACCGACTTCACCCCCAAACTACACAACCGATTTTGATAAAATTTCCATGGTACCACTTGGAAAGTATACCCTTTCAAACAAAAAAAGAATTTTTTAAATCGGTTCAGGTGTCTTTGAATAATCGGTAAACATACATAAAAATAAAGGATCGCGACGAATTGATAAGCTCCTCCTTTTTTAGAAGTCGGTTAAAAACAAAAAAAATTATAATGTATATACTAATAAAATTGTTATGTTAATTTACTTTGTTTTATTTGTCTTATCTGTCTCTAAGGTTTTTCTTATTATTTATTTGTAATATTGTTGGCAACACGGGGTTGTCCATTAGAAACCCCGGTAAGATCCATATTATATAATATCAACATTTCGATGCAAGTACATAAATAACTCTACCTAATTCCGACCTCTGGTAATTGGGTATTTTCCTGAGTTAAAAATAAATTATTTTGTACTGATAAGAGAATAAAACGTCGCAATATAATGTCACTTTTCTTTGAACATATCCATTTGAATGTGACTTTAGATTTATTATTGCAGAAAAACTGATAATAAGAGCGCTCTTTGACTCCAAGAAACTATGACGTCATCTGCCTGTATTTCATACAAATCCCATAGAAAAAGTTTGTTTTGACGTTTAGAAAAAAGTATCTGGTTTGACTTGTTGGAAAATAGCGGATTGTGTATTATACAACGTGGAAGGCACAATAAATCGAACCATCGGGCTATACTAGATCTTTATAGTATAATGATATTAGTTATTTTAATTTCATTATACTATAGTGATCTAGTATAGCCCGTGGTTCGATTTATTACGGGTGTGTCCCTTCCACGTTGTATACTAATATTTTATAATGTAAATACATTGTATTGCTTTTTTGTGCCGTATAATTTTCTCCGTTTATCCCTATGGTTGACTGGGAGAAAATGCTCTTAGCATTAAGTCCGCCATTTGTCAAAAGTATATTTGTACTTTAGCAAGTTAGAGAAAATAAATAAATAAAAAAGTGCCGGCATTTTCGGTTCAGCAAAATTTTTAGAACAACAAAACCGCCCCGATGCTTTAACTGCACTTGTTCGGCTTCATTCGGCTTGTGCCGATCGGGTAGTTCATTCTGATCACATCGTTCGATTCGGCAGTATTTCCATTCATCTGAATATATTCGATTTTACCGGCTCTATCGATTAATGCCGGTCCGCTTGTGTGTATAGTAACCCTTACCTTTTGGATAAAAAAAAGAAAACAATGTATATTTTTGAACATTAAAAGATTAAAAATATTTTGAAAATTTGCGATTTTATATCCTCTGTTCAATACCCCTATGAGGGACTTGCTCTTTAAGAAAAACATTCAACATTAATTGCATACAAAAATTGGCTAAGTAATGTTATTTTGACGACTATATTAATTAATTTAGAGATTTTTCTAAAAAGAATTACAAGTTAACACGTTGGCTGCTACGGCCCACAAATGAGACCACCCCTACGACGGGTCCTAACACGACAGGTATGTTGCGCCGCACAGCTGTAACGAAATACTAAAATTCGCTACAGCCGTGCGTCAGATCGCGTCTCGCATGTAATTCTGAAATACTACAGCGGTGCGGAAAATCGCGCCTCGCATGTAATTCTGAAATACGACGACAGTGCTGCGAGCGGCGCGAGGGGTGTTCCCCTTTTTTTTAATATATTATTATCGAACGGTGGGTAAAATCGTTTTAGACCACTGTATGGTAATATCAAATAATTGGGGTGATTATAGGATTGCGAGTGAATGGCGCCGAAGGATTAAGAAAGCCGACCCCGCGTAACGGAAAGAGGCGAGGACACAGAAGAAGGACAAAGAAGGAGGGGTGATTATAGGATTAGAAAACTATTATTTTAAATATTATAATCCAAAAAGAATGGAGCCGTATTTTTCAGATTATCAAAAGAGTAAAAATTCACAAAGATTCGGAGCATCTAAATTCATATAAAAATTGTACTTAGCCGTGACGACATGCGAAATTTAAATTCGCTAAGTCTTTGTAACTTTTCGTTCAGAGAAAAGAAAAACGACTAACATGTACAATATTTTTAATAATCTAACCGATGAGCCAAAACTATTTTTTTGCATCATGCCTATTTAGTAATAGCTTTTACCCGCGTGTTAATCTGCGTTTTTTTTTTAATAATGTCTACTTTTGTATGGCAAAATAGGATTCCCCATACAAAATTCCACTTCCCTTTTCATTCCCTTAATGGATAATTTTTGGGACAAAAGCTATCCTATGCCCTTCCCCGAGTTTTAAACTATATCTATACCAAATTTCATTGAAATCGGTTCAGTGGTTAAAGCGTAAAGAGGCGACACACAGACTGAGTTACTTTCGCTTTTATAGCTTTTGATATTCAAGTCGGGTAAACTTCCAGTCATTGGACGTCAACTGCTGCTCTTTTTATATTCTGTAGATGCGGTGTCCCCGTTTTTAAAGTAACCTTAGGGATCTTACAAGGAATCATTTGCCAGAGCAAGAGAGAGCGACGGAACACTATATCACCTGCTGTCCTAAAGCGTTCTGTCTAGTGTTGCAAAAAAACAGTTTTTTTTCTAACATAACAAAAAAATTTTTTTTTTCTTAGGCACGTTTTTTTTTCAAGAATACAGAATTTAAAATTGATAAAGTAGTTTCCGTAAAAGACAGTTTATAATTAGAGTTTTTTATTTATTTATGAACCTACCATACTTTTTTGGTGGAATAGTACCAAGTTTACATTAATATATTGGCAACATTCAAATTGCGCACCGGGATTCTCGGTACAACTTGGTAAAAACATAAACCGAACTTTCCCGGTCCGGGAGACAGGGACATTCATTAGTAATGAACCAATTTAACAAGAATTCAGTCTAAATAAATCAAAAAAGTGTAAATTAAGTAATTCAATATGTAATTTTAGTAAAATGTAAGAAACAAGAAAGCAATGAAAGCATACATCAATAAATTATTAAATTTTCTATTGATTTATTTTTCTGAAAAAAAAACTAAATTTGAAAAAAAAACAACGATTCTAAGTTTTTATTTCATGTTTTTTTTTTCAACATTGTGAAAAAACAAATTCATTTCTTTTTTTCATTTTGCATCCCTAGTTCTGTCGCTCTCTCTCTCTCTCTCTCGCTCTGCCCTGAGTGACAGAATAGGATAGCAGCATCGAAAAGTGATATTCCGTGCTGACAAGTGAAATCCAACCCTTAATAAATAAGGTTTTATGGTTTTCTGTCCAATGCCTGTTAGCGTGCAACGACTAGAAGTTCACCCTAAGGATACTTCCCTAGGGTGAACTTCTAGTCGTTGCACCTTGGATTATCGTACCTTGACAGTCTGCCCAGCTTCCGGGCCATCCTGTATGGTCACCGTGCAGGATTGTGTGTCGTGAACCTTCTCCATTAACTGGAACAAAACAAATGCTGTTATTCGGTAAGGTGTTCAAAATTTAAACATTTATTCAGTACCTAATTAGACCTTTTCAAGCACTTTTACACGTGATAGTGCTTGAAAAGGTTTAATAAACGAATGAGTATAATTTACATTACGTGTAGTGTATATCAAATTTAATTTATTAAGAAGAGCTAACGATACCAGCGCTTCGCAACGACCACTGCTGAGAAGAAACGCCTAAAGAAACTCATTTTAATAGTATTGATCGACTACTCGCCGGAAGGGCTTTGTCATTATTATTGTCTTTTTCTTAATATGTTTCATGCTGGTCTGGAAGTAAAAAAAACGCAAGCCCTCATTTTCATAAAAAAATTAAACGTTTGCTAAACCTGTTTTAGTTAAAGAGAGAGAGAGAGAGAGAAAGAGAGAGAGAGGGAGAGAGAAAGAAAGAGGGAGAGGGAATATAAGAAACTAAGAAAAGCCTTATAAACATCAATAACAAAGCTTATAAACATCAATGAGGCCTCAGTTTCAGCGGGCGCCAAAGTCTTCAAATATGCCCCTCCTGTTAGCCTTGGGAATGATTGGATATGGGGCAGCACAGTTAAAAGTATCCTATTCATACATCCCCCCCCCCCCCCCGGCCCACACCTCACCAGAAATTGGGATGCTGGGGCGCCATTCTTAGATTTTGCCCCTTCTGCAAAAATGTCTAGATCCGGCACTGAGTAAATGTAAGGGATTAGGAAGAGAGGTCAAAAGAAAGAGCAAATAAAGAGGATATAAGAAATCTAGAAAAGTTTTTTTCAGCAGTGGAACATGTCACCCAACATAAACAGCTAGTAAAAAAAGGCATTGGACCTTAAGTATCCTACCTTTTGTACTAATTTGACGGTCTTATACAAATCGTCCACCTCTTCCTCTGAGCAACAGACAGAGAGATATGGATAGAGAAAGAGTTAGAGATAGGTAAAGGTAAAGATAGAGAAAGAGAGAAAGCGAATACTCAATATTTTATTGCAAACCATAAAGTACAGTCCGCCTCAAAAGTGGAGTCCTAATTTCTAATTGTATGAGAAATTGAGACTCGATTTTTGAGGCTTACCTTACATAAGTTAAATAATAAGAGTATAAGACAATATTATAATATATTAGAAATGCACCTCAAGTATTACCTTCTGTACTAATCTGATGGTCTTATAGAAGTCGTCCGCCTCTTCCTCTGTACGATCTTGATTCCTCCCAGCGAGCGCCACCGATTTAAGAGATTGGGAAAAGCGAGAGAGAGAGAAAAGGAGAAAGCGAATAATAGATGATATTAGAAATGCACCTCAAGCATCTTACCTTCTGCACTAATCTGATGGTCTTATACAAGTTTTCCGCCTGGGACCAAGTTGTCTTGGTCCCTCTCTACGCCGCGGATTTAAGAGATCGGAAAGAGAGAGAGAAAGATATAGAAATAGTGAGAGATAGAAAGAGAGAGAAAGAGAGAGAAAGAGAGAGACAAATAGAAAGATAGAGAGAGATAGCGAAAGAAAGAGATAAAAAGAGACTGAGAGAAAGCGACTGATGATAATAAGAATATTAATTAATGAATAAATACACCACAAGAATCTTACTTTTTGTACTAATCTGATGGTCTTATAGAAGTCGTCCGCCTCTTCCTCAGTCAGGTCTTGATTCCTCTCAGCGCCGCGGATCGGCGCCACCAGCACGTGACCTGGGATCACGCATCTGTCACAAATATAACCTTCAACATCAATCGTCATACATACCCACGTCCCATATACATACATAGACTGCCAAAAATCATTACTCTTCCTCTTAGCTTTGCCGTAGTCTGGTAAAAACCAAAGCTCAGTGGCCCGGCGGGAGTGCGCATTACTAGCGCTTTTGTAAGATAAGCAACACCGGGCGTGGTCCGCACTTGGTTGGGTGACCACAAACCACAAGTAGCATACAAAGTTCGTTCTAAATCAAGCTCACGTGATGCCGTTGGTCCCGGCTGTCATCATTGTATGGCAGTCGTCAAGCTATGTTATGCCTTTAGGCAGCTTGAAAAATCTAACACCAGTGTTGGCCTGTTAAAGTTGAACTAATCACGGGCTCGAACTCCCATGTCGGCGCGGCCTAAAAGCGTGCTGTCTCGTCACTCTCACCTAACATTGTGTTCGGGCGAAGCAGTGAGGTAAATTGCACGATAAATTCATAGTAAACCGAGCGCGTAAAAATACGTAAAGTCCTTTGGGAAAAGGGGTTTAATGCAAAAACGACTGCATTCATCGATTACAAATAAATTTTATTAAAATCTTCGATAAATAAGCTGTGTCAGAGTGGACTTTGTTTTGGAGATTTTAATCTTCTTTAATTATTTATTTACGCCGAATGTAGCGTAAAAATAAACAAAATAAAAAAAAAACAAATTTTCGATGGCTTTTAACTTTTTAATGGTTAACTCTGTTAGTATTCTGTATGCGTACAGACAAAATTTGAAAATTTATGAGACAAAACGATATCATGGACGTTGGATGTACAATGTTAAACAGTGGACTAAAATCCTCTACCAAATTTGTATAGAAAAAGTATCGACTAGTTCAACCTTAAGACGTTACTTAGAGAGATGTTTATAAGATGTTCCTTACAGGAGGAATAATAATAAGACTGCCTCCGTGGTCTATTGGTCAAGACGTTCGCCTTGTGATCCGTAGGTCGTGGAATCAAATCACTGGAAAGCATACTTTATGAAAAGTTATTTCCAGTCTGGTTAGGATATGGCAAGCTTGAATGACCTGATTATCCGAAAAGATGATTCCGTTTTTCGAAAGGTACATATAAACTGTAGGTACCGAACGCCATCTAGCGTTTGCTCAAACCTATCCAAGGATTAGTTCTGGTCTACGCTTTGGGTTGCGGAGGTCAGACGGCAGTCGCTCTGAGTAAAACCAGTAACCTTGTTAAATCACCTAGGTTAGGACCCCGGGCTCTGAAGCGTTACTGCTGAGGATGCAGCCGGGAATACGGGAGGATGATGAGGAGGTGGAATAAAAATACAAAATAATAACCTTAAATTAACAAATGCGAAGCTTAGCTCGGACTTGTAGAAGACGCACGACTCCGGCACCCGGACGTGTCCGAACTCGTTGACCGGACCGGACGACTGCCGGACCTCCGGCTCGCGAACTTCCGGCCGGCGCGAATGTTCCGGAAGCTGGCTTTGGCGGAGACTTAGCGTGTACAGGGAGTACACGTCTCGTCTGAAAGAAATTGTTAAAGAAACAAACAAAATGATTTTTTTGTCTGCCCAAAAATAAGAAAGTTATAAGTTTTGATGGAAAGGGAAGTTGCAAATAACAAAAAAAATGCACGTACAGCGCCTTTGACGTCACTACTATTAGATCTAGCGCGTACGAAAGAGATAGTGAGATATCTCCACCACGCTCCCACTCATATATGAAATGCTGATTGCTTCTTCGTTTATTGACCAATATTCTTGCTATTTTTAAAAATATTTCTTTTCTATGGTATTTATTGTTTTATGTCAAATACTAGCTTTAACCCGCGACTTCGTCCGCGTAGAAGTCGAAAATGTGTCGAATAGGATAGTTCCCATTTCCGCTCCCGCTCCCGTTACCGTCATTTGCTAGAGCAAAGGATAGCGACGACGGATCTATTTATCTAATTTTTTTTTGTCTCTCACTCATAAAATGACGAAGTTTCATAATAATATAACCCCTAATTCACCCCCGGAGATGCAATTTTTTAAAATCTATTTAATTGATTATTATTTTTTACTAACCACTAATTCAAAAATGTCATGTGTCTCGCTCCAATAATGACGAAGATTCATATAAACTTGCCACCCCTATTTCACCCATTTATTATTTTCAAAAATCCTTTCTTAGCGGACGCCTCCTAGTCACAATCTACCTTTCTGCCAAATTTCACCTTGCTTGGCTAAGTAGTTTTCGAGATTTCGTGATGAGTGAGTGAGTCAGTGATTTTCGCTTTTATATATCAAACAAGTATTAACAAAGAACATTAACCAAAAACATGCACAGCAAAAATAGTCTATTGATAAATGGGAAATAGGAATGGGGAATTTTAATGGTGGATGGGGGTCTGAATGAGGGGGACAGGGATGGGTGATAGGTAAAGTGATGGGGTTGGAGGGTGGCGTTGAGAGATAGCGTTGGGCAATAGGGAATGGAAAATGGGAGATGGAAGATGGGTAATGGGAGATGGGTATAGGGAGGTGGGTAATGGGAAATAGGACATGGGATAGAGGAAATTGGAGATGGGAAGTGGGAGACTGAAGGTGGAAGATGATAGAGAGATGGAACAACTTACCTTCTGTGTGTGAAAACTGGCATATTACTCCTAACTTGTGCGATCTTTTCACTAGATATCTCCGCCACTCTAAACCCTATATCATTCTCGCAGTCAGCCAGTACTGCGCCCCACGGGTCCACGCACAGAGCGTGGCCATACGATTTTCTTTTGGGGTTGTGTTCGCCGGTTTGAGCTGCCGCTATGACGTAACATTGGTTTTCTATTGCTCTTGATCTAGAAATAAATAAGATTTTTTTTTAAATTTCTATTTCAGTGTCCCGTACCCAAAGGGTAAAAACGGGACTCTATTGCTTAGACTCCTCTACCCGTCCGTCTGTCACCAGGCTGTAATTCATGAATCGAGATAGCTAAGGCAGTCAAAATTTTCACAGATGATGTATTTCTGTTGCCGCTATAACAACAAATACTAAAAACAGACTAAAATCAATATTTAAGGGGAGCTCCCAGACAATAAACGTAATTTTGACGTGACAACGTCTTATAAATTGGTTTGCCGGGTGACACTTCAAGAAACTGCGTTACGCTCCGCTCACGTTATGCGCTCACAATGAGAGCGAGTGAGAGGCACGCGTCCCTTCCACTCGGGCATTCAAAGTCGTTGTCACGTAAAACTTTCGCCCGTATACCGACTTTACAGGCAACCAATTTTTTTTTTGTTGATGATTGGTACGGAAACCTTCGTGCGCGAGTCCGACTCGCACTTGGCCGTTTATATGTACAAGCTTTTATTTTGAGGCAAAGGTACTTATTAAGACGAAGTGGTAGCTAAAGTGGCGCCCTCATTTGAAATAAATTGTTTAAAACTAAATATGGTGATAATTAAAGTGGCCACTTTTGGCGAAAAACAGTTTTAAAACTAGATGAACTACCAATATTACTTTTAAAGGTTATTCATAAAATAGTTTAAAGGTTTTTTCTAGATATTTATACAAATCAAATTTTTAATTATAACCATATTTAGTTTTAAACAATTTATTTCAAATGAGGGCGCCAATTTAGCTACTACTTCGTCTTAAGACAATAGCAATAAGCTCAATCTCGATGGAGTTTTATTACATAGTTCCATTGACCACCATCCGTCTCCGTGATCAGACCCTAGACATCGTCTACCATAAAGTGCTCGTCAAGACGAATCAAACGAGTCCTACTCAATGAGGTTCTGTTGTTTTAAAACTGAGTTCTGTATATCTCTCGGCTCTATCATCAGAACAGCTCATGATATTGTATTGTCATCCGATTCACACAAGTATGCAAAATATCAGCTCAATTGGTTGAGGATAACTGGTTGAAAGTGAGTTACAAAATTTAAACTAAACAAACATACATACGAGATATTTTGCAAGGGGATACATTCGGGGTCCAGTGCTGTCCCTATTTGAAAGAAAACTAAGATATCATTTCACATCAATCAACGGACATATCTTCGTTTCCTTTCAGATAATTTATTACCAGAGATCGGAATATTGCTATCAAAAGTATGGATATGACTAAGTCCCTGGATTTCAGGATACATTTTTTTCTATTAAAATATTTACTAAAATCACATAATTATGATTGTTTTATTTACTTAGTTTAGTTCCCAATTTCCTATTATTCATTTAAATAGAAATATTGTGTATACTACGTCCTGGGACTTTTAGTCATATCCATACTTTTGATAGCAATAGCACCCGCGATTCCGATCTCTGTTTATTACAAATGGGGACAGCACAGGACACCGCAAAATTCATGTACCGTTAAATAAATGCTTGTAAAAATATCACGTCTTAACCTCTCAAAATCATAATACCCCTCTTTTTGTCGGGGGTTACAAACTGAAAATGACTAAATTTCATCCTGTACCTACCTCAACAAAACATGCCAGTGAGCCATTCCCGTGGCTTGCGTAAACGCCGACGGGAACGTAAGAATGTCCGCACCCATAACGCCCAGAGACGTACTCATTTCCGGAAACCGCATATCGTAGCATACCGCAAGACCTGGAAATAATTTTTCAAATCGAAAACCTAATTCGACTCCACGCCACAGGTAAGGCACTTCATAGAAGCTGAGTATCATTTATGCCTCCTACTACCACTACAAACAAAACTAAACATCCGTGCACACGTCAATGTGTGTGTGTACAACTGTACACCCGCCAACACACGTGACAAGGCGACACCGGGTTATGTTATTGTTGGTGTATTTGTTCGGGTTCTGCCGAAACTAAGATGATATGAAATGATAAACTTGATAACTTTTCAACACTATATCAGAAAGTCAAAACTTAATAAGTAGTACAATATTGTTTGATGTAAAATGAGTACGCGCGGCGCTCTTGATGACCTATTGCGAACTGAATATAATGTATGTAACACTGTAAGTGAGACTCTATTAAAAAAATAAAAAAACTAAATGAATTAATGAGTTGAGTAAAAATGCTGTCACTGTACGATGGTATCTTGTACAGTATTTATATTTTAACCAACTTCCGAAAAGGAGGAGGTTATCTATTCCTCGCAATGTTTTTTTTATGTATGATCACCTATTACCTATTCGAGACGCCTGGACCGAATTGGAAAATTATTATTTTTTTGTTTGAAAGTGTATATTTTCCAGATGTTCCCATAGAAATATTATCAAAATCGGGAGTGTAGTGTGGGGGTGAAGTCGGTTTTTAGTTAAGAAAAAATATTTTTAATAAAGAAATAGAAAAAAAAAAAATAAAACACGAACCAACCCTTCCCACGGGCGTGTCCACAGGCGTCACAATATGCCCCCCGGGCATGGTGAAGTCACTCTCTTTCAGTCTCACTCCCTTCTCTGGTATCTCCACGTCAAACAAGTGGAGTTTGCGGTACGTTTGAACTATATCTCCTTTGTTGTTTATTATTATGTGAGTGTTGAACATTTTTGTAGGGTTCTTGTCATCCTGAAAAGCAAAAAGATTGGTCAAAATATGAACTTGAAAGAAGCATGTGTTTATGTTGATGGTCATAAATTAATGACCAGAGATCGGAATGACGGGTGCTATTGCTATCAAAAGTATGGATATGACTTTTGATAATTATGATTGTTTTATTTATAAATTATATAATCTATAAATAAAACAATAATAATTATGTGATTTCAGGATATATTTTGATATATTACGATTGTTTTATTTACTTAGTACCCAATTAAGATTCTCGAGAAATCCCGGAACTTTTTGTCATATCCATACTTTTTATAGCAATAGCACCCGTGATTCCGATGTTAATGAAACACAATATATTTATCAAGTTCATATATTTACCGACCTAAGTCTTTATCAGACAAAGAGACAGCATAGCTGTTCGTACATAGTAAATAGTATATACCTTCTCATGGACTCCGCCCATAGACAACCAAACATTATGCTTGGCCGCTAGCTCCCTGTACTTCCCCACTGTATACCCTGTCATAATCGGCTCCGCTTGTGCCACGACATCCTTTTTATTGTCACAGATGTAGTCACAAGCCTCTGGGAAAAACATCATCTAGAACAAACGTGTTGTGCTAGAATGCAAGAGTCAAATTTAGATACAACTAAGTGCAATGTTAGGACACCCACAAGGTGGTCAGACGACCTGACCAAGGTCGCTGGAAAGCGCTGGATGCAGTCCGTTCTGGATCAGTTTTTTTTTTAAATCTTTGGGAGAGGCTTATGTTTAGCAGTGGACGTTATGCGGCTGAAATGATGATGATGAAGTACAATGTTCGACGGTCAAAGGTTCGACTTTCAATGCAGTCAAGCGGCCGGTAGGATCTGGATTGGTTAAACTATTTTTTTTTCACTTCACTAGGTTATCCCTATTCTTGAATGACCAATGCCTTGCATATTATACATGGAGAAGAAAAAGCAGACAAGCACCCAGGCTCTGAAGCAGCACAGCTCAAGATGCAACCAGGAACGCGCTAAATGCTTTCATTTCTAATTTTAATTACATTATCTAATATTGTAGGTACTTTTAATTATATTACTTTTATTGATATATTTAATTAAAATGTCCTATGCCATGAAGAAATAATATAATAATATTTAATATCGCTATGGGTTTTTTACAATCACACTAATATTATAAAGGCGAAAGTATGTGAGAGTGTGTGTGTGTATGTTTGTTACTTCTTCACGCGCAAACGGCTAGACCAATTTTGATAAAATTTGGAACGCAGGAAACTGACACTCTGGATTAACACATTATTATTTATTATTATTATAGACTTATTTTTTTCAGACACGTGTTCTCGCCATTCTATTATGTCTGTTTTCCGGATTAACACATAGGCTAGTTTTCTCACTGGTAACACCGCTTGTATGTATATATATTGTAGTATATTTTAAATTTTACTTCATAAAGATATATTATAAATGCATAATCTTAGAACGTAAATAAATAAAGTGAATATAAATCGTTACATAATAATTATAAATTAATAAATTAGCGACTTATTAATATTTAAAACATTATTGTTAAGAGCTCCACGTCCACTCAACCTATGTAATAGCTGAAAATCAGCGGTTGTTCATCACAAGCAACATCTCGCTGACCTGTAGCCCTTTTGTGCTTCTGTGGCATACATGATGCATGTAATGTTAAGTCTGTGTTAAGATAATGTTAATAGTCATTTTTCACTACTTAAATGTGTGTTACACATTAAACAAAATAAATATTTTATCTATCAATCTATCTAAGACTAAAACATCAAAAAACAAGTATATATTAAAAACAACAAAAAACCCAACTGCCTTTTTATATACCCAGTGTCACTTTCAGAATTAAGACTAATCTAATGACACTTCTCAAGCTTAAATCCATCGAGCCGTTCAGGCCACAGAGCATGCCAATGCCACAATTACACATACATACTCTCAAAAAACATAACCCTCCTTTTAGTGCAGTTGGGTAAAAATAGTACCTGAACATCCTCCTTAGCAGCGTCGCTAATCAACTGAGTGACCACTTGCAGGTTGGCTGCCTTGTCGGCCACTGATGTCATCTGACACACAGCTATCTTCTTCACGCTCATCTTCTGTGAGAAACTTCTGACTTCTAATCGGAATGCTCTTTTTACATATACGAGGTTCAGGAACTAAAAAAGAAATACATAATATAAAAATAATAAATTGCTCTTGTGTTGCTTGCTTAAAATTGTGAGTTGTGACACAATTAATCCTTCAACAACTGCACATTTGCAAACCCATTGTTATTGTTCTCTCTGTCGAATCGGCCCTCTGGATTTGTTACAATGGATATCACTCATAAGTAGTTACTTATGTTTCTTTGTTTAATTAATAGAGAAATAAAATGTTATAATCAATAAAAAAAGTACAAATTTTAATACTAGCAATTAACTTAATCATAGAACCAATACTTAGTAGATATTTGTTTCTTTTTTTTTTCGAGGATAGGTACAAAAGAAAAAAGAAATAAATACAATTGAAACAAAAATTGGCTAGTAAAAAAGTAAATTTTAAAATAAAACTTAGTATAAATAGTTGATTTAGAAATGCAAAAGTTTATTATTTTAATAATGTAAGTAAATTCTGTCACTAACCCTTTCAACGCATGGCGTGCCCCCAGCACAGGGGTAGTAAATCTAAAATAAATACCTACAACCGAAAAGGGATGTGGATACTTCAGTCATGTACAAAAGGGTATTTTTTTTGTCGGAAATATCCGACGCTCGCTGAATGGGCACGACAATCTTTGTCGGATAAATCCAACATTCGCGGTGAATGGGTTAAATCTTTGCAAGAACTTTGGCATCCTAGGGTGACTATTGATAGTTATTTTATAACATAAATGTTATAAAATAACCAGTCAAGTGCTTGCTCTTGATTGGTTAGTTTTTGTAGTTCCTCATAGTGGCCGTAGGTCGCCACAAGTCTAACTCACGCATCAGGGTTCCGTATTTTCATTGTTACAGCAGAAACAAAAATACATCTGTTAAAATTTCAACTGTCTAGCTATCACAATTCATGAGATACAGCCTTGTGACAGACAGATAGACGGACGGACGGATAGCAGAGTCTTAGTAATAGGGTCCCGTTTTACCCTTTGGGTACAAAACCCAAAATAGCGGGAAAGTGCTCCCTTGGTTCTGAAGCAGCACAGCTGTGGCTGCAACCGGGAACGAGCTAAGATGATGTTAATTCTATCAGAACAAAAGGATTATAATTCTGCAAAGTATATCAAGACCAAGTAATAAAGATTAAGTATTTGTACTTATTTGTATTGTATTGTTTTGATAAGCCGAACAACAGCAGTGACTTGAAATAAGTAAAACGAAAAGATAAGGTACAATTACAGTTATTAAATAACTTAACAGCAATCTGATAAGATAAGAAACTAGCAATTTCAAACATCTGAAACAGCATTACAATAGTCAGGGACATTTAAATATTAAATTAGAATAACCCACTCACCCGCATTCTATAAACCTTAAAATATAAACAACGATTCGCGGCCTCACTTTAAATTATTACTAACTTAAACATTTACCTTTAGATTTTGTTACATAAAAATTTTAACAAATTTTATTTGAAAATCTTAAAAATTCACCGCTGTCCCATTACGTCACTTTGCTTTGACATTGTTTTGACAATAACATTTTTTTAATAATTATTTTACGGTTCTGGATACTGATCCTTTAGAGCCCATTTTTATTATAAGGGTACGGGACCCTACTACTAAAACTCTCTTGACCATTTGTCTGTCCATCTATCTGCCTGTCTGTCTGTCACTATGAGCTGTACTGTATTGTGGTATCACGTAAACCGTGTTAGCTAAACAGTTGAAATGTTTATAGATGATGTATTTTTGTTGCCGCTTTTAATAACAAATACTAAGAACCGAATAAAATAAATAAATAAGGGGGGGGGGACTCCCACACAACGTGATTTATTCTAGATAATAGTACAAAATCGTTCGATTTCACTTTCTAATGCTTGGGCTGCACCTGCGCCTATCGTCACGAAGCTTCGTGCTATTACACGATACACGCAAATGACCCAAATACTTCGTCCTCGTTATCGCGCGGGTGGCGGTACATCAAAGGGTTTTAGTGCGCCAACGCTTTGCTCTGCGTAGTCAGACTAGCGTTGTTCATTTTGACGTTTGTTTTCAAATTGTTCAGACGCGTGCTGTGCGACGGTGCCACGGTGGACGGTGTAGCGTTAAAATGGTGTTAGAATTTTTAAGGGCTTCTCTCTCTAGGTTTATTTTTAGGTTTCAATAAATTTATTATGTAATTGTTAGCATACATGTTAAGGTAAAGAAAGTCGTCGTCCATATTTAAACACGTAGATGACGCCATCTTGGATTATTGCACGATAGTTCGTGAAAAGTAACGAAGCCGCTAATATGACCACAGCTTTATCGCGATAATGTTTAGTGTACAAAACTTACGAAGCTCGAAAGTAAAACGTGTCAATAAACACTGCTCTCCGTGGTTTATCATCACGATGGTGAGGTCGGCCGCCACACTCGTTGAGAGGATTT
Organism: Acrobasis suavella; assembly: GCA_943193695.1. NCBI lineage: Eukaryota > Metazoa > Arthropoda > Insecta > Lepidoptera > Pyralidae > Acrobasis > Acrobasis suavella. The sequence continues at coordinate 4,907,494 of OW971957.1, read as the reverse complement.
CTCCGTCCTCTGGGTTGCGACTTCCGTATCCATAGCCGCCATGAACACCCTCAAACTCCTCACACGCCTCCACATACCTCCCACATGAACGTTCAGGTCGCCACCCAAAACGACTGCCTGCGACAACGTGCTACCACGCAGCACCTCGGCAACTAGGTCGCGTCTTTTCGGCGTCTCCACAGCCAGCCTGTGGTACCTAGGCACTTGTCAGATGAGTCATAATAACCCCTACGATAAGCACCACCACGACCTTTGGCCGGCTGCTGAAGTGTTTTACCTCCAACCGCTATCCTGTAGCCCCTCTGACAGAACTACGGCCACCCCATCCTCGCCACCAGTTGCACCGATGTAGATCAACTTGTAACGATTCCCAAAGGACCGGGATCTTCAGCCTTTCCACCGAATCACTTGCAGGAACGGCGAACACCACGGCCACTTTACGCCTGGAAAGTACATAGGTCAGCTCCGTCACGCGTCCAGGTAGCGTACCAATGTTCCAAGTTGCAAAGCGGATTTTCTGGGTTGGGGCTCACGTCTTTGGGCGTGTCTACATTCTGACATGGGGCAAATCAGGTTTTTTTTATTATTACAGTATTTTTAATTATCTTCCAAAAAGGAGGAGGTTATCAATTCTTCGCGATCTTTTATGTTTTTTTTTCTGTATGTTCACCGATTATTCAAAGATGCCTGGACCGATTTGGAAAATTCTTTTTATGTTTGAAAGGGTTTACTTTCCAAGTGGACCCAGAGAATTTTTATCAAAATCGGTGGTGTAGTTTGGGGGTAAAGTCGGTAGCGCCCTATCCCTATACCTGGCCAACTCGTCACAGGAGTCGACAACTTATCCCTATAGGTATCTCACCATTTTTTGACGTTCCATATTTGATTAGGCTTTATATTTTTACGACCGGCCACCGCCTGTTATTGTAGTAAGACTCAGCATGAGCTTGTAGTGCTATTTTTCCTTTAGTACCTAGCCTTTTACCACATCCACAGGAAGAGATGGAGTGGTCCTATTCTAACCCGGGACCACACGGCTAGCTGCTATCTACTCTATTAATGAATTATAGATTTTTGAATACATTGGAAAATTAAATAGCTATTTATTTGATAAAAGATACTTGACATTCTTATAATTTATTGAATTTGTTTTTTAATTATGACATTCTCATAATTTACTTTTTAATTATGAATTTAAATTGAACTAAGTATCATGCTATCATATCTTTTACTATTTGAAGTGGCAAAACCACGAGCAGAACCTAGATTTTTTTTAACTCTATGGGCAACACTTTGGCAGAACTAGACGTTTGTCAACCGAAGTTCTATAAATAGTCTGTGCTGTCAATTCAATATGACAAATAATAATATTAGTCTAGAAAAATCGTGAATGGATGAGTTGGGAATTTGAATTCCTTATTTTTAATTGAATAGTTACGAATTTTATTATAACTTAGAAAATAACAGCGGCGTGTGAAGTTGATCATCCGTGCCAAGAAGTGAGAAAATGTCCGATCCCAAAGAAACTGTACCATCCGAGGTTAGTTAGAATACCCTATCTATTATTCTTTTATCTATTCTGCTTTTAGAATGGATTTAACAAAACAGAACCTTACTCCTACATTTGCTGTTGTTGATAAGTACGAGGAATATTGATAAACCTTATTAAAAAGCATAAACGATTTTTCTATCGCACTTCCTTAAATTGTTCATTGTGTTTTACATCCAAAGCTTGAGTTTGTGGGTGTTTTGTATTGATCAAATATTCGTATTAATTTAAATCAATACCAGGCTAAGGTCTATGGAATAGTGATACAGAATTTTTCCATGATACAATTTCAAATAAGTAGGTACCTACTGGTTATTCATTGACTACCCATCTTCATATGGATAACACTACATACATACATATATTATGTCATAAAATAAATAAAACAAGCAATACTTATGTTAGCCCAGCCAAGAAGTGCTTTAACACCTCTGCTGTCATAACAAAAGAGGGCACATCTAACATTTCTTAAAAGTCGAGAAAATTTAAGTTAAAAGATATTTTTACATTTATTAAAAAAAAAACAGTCGGCGTATGCTAATAAAAAATGTAATGATGTCAAAAAATCAACAAATGTTCCATCTAAGTTACTAAAATATTTACTAATTACAATAATTAATAATTTTAGTAAGTATTTAATAAAATAGTTACTAAAATTTAGTTATTTTTATTTTAAAATTTTATTATAGTAAACATTTTTTGTTTCAACTTAGTAAAATAAATGTAATAAAAATAATAAAAATACAAAGGAAAGGCATAAAAAACCAGTTATTATCTTATTTTTCTCAAAATAATACAGTTCTTTGTATTATTTAGAGAAAAAATATAGAGTTTTATAATGAAAAGGCATTTTTAACTTTATGTGCCTTTTTTTCTAAAATCAGAGATCTTAAAAATATGTTTAAAACATAGTAAAGGCATAAATGGTTAGTTGTGACTTTTCTTTTAAAATTTTGAATAATTGAAGTGACTCTAAATTGAATCAAAAGAGGCATATTTTGTCCTTTATGCCTATAAACTGCCATAACAAAAAAGGGCATATCTAACATTTTCTAAAAGTCGAGAAAATTGAGGTTTAAGATATTTTTAAAATTATTAAAAAAAAAACACAGTTGGCGTATGCTAATAAAAAATGTAATGATGTCAAAAGATCGACCAATGTTCCATCTAAGTTACATTTATTTATTTTTATTTTGAAGTATTTTTTCTTTCAACTTAGTAAAATAAATGTAATATAAATTATAAAAACACAAAGGAAAGGCATAAAGAACCAGTTATGTATTAACCTTTCTTTGTATTATTTAAAGAAAAAAATATGGAGTTTTACTGTGAAAAGGCATTTTTAACTTTATGTGCCTTTTTGTTCTAAAATCATTAGAGATCTTAAAAAATATGTTTAAAACGTAGTAAAGGCATAAATGGATAGTTGTGACTTTTCTTTTAAAATTTTGAGTAATTGAAGTGACTCAAAATTTTGTTCTTTATTCTAACATGACCCAAATGTGCCTTTTTAATTTAATGTAAGGAAGAGGATCTAAAACATTTTTTTTTCTTTATCTGCATTGTTAGGTCCTTTCATTGTAATAATAGCAAGATAAGCCTTTTTATCTTATTAAATTTGAATATTTGTATCAAGTGTGCCTTTTGGGCTTATTGTATCTCTGGAGAGCTTAGCGATAAAAATTCTAAAAAAATTAGGCAGATATGCCTTTTTTTCCTGATTCTGAATATGTATTTAACTAAAATATTGAACAAAAAATGTTAGTTGTACCCTTTTTTCTTATGACGTTAGTATAATATTTATTCTAACGTGACCCAAATGTGCCTTTTTAATTTAATGTGAGGAAGAGGATCTAAAGCATTTTTTTCTTTATCTGCATAGTTAGGTCCTTTCATTGTAATAATAGCAAGATAAGCCTTTTTATCTCATCTCAACTATTTATTTTATATCACTGTCTAGAAAGCTTATAAATCTAATAAATAAGTAAACAGAAAAATATCCGCAACATGCTTCGTCAAAACTGTAAACAGAAAAATATCCGCAACATGCTTCGTCAAAACTGTAAACAGAAAAATATCCGCAACATGCTTCGTCAAAACTGTAAACAGAAAAATATCCGCAACATGCTTCGTCAAAACTGTAAACAGAAAAATATCCGCAACATGCTTCGTCAAAACTGTAAACAGAAAAATATCCGCAACATGCTTCGTCAAAACTGTAAACAGAAAAATATCCGCAACATGCTTCGTCAAAACTGTAAACAGAAAAATATCCGCAACATGCTTCGTCTCATTAAATTTTAATATTTGTATCAAGTGTGCCTTTTGGGCTTATTTCAACTTTGGAGAGCTTAACGATAAAAATTCTAAAAAAATTAGTAAGATAGGCCTTTTTTTCCTGATTCCGAATGTGTATTTAACTTAAATTTGAAAAAAATGTTAGTCGTGCCCTTTTTTATTACGACAGCAGAGTCCTGTGTTTTAAAGCTAGCGCAACTAGGGTCAATTTGGATAGATTTGGGGAAAGCGTTCCAGTCTTACTGCCATAGTCTTTTTAACCGTCTTAAAAAAAGGAAGAGGTTATCAATTCATTGGAATCTTTAATTTTTTTATGTTTGTTCATTGATTACTTGAAAACGCTTGACCGATTTGGAGTCTGTTTTTAGTTTAAAAAAATTATTATGATATAATCTCTCAAATTAAAAATAGACTTCACCCCCAAACTGCACAACTGATTTTGATAAAATTCAATCTTCCAAATCAGTCCAGGCATCTTGAATAATTGGTGAATATACATAAACAAATATAAAAGACTTGCGACAAATTGATAACCTCCTCTTTTTTTTAAGTCAATAAAAAAATATGATATTGTACATGAGTCATTCACTTTTTGGTACATTATCAAACTTTGGGTCAACTTGTGCAATACTTGTTTTTTATTAATATTTGCAATACAGATAAGGTGTTTATAGAGTGGTCACAACCACTTGTTCGCACCACAATTGTCTAAAACAAAGATTTTTGTGTTGTTTGTCAAAAATTCTGTATTTTTAAAAAATAATACTTTAGTACTTTTGTCAGAAGAATCGGTTCAAAATTTCCCTTTATACCTATCTAACATGCCAGTTGACTGTCATATGATTAATCAAATTCGATCTTTCTATTGCAGCCAGTAAAGCCCAAAATCAAACATGACTGGTACCAGACGGACACACAGGTGGTGGTCACTATCCTAGTCAAGAATGCGCCTAAAGACAAGGTGAAGGTGCACTATGGTGATAGAAGTGTAAGTGTTCTAAATGATTACAGAAATAATTCATTACAGCCTCTCCCCATAATGGGAGGATTTACCCGTAATTACCACACTGTGCAAGTGCTGCAGGTTCTATGTTACCTTTGTATACCTTTCTAAGGCCTAGACTCCATCATAGCGGAGACGAGGCGAGACAAGACGAACTGTGTTTTAAACAATCAACAGAAATTCGTTATGCATATATCTCGTCTCTGCTCAGCTCCAGTGAATACCACCGAGCTAAGATGTATCATATGTATCGAGATGTATGGCGCGATCGAGCTAGCGGAGATGTGAGCTGTGCCTCGCAAGCGGCGACAGCCGACTGGACGCAGCGGAGACGGCGTGTAGTGAGCGGCGCCGCATATATACACACATAAATATACACCCCACACATGGTCACTAAGAAAGAAGAAAAGATTCATTCATTATTTTATTGCGCAACATTTTGCAATGTTCTAGTCACTGATATTACACAATATTATTCAACTAAGATTCTCTCCATTAACTTTTGCGATTTGCATGGAAGGGGAGGCAGCTGATATATTTCTAGTTTCTTCCTTTCTCTCAGACCAGCATAGAACAGCTGGAGCTGATCACAGTATCTTATTGATTAATGAAGTAGGTATCTAAGTATGTGCCAATGGTGTGAATCCTGAGACCGTGCATATATTAAAGCACGATAGTACGTATATATTCGTGTATAATGAAGTAACGACAAAAAAGAGGGTTATTATAAGTTTGATGCTAATGTCCGACTGTCTGTCTGTCTTTGGCATTGTAGCGCTCCAACGGATGGACCGATTTCAATGCAGTTTTTTTTACGTGAGAGCAACTACCCTTGCGGTGGTTCTTAGCTATGTTGGATGAAAATCGATTCAACCGTTTAAAAGCTACTGTGGGTTAACCCTTGAAAGTCGAGGTTTTTTATTTTACCTGGCATATAATCCTGTTTTTCTTTGAATATGATAGCAGACAGGGTAGATGCGGCCATCTTCAAGAGGTTCACTGATTTGCATGTTTCACATGACAATCAGTGAATCTTCTGTTGTTGGAAAGTTACAAATTTTTTCTTTTTTTTATTAACCTCCTACCCCACTGCTGGGCTAAAGTCTCCCCCATCTCCTTCCAAATATTGTAATTTTCAAAGCTTTTTATATTATTTCATATTGACTTATATAGATAATTTCAGCTTTCAGTAACCAGTGCACTCCCCAGCACTGACTCCGAATACAGTCTGGAACTTGAGTTAGCGCATGAGATAGTGCCGTCCATGTGTTCGTACGCGGTCTCCCCGTCTAAGATAGAAGTGAAATTGCGAAAGAAGGAGGGGCTGAGGTGGACTCAGCTCGAGGGAGAGGGGAAGGAAGAGACTGTGAAGGCTATACCTCAAGGTGAGCTAAGATTTTTACTATTATAAGCTTTTATTTAGTTTCACTTGTCCCATTCTCCAAGGCTTGAAATACCGGTATTTATGAGAACCGGTACCATTGATCTTACTGGTACCGGTGCCGGGACATAGTATCTGTACTATTTTTCCGTTAGTATCGGTACTATACTAGTACCAGTACCGGTACATATCACGTTAGAGTGAGAAAGCAGATACCAGCAGGTATAGTCAGGCTTCAAAAATGGAGTCATAATCATCTCATACAATTAGTATTAGAGATTATGACTCCACTATCGAATGATGAACCGTATCATACAAGTATAAGCAGATGTCAGCAGGTACCTACATTAGGTACCTGTACTTTTAAGGAGGAGTACCGGTATCCATCTAGAACAGGTACCCAGATACCAATATATAAAGAACCTCTAAATTCTGGTTCAGACCCTGTAGTTTTGGTACCGTTTTCAAGGCTTGCCATTGTCTGTCTATCTGTAATCAAATGCAAGTTAAATTTGCATGCATACATAATATCACGTGACAATGCAAAATTATAATGACATGGATCTGATCTTATGATGGTCGGATGAGGATTGAAACTCTGTAATGAAACGACACAACCTCATCTAGTTTGGGCTTACTACATTTGTCTTGATAAGTAGGTACTTAGGTCTCACAATAAAAGCTTGTACAAAATATAAATATATATAGGGACAAATTACACTGATTGAGCTAGCCCCAAAGTAAGTTCGAGACTTGTGTTATGGGATACTAATTCAACGATACAATATTTTATGACAAATACATATATAAATAAACATCCAAGACCCAGGACAAATTTAAAAAGGCCATTTTCCTACTTGCCCTGACCGGGGATCGAACCCGGAAACTCTGGGTGGCGGACTAGCATGGTGACCACTACACCACGGAGGTCGTCAAATTTAAATGTTTACAAAAAATTTAAATGTTTTAAAAAATCCGTAGTTTCACTTGTCCCGTTGTCTTGTAGTAACTTAGTTGTAAGTAAATGATTTGACGCGAACAACTAACTATTAAGAAATCGAATGAAAAAAGAAATGACAATTATCAAGTGATATAAATATCCAAAGATAAATTAATGATATTTGACTTTGACTTTTGTCTGTAGTCAAAACTTGCAAGCTAAATCAGACCAATTCCCATTATTCGATTGAGCTGAAACTTCACCTTAAGTTGGGTGACATTGCAATATTATGATGACATGGAGCTGATCTGATGATGGAGCTGGAAGGTGGTCATGGCATCTCTGTGATAAAACAACATAATTCCACCGAGTTTAGGCTCTATTAATACGTCTTGAGGAGCACTTTTAGTTTTTGGTTTATTTAGATAAAAGCTTGTTTTTTATTATTATTTTTTTTTAATTAATAATGACTTGTTTTAAATTGATCTAGGATGAGTGTTTGCACAATCCGCCGCCGACTTTTTTAATATTTGGTAAGATTATAAAGATGACCTATCGATTTAGACGATCATCATCAGGGCGAATGTTAGGAGTGGCCCGACGGATTCGCTGCATGTTTAGTAGTATTTATAAAAAAAAAATATCGCGTAAATTTTAATAAAATAATAAGTTATCGGTTGTTTCAGCTGTTATCGATGCATCTGGCCCGCTGCAGCAGCCGCCCAAGCTGTTCAGAAAAGATTGGGACAAGATAGAAAAGGACATCAAGAAAATGGTATGCTGAGACTATGTTTTATCCCTCTTAGCTTAGGCCATGCCTACCCAGCGCCTTATAAACATAATTATTTCTTTTCCCTCGCCACGAGATGGCGCTATAGGTATTACAATAATATTAAAATCTTGTATTACTGCTATTTAAATAAAATAGTACTCTAATTCATTAAATATATGAAACGCAATCAATATTTTCAAGGCATATTCAACGCTTTCTTTGTCACTTTTTTGCTAGTCGTGTGTGCTGCCATCTCTGTGTGCCTACCGGCAACTCTAGTTTTGCTTACTTACGGGCCCTCCAATAGTTTCGATGGCGTTGGGTATCTGTAACGTTAATAATTATATTATCTTTGGCTTAGGCATTCTTAGCTTAAATGAATAGTAGATTAAATATCTAGGATGATGAAAGGAGAAAGATATATGTTTACAGAGCCGGCTTTTTATCTGAATCTTATTTGCTTATTTAAATCTTTATTGACCACAAAGGGACAAAAGGTGAACTTGAGGTTGAACTAGTCGCGGGCCTGAACTCAGGTGGGCGCGGCCTTAAAGCATGCTGTCTCACCTAACATTGTGTTGGGGCGAAGCAGTGAGGTGAAATGCACGATGAATTCATAGTAAACCGAGCGCGTAAAAAATACGTAGTCCTTTGGGATAAGGGGTTTTATGCGACTTACTTTAATCGATTACAAATAAAGTTTATTAAAATCTTCGATAAATAAGCCGTTTCGGGACTTAGTTTTACAGATTTAACACTTCTTTTATTACTTATTTACGCCGAAAGTTACGCAAAAATAAGCACTAATACACACACAATTGATGGCTCACAACTTTTTAATGGCTTTTTATTTTACTATTCTGTATCTATAGTTTCTATACAGACAACATTTATAATCGGACAAAACGATATCATGTTTAACTTTCAATGTACAATGTCAAACAGTGGAGGAAATCCCCTCCGAAATTTGTATAGAAAAAGTATTGACTAGTTCGCTCTTAACTAACGCATTCTCTACCAGTCAACCTGTAAGAAAAAAGGAAAAAAATAATAATAACGACAGGTGCTATAAGATGTACTTAAAATACACGATATATACAAGTTTACTTAGATACATTCGGAAAATACACATAAATACTCATACACACACACATATATAGGTAAGTACATAAAATGCATATACATACGAGTAGTACAAATGTTTTGATATATAATTTACCTGAATTTTCGGGGGTCTAGTGCTGCCCCCATTTGAAATAAATCATTTGATTGGAAACGGAGACATCATTTAAAATTTTGTCTTGACCAGGCTCTAGATAACCCTTCAAACTATTTTATGAACTACTGTTGTGAAGCTTTTCTACGCACAATCGCGAAAAACGGCCACTTTTGGCGTATGTGCGTAGAAAAACTTCACCTTCTCACTTTAAACTGTAAACAGTAGATCATAAAATAGTTTAAAGGGTTATCTAGAGCCTGGTCAAGACAAAATTTTAAACGATATCTCCGTTTCCTTTTAAATGATTTATTTCAAATGGGGGCAGCACTGGACCCGGAAAATTCAGGTAGCCCCTTAAGAAATAACGGCGGCATTCAATAAAATATATAATGTATGTATTTAATTTGTTTGTAGGAGGAAGAAGAGAAACCGGAAGGCGACGCGGCACTGAACGCGCTATTCCAGAAAATATACGGGGAGGGCAGCGACGAAGTCAGGCGAGCTATGAACAAGAGCTTTGTAAGTATATATACCTAGGTATTTTTCTTATAGTACGCGAGCTAAATCAAACCATATCGCCAACCAAATTGAGTAGATATTTCTTTGATTTTATTTTCTGAGTTGAGACTTCTGTAGGTGAGTAATAGTACCCGTGCCTATAACTACTTATTGTAATGGCGCAGACGAAAGGAGGCTTATGCCCAGCAGTGGGAAGTTGAGAACTGACATTGATGATGGTGAATTGGCATGATCACTAGTGATCGGACAATCGGGCGCTTATTTGCCTAAACTTTACGTGGTACACAACACAGCGCTGATACAACCACCAACCTGATAAAAATAAATATCAAACTCTCTTAATGCAACTTTGCTATGATGGTTTATCTATAAACGCTAGATACTATCTAGTTGTACATGAAATTACTATTAGGATCTAGTGCTTACTTTTATAAATGTTTCTACTTATAATTTTTTAGAACTCATTGCCACTAAATAATAATATTTTATTTGAATACCACTTTCGTACTTTCAATGGGGCTACTTCCAAACGAGTTTATAACCATTAAAGCAAGGTTTAAAGTTAAAAGCATTATGAGAGATTGATATTCATTTTTATCAGGTTGGTGGTTGTACAACGCTGTGTTATGTATCGCGTGAAGTTTAGGCACATAATAAGTACAAGTACTCACGTACAGAAGTCTTACTCTAAAAAGAAATTCAAAGAAATATCTACTTAATGTTGTTAAAGATATGGTTTAATTTAGCTCGCATTAGAAATCTACATCTCCTCGTTTAGATACCTAGAATTTCAGTTGCAAGCCAATTTCATCCGTATTACTCTAAACTAACGGTTCATAATAGGAAGGTACCTGCAAAAAACCGATTGAGTGAGCCGTTTGCTAGGGTTGACTGTTAAAGTTACTACTATCGCCATCTAGCGCACCGCGCCCACATGTCGCAGGCAGTGCGCAACCACCGCAGCGACGCAAGACACCGCGCGCTGCGCTGCCGCGCCCTCTCATCATAGTTACGATTACGAATGATAAAATTTCTACACATTATTTCTCTAACTAAATATAGTTAAATAGAGTGATGATTTATTATTTTATTTCTGTATATCATAACTTAACATAATAACTCGTATAAGATGTCACTCTCATACATAAGACCTCCCCTTAGTTTTCGTTCGTAAAAGTCTTCACCTACCTAGTTAATGGTTATGTGATTTTTTTCGTCCTAAATAAGTATTAAACGTACCTACATATTATGTTATATACGAGTATATATCGTGTATAAATAATCGTAATAATAACCATATATACATATATACCTTAGTATATCTACGAGGGAGCGTTTTTATGTTCGCGGAATGGAGGGTAAGGGGTGGAAATAAAAAAACCAAATTATTTTTCCTTTTCAATATATTCACCTGCAAGACGAATACATTTTTCAGACCTTTCAATTAATTTATTTATACCCTCATTAAAAAATGTTTTATCTTTGTCTTCAAAATACGCTGAAACTGCCTCCTTAACTTCATCATCGGTGGTAAATTTTTTACCCCGAAGCTCTTTTTTCATTTTTGGGAAGAGATAATAATCACTCGGGGCTAGGTCTGGGCTGTAGGGTGGGTGGTTTAAAATATCGAAGCCCACCTTATGCAGGGCAGCCAACGCAACGCGACTTTTGTAGACGGGCGCATTGTCGTGCAAAAGCAGCACACCCTTCGTCAATTTTCCCCGTCTTTTCTCTTTAATGGCTTCTTTTAGTCGCTCTAATATTGAAGCGTAGTATTCTCCGGTTATAGAAACACCTTTATCTTTATAATCGATCAACAATATTCCTTCTGAGTCCCAAAAGACCGTTGCCATGAGTTTCCCAGCTGACTGTGACATCTTAAACTTCTTGGGGGGTGCTGTGCCCTTTTTATGCCACTGCATGGAGTCTTGTTTCGACTCAGATTCATAATGATGAACCCAAGTTTCGTCTCCAGTAACAATTCGACTCAATACACCATCCTTGTCGTCACTGCAGAGGTCCAAAAATGCACGTGAACACTCTACGCGTTGTTGTTTTTGCGGCGGCGTGAGCATTCTCGGTACCCATCTTGCGCTGACCTTAGTCATGCCAAGATGATCGTGCAGGATTTTAAAAATGGTTGTATCGGATACTCCAACCATTTCTGCGAGTTGTTTCTTCTTTAGTCGAGCATCTTCGAGTACAATTTTTTCGACTTTTTGAATAAGTTCTGGCGTGGTCACCTCGATGCTCCTGCCCGGCCTCGGGTCGTCTTCAAGGGATTCCCTTCCTTGTTTAAACAAACTGTGCCACTTGTATACCATGGTTTTTCCTGGACAAGAGTCACCGTAAACCTATGACATCTCATCCATTATGGTCGCAACTGATTTTCCTTGCTTGGTAAGGAACTTTATAACGGCACGATATTCGATTTTTTCCATATTTCACTCCCGATTATGTTGCTTGGTTGACGATAGCTCAAAGACTAATTGTCTGATAACAATGAAACCTCGTATTTATACTAATTATGAGTCACTGAACGCGTTACTAATGAGCCTAATCACCCCCCTCCAACCCTCTCATTCCGCGAACTTAAAAACGCACCCTCGTATCATATAATAATTCATAATATACTAAATAGGTACTAAATAGTACGTACATAATAATTACAAAATAATCACTTTAAAGTAGACCTTAACCTTTAGCATCATTAGAAAGCTTAAAAAAAATTTGGATCGCATTGCTTAAGCAAAAAACCAATGCGCAGTCTTTTTTTTGTGCTTTTTCTTTTTCTTTCCATGACGACAAAATCGGTGAACACAGGTAAACGAACCGCGCGTGCGTCACTGCTCACTGCTTGAGCGAGTCGTCCTTGCTGAATTTCTCCCTTCCAAGATGTCGCAATCCGTAGGCATATTTTCGATACCTACACGCGAAGTGAGACAGGCCTGGTCTAGGCAAATAAGCGCCCGATTATCCGACCGCTTATGGCGACTGAAAATTTGTAATTGACCCATCAGATGGAGTATAAAAAAATATTGTACACGTATATTTTCTATTATCTAACTAACAAAAAAATACGGAAGATACAACGCATTTCAAGTTCGCGCCACGTCACGCCTGGCCACAGAATGAATATAAGTATTACACACAGAACAGAAACTCCTAAGGTCCCGCGCAATATGCGTCCCCGTTCCCCGTCCCCGCACCTCTACCCCGTTTTCGCTTTGTCATGTGTGTTGAGGGGCAAACACACACACACAATGCCGTGTGCACGGATGTATAGTTTCGTTTGTAGTAGTGTAGGCATAAATGATACTCCGCTTCTATGAAGTGCCTTACTTACGGGCATTATATAGAAAAATGTACGGAACCCTTCGTGCGCCAGTCTGACTCGCACTTGGCCAGTTTTTATTTTCTTGATTACTACTAATGTCCATTTTTTTATTTTGATTTTTTCTCCAAATTTCAAAACCAAGGTCTTCTTATTCTTCATTACTTATTGTTACAGGTAGAGTCTGGTGGCACCGTGCTAAGCACGAACTGGAACCAAGTGGCCAAAGACAAGGTGGACGTGAAGCCGCCGGACGGCCTCGAGTTCAGGAAGTGGGATAATTAGGCGTTATCTATGGTTAATTTCCGGTCCAGGTATTGTGGTTATTGGGAATTTTTGTCCCATTATTATTAGTTTTTGGGACAACAATTCCCATGAATGTCATTACATTCCCGATAGTCTGTTGGTGTTGCTCTTGTAATTTAAAAGCTCTTGTTGGTGGAGTTAAATTTGGTTGCATCCATGCCCTTATTCTCTCTGCCATTCTTTTAACGTCTTACGGTCCTTCTGACGGTCTATTGGGACAAATATTCCCATGAATGTCATGACGTTCCCAGTAGTCCCTTGGTAGGTCTCTTGTAATTTAAGACCTCACTCTTGTTGGTAGAGTTATATTTAGCTGCGTCCATACCTTTCTTCTCTCTGCCATCCTTTAAACGTCTTTCGGTCCATCTGACGGTCTATTGGGACAAAAATTCCCATGAATGTCATTACATTTCCAGTAGTCCCTTGGCAGGTCTCTCGTAATTAAGACCCTACTCTTGTTGGTGATGTTATATTTAGCTGACTCCATTCCTCTCTTCTCTCTGCCACCAAACGTCTTACGGCCCTTCTGAAGGTCTATTGGGTCAAAAATTCCTAGTAGTTTTACTGGTAGGACTACTGGGACTAACTCGTTATGGCAAGGTCTACGACCTAAGGCCTATTTACTATGTGCAAGTTTCTTGCCTGCTGCATTGAAAAATAAGTGACACCAGGTGGCAGCACTGTGACGTGAGGTCCAATCGACCGTTGTCATTGGACCATCAGTTGACAGGTTCTTTGCTCCATCAAATGTATCCAATAACAGCACGGTATGCGGCCTGAACGGCTCGATGGATTAAAGCTTGAGAGGTGTCATTAGTGTCGTATTTATTCTGTGAGTAACACTTTGTATATAAAGGGGCAGTCGGTTTTTTTAATGACTTGTTTCTAAATAGTGCATGGGCACAATCACTATACCTGGACAAACATCACGTGACTACCATACGAGCTAAAAGATACGATCAAGCTCTTCCTTGTAAAGTTAAGTTTTTTTACCAGTAAGTCATTAAGTTACTTTTGGCGCTATTTTTTTATCTCAAAATTGTTTGTTTTGTATGTTTACGAGTAATGCTGAAGTCTAATTTTTGTCATATATAATTTGTACTATATACTACTAACATTTTAATGGAAAATTATATATGACAACTAAGGGCAAATGTAAGTTTTGCATTCGTATAATGCCTTTATTTTCGTATATTTAGATTTATTCGTCAAAAAAGAACAAATATTATGCATAAACTAGGCCTTAACGAGCATTTTTATATTTTTGTTTTGTTAAATAAACTAAATTTGCCCTTAGAATATGTAAAATGTTGTACCAGTCAGCCTCTACATCCTAGATACTAAAATCGGCTTAATTTCTAAAAAAAGGTAGGTACTTAATCAAATTCATAAAAGACGTACATTGATAAGCTAACATTATTATAGACATGGAGGCTATGAGGTAAGGCAGACTACTTCTCATACAATAAAATACCCTATATTGCACAAAAATTGATACAGGACACAAATGCGGAAAAACCGGCCTTTATGGTCTTATCGCTTAGCAATTTCTTCCAGGCAATCTCGCTATATGAAAAAAGAGAAGGGAAATTAGGTAGTGAAGGGTGGACCATATATTTAACATGCTTTTTTAATAATTATAATAAACATACATATACATCATACTTCAAAACAAACAACTTAAACAAAAAATCGTATGGGGGAACCGTTGCATAAGTGTCCAACTAAAGTAGTAAATTTAGTTCCAAATCCCTCCAGAATGGCGCTAGAGTAACAAAAGTGTGTGTTAATTTTCGTGAACTTTAGTCACATTTTAAATGAATATTTAGTGTTTACTGTCAAAAAATTTAACAAAAATAGGGGAAAATGTGTACTGTATAAAATTAATCTAAAAATTCTGTGTGGTGGTCTAAAAATTTTAACTTTTTTTGCCACTTGCTTTAAATTTTCCACATCGACTTCTAGCGCCACTGTACCCGGTGTTGTTTAAAGCGCGGGCACAATTGGATACAGAAGATGGTTCTCCTTACCTCTACTTTCCATGATACGGATGATGACTGGGCCAGAAAAACATTCTATTTAGACCGATAGATTATCGGAAAATAATGGACAAATTACGATTCATCCAATTAGTAAAAAAAATCACAAAGGTAAAGGCCATTTTTTCGGACATGAGGACTTGAAATTGGGATGTGGAAATATTTTTTTTTAGGTTCATTAAATAGATTAACCCCTTACCTGTGACTGGGAAGAATTCCTTCCAGGTCAATTGTTTATTTATTGTTTTATTTATAGGGACAGGTAAAGGGTTATTAAAAAGTATGCTAGTTTTATGTGTTCTTTCTATTCTCTGATTAGTAAATAATGACCAAGATACAGCGCATTTAAACGCGTGACGTAACGGTCAGCTATGAGTTTTAACCAAAAGTGACGTAAATCACCCCCACTCCGAAACTGAAGCGCTGTATCTTTGTGAATTTTCAGTACTTTGTTAAACGAAAAAATATAAGTCCTTTTTTGGATAATCTAGTTGACGGACTAAATGAAATAATACATTTATTACCCACTCCACATCCCTATTGTGACGTCACTTTCGACGTAAATCTCAGATCACATACTTATTTGTAGCCCTCGCCTTGGGCTCGTGTGGGTTACTCCTCTCATCTGAGCCTTTTATTTCACCCAGCTTTCACCGCTTTCTCTGTACAATCATCTATCCTGTATACAGAATATATATTATCTACATATAGCTAACTAAGCACAAAATGTCCGTTATATTAGACCCAAAGTAATTATAATACAATCTAGAATGGCTACGACGTGTCAAAGCCGTTTCCAAAAAGATATTTCTATTTTATTAAACTTTATTGTTCCGAAGTACGAATATACTTTTAACCAAATAACTCTGTGATATTCTAATGGGCATCTATAAGCATTCTGACTACAAAATAGATCACGGATTACCGCGCCCCGCGCATTCGAACCCGCAGCGTGTCCCTTTCTAGTTTACTGCACTGGCAGTTTGTGGGAAAGAGATGCCTCTAATTTCATTTACATTTTCTGGGAACTTTGGTATTCAAACATAAGCCGTATGCAAATATAAACTGTAAGTACGCGGCATTAAGTTTTATTTTCAATGTATTTTTAATTATTACTCGTAGGCATTCCAGATTGTATTATTATAATTTCTTTGGGTTCTCTTAAAATAATTTAATTTTAAAGTACGTTAGTTAGATGTGTACTATAAAATAGGCTCCTCGTTATACTCAATATGTGTCTTAATTTTCAACTAGTTTACTTGAGAATAAGACTGCATGTGAAATATGAATACTAATAAATGTTTAGTATACCATTTTGTCTTTTATTTTTCAAGATTTACCCTATTTGAACAAGCTTTTATTTATTTAGTGTCACCTGTCCCGTTGTCTGTCTGTAATGAGATCTTGCAAGTTAAAGACCCACTTCCCGGTTTCCGATTGAGCTGAAATTTTGCAAAACCCTCCACTTATATGCACTAGAAGAAGCTAGCTTAGAATCTGTTTAGAATCTGTTTCGCAATATGACAAAAGATTGCAGACCGATTATCGTAAAATCACGTAGACTTGCATACGAAGATAACAAATTTATTCAAGAAGTCAGAATTATTGAAGAGAGTACCTCACCTTAGCGTGCTCAAGTTCTAGTTACATCCAATACAAATCACAAGAAAAGGATGTGCATTGATTATTCACAAACGGTAAACAAATTCACCTACCTTGATGCATATCTATTGCTAAACATTGAAGACGTAGCGAGAGCAGCAAAGTATTAAGTATTCAGCAAAATTGATTTGAAATCTGCGTACCATCAAATTCCAATTATTCCAGAGAACAAACCGCTAACTGCCTTCGAAGCAGCTGGTAATTCATACCAATTTCAACGAATTCCTTTTTTCGTGACCAATGGAGTGGCCTGCTTTCAATGAGCTATAGATTCTATCATTCGTAAGGCGGATATTGAGGGTATTTATACACATTTGGACGATATACCGTTTGGGGTATCGATCAGAAAGATCACGTCGAAAAGCTCGGAATTTTTTGAAAATTGCAGAAAAATTTAATCTAACTATAAATAAATAAAAAAGCAATTTTTCTCTTACTGATGTAAGCATTCTTGTGTATAATATAAAATGGAATTATTAACCTTTGCACCGCGAACATCGGATTTATCCGACAACAGTGTAATTTTTTTCTAACCCTCATATTCATAAAAAAATACAACCGTTTGCTAAACCTATTTTAGCTAAATCATGTTTTGTCCCTTTTCCTCTTCTCAATATTTGACATTGAAAGAACGAGACAAAACATATTTTAACTAAAATAGGTTTAGCAAACGTTTGTATTTTTTTATGAATTTGGGGGTAAGTCTCTAACTGATAGTGAAAGAAAGTACCTTATATTTGAAAAAGAAGCATATGCTATAATAGAACGCAAAAGAAATGGAGACATTATTTACTCGGACGTTCCTTTTATTTCTCCAAGGCCATGCCTGTAAAATAAAGAATGACAAAATCCAAAGATGGCGTATAGAACTTTCTAATTAGAAATTTGATATAAAATATAGACCTCGACATTTGAATACTGTAGCAGATGCATTGTCGAAACATGTGTGTGGAGCAACATGCGATAATAGCATAATGGAATTGCACCAAACTGCCATGGGCCACATGGAGGTGCTTGAATCGCCTCCGAACTGAGGTAGGTCGATGTAGGCACAATCTGGCGTGCTGGCGCTACATTGACCAAGCAGAATCACAGTGCCAGTGTGGTCACGACGACCAGACTATGCAGCACCTCCTCTTGCCTTTGACCCTTTGTGCCCTACCAGCTGTACCATGCTTGACCTATACTCTGCCTCAAAGGAAGGCGTAAATGTGGCTAAGTATTTGAAGAACAAAATTTAAAATTTGAGCCAGCGACACGATAAGAAGACCAATCCTTATGTCACCCTGGCATATCACGTCTTACTCATTGGATAAGGTCTAAGAATCTACCTTTTTGAAATGATGATGTCAAGAAAATGTCTTGTCCTACATGTGCTAAAATAAAACCAATCAATAAATATAAATTAAAAATTTTCTAAATTCACATGTTTATTCACTAATTAGACCTTCACAGGCACTTTTGTTTGTAATAACTTTATTGTACAAAAAAATACATTAAAAAGACAACATACGAAAGAGCAATTATACAAAAGCGGACTTATCCCATGTAGGGATCTCTTCCAGTCAACCTGCGATAGATTAAGAGGATATTTACTCAATTATAAGGTAGAAGCAAGTACGTACAAATTTTACTATAAGACTTCGTCCGCGTAGAAGTCGAAAATGGTTCTAATAGGATCTTTAACTGTTTTTTTTTACGTTATAAATTGTGTTATATTATAATATCCCGCTCCCGCTTCCGTTTCCGCTCCCGTTTCCGTTCCCGTTACCGTCATTTGCTAGAGCAAGAGAGAACAAATGATCTATTTGTCTCAATTTTTTTTTCTCTCCCTCAGAAAATGACGAAGTTTCATAATATATAAATTCGTAACCCCTAATGCACCTCAGGGGATGCAATTTTTAAAATCTTATTTCTGTATTATTATTTTTTATTGACCACTAATTCAAAAATGTCATGTCTCTCGCTTTAAAAAATGACGAAGATTCATACAACCCCTATGTATAGGGATGTAATATTCAAAATCTAATAAATGCATTAGTATTTTCTACTAACTATTAAAATAAATCATAAATTTCATGTATCTCACTTTAAAAATTACGAAGTTCCATACAAACTGTCAACCCCTATTTCACCCCTTTAGGGATGGAATTTCCAAAAATTCTTTCTTAGCGGACGTCTCCTAGTCACAATCTATCTTTCTGCCAAATTTCATCTTTATTGGCTAAGTAATTTTTGAGATTTCGTGATGAGTGAGTGAGTGAGTGAGTGATTTTCGCTTTTATATATAAAGAAGATATATAAACATATACTAACTATATATATACATATCCTACATACACACATATTAAATTTATGAAACAGATTTACAGATAAGTACCTATTCAGTCCAAGTGTGACGCAACCAGAGAGGACTTTAATAACCTAATTTTAAAAGTATCTAGTGAAGGTGCCATCTTTACTTCAGCAGAAAGCGAGTTCCAAAGCTTTTCCGCCAAGACTATGAAAGATTTGGAGTACGACTGAGACGAAAACCGTGGAATGTCCAAAATGAGGCTGCCGGCTGAGCGCAAACGACTATCCACATTCCGAAAGTTAAATTTGCAGTGCAGGTAGTACCCCTAATTACCTGCACTGCAAATTTAACCTTTTTAATCCTTCTGCCCCCAGAAGGATTAAAAAGGGCGTTGAAGAGGGAAAGAATATGGATATTACGACGTATCCTAACAGGTAACCAATTTAGCTTTTAGCGAAACTCGGCGATGTGGTCGAATTTCCGTATGTTGAAGATATACTACCTAATACAGATATTTTGGAGGCGTTCTAATTTGTCAAGAAGTTCCTCTGTGGGATCAAAATATGCCACGTCAGCATAATCAAGAATAGGAATAATTAAAGAACGTGACAGCAGTACTTTCGTGATTATTGGGAGAAAATTTGCAATCGCCTCAAGGAATGCAAACCCACAAACATTTTGCGACTCACCTCATTGATTTGAGCAGACCAAGACAACGTTTCATCAAGAATTATTCCCAAGTTTTTAACTGTTGGGGTGAAAGGAATAATAGTACCATTCAGCATAACATTGGGAACAACAGCAGAATGAAACTTTGCTATGAAATGTGGACTACCAAACACTATTGCTTGGGATTTATCTGCATTGACCATAAGCCCGAAGTTATGGGACCAAATCGCAATAGCGGCAAGGTCGGGATTGATAGTGCTCACAGTGTGACTAAATCATCTGCGTACAAGTGAAAAGAAGATTTAAGAGAAGACGTGACACCGTCAGTGAAAATTGAGAATAATATTAGGGAAAGTACTCCACCTTGGGGAACACCGGCAGCTAGGTCACAACAATCAGATTGACTCTGATCTATTTTTACCAACTGTCGACGCCTATGTAGGTAAGAGTGAAACCACGTAAGAGAAGATGCAGAGAAGTTAAGAGAATTTAGAACGCCGAGTAATATGTCAAAATCTACAGCATTAAATGCATTAGAGTAATCTAATAGAACCAGGATAGTGAGTTTCTTATTATCTATGTTTATTCTGATGTCATCCGTAATCTTGACGAGGGCAGTAGCACTGTGTCCGGCACGAAATCCAGATTGATGTTCATTTAGTAATTTGTGCGAAGATAGATAATACGTTAATTGCTGCTGGACATAGTTTTACTTTTACACGTTAATAGTTAGTTAGACTTTTACACGTCAATAAGTATAATTTACATAACATGTAGTTTATATTGAATTTTTTATTAACTTTTATTGTCCCACTGCTGGGCAAAGGTCTCCCCCATATCATTCCACTTATCCCGATTTAGTGCAACCTGTGACCAATTCTTCTCAAAATGTCGGATGTCATCACTCCAACGTTTCCTAGGCCTGCCCGGTTTCCTGTGACCGTCGGCAGGAATCCATCCCGTGATTAATTTGGTCCACCTATCTAGGTGCATCCGGCATACGTGGCCTGCCCAACCCCACTTTAACTTGGCGGCTTTGTGCCCCACATCTACAACTCCTGTTTTTGAACGGAGTTCGGTGTTCGACACTCTATCCAGTCGCGTGACGCCTAAAATACTTCGCTCCATCGCTCTTTGGCAAATCTTGAGCTTGGACTTCTGCTCCTCGGTATATGACCAACTCTAAGCACCGTAAGTTAGAATGGGCAAGATGCACATGTCAATGAGTTTACGCTTTAGTGAAATTGGAAGGTCGCCCTTCATAAGCTCTTTCATGGACCAGTTAAGTAGCTCCTGCAAGCATTTTCTATGCGGCGGTTAATTTCTTTAAACGTATCGACAGCACCCTAGATTCACACCAACATCCCGAACAAGCCGGATTTCGTCCCGGTTTCTCAACTAGTGACCATCTCCACACAGTTAATCAAATTATTGAGAAATCGAACGAGTTCAATAAGCCCATTGCTTTCGTGGATTACACGAAAGCATTTGATAGCATGAAACATCAGGAAATATTTACAGCACTAGAGAAACAAGATATTGAGAGAGTTTATATAAATATTTTAGAACGCATTTACAACACCAGCACTGCAAATGTCACACTACAGTCACCAGGAACCCCATTCAAAATAGAAAAAGGGGTAAAACAGGGCGACCCACTTTCCCCTAGATTGTTTACAAGTACTCTCGAAAAAAATTTCAGAAAGATGTCGACTCTGTGGTATATTGATCGGCACCAAAAGGCTAACCAACTTACATTTTGCAGACGACATTGTGCTTTTTGCTTCAACTCCTCAAGACCTACTAAAATGCTCGAAGACCTGAGCAGGGCTAGTCTTGAGGTTAGAATCTCTATGAATAAGTCTAAAACGCAAGTTATGACCAACAGCACAAAAGTCAAGATTGAGATTGATGGGCAAGAAATACACTATGTTGATGAGTACATATACTTGAGTCCGCTAGTCTCCTTCAGAAACCGGCAAGAAATTTAATTTATTTTAAAGAAAAGCTACCGATACCAGCGCTTCGTAACGACCACTGCTGAGAAGAATATGTCAATATGTGGGAGACTGTACTTACTCAAGCACTTAATTGCATAAGATCGCTTTTGTGCACTTCAAGTCACGGCGATCGTCTTGGGAACAGTCCATGCCGTTGTGGTTACAACCCGGAAAGGTCCTCCTCAAGAAATTTGTTCAAAGTAGCACATATGACCCCATGGTAGAAGAAGTTGATCTACTAGAACCAAACCCGCAATATAGTTGACTACCTAATGGCAGGGAATTGATTGTTTCAAATCGCCATCTCGCTCCTAGAGGTAATGTATTATTACCAGAACACCATCTTGAACATGCGCAAGATATAATATCTCCTGTCGAAAACAACATATTTAATCGGGATGGTGATGCAGTATCTGTAAGCCCAGAACAGACCTCGGAACCGATTGTGGATCAAGCGCCCGATTTGGAATACTTTACGCCACCGTTTCTCCTCGTCCGGGTGCTGAGGGACCGCGTCGTTCTGCGAGGGAACGGCGACCACCTGCCTAGCTCAATGACTTTGGTAGTCTTAAGTAATAGGAGGGAAGAATGTCATAGAGTTGATGTTTTTAAAAGAAAATCGATCGTCAAGTCTTTTTCATACTTCTCACTACTCTTGTAATATGCAGAATTTATAGTTAAATAAAACCTATAATTTCAGGCGACAATCTCTTAAAACTACATCACCGATTTTTTTTTAGACCTACGTTGTCCCACTGCTGGGAAAAGGTCTCCCCACTCCTTCCACTTATCCTTATCAAAGGCTGCCTGCGACCAATTGTTTCTAAACATGTTTGAGCTGTGCTTGAGATCATCACTCCAACTCTTTCTTGGCCTGCCCGGTTTTCTGTGGCCACCCCGTGGGATTCCACCCCGTGATCATATTGGCCCATAGATCTGGGTGCATCCGGCAAACGTGGCCCGTCCAATCTCAAATACACACATTTAGTAATATTCTATTAACATTAACTAATACATTCTATATATAAATAATAACATTTACACAGATACAGCCAAAAAACACAATCCTCCGGGCGGAGTCGGGTAAAAAATAAATACGGCCAGGATTAATTAACATTCACTTTCATAAAAACTCTCTTCATTCCTCGCAATTTCTCTTTGGTCGTGGAAGAAAAAATTCAAAATTCGAATGTCACAGGCATTGGGGTTTTCTTTTCCTTTTGAAAAAATTTCTCGTGTCTAGACTTCGAATATACTTACTCTCTTCAACTTCAAGCTGAAAAAAGTGTTTTTAAAAGCGAAGAATATGAAACTCTCATCGCTAATAATAGGCGTCTTCTTATTGACGATGGTAGCGAAAGTAACAAAAACTGAAAAAGAAAAAAAATCCAAGATGGTGTCTAAGGATGGTTACTCGCCCTACACCTTTATTTATCAGCTCACGGCAGCATTTGGAGCTATATTTGTGTTTGGACCATTACTAGTGCCGCGGGGCCCGAACCAAGAGTAAGTGTTTTTTTTTTCAAGCTTTTTTAAGTATATTTAGTTTTCCTGTCCCATGGCCGTGTGGCTTCCCAGGACCACTCCATCTCTTTCTGCGAGTGTCGTAAGATGCGACTAAAGAACTAAGCACACACCTCTCGTGCTACAACGATATATTATACAAACGACAATATGTAACAAAAATCCTGTTCGATCCTTGTAGGAGCAACTCAAACTGTCAATATGAACAACTTTTCCTATGGGACCAATGCTTGAAACTCGAAGAAAAAAATCGTCATTTTCATACTAATTGCCTGGATGGCCGAACACTTTTGTATGAAAATGTCGATTTTTTCTCGAGTTTCAAGCATTGGTCCCATTGGACATTTGTTCATATTGACGGTCTGAGTTACTCCTACTAGGATCGGACAGGGTTTTTGTTACATATTATATATTTTTATTAAAGTGCACTTTATTTGTTTCAGGGTCATCCGAATTGGAATTATGCTTTCTGCGTTCTACATGTGGCTCGCGTGAGTATTTTTTTATTTATTCAGCTTCCATGAAGCGCATTCTTCCTAAACAATACCGATAACAGACTACTGAAGCGCCATTTTTCAAACGCGGAGTCACCTAAACGAATGGGTTTTTCCATACAAAAAACCGTACGTTTAGTGACTCCGCGTTTGAAAAATCGCACCACTGGTGTTTTCACAAAAAATCCCAAAAATAACTTGAGTTCTAAATATACTGGACAACAAAGGCCAACCCATTTGCGATATATTTTAACACTCTTTTATTAAGAATACTTTCATCAAACAGATGGATGAAGTTCTTTCCTAATTAGGAATCTTATGCCCATTTGCACTAACGCGCATCTCTGTACCGAAGAAAGGTCGCGGGTTAGAGTACCGTGGTTTAATTTTTTTTCATCCTTCTTGACTTATTGATTATCTAAAAGTCGAAGTCAAAAAAATCAAACATCATTTATTTTTCTTTGGATATTTATATCACTTGATAATTGTAAATTTTTCTTTCTATTTCATAACAGGTAGTTGTTGACGTCAGATCATTTACTTACAGTACAGCTTTTATTCCCGTTTCCTAAGCGCAAGTACAGAAGACGCGCATTGCTCCACACTGCAGCATTTTCTCCAAATACGTCAATTCCTGATATTAAAATTAGATATGTGGACTGAGAATACATTGTGTTGGAGAAACTTTATTCATATCTTACTAATATTATAAACGCGAAAGTTTGTATGTATGGATGGATGTTTGTTACGCTTTCACGCAAAAAACGGCTGTACGGATTGGAATGAAACTTGGCATGTAGATAGCTTATTACCTGGATTAACACATAGGACACTTTATCCTGGGAAAATGTGAGTCTCCCGTGGGATTGTCAAAAATATTCCATGCGGGCAAGTCATTCATAAGTAATTCATTCATTATGAGTTCATATTTTAGAGCTAAAATTACTGTAGGTACTGCACTCTTGATCAATGTGTTGAGAGCTTAGCACTCTATCTCTTCCCCATAAACTTTCATAAACTTTAGTTCGACACAATTATATTACTCTATGGTTCAACATTAGAGCGAGCGAGTTTTCTTGACAGCTCGAGTCTCCTTGTCATTACAAGAAGGAGACTCGAGCTCTCAAGAAAGCTTACAAGAAAAGTAGTCTTGCTTGAGTCTTTACTACTGAGCAGTATTATGAGCTTAAGAATCCCCTTACCCTAGAAATTTCCATACAAACGTAGGTAGTGTATCTTTTATTATGAAATGACATGTGAGATTTCGGCAGTATTTTGTAATTTTTAAGAATTTTTAAGCATATAACTAGTTTTCGACAGTCAAATATGAACTTGAAAGAAAATATGAGAGTGTAGAAGTTTTCCATACTGATGGTTAAATATGATATGATACACTATATTCTCTCGTAAGTTCATATTTTGGCTGTGAAAACTAGTTATATGCCTTAATATATGCAATTTCTTTGAAATTACATAATTTCGCCAATATCTGACATGCAGTTTTAAAATAAAAGCTAGACTACGTTTGCATGGAAAAGTCTGATTCTGTCTAGGCTAACGGGACTCTTAATGGTTGTTGTTTGTTAGATACACACTAGTGTCAGATTTTTCAAGCTGCTTAAAGGCATCATGACAGCGGGAGCAACGGCTTATATGTATACGTACCTTCCGAAGGAAATTTTATGGCACTTGTGGTCACCCATCCTAGTGCAGATCACGCCCGGTGTCGCTTAACTTGCGAAAGCGCTAGTACGACGGTCAAACTAAAAGTTCTTAGAAAATAAAAAACTGAGCACACTAGCAAGTTATTCCTTTTATTACATCTTTTCAAAATAGTGTCCTTTCACGTCAATACATCTCTGCATCCGATGGAACCACTGAGAAAAGCACTTTGTCCACTCGTCTTTAGGGGTCTCTTCGACGGCGTTTTGAAACGCAGCCACTGCTTCCTCGGCGTCCATAAAACGTTTTCCTCGAAGTTTTTCTTTTATTTTCGGGAATAAATAAAAATCGCAAGGTGCGAGGTCGGGGCTATATGGCGGGTGACCTGGTAATTCCACGTTTGATGTCGCCAAATAGTCGATCGTTGTGTGCGACGAGGCGGTGTGCGACGAGGCGTTGTCGTGGTGAAGGAGGATCCTACTGCGAGGTCGTTTCTCCCGAACTTTTTCAAGACAAGTGGCAAACAATTGTTAGTATATCACTCTGCAGTAACTGTTTTTCGATCCTCTAAAACAAATGTCGCGTAATGTCCGGTCCTTCCGAAGAACGAGGCTACCATCTTTTTTCCCACGCTTCGACCTCTCTTCACCTTAGTTGGCAACTCCTCGGAAGGAAACACCCCCACTGAGCAGACTGTCTTTTGGTTTCAGGATCATTACAGTAAATCCAGCTTTCGTCACCCGTAAGTATGTCAAACACAGCATTTGAATCACTTCCGTTAAATCTTTGAACCATTTCACGGCACCAATCAACACGACGGATTTTTTGGGCCTCGGTGATAATCGTGAGGTATCCACCGGGCACAAAGCTTCCTGACCGCTAAATGTTCATGTAGGATTTTGTGCACTTGGCTCATACCGATGCCTAAACTTGCTCGATCGATCTGCTGATAGGTCACTCTTTTGTCAGTCTCTATCATACGCCGCAAAACACTGATGTTATCTTCAGTCGTCGCCGTAGAAGACCGTCCTTCACGCAGATCATCGGTGAGATTAGTGCGACCACGTTTGAACTCATTAAACCAGTTGTAAACAGTGGCACGAGATGGGGCTTCATCGTGAAAGGCCAATCGAAGTCTATCATAACTTTTTTGTTGACTTAAATGACAACGAAAGCCATAAAAAATTATTGCACGAAAATTTTCTCGCGTTAAATTCATGCTGACGTGACACAGAGAATTTTCAATTTGCCGCCAAATCGTAAAACAAATGACAAATTAATAAAATACATACTCAATAATATTGGCAAAGAGTTCCATTTTCAAAATTTAAACTTATTTTTTTATTATTCTGTACGAGTGGCCAGTTCTAAAGACTTTCAGTGTCGCCCTCGTAATGCGCACTCCCGCCAGGCCGCCGAGCTCCTCATGATGGTAATAAGTGCCTACTCATAATACTGCTAAGGCAACCCCTGTCCGATCCTTGTAGGAGCAACTCAGACCGTCAATATGAACAACTTTTTCTATGAGGCCAATGCTTGAAACTCGAAAAAAAAATCGACATTTTTATATAAATTGCCGGGCCGGCCGAACAATTTTGTATGAAAATGACGAATTTTTTTGAGTTTTTAGCATAGCTGCCATAGGAAAAGTTGTTCATATTGACGGTCTGAGTTGCTCCCACTAGAACAGGGTTTTTGTTACTAATTGAATAAGCCACGGCAGTATCCGTATATTAAGAGGGAAGTATTTCACGCACTTGTCCGTCCAAACAAAAAGTGAAAATGTTTTTCTCGACGGTTTTTTGGTATGTTTTTACACAATAAAAGACAAGGTTTATGGACTTTCCTTTTTTTTAAATGTGCTATAACATACTAAAAAATAATTGAGATCATTGAGAGTGGAAAAAAATCTCTTCATCCGCTTTTTTGTATGGACGGACTGCTTACTATACTTACCTCTTAAAACCTTTTAAACTGAGGCTGCTTCTGTTTAAGAGTCGAGTCACACGAGTTTTAAGCATGCATTGAGTCAAGTACCTAAAATTTATTCTTGTTTTCTCTCAATAAGTATTTATAATTGAAATGTGTTTGCAAGGGCGTCGCCAGATAGCCCAGGGAATGGGGGCAAGTTTATTGGAAAACATACCTAATTTTTGGGGGTTTTTTGTAATTTTTTCGACCACTTTAGGGTTGAGACACATCTCTCTGCCAGGAACAGCATTGCACTCTCCTATGCTGCTATCCTTTGTCAAACCGCCGTCGAAATTGTCGATTCCGCGAGATGCCGTCTCTCTCGCTCTAGCAAATGACGGTTGTGAGCGACAGAAAAGGGTTGGAGCATAGAAAAGTGCTGTTCCGTACGGCCAGATTTGTCCTTACCCTTATCAAGAAAGTCCTCTCGGTTATCGCTAAATGTCTACTCATCAAGGCCAGTCCATGGAAATAAGAAGGGTAGGCCTTTACCCAGCAGTGGGCACAACATCTGGCTGATATAAAAAGAAAACATTTATCTGCTCCTCCCCGCCCCTCCTTGGCGACGCCCTTGGTGCTTTGATAGTGCTAAAATACCCGTACAAAATTGTGTAATTTGGTTTCAGATGGATTACAGTATACAGCTCGCAGATGAATCCTATTTACGGGTTAGAGTTCTCTAACACAACATTAGCGTTCCTGGCTTACTCATGGGTAAGTAATTTACCTATCAATATTTTACCATGTCACCATGCTAGTCCGCCACCCAGGAGTCCCGGGTTCGATCTCCGGTCACGGCAAGTTGAAAATGGCCTTTTTCAAATTGTCCTGGGTCTTGGACGTTTATCTATATGTATATGTATTTGTTATAAAATATAATCGTTGACTTAGTATCCCAGTATCGTTGACTTAGTATCCCATAACACAATCCTCGAACTTACTTTGGGGCTAGCTCAAACGTGCCTTCCGAAGCACGGAGGAGCTCGAGAAATTTTTATGGCTCCTGTGGTCAGTTGGTCACCCATCCAAGTGCAGACCACGCCCAGTATATACAACGTGGAAGGGACATACCATAAATCGAACCACGGGCTATACTTGATCACTACAGTATAATGAAATAAAAATAATAGCCAAAACACAAAAAAATTCTGCAGTTTGATACAAAAGTGTGCAGCCGCCTGGGCAATTTGTAGTCATTTTTTTTTCCGTGCTAAATTTCAACTGTCTAGCTATCACGGTTCTCGAGATACAAACTGGTGACAGACAAATAGACGGACAGCGGAGTCTTAGTAATAGGGTCCCGTTTTTAACCTTTTGGTACGGAACCCTGCGTGCGTGTTTGCGATGTTCGTCTTTTTTGTGTTATTAACTGGATAAACTAGTTTTCAGCAAGAATCTTCCTGTATTAATCTGATATATAAATATATAAAGGCCTACCCATCGCCTAAACATTATCATTTCTCTTTGTTGTTACTAGATGGCGCTATACTATTCATCATAACATTAAAATCTTTTATGAATGTTATTTAAATAAAGTAGTACTTACTATAATTAATTAAATATGACTTATAAGAAATGCAATAAATATTTTTAAAGCATATTCAACACTTTTTTCACTTTTTTGTCTACCGGCAACTCTAGTTTGACCTCCAATCATTTCTATGGCGTTGTGTATCTGTTACGTTTGTAATTATATATCTTTGGTGCAGGGTAGTGCTTCTGACTTAAATGAAGTGACCCTTCCCGCTACGTCGACAACCACCCTGGCGCCGCGGACGCATGCGACCAGAGCGCCTACAACGAAGAGACAAAGCAGACGAAAGACTACGCCCCCCGCTATAACTTTTGAACTTACTGTTGCCACAACATTCAGCCCGCAAACAACTACAACACCCACCACTACTACCACTCCCAGCACTACCATCCCCACCACCACCACCAAAAAATTACAAAGTTTGTATTTTTCTGTATTATTACCTATAGATTTAAGGTCAAACTAAAGTCTCCATCGATCCAAATTTTTATTATTAATTTTACATTTAATAAAAAACCGGTCAAGTGCAAGTTGAACTCGCGTGGAGAGGGTTCCGTACAATGCCAAAGTTTTTAAATTAATACAAAATATAACATTTGAAATCCTCACAGTAAGACGCGAGTTAACTACTACTAGCGCTATCTAATGGTGTTTTAGTGAACTATTTTCCGTAAGTAAACGTATTATATTGAGTTTACCACTTAAGTTGACATTTTAGGAAGTTGACATTTTAGAAAATTGTCATTTAAGGAAGTAGTCGTTCTCAGCCTGAGGGATAATATGTGGCCGCGTGCAGCCGAAATGTGCGGGCCAAGGTCTCACACGCTCCCAAGCCCACAAGATGGAAAGGTAGATCGAGAAAGATACCGCCACTTGACATGATAGTGTTGTATGATAAGAAAGTGTACATTGAATGTAGGTTAGGTATGTTCGCTTCACGCTTATACATCATGCGACGTAGGGATCCCTGGAATCGTCCCGGCGTTGTCTATCCGCTGCTGCTGCTGCTCGTCCTCCCGACCCGCTCCACTCAAACTGTAATTCTTGAGACGGCTTGTTGATGATAATGATATTTGTCTCAGGAACTCATGACACGAGAACAGGTAGCAAAGACGATTTACACACATGATCTTGATGTTGTTGATTTATAATTTTCTCCATTCTTCATTTATTGATAAAGTAGTTACAGTTGTTACAAACTTGCAAATTGTTTACGTGTAATGTCCCAATGTCACATTGTTTATAATAATGTCCATGTCGTTGAACCGATATAATTATAAATATCCTAATAATGATCCACATCTTAACATCCAATGGCCTTAACAGGGCCCGTTAAGGCCCGATTTGGATCAGCTCGCATCGGTGAACTGGCTGCGTTTCGGCAACCTCTTTGGAAAAACCGAAGGTTTTGCCCGTGCAACTGCAGACGAAGGCATGATGACGAACAACTCGGACATATATCCTGAGAGACGGTACGGTTGACATTTGTTAAGCATGCCGACATCTCGGCGAATCTATCAGGCATATCTCCGGTTGTTCTCATCTGGCTAACGGCGAGTACTTGCATAGACATAACGTCGTAGTCAGAATTATTCAACAGCAGCTTGCTCTTCGATACGGACTTGTAGAATCTGAGGTACCGTACTATAAGTACTCACCGATGCCGGTTCTCGGAAATGGTCGTGCCACGCTCTATTGGGATCGATCTGTCATCACGGATAGGACTATTGTCGCCAATAAGCCTGATATCGTGCTGACAGATCGATTGATGCGCCAGGCTGTGCTCGTCGACAGGCCGGAAGCCGTCGCTAGCAAGTACCTTGATTTGGCCCACGAGGTGACTGCCATGTGGGATGTGGATTCAACGATCATTGTCCCGATAGTCGTATCGGCGAACGGTCTTATAGCGAATAGTCTTGACCAACACCTTAAGACTCTCTCGCTAGAGGGCTGAGTCAAGGGTTAGATACCACCTCCAGGTAAAGTACAGAAGGAAGGCGAGGAATCCGCAAAACGCTCAGCGCATCTCCGGCTATTTGGAGAAGAGCGCTGGACGCTGGGACCCTCCGGAGCAGTCCCCACTCACAGAACAGAGAAATAGTTAACCTATTTCTCTGTTCCGTGGTCCCCACTCGTGCAGTGTTCTCGCTGCTTAGGCTACGGCCATAGCAGACCGTACTGCACGGAGGGGGAGGACGTCTGCAGCCACTGCGGAGGTCCACACATGAAGTCGGAGTGTGCTGAGTACAACGCGGGGACTGCGGCGAGTTGCCGCAATTGACAACATTTCAAAAATTTTATATTCATATTTTATATTTTTTCCTTAAAGAACTTCAAAAAAAAGGACATACGTTTTTTTTCTTTTTTATTTCTTTTCATTATTTCTCCTAAAATTAAATTGTTTAAAATCTCTCCATTCTAAAAGAGCGTAAGTACAAGAACAAGGATGTAATGAGTTTACATCTTTGCCATACATTATAATTAAAAAATAAACTGACGTCTATAGAGTTGTGTTTTGTAGCAGTAAGATATCGATATCGATACAAAAACTTACGTATCATAAAATAGGGTTACTTTAATTAATTTAAAAATTCAAACTCTTCTATCACAGCTATTTTTGGCATAAAAATATTATATTGACTACTTGGTATGTGGAAAACAAATGGCATAAAAAATTACGCTTGTAATACTCGACAAAAAAAAATTGCCCTATCATCTTTATACTTTTTAATGCTTCGATCGCACTTGTACGTACGGTTTTTAACGGATTCTCATACAGCGTTTTAAAGTAAATTGGGGTGAATTTGACTGAAAATAAAAACAAGGGCTCCGGCGTACACGCGTTGTGAAAAGATGGCGGACGTACCAAAAATATAAATAAATATGCGTTTAGAAATTTGGAAGATTTAATTAAAAAACCAAAAAAAAGCTATCATAAATGTCACCTTGTGTTTTGAAAGTCGCGCCATTTTAGGGTAGCATTTTTCTTTACTTCATTTTTTTATAGTTTTTAAGACCTGGATGTCAATATTATTTTTATTTATCCTGAAATATCAATCATATAAAGGAAATATTAGCATTTCATCACCAAGCTATGTAAACATTTTAATGCATGTGTATTTTTTCCAATCCTAATTCTACTTTACTGAAAGAACTATCGATATTAGATGGTCTTCCTATCGAACTGATACTTCTATAGACAACACTACTATTATCTCTCTCTCTCACTCGTGATGTCAGTTGTCAGATTGACGCACGTGTCAATTGACAGCTTGACATATTTTTTTCACTTTTAGATGTTCAAGCAAAGGCGTAACCTGTTAAATGCCTATATTCTTGTACTTTTGAGTTTTTTTCATTTATCTCTAAAAATATAACTCAAAAAAATCTGAAAAGTTATTTTACGTGTTCAGAATTGCTAAATCTCGAAATGATCCTCCAATTTTCATACCTTTTAGAAAATGAAATGTTGTCAATTGCTCAAAAGCAGGCGGCAACCGAGCGGACCACAATGCCTTCAGCAGTCCTCGCTCGCCCGGTGCGGAGAAAGTGGGACGCGATTGCAAGGTCAGCAACTGCGTATTCCTGACCTTGCAATCGATAAAGCGTCCACCGATGAGTGGTCGGATTGTTTGTTGCCAAAGTTACATGACCAATGTAATATTCCAGTGAAAATCATGACCAATGTAATATTCGCGACTATGAAAGTGACGAAAGTGAATAATGACAATATTTAAAATTAAATGTCTTATAATTAAAATTATTATCTTTGTTATTAATTCTGCAATTATTATTCTATTTTTGTAAAAATGCATGTGTGATAAATGTAATAGATATAAGTCGTTTTTATCACAATAAACAATTAAACAATTACACCACGTGGTAAAAAAAATTCTTTGCGCAAAGAAAAGTTTTACAGAAGGGTGTTAGCAGATGTAACAAAGCGGCCCGGCCATACATCGGAGCAAAGTGTTCCGCTGAAGGCGTTGCGGGTATAGAGCAATGGGGTGTTTTCCCTTTTAATTTTAACGGCAAATTTTTGCATTTATTTTAAAAGAAAAATAAGATGCAATAATATTTGAAAATAAAAAAACTACTAGCAAACAAAGGGTTAGATACAGAAGACGGTACTCCTGAACACGGCATGCATTGTCAGGAGTCAGGAGGTTTCTCTTTCTGCGGCCCTTAACCGACGGTAGCTTGGGCCTTGCCCCGCTGCCAGAGGGCAGCTAGGTTAGGTTTTGTAATGTATTTATATTTTGTACTTTGTTGTATTTCACTTTTTATAAATTTATCATAAACCTAACTTATGTTTAAAAATAAATAAAGAGATAATAATTATAAAACCGCAGGGCAGCTTGTGGCGAGCTGTTGGTAAGTAACGACACCTTGTCGGTCGGAGGCCTTGTTCCCGACGTGTCTTCATCGGTCGGAGTCTCAGCTCTGCATTACTTTAATTTGCTGTGCAGAGAGGAGTCGTTAGAGCTGTTTTTCCAGGGGTGAAAGTGCTAAAGAGCATAGCGCCGCGAGTAACTTCGGAGAAAGCGCAGCTCCTCCTCTCGTCTCCTCGCACGCCTAAGTCGCCTGCACCGGTGTTGCTCCTTTGCCGGCAACTATTGTCGGTGCGTTTGAGGGTCCCATCTAGTGGGCGGCAAGCCACCACCTGCCTACAATAGTCAGTAATCATGATTATGGCAGGTGACCTTCGATTATTGCAATATGGTTGTGTATTGTCAATAAGTCCATTTTTAAAAGCCAAGTATAGATAGATGAATTATGACAGCAATTTGGTCATGTTTATTATTATTAATATTTATTAAATCTAATTATACTAAACAGGTTCTAGCAAGGCTCTTTTAGCTAAAATAAGCTCTAGAGATTAAATTTTTGACTGTAATTTAACTGCAAAGTTATGAAAAGTTGGAATAGCTTATGAGTTATTTCTGAAATCTGTCTCAAACCTTAGGGTTGTATGTAAAGAACTTATCCAAATAAACAAGTTAGGACTTTTGGGTTAAAAACTTAACATTTAAGGTATTTTTATGAGCTGAAGGCATAATTGAAGTCCAGCAAGTTTATTTTTAACGGCAGCCATATAAAATTTATTAAATACTGAAATTTTTATTTTATTTTAATAAATAAAAAAAACAAAAACAGTTCACAAAACTGACATTACACCTGTAATAGGGCTAAATGAATTAACTTGCGGTAGACTATACAACATATATATTTTTTTGTGTATATATGAATTTTTTGACGCAATTTATCATCATGACCTTCAGTCATTTTATTTCGTTATTTTTCGTAAAATCAGTTAAATTTTAAAGTTATTAACGGCCCCTACACATACATCCGTATTATAACTAAACAATCACGATATAGTGCTTGTCGCATTTATTTTTTCATTTCCTTTGACTTGAGCAAGATATTTTATACTAGGCACAAATTCAACACACTATCATGTTAACCATCTTGACATTTGTTGGCAGCCATTTATAAATAAAGTTGTTACTTTTTTCCATGACTGGCGGCGTTACTGTGTTTAAATTCTTACACAGAAACATTTTAAAACCCGTCATTCCTGAATTGTATTAATTACCGTCCATCAAAAAAGTTAAATCCAAGACTCAATTACAACTTTAAAGCAGGTTCTAAGGTTACATTAACGTTAAATCAAGGTTATATTTAGGTTCTGTATAGGTAGCTAAAAAGATTCTGGGGTTTGAGCTATAAGCTTTGCAGGAACAAAGGTCCCAAAACGTGGGTCCTTTCTGCACACAGGAAGTCAATTTAAGATTATTTTAATCATTCATGTTCATTACGACTAAAACTTTTTCCATACAAAGGTTCTAGAACTTATTCAGGATCTTTCTTAAACCTAAATGTTGCTTGGGCCGCGGACAGACAGACATGGCGAAACTATTAGGTTCCTTGTTTACTAGGGAACCCTAAAGTCCTTTCGTGATCTTCGACTTAACAAAAACATTTAATCGCAATAAAATTTGTATCGCATTTTTAGGGTTCTTTACCCAGAGGGTAAAAACGGGACCCTATTACTAAAACTCAGCTGTCCGTGTCTGTCACCAGGTGTTGTCGAAATTTTCACAGAAGATGTATTACTGTTGCCGCTATAACGCCTATAAAAACAAATACTAAAAACAGAGTAAAATAAATATTTAAGTGCTCCGATACAACAAACTTGTATCGGATTGTGATTTTTTATAGAATGGTACGGAACCCTGCGTGCACGAGTCTGGTTACACGAGAATTTTGACAGCAAATTAGTTTTATTAACAGTCACTATCTTGGGAGATAGGGAAAACAAAAGCGTTTTTATGGCGAATCCGTAGAGGCGAGTTGTTGGCGCCCCGCGTTGGTTGATCATTGATTGCGACCTTTGACCTTGAATATTTTTCGATTGGGACTTTTGACATTTCATATTATGGTGTTTCCAACATTCGTGCCAATTTACAGCATTATGCGAGTAAGGCTCAACTCACACTGGTGGAGAAGCGAAGCGAAGAGAAGTAGCATTCCGACGACTCCCGCCGGAATTGCACGACTTCTCTTCAATTCTCTTGGATTCGCGAGCGGCAGCTGGAGGTATCCTAGCCTAGCCCCCAGCGCTACCGCTAATCGCTAACCGCACCGCCGCCGCGAGTCTGCTCAGTATATTATCCACTTTTAGTAGAAAAAAACGATAATTTAGAAGTAATTTCATTAGAAAATCGGTGTAGTTTAATGATTTAGTACCTAGTAATGTTCATGCAATCTTACATGCTAAAGAGGGTTTAAAAATGCTGAAAATTTACGAAATTAAAACTGTGTGTGTGTGTGGTGTGAGGGTGTGTGTATGTGTGTGTGTGAGGGTGTGTGTGTATGTATGTTTGTTTCTACTTCACGCGCAAACGGTTGGAACAATTTTGATAAAATTTGGTATTGAGGAAGCTGACACCCTGGATTAACATATAGGCTACTTTTTCCGTGGGTAACACCGCGGGGCGCAGCTAGTTGTTCATAAATATGTTTCATTTAATATACCAAACACCTGAAAATTTTAATTATTAATGTTAGAATTTAAGGAGAATTTGAAAGAGAGCTTTGTAGATTCTGGTAGTTTTTAGCATGGTTACACTGTCTGCAGTAGTACTGCCGCGGGAAGCCGCGCGTCTTTTGCTGAGCCGCGGCCGCTGCCGTTCGCTTTTCTTCTCTTCTCTTTGCTTCGCTTCGCTTCTCTTCCGGTGTGATACGCCTACTCATTCCTTCGCCACGGCGGCACCGTGTGAAAGTCAGCACACGCGGTGCCGCGGCGGCGGCGAAATGTGTAACGCTCAAAGTATAAGCTTGTACAATGTGACATAAATAAGTTGATCAAAAATGGCGGTCTTAAAAGTATTTTTGTATAAATTCACGGCGCGTAGGTTGAACCAAAATGGCGGTTATCGGCGCAGGTACAAATAATGCGCCGACGACCGCCATTTTGGTTCAAATTACCGGGTATTTGTACAAAAATGCTTTGAAGTCCGCCATTTTTGTTCAACTTATTTGTGTTACATTGTGCGAGTATCTTAGCGAGTGCCAATCCAAATACAATATGCATCTCAGGGTCACGATGCCGGACCTTGCGAAACCGTTCAAATTGTTTAAACGGTTTAGCTATAGTTTTGCGTCTGAATTACCAGCTGCCTCTTCTCCCGCGCAGATCTTAGAAGCCGATCGAAGGGTATAGGAGATGTGAATTCAGTTTATAGGCGATGCGGCTAGCAACCTTTCACTATTTTGATTCCTTTTTCCACATTCTTGGCCCACCATCACGCAAGTGGCCTTTAAGTCTTGCGGCCCTAAGCTCTATGAGCCTAAGCTGATAGCTCTAAAACCGTAAGGCCTGAAATGCTCTATCTACTCCTTTGGGGATATAATTTGGGGAAACAGACTGTTTGTGAAAGTTGACCGATCGGGAAAGTAGACCGATTGTACTGGAGGGAGATGTGATAGTATGTATGTATTTTATCACCACTAAATTAATATTCAATACTTTGGAATGGACGCGCGAGCTTTAGGTGTTAATTTACAAAAAAGAACGTACGTATACTACCTATGTAGGTACCTAGTTAAAAGAATAACTTTCGTTTGTAATTATAAGTATTATCTGTGCATAAACATTCATAAATTTTTGTCAAATTTTCAGTTATACGAAATAAGGACATTTTTACTATAACAAATAGACGCGACAACAAAGGCAGATTGGATATCATGATGTACATGAATGTTTATAATCAAATGGTGGTAATTAACATGAGAGAGGAAATATATACCGCATACCCGGCTATTGGGGTAATTATAAATTTCCATCCATAATTATTACAGATATAACTAACTCTATCTAGGCCTGTGCTTAATGCGTCATGGCCAAAATTTTGGCTCAATGAGCGTTTTTGATTTTTGTGCGAAACATTTTTAATACCTACAGCATAACTGGTAAGTCGACCTACATCCGTTGCGGAGTGTTAGATGTGGCCGAAACAAACCCTCTATTGACAAAACGTTTGCGCATGTACAGCGGTGGAAGGTTGTAGGGGAGCTGGGGGTAATTGGAGCCTACTAAGGAAAATTGCTAATAAAAACAACATGTTTAAATTATAATATATTCGAAGTATGAACATAAACCTTGTTTATATGAGTATCAGATAATCACGTTTTGAATCCGCTGAAGATACGCTTTTTGGGAGAACAGATTGAAGTATTAAAAAAGTCATTCGCTCATATTACTCCCCACTTCGGGTAATGAGAGCCTATTCAATTTTCATAAGGGCAATGGTGGCTATAATTTACAATTTTCCTAGTTATAATTCTTACCATAGCTAAATTAAGAAAATCTTACTTGCTAATAAAGATAAATCTTTAGATCCTTGAGATCCTTCAGATCTTTAGATAGATCTTTAGAAAAATCCTAGGCTACCTTCATTATGATAGATAATTACATAAATATTTTATTCAATTCTCTATCAGAATCGATTAAATGGCACTTGATCAATGATTAATTTGTGTATGCGATTAGTACAATTTTTTTCAAAAATATTATATTTCCATGCTTATCTCGTCACTGACAATTAGGATTTTTTTATAAGCACGGAACGAAAAACAAACAACCGTAACTTGCGACTCAATGCGGCACACCAATTAGTGATGGTCAACTCGAGTAACTAGTTCGAGTTAACTCGAGTTGGGCTTAACTCAAACCGACTCGAATTGAATTCTCTCTGACTCGAGTTTGAAAACCGAATAAAACCGACATGGAGCAAAGTTTGCCGATCATTTGAGTCTATATTCATTCACAACAAACAAGTGTCACATATTAATGCGAAGGTGGGGGAATAAATTGGCAAAATTTTTTAAGAAACATTAACTCTTCCATCATGTTAACTCGAGTTCTGCCCGAGTTACGTGAATTTTAACTCGGGTTAAATCGAATTTTGTTTTTTCCGAGTTGGCACAACACTAACACCAATGAGTCGCCGCGTTACACTAACATTCCCGAAGTTCGACAAACACGCCCGAGCGGTCACTCGTGCGCCATTAGGGGTAGTTTTCGGTAAAATACCATCGCTCTCATTACCCGACCGCTCTCATTACCCCCCGCTCCCTAATCAACAAATTGCTACTTTATGAGACAAAGCCGGGCATTCATAAGGCAACATTTGTTAATAAACTGTTTATGACGAATTTATAAACAAGTTAACCATAAACACTATTCCTAAAACTTGACAGTCCACACTTGTTAGTTGTTGCTAGCATGTCACCCGAGGAGGACAACACTACTTCCATAATCCATGTTTATAATCTCGCGCAACACACGTCCTTATACTAGATGTTTCGTTTTGCTCGTGGGGAGCACGAAAACATGTTTCATAAGCAATGTTTCACCACCTTTGTTTATAAACTGTTACAGGGATGATGCAACACTGTGAAACACTGTATATAAACAACGGGACAGGTGAAACAAAATAAAAGCTTGTAAAATGTAACCCCGGTAGTGCCTGCATTGAATACTGTACATTCACTGTTCAGATTATTATGATCATACTACTAAGATCTTGACCTAACTTATCAGAATATATTAAAAACTTTTTACATATCATTTTTCTGTTCAACTCTCACCTTTTCTCAGACAACTCTTTACCGTATTGTTAACTCGCCTGATGATGCAGCCGTTGTACTCAGTGTGTGGTATGGTAGCGCCTTAATGATTGGACCGATTTTGATGCGTTGTTTTTGTTTGTTTGAAAGCTAATGTGTTTAAGATGATTCTTAGCTATGTTTGATGGAAATCGGTTCTGCGGTTAAAATGTTGTGGGGGGTGAACGCTTGTTGTTTTTTTTTTTTAATTTGCTCGGCAAATAAACTTGCTCTAAATTAAACTAATTTACAGTTTAATTTAGAGCAAGTTTACCTCATCATAAGAAATAATAATTCGTCTTCACTCTTCAAACAGTTCTCTCCAACGTGGACAATGTACAATGTCACCAATCTACCAACTTGCACAGCTATCGCAGCTAATTTGAAATGTGACTACTTACATTTTTTTTTTCAGTGTCTTTGGTATCCAAACGAGGTCAATGTTTATTACAGAGAAGATAAAGACCCTGAAACAAATGCGTTACGTGCCAGCAATCGCACTCATCGGGCTTTAAACTTTAAAGGGCAAAAAAACCACCTATTTGTGGAGTGGGACGGTAGAAAAATTATTTGTGGCGTGCATGAAGGAGGTTTTGCTGCTTGGACGACTACATTCGACAGGAACTACTTGTATGCGGTTTTGGATGGGGTAAAACCATTTTATGCAACAGTTGGTAAGTTCTTTTGTAATTTTCCGAATTGACTCCTACTTTATATGTATGGGAGCTACCCTAAAAATAGGACATTACTGCAAAGGCCGGGAAATATGGCGTTGACGGACGAGTAGTTTTCAAGGCCGAGCATTAGCGAGGCTTTGACAATAATTACGAGTCCGGCAATGCCATTCCCGCCGAGGCATGTACGAGTATAGTGCTTTTCTCAATAAATGTGAGGAAATCATTAAAGAAATAATCAGAAAGATGTACCGAAAGCAATTCATGTTTGCAAAGAGTATCTTCGTACTTTGAAAGAAAAGAAACTGCTTTCCCGCGTTTTTTAGTGCAAAGGAAACATAGCCCATACGGCCCGGTCATATTTTACGCAAAAAATGTAATACCGTAGATTTTTTTTCTATCCCAACGAAAATTAATCATATTTTCGTGTGATTTAATAACAACATTATTTTAATAAAATTGTGGTCATTAGAATATAAATAATGCTCGAAGAGCGCATTTTTTATTATTTGGTAGCAATTGGCTGTATGACAAGTTATGAAATTAAACGCTTAAGGCGGCCCTTCCCGGCAGCTGTGTTTTCAACGCGAGCATATTTAGAAAAGCTTGGTGTTTCATCCAGGGCAATGCTAGAAAAAGAGGCAAAAGTATTATTATTTACTATCCATTGAACGAATATTAACTATTCATAGGGTGCGGAAATTTCATAAAACTTGTTCCAGGATATACGTGTTTATCAGTAACTCTTACAAGTATGTGAAATAAATGTTTTGTATTCAAAATTTACATTACATTTGCGAGGTTTGTATTGAAATATTTTCTTTACTTTTACAATTTATGAGTACTTTATGAACTGTCGAAGTTCAGCTAAAATTTGTGCAAAAAAGCAGAATTTTGGAGGCTTATACTGACTTTGTTTTTCTAAATTTCAAAATTTTATTTCGATGGAAACCTAGAAATAGCGCCCAAGAAGATGAGTTCAAAAGTTTTCAAGAAAGATCACGGACATCAAAAGTAAGACGGGAAGACCGCTCTTAATGTCTTTACTAAATGTAAGAACAGAATTGTCATCTTAAACGTCAATGTTACTGTCTTGTAATTCTGAATACACTTTATTCGTCTTTTTCTACTTTCCTGGCCTAGTCCAGCAAAGTAATGTACGAGCCAAGAATTACAAACTTGGTGTCTTCTTTTTACTAAAATAATGCCTACATTTCCGAGTATGTTTGAGAAAAAAACATTAATTATACACACTTGTAAGGCATACTGAAAAAAAAATTTATACCCTGGAACAAGTTTTATGAAATTTTCGCACCCTATGAATAGTTAATATTCGTTTAATGGATAGTTAATAATAATACTAATTTCATTCAATAGAATGCAAACCGTGCCCTAAGGCGATATCTCTCTCTTTTTGGTTTGCCTCTTTTTGTAGCATTGCCTTTGATGAAACAACAAGCTTTTTAAACTATGCTCGCGTTGACGATAGAGCGGCCGGGAGGGGCCGCCTTAAGTTGCCAGTTTAGGAATTTGTCGTTCTCAGCCTGAAGGCTTTTTTCCTGTACCTCACTGCCAAAAACTTTTCTCTTTTTGCTCATACTACCCATGCTGACGGTACAATATTTTCAATGCAGAATTTGACATTACTGATTCAGACGAATTTCGCATTGACGTACACAGAGACAATTTGTATTTCATTATAAACACACATCATAGCTCAGGAGCGCTAGTGTAACAAAACATCTGTACTTGTATCTTGTGCTCTAAATTAATAAATAAAATTATCTTTCTTCCCCCATGTAAGAGATCTTTGTTCAGAAGAAGACTTCTTGTGTGCAAAATTAATAAATAAAATTATCTTTCTTCCCCCATGTGAGCGATCTTTGTTCAAAATAAGACATCTAGTGCTCAAAATTAATAAATAAAATTATCTTTCTTCCCCTATGTGAGAGATCTTTGTTCAAAAGAAGACATCTTGTGTTCAAAATTAATAAATAAAATTATCTTTATTCCCCCATGTGAGCGATCTTTGTTCAGAATAAGACATCTTGTGCTCAAAATTAATAAATAGAATTATCTTTCTTCCCCTATGTGAGAGATATCTTTGTTCAAAAGAAGACATCTTGCATCTGAAATGATGATAATAATAGTGCTTTTTACCAACAGACGGAAACGCAGAAATCCTAGGAAAAGATATAAAACATAGGTTGAGGACTGGCAGTGAAGAATTGGACTTAATAAGTACACGCACAAAAACGGGTAAAAACACGTTGTTTTTTAAGTGATTATTTTTAAATGACCTGAAATAAAAATACTTTATTATTATTATATTATTAAAGCACACATATCAAATCGGAATAGACCCAAAGTCATCAAGTGTCAGACCTTCCCTATTTTCTCGCAAATATTACGCATTTTATGCTAATTTAATCCAGACGGCCAGGAATATACTTACTACTCGTACGTAAAAGAATATAAGTTGGATAATGTATCTATGTATATAATTTTTGCAAGTCGGTTAATAAATGAAAGTGTTTTGTTGTCTCAGTTCTGGCAGGCATTTTTAACCCCCGACAAAAAAGAGGGGTGTTATAAGTTTGACGCTAATGTCTGTCGGTTTGGGTCGCGGAATCAGTCTTAACTTTTTTTTTTAATCCAAGAGCGTTTGGATTTTAGAATCTTAATTAATTTGGAACGTCTCACTATGACGTAAGAGTAAAGGACCCCGTGGAACTTGAAACTGCAATCAGATTTTGGCTACAAGATGGCCACACATTTTCTGATGCTTCCTTTACTGACAGCAGCTCTTTAACCAAATTCAACAGCTGCACGAAAAACCGTGCGTTGCTTGCAGCCCGCGCAACGCCAGAAAAGGTACTTAGTTAGATTTAAAACATAAAAAAAGCTGACGCGCGACCTACGTACGTTGTACATAGTAGCGCGTGCAGCCGAAATGTGCGAGCTTGGTTGGTAAACACTTTCAAAATGATGGAACTGGTCCAAACCAGCAGTCAGTAAGCCGTAAGCGCGGCCTCACCTTAGCGTCAGCCAGCGGTCGGTGTGCCGTAAGTGCGGCCTCACTTTGGCGTCAACCAGCGGTCGGTGTGCCGTAAGTGTGGCCTCACTTTGGCGTCAGCCAGCGGTCGGTGTGCCGTAAGTGCGGCCTCACTTTGGCGTCAGCCGGCGGTTGGTGTGCCGTAAGTGCGGCCTCACTTTGGCGTCAGCCAGCGGTCGGTGTGCCGTAAGTGCGGCCTCACTTTGGCGTCAACCAGCGATCGGTGTGCCGTAAGTGCGGCCTCACTTCGACGTCTACCAGCGGTCGGTGTGCCGTAAGTGCGGCCTCACTTTGGCGTCCACCAGCGGTCGGTGTGGCGTAAGTGCGGCCTGTAAAATAGACAGGAATTTAGTCTAAGCTGTTAGTAATGATGCACGGAAGGATTTTAAAAAATAATTGTTAAAAAGTAATGCAGGTATTTTTTCGGCTAATGGAAGACATTTCAAGGTAACGTAACTTCCAGACGCTTCCTATTTGGCTCGGCAGACGCTGATATTTAGGGACACCAATCAAGTGCGCGTATTAGTATTAGCTCAAGAAAGTTCGATGGGTCAGAAAAACGAGGTTGGGACGACGGTCTAGTAAGGCGACACGGTCCCAATCGGTTTCCGAGTTGATACGTGTGTGTTAGTAGAATACCAAACGGTAGATGCACTTTAAATTTTTGCATGGCTATGTTAAGGTGCTCCCACACACCAACATAACGTTACAGAATGTTGCATAACATTTGTTGATAACTTTTTATCCAAAAATCATCCATTTTACATAGCTGAGAAACCAAATGTTTTTATTATCATTCGCACATTTAGTACCATATTTTTTTTTAAACAGACAAGTTTACAATTGCTTGCCTATGTTACAGAAAACTATATAACCCAAGCAAAATAAAATTTAATATCAAGCAATACTGTTTCAGACTTGGTCGTCGTGAATAAATATTACAGTTACTACAAGACGGAAGCGGAGCCGATTTCTTTGAAAGTATTGTGTGAGCTGGAGTCGTATAGACAATTTTTCATCATGCTTACTACGAAGAAGTCTTGGTCGGTGCCTAGGATTTTGGTAAATATCTCATCACAATGAGCGAGTTTACATTTTTAGGGAACGTACCCATACTACGTGACCTATTTTAAATTTTTTGACTACTCCCTCCCCTCGGTAACCACTCGTAGGATATGCCAAGACCCCCCCCCCCCCTTCAAGTTTTTACGTAGCATTGACAAGTATGATTTTTAATCAGTTTGCAAGCAGAAAGTGTAACAAATAATAATAATTTG
Organism: Acrobasis suavella; assembly: GCA_943193695.1. NCBI lineage: Eukaryota > Metazoa > Arthropoda > Insecta > Lepidoptera > Pyralidae > Acrobasis > Acrobasis suavella. The sequence continues at coordinate 4,863,140 of OW971957.1, read as the reverse complement.
ACTCATATTTGTGTTTATTAACACGCCGTTTATTGCAAAAGACTGCATGCATGCTTAAAATTATTAATAAATTACATATTAAATTAAATATTATGTATTAAATATTAACATTAATATCGATCTCACACATCTAATTCTAAACAGGACGTTTCTCCCGGTGAAATCGACTACGTGACAAAAATCTAAGCCACCCCCCCCACACTCCTGTGACTGATCGTAGTATTTTTAAGACCCCCCCCCCCCCCGCTCCTAAATAGGTTACGTAGTATGGGTACGTTCCCTTAGATGTGGCCGACGTTCTATCGACCTATTTCTTTCCTTTTTAGGTAAAGTACTGTCTCTAGAATAATTTTCTTATATACGAAATGAGCATGCATAACACATTATTACTCTCGTAGAGAGTCAGCTAATGGCATGACACAATTTTGAGATTCTTAAAAAATGGAAATAAATAAAAGTTTCAAAGCTGAAGTCCCTCTCGTTTGTGAGAAATAACAAATTATATGTTATGGTAGAGGTGTTTTTGATGATCAAATTTGTGTAACAAAAATTAACCAATCTTATATCCCGACCACAATAATATTGGAAAAGTGTTGTGGAAATGTAAGTCTAAAAGTGTAGAAAAATAGTGTCTTGCCCTATGATTATGCCACTTCATTGTAGACGTAAGTCGTAAGCGGATAGATGGACGGACGGTCTACTCTGATTCCAATACAAAATTAGGTTTTTATAGCTCTAAGGCAACTTTATTACTAACCATAATACATTTTTTACCTAATTCTCAAGATGGACAGATACAGAAGAAGTTTACAATTAAACCGATCAAAAGAAAGAATTAAGTGGGTTAAAAAAAGTATCGACGTATATCTGAACTAAAAGCAGCATCCAGAAAGCAAGATTATACAAAATAAACAAGTGAATAGCCCTGATTGATGACATTCTTTTGAATGCTGTATGTTGTTTATGTATAAAGTTTCCCGCGGACTGAAGCATTTTTACAAAAAAAATATATTTTTGATGTGATGAATGAAACCTATGACTGTTTTGTTGATTAAAAATATATATATGACAAATAAATATTTCAACTTGATCACTCTGCTTGGAAAAAAGTTACCCGCTGGCTGTATGATTCTTTTCAAAAGCCTATTATCTGAAAATAATCACAACAAATTCCAGTGTTACCATTGATAGCCCTTATTATATAGATCTATTTTACGGAGAGACCTTGTACAAAAGATCAGGTGTTCCCGCTGAGTATAGATAATTCTTAAAGTAATACACAACAAATTCCAGTTGTCACCATTGATAGCTCTGATTATATAGATCTATTTCACGGAAAGACATTTTACAAAAGACCAGGTGTACCCGCTTAGTAAAGTTACATCCGCGCCGCTGCTCCGACTGCCGTCATTTCCACCCCTACGGTACCCGTATTTCAAATACTAGCTTTCCATTGTTTCAGATACACGTTGGCGCTGAAAATGGAACAAAGTGCACCATCAGCAAAAACGGAAGTATCAGGGTCCGAAGGCTGTGCGGATTGGACTGGCAAAAGAATAGTTACTTGCCTTTCTGGGTGTGGTATAAGAATGGCGTAATCGTGGTTAAGAGTGGACAGGGGCACCCGGATTTCTTAGAGCCGACCATAGCCTGGTCCGACCCAGAACCTTTCGACGTCAAATATTACGGCCTGCGAACAATAGACGACGAAGTTTCCTTTTTATTAAACGACAAAGATTATGATTTGAAAGAATATTTTGACGACGTTGAATTCGACAGGGGAATTGATACACCTTTTGGTTAATCGAAACTATGGCTTGGGGAGTATATTTTAGTTTTACTTTGTAATAACCTACCGTTTTTGTAATTTGTGCTATCTTCCTCTGTATTTTTTAAGTTTTGAGCAAGCTATTGTTTTCAGCTTTATGCACAAGTAAGAGTATTTTAACTGACTTAAAAAAAATATATTTTTTATGTTTATTCTCAGATTACGATCGAAGAGTTTTTTTTTGTATATTTTCATGTGGTCCCATAACCTCTTTAATGAAAATCGGTTGAACAATTTGGTTTTTAAATCAAAATTACAGGAAAAAATTAGGCGTCGTAAGTATAAAATTTTTTTACAATAAAGCTTAGTTAGCTTCGTGTCACTGGATTTGAAGCAAGTTTTTAAGACCTGAAAAAATCATTTAGTGAATCGAGCAAAATGTTGTTTTTGTCATTTGTACCACAATCCTTTCAGAGGAGACACAGCAGTTACCTATATAACATAAAACATTACCTATGTAACACGCGAACATTTTATAACAGTCAGTCAAGTCAAGAATGTTATAATATGTTGTTATAAACGCTCCCACACTGGTTGAACTCGTTTTATAACATCGTATAACTTCATGTAACCATTATTTATTTCCCTGCAACGTCTCGCTAAGGCTCGGATAATGTCAACAAAAGCAATGATTTTTTTTATATCCAACAAAAGTTATAAATTGTTACATGAAGTTGTATAATATCATTAACAATTTATAACTTTTGTTACAATTTGTTAAAAAAAGTTAGACAACAAATGTTATGCAACATTGTCACTGCTGTGTGGGACCACCTTTACAGATCTGTGCTTTTATCAATAAGGCTTAGGTTAGGACTATACTTAAGGTTGAACTAGTCGCGGGCTCGAACTTGCACGTGGGCGTGGCCTAAAGCATACAGCATACTGTCTTAGGGCTAGAACAGACGGGACGGGGCGCAAGTTGCGCCACGTAACAGCTAGTGATGGGCGGTGCATAATTACTAAATCAACCCTTTTGAATATTTACTCAGTAGATTGAGTACATACCCGACAAATATCCGTATTTATCCATTTGGTGACTAGACTGATTTATATGAGTTGCGACTCATATTTATATTTATATTCATTATTTCATGTTTTCATGACAATTTTTAAACTTAAATCTAGTTTACACTTGCAATTCTTGTCGGAAAATGTGTGCATACGCTATAATATGCTTAAAATGTAGGTAAAATATATTGTACGAGGCACGTACACTTAGGTATTCTACTCGGGTTACATACTTATTACGTATTTCATACTTTTTACTCAGTCAGCTTTCAACACCCATTCATATCACCCATTTAACATTTTTATATCGGAAATAAATCAAATCAGTGTAAAGTTCAAATTATCTATTATTTAACATCTTAACTCAACTTAAAATCTAAGGTGTATGGTCCTGGACCGTACATCTTTGTGGTCCTTCGAGAAACAAACTTCGGGACCTCGCGCGCGGTAAACCACGTGGCAGTACAGTACGCGCGGTACAGTGAGGACCTGTAGAGAACCAGTGAATTGTGGAGAATCTGTTCATTGTGGAGTGTAACATTTAGTGTCGGTGCTAGAGGAGCACTTGCACTGGGATTAACAACTAACAATTAGCAACTTCGGTGGGCAAACAGCTCGCCACGCCAGCCGCCGCGGTGAGCAGCCGACACGTGGCTTTGGTAACAGCAGTGGGGAAGGCAGCAGCATTCGCCACACCCAACAACAACTATACAAGTAAGATCTGTCCGTTTCTTACTAACAAACATTTCATTTTTATTTAGCCATGGAGGATTTATATATTACTCAGGTTCAAATATATGATGAAATTAACAAATTAGCACGGAACTTCAAAAAGGATAGGAAAACAGTTTACTATTGTAAGCGCCGTTTGGAGATTTTAGAACAATATTGGGTAGATTATGAAAACAATCATGACCGAATGACGACGGGAACAAGCCGGACTCATAGGTATTTTACTGACTCAGAATACGATAAAACAAAACAGCTTTATAAATCAACAAAACTTATTTTAATTGAACAACTAAATAAATTAACAGTAAGATCGGTAGCAGTATCAGATCAGCAGGGGACAACTTCGCAAGGTAGTGACCGCGAAGAACCCTCGGCAACAACACGTTCGCAAAGTGATAGCGAAGAACATCAAACTAAAACAAGGAGGTCACAGTTTCAGGTGGCTGATGATAACAAAGATTTTCAGGCGAGATCTCAAGGGTCTCTTAGCAAACTTGACGAGACGCTTCGGAAACAGTGGGCTAATATCAAAGCATTCAACAGAACGGTAGCAAACATTGACGTCGATTCTCTGGCAGATAAATGGGAATTCGAGGACGCATTAAAGACGTTACAAACAAGGTGGACGGCTATTGACAACCTACATTGGGAGTTGGATAGTGAACTGAATGGTGAAAATGAAGAATACGACATGATGTACAACCGAAGCGAAAAGACATTTAACACCTTGAAGAAGGAAATCAACGTAAAACTATGGGCAAACACTCACAGAGAGAAAACATTACCGGTTATGCAAATTCCAGACTTTTTTGGGCAGTATAATCAATGGGTTTCCTTTAAGAATCTTTTTCAAGAAGCAATACACAACAATCGCTCCCTTTCTAACGCACAAAAAATGCAATTCTTAAAAGGAAAGGTCAAGGGAGAGGCCGAACGATTAATCCAACATCTAACTATCTCATCCGAAAATTACGAAGCATGCTGGGAAATATTAAACCACCGTTTTGATAACAAAAAACTAATATTTACTTCTCACATGAATATTTTGTTAGGTCTACCAACTCTACAACTTCAAACATTAGGTCAAATAAAAAAAATGCATGACGTCACTGTAGAGTGTCTACACGCCATTAAAAATCTAGGCGTCGATGTAAGTACTTGGGACCCGATTCTTGTACACATACTCTCGCAAAAGTTGGATTCCGATACTTATAGCGAATACGTAGAGTCCATCAAAACCCCTCGAGAACTTCCAATTTTGCAAGAATTTCTAGACTATCTGGAAACTAAATTTACATCTTTAGAATCTTCCCGAAGGAAGCAGGATTTTAAATCCCAATCAAACAACAATAATTCAAACTCTCAGGCGTCAAACAATAAAAAACCTTATTTCGCAGTAAATAAAGTCACTAGCCAACAAACTAAATCCACTAACATAAACTCTACATTTAAATGTCCGCTTTGCAAACAAAATCATGGTCTCTATAATTGCGATAAATTTGTTAACATGTCCAACGAAGCTAAATTAAAAACCATTCGTGATTTACAAGTATGTCGAAATTGTTTATTTAGCCATAACGGAAATAAGTGTATTTCCACAAAGCGGTGCCGCATATGCGCATCAAATCACAACACACTGATACATGATGCCTGCACGAAGTCCGCGCATGCATCGAGCTCTAATGCAACCCCAGCAAAACCATGCCCTTCACGACAAAATGAGAACGTGACCATCGCCTCACATATCTCTCAAAATGATTTTTCAGAAATTTTACTAGCAACAGCAAAGGTCAAAGTGTTGGCGGAGGACGGTACTTACCTTGTCATGAGATTATTGATCGATCAAGGATCGCAATTATCCTTGATTAGTGAACATGCAGCCCAACGATTAGGTATCAAAAGAGAACGTTTTAGTGGAACAGTATTTGGAGTAGGACATATGAAGAAAAATTGTAAGGCTCTATTAAAATTAAATGCTCATCTTTGTACAACGATTATAGTTTTGATACGGATGTCCTTATTATGAATGAATTAATTAAAAACCTTCCTAACAAAACATTTTCTAAACCATCATGGTCTCATATCCAAAACATTAACCTAGCTGACCCAGAGTTCTACCAAAGTAGCCCTATTGATTTGCTTTTGGGCGCAGACATTTATTCCGCGATCATGATGGGCGGAATTTTCAAAGGCGACAACTCCACACAGCCGATAGCGCAACAAACACATCTAGGCTGGCTGCTATGTGGAACCGTCAAAACTTACTATCATTGTAATGTAGTAATCAACAACCTAGAAGACATAAAACAATTCTGGGAAATTGAAAACATAAACGAACAAACAAATTTGCGAACCAATGAACAAGATTGCGTCGATTACTACAAACAAACAACCAAACGCCTTCCGAACGGGCGCTATGAGGTAAAACTACCCCTATGCGCAGATATTGAAACCAAGTTAGGGTCAACGGAACACATAGCGATAGCTCAATTTAAAAATTTGGAAAAGAAATTCAAAAAACAACCAATTTTGGCACGCGAATATAAACAATTTTTCCGGGAATACGAACAATTAAATCATATGACTTTATCAAAGGGGAATACGAAACCGGAATTTGTATTACCTCATCACTGCGTCGAGCGGCCAGAAAGTACCACTACTAAGTATAGAGCTGTTTTTAACGCATCAATTAAGTCAACGTCGAATTTGAGCCTTAATGAACTTATGCATAAAGGACCAAATTTGCAGCAAGACCTTCAATTACTTATATTGAAATGGAGACAATATAAGTACGGGTTTGTAAGTGACTTGGAAAAAATGTATAGGCAAATTATGCTATCAGAAGAACATCAGATATACCAAAAGATCATCTGGAGATACGAGGAAAATCAGCCTCTCCAAAAATACCAGTTAACCACAGTCACTTACGGCACCAAAGCTGCACCTTTCTTGGCGATGATGACATTAAGACAACTGGCAGCTGACGAACGTAGTACTTTTCCCAAAGCAGCCAAAGTCGTGGAGGAGTCATTTTTTATGGATGATTTGGTCCATGGTTGCTCAGATATTAATGAAGGGAAAAACATGATCAAACAACTCCGATTTCTCCTATCATCTGGAGGTTTCAATTTACGAAAATGGTCGTCTAACGAACCTAAACTATTAGAAAATATTAGTGAAAATAATGAACAAGAGATATTCAACTTTAAATCCGAAAATACCTCAAAAATATTAGGCCTTGGTTGGAACCCCAAATCTGATAACTTTGTACTAAAATACGATGTAAAACCTTTGTCTGGAAATTTTACAAAACGAGAAATTTTATCAGAAATATCGAAGTTGTTTGATCCCTTAGGATGGCTTACACCCCTCACAACAAAACTAAAAATATTATTTCAAAAAGTTTGTATTTTAAATTTAGCATGGGATGACGTCATATCTGACGACATAAACAATGAGTGGTGTAAGTTACGAGCAGATATGTTAAACATAAATAACTATGAAATACCTAGATGGATCGGGTGCGGTAACAACGATAACATTCAGCTTCACGGGTTTTGTGACGCGTCGCAAAACGCTTACGCTTGTGTCATATACGCCCGGCTAAAAAATGCAAAACAAATTGTGATTGTAGCCGCTAAGAGTAAATTAGTGCCATTATCCAAAACAACAAAAACATCATTTTCTATCCCTCAATTAGAACTTTGTGCAGCTCAGTTGCTATCTAAATTAATGAGAAAGGTGATAGAAAGTTTAAAACAACATAAATTGGAACTTTATGGTTGGAGTGATTCCATGGTTGTTTTAGCATGGCTGCAGAGCGACCCCGGACGCTTCAAAAATTTTGTAGCTAACAGAGTGAAGGAAATATTAGATGTAATTCCGGAAAATGCATGGCGGTACGTAAAATCCAGCGAAAATCTAGCCGATCCAGCTAGCAGGGGTATACTGCCTTCCCAACTTAAAGAAAACACTTTATATTGGCAAGGCCCAGAATTTCTAACAACATTTAAATCAGATGATAGGAACAATTTAAACCAATATTCAACAAACGAACAGCAAAGAAAAATTAAACAAGTTAACATTGTAACAAATTCATCTGATGACAACTCTATTATTAACCTTTTACTTAGCAAATATAGCTCGTTATCGCGCTTAATTCGAGTGGTAGCGTGGATTAGGAGATTTTATGTTAAAAAACAAAACAAACAACAATACTTAACATTAAGCGAATTAAAACAAGCTAATATCATGATAATTAAGCACATGCAAAAAGATAAAGAGGAAATAACAAGTCTAAAAGCAAACAAAAACATTTCTAACAAAAGCAAAATCTTAAATCTAAATCCTTACCTGGACAGTGACGGAGTAGTAAGAGTAGGCGGTAGATTAAAACATGCGAACATTCATCCCGACATGATTAACCCTGTAATAATTGATAAAAACAGTCGGTTAGCAGAGTTATTATATTGCACGCACATCAACTTACCTTCCATGGTGGAGCCCGCGTAACATCCGCATTTATACGCCAAAAATATTGGATAGTAGGTGGCAATCGGGAAATTAAAAAACAACTTTATCGCTGCGTAACATGTAAGAGACATGACCCTGTAAAAAAATCTCAAATCATGGGAGACCTACCTCCCTCTCGAAGTAATCCGTCAAGGCCATTTTTTCATGTTGGAGTCGATTACACGGGTCACGTTTTTATCAAAAGCAACAAGGGTCGTGGCATTAAAACATCCAAAGGCTATGTGGCGTGTGGCTTTGTATGCATGGCTACAAAGGCTGTACACCTTGAACTGGTCTCAGACATGACAACATCCACCTTCCTAGCTGCGTTAAGACGAATGGCGGCCAGAAGAGGAACACCAGGTCACATTTATAGTGATCAGGGGACTTATTTCATAAAAGCAAATAGGATCCTACAAGAAGAATTTAAACAATTAACAACTGAAAACAAAGAGTTTATGTCTGAAATAACGGAGATGCAGATTACATGGCACAACAATGCTCCCTTATGGGCCTCGGCAGGCGGTCTCTGGGAAGGAGCTGTAAAGAGCCTCAAATACCACACAAAGCGAGTTATTGGCGAACAACACCTAACATATGAGGAATACAGCACATTGTTGGCTCAACTTGAAGCTGTCCTTAATTCAAGGCCACTCTGCCCGATGTCGGAAGATCCTGATGATCTTAACTTTTTAACACCATCCCATTTCTTAACAAATGGTCCAACTTTAACAATATATGAAACAGAAAAAGATCTTAGAACGAGGTGGCATTTGACGCAAAAAATATTCGAAGATATTTGGAAAAGATGGAAAAATGAATATTTGTCACAACTAACAGCACGCAGTAAGTGGAAACAACCTAAACCAAACATTAAACTTAATGACATAGTCATTATACACGATGCGAACCTCCCTGCCGGGAAGTGGGCGCTGGGGAGAGTAGTACAGCTACATGCGGGAACCGACGGCAAAGTGCGAGTCGTCACTATTAAAACAAAAAATGGTCTATTAAAACGCCCAATTATAAAAATATCAGTTTTACCAACAAATCCAAAACAAGAAAAATTAGAAGAATACAAAGAAAATGAGGAAGAAGAAAATGAAAACAACGAACAACAAGTAACGAAACCTATTGAAAAGCAACGAAGAACAAGAAAGAAAACTGATAGATTTTGTTTAGCGACAACATTAACATCCATATTTTTATTTTTTATGACCTTGTTATCACCAGCTGATTGCAAGTATAACATTACAAACTTGCCCGCGAATCGTAGCCTTTATTATGATAAAATATCGCACATGCATTTAATCAGAGATGAATGGAAGCTCGTCGTGTACTACGATTTGACACCTTATTGGGACGGAATAAAAGAGTTTTCTAGAGCACTAGGTTATCTAGAAAACATATGTTTGCCAATAAAGGAACATTCACCATGCAACGGAATCATATTACAACTACGATATGGCGAGACAGAATTAGAATACTATAACAATATTATTTTAGAGCAACATTTTGGTAAAATAACAAGACAAAAACGAGGATTAGTAGACGGAATAGGATATTTAGCAAACACTTTATTTGGAGTTTTAGACAGCCGATTTGCGGAAAAATATAAAGAAGATATCAAACTCATCCAAGCCAACGAACATCATTTAGCGGACTTATGGAAAAATCAAACAACAGTAGTAGAAGCAGAATTTAACTTTTTGAAGAGAATTGAAGCCATTATGATGAAACAACATAAAGAACTAAACCTCAGGATTAACCATATGGAGACTTTTGTTAACAATTTGGCAACAGAACTACAAAAGGTTTCCATTGTTAGTGAGTTCAGTATGTGCAGCCTTATGTCCAGCAACATTTTGACACACCTCAAGGATATACAAAACATGATATTGAACACCAATACAAACCTTTATCAGGGACACTTTGACCCCCATCTTTTAACTCCTAACCAATTAAGAAGTGAACTAGATTTGATATCGGGGAAACTACCAAGCGATCTGTCCTTGCCGGTCGATACTGCTAACCTACCTAAACTATACAACCTATTGAGAATTCACGGAAGAATTTCTGAGGAGTACATGATATTTGAGATAAAAATACCACTGATCAGCCGAGACGCCTTCGACATATTCAGAATTCTACCCTTACCTCGAAAATCAGAGAACAACATGATAACAATTGAACCTGTAACAGAATACGCAGCTATCAACCTCAAGAAAGACTCTTTAATAACTTTAACAGAAAACGATGTAAATTCTTGTTTGCATATAAATCCTGAAACACAACTTTGTAAACAAAAACAGCCAATTTACCATATTCAAGATGATGCTACTATATGTGAGACTAATAAAAACTCAAGAACCTGTAAACATAAAATTTCTCCATGCGCTAACAAGTGGGAAGAGTTGAACGAACCAAACAAGTACTTTTATTTTTGTTGTAACATATGTTCCATTAAGTTACTATGCGAGGATCAAATGACAGCGCTGCAACTTACACGCGCCGGCCTACTCATTGTGAGTCACGGGTGTGTTATCAAAACGAAAGATTTTATTGTTTATTCCCACAGACAGATGACTAGCGAATTGCATACGAAACCTGATACGTTTTCTTTCGAGATAGCTCCGATTAACAATATATTGAACATTGATATGACTCACGAAAACCTCACTAGCAATTCGTCCGAGTTAGAAGAAAGCTTAAACAGTAAACAACTAGAAAAAATTAAAAAACAAATAGATGTCTTACATCAAAGCACCCCGCTGATTGAATCTGTATCTTATCACGACATACACTACTATGTAGCTATTTATGTGTTGGTGGCCATCATCGCAGCTGTTGGAGTATTTTTTGCCTGGAGAAGAATACATCGTCACTTAACGACGACTGCACAGGAGCAGCTCCAGCAGCCCAAACAGAGTGACAAGTGTGAAAGCATAGTGATGTGCGATTTAAAAGAGTGTAGTAGTGGAAAAAGTGTAACACACTTGCGACCGAGCGGACACGCGCGGAAAATAAAACGAGACAGAGGCACTTCGCCAGTGCTCCGATCTGTACAAGTCTTAACGGATGAAAGTAGTTCTTAACATCATCTTTTTTGAACGTTTATATAAAAACTAACATTTCATTTAGATTTAAAACAAATTGTAGCGTATCATCTGTGTAGCACTTTCATTCATTCATACTAACAATTTTGTAACTCTTCTTTTTCTCTTTGATTATCTATTTTTTCTTTTTCCCCCGGAACATGTACGAGGCACGTACACTTAGGTATTCTACTCGGGTTACATACTTATTACGTATTTCATACTTTTTACTCAGTCAGCTTTCAACACCCATTCATATCACCCATTTAACATTTTTATATCGGAAATAAATCAAATCAGTGTAAAGTTCAAATTATCTATTATTTAACATCTTAACTCAACTTAAAATCTAAGGTGTATGGTCCTGGACCGTACATATATGAAAATACCATACTAATCATAAACTGAAAGTAGGCTTCTTTGACTTATTATCATTTTTTTACTGGGAGGTGTGCAAAGGCGTAATTATATGTTAAAATAAGTAAACAGACATCAAATGCGATGTCAATATATGAGCATGCTCTATTCACTCTATTTGCTAAATCTAGTGAGTAAATACTTAAATGGGTAGATTGAGTACTATCCACTGCCCATCTCTAGCTGTTACGCGACGCAACTTGCGCCCCGTTTGTTCCGGCACTTACTAACATTGTGTTCGGGCGAAGCAGAGGTGAAGTGCACGATAATTCATAGCAAACCGAGCGCGTCAAAACATACGTAAAGTCCTTTGGGAAAAGGGGTTTTATGCAAAAACTACTGCATTAATCAATTACAAATAGTTTATTTAAATCTTCGATAAGTATGCCGTGTTAGTGCGGACTTTGTTTTGGAGATTTTACACTTTTATTACTTATTTACGCCGTAAGTTGCGTAAAAATAAGCAAAAAAAAAAACGAATCTTTGATGGCTCAAAACTTGTTAATGGCTTTTTATTTTACTATTCTGTTTACGTACAGACAACATTTATAGTTAGACAAAACGATATCATGTTAAACTTTGCATATACAATGTCAAACAGTGGAGGAAATCCCCTCCGAAATTTGTATAGAAAAAGTATCGAATAGTTCAACCTTAACTGAGCAAGCTATTGTTTTTATCATTTGAACCGCAATCCTTTCAGAGGAGACGTAACAGGCTTTTAAAAGGGTATGATACAGATCTGTCGTTTTTATGCATAAGGTTCAGGTTAGGACTATAATTTAGTTAATTGAGCAAACTGTTGTTTTTATCGTTTGTACCGAAATCCTTTCAAAGGAGATATAACAGGCTTGTACGATATAGATCTGTGCTTTTATCAATAAGAGATCTATGTGCTTTTCTCAACAAGGTTTAGGTTAGGACTATATAGTTAATTGAGCCAACTGTTGTTTTTTTCCATTTGTACCACAATTCTTTTAAAGGAGATATTATATTGTGATCTGTGTGCTTTTGTCAATAAGGTTTAGTTTAGAACAAGAGTAAGTTAAGCAAACAGTTGTTTTTTTTTTTCATTTGTACTGCAATCCTTTCAAAGTGATAGAGATCTGTGCTTTTGTCAATAAGGTATAGTTTAGAACAAGAGTAAGTTAAGCAAACAGTTTTTTTTTCATTTGTACTGCAATCCTTTGAAAGTGATACAGATTGTTTTTGTCAATAAGTTTAGTTAGTTAGTTCTAGTTAGTTAAGCAAACTGTTGTTTTTATCATTTGTACCGCAATCCTTTCAAAGTGAAACAGATCTGTGCTTTTGTCAATAAGGTTTAGTTTAGAACAAGAGTAAGTTACGCAAACTGTTGTTTTTGTCATTTGTACCATAATCTTTTCAAAGTGATACAGATCTGTGCTTTTTTCAATAAAGTTTACGTTAGAACTATAGTTAATTGAGCAAGTTATTGTTTTTATCATTGATTCCGAACTCCTGAGTTCGAAACAAAAGTAAGGACGAATAACGTGCAGAAATAATATACCATTGTGAACAAATGAGTACGGTGATAATAAATTTTGCTAACCGTCCGGCAAGTCCGTTTTATTGATCAAGCAAGCGAATCATCTCTGTTTCCAAATTGGCCAAAAATGCTTTTGTTACTCTGTCTTTTAGTCTAACAGTCTGTCGGTCTTATCTTGTCTGTTTGTCGTTCTGTCGGTCTGTCAGTTCATCTGTTTTCACCAAAAGCCTGACACGCTTTAATACAGCGAGATTGTCTTGTTGCGATTTAAAAAGAAGAAAAAAGAGTGCCATGTTTTGTCTGTTTGCGGTTTCAAAAAGGAGACTCCATAACGAAGTAAAGCAATACCTCTAAAGCCGGGCCTGACGAAATACCTTTATATTGCCTAAAAGAAACTGCGGTTAGCTCAATTCGTCACCTGTTCACCAGGGTCAGTTAGCTTGTGCAAGCCTCTATTAAACATCTATTATAGATGTCTGGCACTTCTTCCCCGATGTATGGAAATGTGCCTTTGTCACCTATGTACACAAAAAAGTATCAAACAATGTTGAGCAATATCGCTTCATATCCATCCTCTCAGCCCTAGCCAAACTCTTTGAGCGTCTTGTTCATAAGGAAATATATCCGGTCTTGCATAATATTATACCTGAGCAACATGGTTTCGTTAAGTCTCGTTCTACCACTTCAAATTTAATAACATTTGAAAGTGAATTATTTGAAAATCTTGATAATCGAGTACAAGTGGACGTCGCGTATACCGATTACGAGAAAGCATTTGATAAGGTGGACCATGAGATACTTCTAAACAAACTCGCGTACAATTTTATACGTGGTAACTTACTGCGTTGGTTTCAATCCTACATACAAAATAGAACTCAGATTGTAGCTGTTAATGGCTATCAATCTAATGTGGTTCGCGTCACTTCTGAAGTAGGTACTTCAAGGTTCTATACTGGGACCACTCCTATTTATTTTATTAATGACATCAAATCCTGCTTTCAAAATTCTAAATTTCTAATGTAAGTATGCAGGTGATCTGAGGTCTATAAATCTATAAAATCGTTTAGGGACTGCATCTCTTTCCAACGTGACCTGGACAGGTTCTCAGATTCCTGGTCTGTTAATAAACTTCATCTTAGCTTAGCTAAATGTTACTTCATTCGTTTTACTAAAAGTATTAAACAATTCAATTTCAATTACATACCACCTTTGTAACTCTCCCCTAACTCAAGTTACTTCCGTAACAGAGCTTGGTATTGCTTTCAAAAAAAAAAATAACTAAACGATTTTCTATTGTATATCACGCACGCTCCACTGTTTTCCAGTTAAAAAAATTATAATGTAGATTATAACCTTAAGTTAGCCGACAATTTATGAACTAGATCAAAAAATATTTTCCAGTAGGTCAACAAACATTTTGTTGCCGACTGTACCAAAAATATTTTAGGGGATCCGACCGGAATACAATATTTAATATTTCTGATACCCTGGGCGGGGATCAGAACGGAATAAAAAATAATTAAAATAAAACGAATCCACTAGGGTATCAGATTTTGGGGATCAGACCGGAATAACTCTCCGTTTCTCCCTCCTGTGCTTTAATTCACTGGATAAACGTACTTTTCAGCTAAAATCTTCCCGTAGTCTGGTTTTAGTTTTTAAATCTTGTATAAAACGTGGAAGGGACATACCCGTAATAAATCGATACCGAATTCGTATGGTTTGAGCATGGGAAAGGATTTCGTAAAAAACACATTAGAAATAGTATCAAGAATTTTAATGTTTCTACTAAATAACACACAAAATATGAGTATTGTATTTTGTACGACAAAAAGCGATCCAGTATACTTATCTTCCTGCGCAGATCGTAAAAGCCGATCGAGGGAATGGACGAAAATGTGAATCATGTAGGTACAAACAAACATAATCTAGTTAGGTAATAGAGTACACAAAGGCTGTACACGCAGTCTTGTGACTGCGTGAGACAGGCGGTCTCTTTTCCAGCATTAAGGCACCGATGGACACCACTAGGCGGCCGCAACGATCAGATGAACTATAGAAACCATATGAATGTCGCGCAATTGGTCGCAACTGCGACCAACTTACGTATAGTTTGTATAGTGGCCGCAAAGTTGACCGCAGCCAAACTGTAACTATGCGGACAAGCCACGACGACTAGTCGTGGCTGTCTAGTGTGCGCCTTATTCGTAATTTTCACAGACTTACACCATTTTTACAAAACATTCGCTAAATCTACTAAATTAGTTATCACCCCTTATTGCTGGCAACACTGAAAAGGTCTATGGTAGCTTTGCTGACGGAGTTCTGGTAACTCTGCACGTGCCCCTCGTGGATGGTGGAGATTTCACCGGAACTCTGCTGGAGGCCGTTCCTGACTGGGGGTACTTTTCTTCCATTTACCATTGGTATGTTGCCGTTTGGGGAACTCGAAGGATCTGAAAGAAAATGATTATTTTAGGTCATAAATAATTTATTTATCTTCGAATATTTGCATCACTTGATAATTGTCAATTTTTCTTTCGATTTCATTATACGTAGTTGTTGACGTCAGATTATTTACTAACAGCTCATTATTGCCGCTTCTTAAGCGCAACTGTTAGTTTTCTAATAATACAAATGCTAAGAGAAATTGGCCGCATATGGTGTGGTCTATACTTAGATGGGTGACCACAAGTGTCATAAAGTTTTCTCGGACTTTTCTACGCTTCGGAAGGCACTTTAAGCCGTTGGTCCCGACTGTCCTCGTTTTATGGTAGTTATCAAGTGGTATGTTTGATGCCTAGCTTGAATAATGTGACATCAGCGTTGGCCACTACACTTATGAGAACTACATACATTACGCGTTTATAGTTATATAGGTATTTAAGCTTTCCCCAATAAATATATGGTTAAATACTAGCCTCGTTCCGAATATACCGTATCTGTATTTCATTTATCGAAACTTTCAATGGGAGAACAAAAAAATAGGAATAGGTTAATCATACATACATATTAACACGCTTGTTTCCCACAGGGGTAGGCAGAGACTAAGGACCTCCACATGGATTATAACAGTCTCGACAAAATCGAGAACTTTCGCGATATTGTAAAAAATCTGTACTTCAGGGGCACTCATCCATACAAAAAGAGAAAACGTTTTTCCACTCCTGACTTTTATCTGATCTCAATGATTTTATATGTATGTACACAATAAAAGATTAGGGTAATAGGTTTTCCTATTTCACAAATTTGCTATAATAACAAAATATTGCAAGTTTTGAAAAAAGGAAAACCTTTAGAGGTTTTCCTTTTTTTCAAAACTTGCAATACTTATATACTTAGGTATATAATCCTAGTTTTTTTATTGAGTCAACGACATAAACAACATATAAAACATTGAGATCAGATAACACTTAGGAGAGGAAAAACGTTTCCTTTATCTTCTTTTTTTGTATTGGCGGAGCGCGTGCTATACCAAACAGAATAAGTACCTACTAGTTACTCAGAAAAGAAATTCAGAGAAATATCTACTGAATGTGATCATGTAGCGATATGGTTTTAGGTCGCGTCTGAACTCAGCACCTCTTCGTTTAGATACCTAGACATCCATTGCAAGCCAATTTCATTCTTTATACTCTGAACAAATGAGTCATGTAACTGAAATCTGAATTTTTCCCTTCGAAGTGGTCGCCGCATTGTAATAATATAGGTATATTTTCGATACCACAACGGGGAGTGACACAGGCCTGACTATACTTCCCTCTTAATTTTTATGACACCGTCCATCCATAACGCAGGTAAAAATAATAATTTCAGAATAATTAATTTAAATTAGTTGTCAAAATTTAAATTGGATGATTTTCTCTTACCGTCGTCATCCAAACTCTTTATTTTCTTCTGTAACCCAACAATACTGGGTCCCTTCGCCAGCGACCAGCTCGGCACAGGAGGCTCCTCTCTCTTGATAGGCTCCAAAATATTTCTCCGGGACCTCAGCACCACCGGCAAATCCCCTCTCGAATCCCAACCATTTTGGCCATCCCCATTCGGCAAATAATATCCATTCTTACCATTCTCCACTTTATATTTGGAATTTGGTAGATTTTCATGTGGTAGTTTTTCCGATTTGGGAGTTTCTTGTGGCAACACCGGCTCTAATTTTGACATTTGATTTTCAACTGTGAATATCTGGCTGTCTTTGTCGTTTAAAACTGGTTTTATGTCTTCCGAAGTGTTGGTGTCGCTGCTGCTTTGGTGTATTAGTTTGTTTTTGGGGGACAGGGAATCTATTCGTTTAGGTATTCCGTTTAGTTTAGGCGTTTCGTTCTCTAGAGATAGCGGTGGGGCCGATGCCATGTATTGGTTGTACATGTTGCCTATTAGTTCTTCTGTGCGTCTGTAACGACAAAAAAGTGTTATGTTAAAATTGAAAAATGATTTAAGTCTTAGTTACATACCATAGATCTGACAGAGATTTTGGCAAAAAACACATTTTTTTACTAGAAAGAGCATTGAGTTCTGGCCTAAGCCTTCTCTCTCACTTGTATAGTTTTTGATTAACTCGAACTGAATCCGTAGCTAAAAATTTGGTTCGATAGCACCAATTCATGTTAAAATATTATATTTAAATAAATAAATAAATATATTATTGATTGAGCTAGCTCCAAAGTATAAGCTCGAGACTTTTGTTATGGGCTACTATAACTCAACGATATTATATTTTATAACAAATGCATATTTATAGATAAGCATTCAAAACCCTGGTCATCCACCTTGACCTAACCTAGGATCGAACCCGGTACCTCCAGTGTGAGAGACTGGCACGATGACCATTAGTCGAGGCCGTCAAATGGATTTCATTAAATAGATCAAGACCCAGGTCATTCTGAAAAATATCATTTTCCACCTTGACCTGACCGGGGATCGAACCCGGGACCACCAGTGTGACAGTTGACATGATGACCACTAGTCCAAAGAGGTCGTCAGATAAAGTCTATAGAATTCATTAAATACATCAGGAAAAGTTGGTCCTTCGGCCCGGATTACCTTGTTAATGGTATGATGACAGTCTGAGCGGCGCCATTGCTGGGGTGGTAGGCGTTGGGGCCGAAACTGTCTATGGTAGAACTGCCCGTAACCTGTAATAGGCACGAAGATTATTAGGACGCCGACTAAGTTAGTTGGACCTCATTTTATTTAAAAAAATCAAATACTGAATCCGCTATTTTCCAACAAGTCAGATAAGATACATTTTTCTAAACGTCAAAACAAACTTGTTCAATGGGATTTGTATGAAATACAGGCAGATCACGTCATGGTTTATTGGAGTCAAATAGCGCTCTCATTAGCAGTTTTTCTGCTATAATTAATCAAAAATCACGTTAAAATGGATATTTTTAGTGACGAGTGACATTATTTTGCAACGTTTAATTTTTTTGACAGTACAATATAATTTATTTTCGTCCCAAGAAAATACCCAATGCACATATAAAAAAAATATTTTTTTAGAAGTCTATTATCTGTTACGTTAGTAATTATATTATCTTTGGTATAGTCATTTGGGTATTTTCTAGGGTCAAAAAAAAAATTATTTATTACTGATAACAAAATAAAACGTCGCAAAAAAATGTCACTTTTCTTTGAACATATCCATTTTAACGTGATTTAAGATTTATTATTGCAGAAAAACTAATAATAAGAGCGCTATTTGACTCCAAGAAACTATGACGTCATCTGCCTGTATTTCACACAAATCCCATAGAAAAAGTTTGTTTTGACGTTTAGAAAAAAAGTATCTGATTTGACTTGTTGCAAAATAGCGGATTTAAACATGAAAAACGTTCATGTTCACCTCCATAACTCCAATCTGAGTGGTCCTCACGTGATACGGGAAGTTCTTGTTCGCAAACACAGGTAGCGTGAGCAGCTGAAACAAACGTATCTATTTAATACTACCCACGTTTGGGACACGTTTTTGACAGTACCACAGGAATCTCCGAAGTCCGTGATATACAATATATGTCGTATGTCGTGTAGTACCTGTGTTGATCCAAGTTAAACAGAGGTCGGAATTAGGTAGAGTTATTTATACATATACTTGCATCGAAATGTTCATATTAATATTAATTTTTATTAGTATTTTTATTCGCTTTTACATATTGGCAACGTCGCGCGTGCAGTGGTTTAAATTGTGTAAAAGTAAATAACTTTTTTATTTAATAAATCACGTGATTTTTCTGTTCTTTAAAATTAATCCCTGGATTTGAGGCATATCCACATTCACTATTCTTTAGCTGTATGAAATCAGTGTGAGTACATAAATAACTCTACCTAATTCCGACCTCTGGTAATAAACCAATCTACATGCCAAATTTCATTTCAGTCCGCTCAGTCGTTATGGTTTAAAAGCGGAACAAACATCCATACATATTACATACATACAAATACCTTCTCATTTTTAGTCATAGAGCTAGAGTTTATTTTTTTTCACTGCATTAAAATCCACACTAGCCGAGTGCGACAGATGATAACTGTCATTTCACAAGAGCAAAAGAGACCGATCTATTTCACAATGAGATAAGTTTTCATACAAAACATACAACGTGGAAGGGACATACCCATAATAAATCGAACCAAAGGCTATAGGAGATCACTATAGTATAATAAAATTAAAATAATAGCCAAAAAAATTCGGAATTTCCATACAGATAGATGTGTGTAGCCGCCCGGGCAATTTGTATGGGAATGTCGAATTTTTTTTAGTTTTTTGACTGTTATTTCAATTCTATTATACTACAGTGATCTAGTATAGCCCGTGGTTCGATTTATTACGGGTGTGTCCCTTCCACGTTGTATAAGCCATTATCACCCTGGCTCGAACATCGTCACACGAAAATTGGATTCTTCAAATTGTTAACTGTGTTCATTTGTAAGTTAGAAAGATGGCATCGTACTGCTTTACCGATAGTTCGTGTAGTAGGTACAAATGCAGCGATTTAAGGTCACACAAGAATATTGCGTCACATTTTTAGCCGACTTCATACAATACTTTTAACTATAACGCGCGAAGACACGCGTCGTCGCGCGATAATGCTCGCGTTAGTCGCGCGACTCGCGCGGTCCGTCGTGAGTCACTGCGCCCAAGCAGGCCTGTGTCACTCCCCGCTGTATCGAAAATATACCTACGTTATTACTATGCGCGCGGCGACCACTTCGAAGGAGAAAATTCAGTTAAATGAATCGTTTGTCCAGAGTAATAAGAATGAAATTGGCTTACAATGGATGACTAGGTATCTAAACGCGAAGACGCGAGCTAAATTAAATCATAGCGCTAACCACATTAAGTCGATATTACTTTGAATTTCTTTTGTGAATAAGACTTCTGTACGTGAGTACTTAGTTACATACTACATGATTTGAAACTTTGACTTCCGCAAAGTAACACCTGAATCTACTAACTATCTGAGTACTTAGTACTTATTCTGTGGCCCAAGTAATGCGCGGCTAAGTGTCAAATTTGTACTTTAATAATGGAAAAATATAAATATATATGCTATAGGTGAAAAGCATGACGTGTCGCGTCGCTGCGACTCTGCGCCAGTGTGAGTTGAACCTATCCCCTTACCCTAGACTTTTCCATACAAACGTAGTCTACGTTTTATTTTTAAACGACATGTCAGATTTCAGTAACATTTGTAATTTGCAATTATCTAGGGTTATAATTGGTTTCCGACACTAAAATTATGAACTGGAAAGAAAATATAAGGGTGTAGAAGTTTTCCATACTGATGGTCAAATATGATATCATACACTATATTCTCTTTTAAGTTCATAATTTTAGTGTATGAAACCAATTATTACCCTAGATAATTGCAATTTCTTTAAAATTACATTATTTTGCCCATATCCGACATATCGTTTCAAAATAAAACGTAAACTACGTTTGTATGGGAACGTCTGATTCTGCCCAGGGTAAGGGGACTCTTAACTGAAAAAAATGTACAAACGAGTCATTTTATTATGACAACAACGTCTCCATACAAGAAACACCACAATTGTAGTTGAGTCTATAGACAGTAGTACCACTATCTACACTTGTTATCATTATCACCCACCGTATTTAATAGCTAGGTACTTATTATTTAAACAAAATAAAGTATTAAGCATTCTCACCAAGAACATAATGTGTCCACTAAATGTTATAAACAAAAGCACAGCGGTCACCACGCTCTCTCGCACCCATTTATCTAAAAATAATACAAATATGAGTTATTATATTCATATCATAATATAAAATAACCAATACAGTTAGACCTATAGATGAAAAAAGAAAAAACAATTCAACAAGCTATGTACTAAGTAGCTATATACATATTGTTACAAAACTGGGGTTCGAGATTTGGAGAAAAACGCCAAACTTCGTATGAGGGCCTTTATTTACTACGGAACCCTAAGTTGATACGTGAAGATGGTCTTCCTGATGTCCAAGTCCTAGTCACGTAGCAGCTGAGGTCCAGGTATCTGGCTGAGGTTGTCGCAGGTACTTCCACTTGTCGCACTAGGGTAGGTTTCCTTCGAAGTGATCGCTTTCGTAGCTCGTACTGAACTGCCGTGATGCTTTTTTGAAATGACATACATAGGTTGCCTCGGACGGCATTTCCTACTTCACCCGGACAAGGTTTGAGGAGCGGGCTGGAGGCCCGGCATCCTATATTTATATACTATGCCGTGATGCGCACTCGTTCGCCTTTTTATATGCGCCGATATACGTACGTATACGTATTTCTACGCGGTTCTTGCTCGCGAACATTCTGCGTCTATCTCGTTCGCGACAATATCTAGTTATGGTTATGAATTGCATTTACATATTTCCTTTGGGTCTGCGCTATAAATTGTCAGCATCTAATCGGATATCTTCGTGAAGCCTCCGACACAAAAGAGGGGTGTTATAAGTTTGATGTCTGTCTGTCTGTGGCGTCGTGGCTCTCGAACGAATGGACCATTTCGATGCAGTTATTTTTTACGTGAAAACAAGGTCCCTTTCGGTGGTTTTTAACTATGTTTGGTAAAAATCGGTTCAACCGTTTATTTTAAAACTTATAGGGGGTAAAAATAATAGATAGCGCTACGGATATCAATTGGAATATGTAGTTCCTCTACTCATCACTAGATGGCGTTCTTGAAAGTCGAGGGTTTTTAATTTGTATAGCAAATACACTTGTTATTGAAAGTCAGATTCTTACACAACTTCATAAATCTTCAAAATTACTATTTGATTACTGAATACCTTCAACATACAAAATTCTGTTTTTTTTTAATAATAGGTTGGGGAAAAAGTCTTTTCGCATTTTATATAAAAATTCAAAACATTTTTTAATATAGTTTATTTACATTTAACTAAAGTATGTAGGTATCATTTTGTTCGATAACTTTTTGCCATCTTATAGGTAGGGACATGATCCCATTGCTATAGAAATTTTGGGGCTTCCGATCAAAAAACTGCGTCAAGTAGTTTTCGCAATCCTCTCGTGATGTTAACCTGACACTGCTTAAAGAATTCTGAAGAGACCGAAACAGGTGGAAATCTGAAGGTGCCAGGTCAGGACTATACGGCGGATGCATTAACACCTCCCAGCCAAACTCTCTTAATTTTTTCTGAGTGGTTAAAGATGGTCTAGCGTTATCATGATGAAAAACCACACCCCTTCTGTTGATTAATTCCGGCCGCTTTCTCTCGACTTCTGGCTTTAATCTTATCAGTTGTTCACAGTAGAGTTCTGAATCGATGGTCCTGCCTGGTGGTAACAGCTCATAATGAATAATGCCCTTCCAATCCCACCACACACACAACATCACCTTGTTGCGAGTTAACCCGGGTTTCGCCACAGTCTGTAAAGCCTGACCGGCTTTTGACCATGACCTTTTTCGCACATTCTTGTCGTACGTGATCCACTTTTCATCACTAGTTATCAATTTCTTCAAAAATGGTTCGGTCTCATTACGTCGTAATAAAGAATCACAAATAAGTACACGGTTCATCAGGTTTCTTTCAGAGAGCTCGTGAGGTACCCAATTAATATCGAGCTTTATTGCGTACCCATTTTTTTTCAAATGTGCCAAAACTGTTTTGTGGTCAATTCCCAGTTCTTCAGCTACGTCGTAACTACTGATATGCCGATCTTGCTCCACTTTTTCAAAAATAGCATCCATTTTATCCGTAACAGGGCGACCAGAGCGACGTGCATCTTTGACATCAAAATTTCCGGATTGAAAACGCTTAAACCAAATTTGTGCTACTCTCACAGACACTGCACTAGGTCCATAAACATCGCAAATTTTTTTCGCGGCTTGCGTTGCATTTTTACCTTTTTGGTAGTAAAATTTTAAAATGTATCTAATTTCTTAATTAGATTCACTCATCTTGACGGTAAAAAAAAACAAATAAAAATCACGCATTTTCCTAATTTGAATTTGGAATTATCTTCTTTAAAATTTAAACTTTTAAATGATACCAAAACTAGCCAGGTGCAAATAGTACAGCCAAAGTGGTTTTATTACAAGTTCATACATACTATATGCGAAAAGACTTTTTCCCCAACCTAATATTTTCATAGACTTTTAGTCTAGACTCTTGTCCACAGAGGAGTTACGAATTTCGGTATGAAAAAAACCGGTCAAGTGCGAGTTGAACTCGTGTGGAGAGGGTTCCGTACAATGATAAAGTCAAATGTTTTTATTATATCACATTTGAAATTATGACGCGCTATCTAGTGATGTTTTAGTGAATTCTTTTCCGTTAATGAACCTATTATATTGAGTTTACCACTTTATTTTCAATTGATAGAATTCTTATAGGTTTTCCTGTAATAGATTACAATGTACTATAATTAGTAAGTACTTTTTTTTTAGGCTAAGTGATTTCGGAGATGAGGCGTGATGGTCAATTTTGTATTCTTTCATGAATAAAAATATAACGTTTTATTTAACAAATTTTGCAAAAAAAATTATTTACTTTGGACATCTGTGTTTGAGTCAAATTCATTTGATTTGGTCCAGTAGATTTGGAGCAAATTAGCTGTGACAGACGGACGGACACACAGACGCACGAGTGATCCTATAAGGGTTCCGTTTTTTCATTGTTTGTACGGAACCCTAAAAAATGATAAAACAAAATATAAAGTAACATACCTATGTATGAGTTGGCTGTAAGTATGAACAGTGGGCCGGAGTAAAACCACAATGTTCCACAGATGAAGAACGGGCAGTAGAACATATTCTGTAAAAGTAAAAATTTAGTATAGGTAAATATTTCATGTAAAGAGAAAAGATAATTTAATTACTAACGTAACAGATACCCATCGCCATAGAAACGATTGGAGGTCCCAAAAGTAGGCAAAACTAGGTTGCCGGTAGGCACACAGAGATGGCAGCACACACGACTAGCAAAAAAGTGGCAAAGAAAGTGTTGTATGTTTCGTATAAGTCATATTTAATTAATTGAACTACTTAATTTAAATAACATTAATAAAAAGAATATGTTTTAATAAATAGCTAAAGCGCCATCTGTGTGTGATATGTCTATATCTATGTTTATAAGGCGATGGGTAGGCATGGTAAAACGTAAGCTTAGCTTTGCATTTGTGTGAGTGCACACAAATAGTGTAGGTAAGACATACCGGCCTGAGGCACGGCGTGGTCCATGCATGGTTTAAACCGGTTTACACTGGTTTTTGAAATTCAGCCTGAGACGAGGCACGACCCTCGCGCGTCATCTCCCTGCCGCGCACTTTCCGCCTTTACCTTGGTAACGCTAGCAACTTGACGTTCCAGTGTTGCTGTGTTTAAATTATTTGTTTTCAAAAATTCTTAACTAACATTTACAACCTATTCAAGGGTACACCTTTCATAGGTATATTCAGGAATAGGTTTTGGCGGGAGCGCCACATTACATCAACTTCTCCAAAGGCCAAAGGGCCTCTACGTGTTGAATCTGTATCCCCACTCAAGCCTCCAATGGGCTATTTGTTATTAAATATAGTATCGTTGAGTTAGTTTTCCATATTATGGGATACTAACTCAACGATACTATATTGTGTGTGTTATTAACACGAGTCTCGAACTTACTTTAAAGCTAACTCAATCAGTGTTATTTGTCCGTATTTATTTATTAAACAAACTCCTAAGATACAAAGAAACTTACTTTGTCAGGATACTTCTTAACTGTGAAGAAAGTCGAGTAAGCGAACACGACCGAGGCTATTACGCGCAGCACGATCAGGCCGTAGCCTGCAGGGCTTTCGTATAAGTACAGCACTTCACCTGGGTCGAAGGCCTGGATAGAGTTATAGGCCGGTTAGATTTTAGAATTAGGACGAGAGGGCTCTCTATTTAAGTTATATTACAATACCCTATGGGTTGTCTTTAGAGATCTACTTTAAAATTTTGACTTATGCTTAGAGTTGTATCTCACTACTTGCAACTAGCAGCATAGAAAAGTCCTATTCCGTGCTGACAAGTGAGATCCAACCCTTAAACGGAAAATAATACAAAAAAGAAAACTATACCGCGTAAACGTGGGAAACTAGAAGCAATTTAACACATATGAATAAAATAATTAATGTGAAAATGGGAGCTAAGTTCAATATCCGACAAAAGAATTGAGATCTTAATGGCCGCCAAGTTCTGTGAAGAATCCTGAATTTATTATCAAAAATCTCAACATTTCATTTGGCTAGTCTTAGCATACCTGTTTATACTTGGCTAATTACTTATCATCTATACGCAAGTTAATCTTTTTATAACATTATAAGGTTACATTTTTCTAAATAACTATGTGCCACACCTGCTAGTCAAATGTTAAGATTCGTAAAAATAAATTTAAGGATTCGCTACAGATCTTGGCGGCCATTAAGATCTCAATTCTTTTTTTGGATATTGAACTTGGCTCCCATTTTCACATTTATGTTTTTATATTCTCAACGAACAAACGAACGGACGAACAAACAAATACTAACCTTAGCTTGGTAAATAAACAGCACGATGTACGTGACGATATAGCAACACATGAACACCGTCAGCTTGACAGTGAAGCCGACCTTCAGCCGCCCGCGAGTGATGGTGTAGCCCTTAGCCATCAGTATGAGTAGCAGCAGAAATGATGTCTCCGATACTCCACACAAGAACTGGCCTATAACAAACCATTTTCTATAAAACCTAAGTTATAGTATTTTATGCAACAGTTGTATAAGACGTGTCAAAAAAATCGAGTGACGCAGGGTACGATGCGGGCTTTGGTGAGCATCGTAAGGAGACGCAGTCGAGCATTTTTTGACGTACTTATACAACGTTGCATACACTACTTTTTCTACGACTATATTTACTAAACAACCAAAAAAAGAATATTAAAAAACGTTTGATATATTATGTTAAGCAGATATCTATGGTAAACTTTATTTTTTAAATTGACTTTTACTTCCTATAGTGAATTATAGAAAAAAAAACTTTTCTTATTTTGAAGTTTTATTTTTTAGGAACTGTATGAATTCAGTTGTTTGTTAAGTTGGTAGCATAGAATTATAACCCAAAGAGCATAGAATCATAAGTTGGTAGTTGTGTTTTTTTTAGTTACTTGGTCAATGGCTACGAGTATCTTTTTGGGGAATAACGACACATGTGCTATTATTATATTTGGATAAAGTATAGACTTTTCTGAAATTATATTCAGGATCATTAATTATAAGACAGATAATAGTACAGAAGTAGAAAAAAATTACATCATTATGCCTTAGTTTACTTAGTAAACGAGTTTAGTTTACTTATTAAAGTTTACTTACACCACACATTTCAAAATCGATCCGAAAAAGAATCATTAGGTTATAAGTACATCTGGAGCATTGCTTTATGCGGCTGCGAGACGTGGACACTAACAAAGAGGGAAACTAAAAGATTAGAATCATTCGAGATGTAGTGCTGGAGAAGACCAGAGAAAATGAATTAGAAGGATCCAGTAAGAAACATAGAGGTCCTAAATAGAGTAGGTGAAAAAAAGACACAAATACTAGACGTCATTGGAAGTAGGCGAGGCAAAATGTTGGGATACTTGATACGGCATGATAATTTTATGCACATTATAATAGAAGGCAAAATCGAAGAAAGAAGGAGAAGACGAAAGCTCAGGCACGGCTATAAGAAGCAAGGCAAGGAATGTGAAAATGAGTTTCTTTCGGCGTTTCTTCTCAGCAGTGGTCGTTACGAAGCGCTGGTATAGGTAGCTTTTCTTTAAAAATAAATTAAATTTTAATATACTTTACCCGTAACATAAATTATACTTATTGACGTGTAAAAGTGCTTGTAAAGGTCTAATTACTGAATAAACATTTGAATCTTTGAATCTTTGAGTCTAGGGGGCAGCAGTGTCGTATCAAGATGTTATAATTTTTCAAAACTAAAAACCGACTTCACTCCCAAACTACACATCCGATTTTGATAAAAAATCCATGGGAACACTTGACAAGTATACCCTTTTAAACAAAATATTTTTTGCAATCGGTCCAGCCATCTTCGAATAATCGGTGAACATCCTCCTCCTTTTTTAAAGTCGGTTAAAAAGAGAGTGTCATTCTGAATTCCAACAGTTGAATATTTCCACAGTCCCAATTTCGAAAAACAATAGGTTGGCGAAAAACAGAATAGAATGGAACAAACCCACCTACCATCATAATTTAAGAGGACCTTAAATTATGATGATGCCTAACGAGATGGACAGTGTCAACAGCTGTAAGGTAAAAAGGTGAAGGCGGAAAAGGGAATCAAAACAGATCAGATTCTCACTCATTCCATCAATAGGTTTCTACGATATGCTCTGATTTATAAAGGATAAGTTATCCATTCAGTTTGCTTGGGACTGACGCAAAACCCCATCATAAATTATTGAACATGACTTTACGTCGACACTCGTCATAATATATAACAAGACTAGTGTTGCAAACAATAATATAAAATATCGATAGCCTATCTATACTACCGTGGCTTTGAAAAACAGTCACAATATCGATAGTATCGGATTACCGATACTATACTGTGATATACATAAATTACATAAAATATAGCTAGTTCTACTTTTTTACAACGCCATCTATTACAATAAAGACAAACTACGCCGTTTATACACCAAGTTCTGTTCTCTTTCTCTACTGTATTCTATTCCAAATAACTTACCAACAACTTTAGCTTTGTTCTCCACCCCATTGACAGCGTATTTGACGGTCGCCAAGCTCTGCAGCACCACGCCAGCGTGTTGCAGCACCACCGAGCAGAGGAACAGCTTGTAGCTCGAATGTAACAGGTGCCGTGACTTCAGCTCCACGCTGCACATCACTACGGCTATCATAACGATGACGTAAGCGAATGTGTAGGCTAGGAGGACGGGCAGGACATCTGAATGAAAATTGTAATATTTTATAAATGTTATAAAAGAAAGTAATATTTCATACGGAATTATTTTTCAAAACTAAATACAGACTTCTCGCTCAAACTACACAACCGATTTTGATAAAATGTATATGCGACCACCTGACAAGTATGCCGTTTCAAAAAAAAAAGAAGTCTCTAAATCGGTCCAGGCGTCTTCGAATAAAATAGGTGAACATAGAGACAAAATAGATTCGGACGAATTTATAGCCTCCTTTTTGGATATCGGTTAAAAATAAGATATCATTTAACTTGCTTTGGAATAAAGTAGAAAAACCAAGTGCAAATAAAGCGGACGCTTTCTTTCCAACTTACAAAATTCATCAGCAGAAAAATGTTCATGCCAAAAATCCCCATCTGGGCCATTTGTCATCAGGAACTTGTATCTCACGTCCAAACCCTGAAATTGGGGAAAATTATTTAAATTCCATAAACCCAGGTTAATACAGGCTGACTGTTAAATAAAATATCATTCATGATCCCACTTAACGTCAAAGAATATTAAACAAACAAAATACTTTACAATTTTTCAAAACTAATAAATGACTTCACCCCCAAACCACACAACCGATTTTGATAAATGGACCCACCTAAGTATAAACTTTCAAACAAAAAAAAATCTAAATCGGTTCAAGCGTCTTCGAATAATCGGTGAACATACATAAAAAAAAAAAAAACAAAAGATTCCGACAAAAAAGTCATAAATATCATTGATTTATCTTTGGATATTTGTATCATCCGATAATTGTCGATTTTAGCCGATTCTGGCAATAAATTTAATTGATAATCTCTTCCTTTTTGGAAGTCGGTCAAAAAAGGCGATGCGATGAGTATCGACTCCCCTAAAAGAAGAAGTACCTTGCCACTATTGCAGTTGCTGATAGCGATGAACCACCACCGCTCCCGAGCGGACCTGAACCTCCTGGAGTTGTGGCAGGACACGATCAGCTTCTCGACCACGCTCCTGCCGCCGGTGGAGCCCTGACTCGAAGACTGGGAGTTCAGGCGGCGGCGGCGGTACCGCTCGTACAGTTCGAATGTTGAGCGTTTGATTTTGTGCTGAAATTTTATGATACTCGTATTTTTAATAAGGTACTTTCATAGGTCAAAAAAAAATTATTTGGTACTGTAAAGAAAGTAAAACGTCACAAATAATGTCACTTGTCATGATTATAATATCCATTCTCGATGTGATTTTAGATTTATTATTGAAAAAATACTAATATCAAGATCGCTATTTGACTCCAAGAAACTGTGACGTTATTAGTCTATATTTTATACAAATCCCACAGAGAATGTTATTTTTGACATTTAGAAAAAAGTATTTGATTTGACTTGTTGGAAAATAGCGAAATATGTAGGCTTCTATTCAATGTGTTTCGTCATCTTTGGAGCTTTTGATGGTACTCGTATGATATACGATTTGCAGAAAAAATGCAGTATATCATACTACTTAGAGCTCCGAAACCGATATTTTTCAATGGCCTAAAAGCATTAAAACAACGACGTGCCTTCCGAACAATGGTTAGATTTGTTAAAATCAAAAGTGACGGACCGAGTATGTAACCTTGAGGAACACCGAGTTTGAATTCCTATAATTGAACACTTCTAGGCTTGGCTGTATAGCTGGATGCGATGAATTCGATAAAAGACCAGTAACTGACACAAAAAGAAAGTAAATTAGTAAGTACTTACACTAGCATTGCTTTTGTCATCAAAAAGAATCTCCACATCCTTTAGGTTTTGAAACTGGCTTCCATTCCCCCCTCCAACGCTCTCCCATAAATCGTCTTCTGGCAACACCGTGGTAAAATTCAAATCGTCAGTCGGCAACAATTCGTACCACGTGGTAGAATTACTGTCCACATTGGTAGATTTTTTATTCGGCGTGGTAGTTTTCAGGAATTGATCGTAGTAAGCTGGGTCTAGGGGAGGTTGGAACTTCGTGCCGTTTTTTGGTCTCTTCTGCGGCTTTTTTGTGGATGAAATTTCTGGGGATGATGTAGTAGTAGAGCTGGAATTTGAAGTAAAAATGAAGTTACTTGATAGTCTTCCATGCCGGTCTGGAGTTTTAGTGGGAGCGAGGTGAACTGCTCGACCGCCACAAAGGGAAGATTTTTCCGCCAGGCATGATGTTGTGCGGGGGTCACCGCGGCTCTACCGGTATCGTCGGAAGTAGAACACTGCTGGCGCCATCTCGTACGCTTCTTGTGAACTATGTTGTCGGTTGTCACTTCATTGTTTGTGGTTGTAGCTCCTCGTAGTGGCGTAGAGGCACTACGAGGTTCCACAATGTAGACAATTGTACCCATCTTTCGGAACGCATTCGGCAATGTACAATAAAGATTTTACAAAGACAAACCGCCCAAGTGCGACGTTTGCTGTATGGGAGCCTCACTTAATTTTTTTTTTGTAGTTAATAGTATAGCGGCAACAGAAATACATCATCTGTGAAAATTTCAACTGCCTAGCTGTCACGGTTCATGAGGTACAGTCAGGTGACAGACAGACGGACAGTGAATTCTACGTAATACAGTCCCGTTTTTTATCCTTCTGGTACGGAACCCTAATTAAGAAAAACAAACAAAAGAAGAAAGAAAATATAAGACAGTCACCTCTTCTCAGCCGGCAGTTCCTTGTCGCTGTCAGCTCGCCTGATGATGCAGCCGGAGTACTCCGTGTCAGGGTACCAGTAAGACAGCTTGATGATTTGGTTCTGGCCAACCTTGTTCAGCACGCCTTCGCGGTCTTTGCAGCTCTGGAAGAAAATATTTAGGCATTGGCGTCAGACTTAGAACACCCCACTTTTCGTGTCGGGAGTTAAAAATCTCCCTACGGCACAGAATAAGTACTAGTACTCATGTACAGAAGTCTTACTCAGAAGTTCAAAGAAATATCGACTTAATATGGTTAGCTCTATGGTTAAATTTAGCTAGCGTCAGAACTTCTCACCTCTTTGTTTATGACTCTGGAGATTTAGAGAGAGAGATTTATTACTCTGGATAGATACCTAGATATCCATTGCAAACCAATTTCATTTTTATTACTCTGGACAAACGATTCATGTAAATGATTTTTTTCCATAAGAAGTGGTCGCTGCGTGCATAGTAAGTGAAAGGAACAGCAGAAAAGCGTCGGCCTCGGCGAACATTCTGCGACCAGATTGCAGACGTTCTGAAAAAAGGCGAGGTAAAAAGTATCCGTAACCGAAGGGCATGATTGATGAGTGTAGATGAAGCGAAAGAGGTCTGTCAGGATCGTAGCAAGTAAAGGTCCATAGTCTCTGCCTACCGCTGGGGGAAACAGGCGTGATAATATGTATGTATGTATGTATGTGGTCACCCATCCCAGTGCGGATCACGCCCGGTACCACAGCTCCTCAACTTTGTATGAACCATCTCACCTTACTGCTATGGTACACAGAAGGCCACTGACTCTCGTCATCGTAGTACAGCAGCAGGTTCGGGATGCCCATCTCCTTGTCGTACTCGATCAGGTACTCGAACTGGCCCTCCAGCGACAGGAAGCAGAATCTGGCTAAGAACGCCCAGTTCTGGAACAAACGTTGTTTGGACCTTCAAAGTAAACTCTATAATTTTTATTCAATGTACCTAGGATAAATTTTAATTCTTAACTTCGATAAAACAGAAGGTTGTTCTAAGTTTGACGCCTGTCTGTCTGTTGGTCTGTCTATCTAATCAATAAACGAAAATAAAATAAAAAAAATCTGTCCTGTCTGTCTGTGTTTCTGTCTGTGTCATCGTAGCTCTCCAACGGATGGTCCGATTTCGCTGCGGTTTTTTCACGTGAAAGCAAGTTCCCTTGCGGTGGTTTTTAGCTATGTTTAATGAATGTATGGTTCAGCCGTATAAAGTTAATGGGGGTAAACGCTTAAAAGACGGTTTTTTTTTAATTTGACTAGCAAATAATAGATGGCGCTACGGATATCAATTCCACTTAACATCGGTTGGAATATGTAGTTCCGTCACTAGTCACTAGATGGTGACGAGTTCTTTTTTTTGCCTGGAAAATAAACTTGTTTTATATTATTTTAGTGCAAAAGCTATAAACTCTAGCGTTTCGGAACGACCACTGCTGAAAAGATCACGCCGGAAGAAACCCAGTTCAGGTCCCTACCCAGCCTTCAGTGCCGAGTTACATGCAGCGCAAGATACGCGACGCGGCTTGCATCGTTCAGAATTTCGGCGCGCGTAACTTACGCGTGGTGTGAACGGTAAGATAGAAATTCTTTGAAACGTTATGTATGCGCGTAAGAGACGCAAACATGTGGTTCGACATTCAGACTAGTGTTGGCTAGGGATCGTCCATTATTCTTTTGCACGCCAGCCTTTGGTTACGTTACTTTACCCCCGACGCCAAGCTGCTGGGCAACATATAGGGTATAACTAATTTTGGAAAAGGGAACACTTAATGCAGAACCATAATGGTCCAGCTAAACTATAAGAAATATAAAAATGACGCCTTAGCAAAAGTTGTTTAACCTGATAAGCACTTTATTTTTAGGTATATAAATTGAAGATCTGGAACACCTGATCCTGATGCAGAACCAAGTTATATTTATTTGCATAAACATGTTTACAAAAAATCAATGATCACCTGATGTGAAAATCTTAGTGATCAGGTTAAAAACATATAACACTGATACAAGTATTTTCTTATCTACATTAGTTCGTAAGTCCACGCGAACGAAGTCGCGGGCATCAGCTAGTATAAAATATAGTAGGTAATTAAGTTAACATTATGTAATTTGCCTAGTAATTTTTTTTTTATTGGGTGTCACACATTGGTAATGTCGACACAAAAAATTCGGGTCAAGTCGAACGAACCACGCCATCGGAAATTACCTACATAATATTCCGTCCAGTAGTTACCCTCGATAACATCAATAATATCCAAAACTTTGCCTCTAATGCAGCTATGTAGTTAGGCTAACTTAGGCTAACTTTATTACTCGCACTATTGGAATGGAAATAGTTTGACTTGTATTAGCGCCTTTCTGGAGCTGACACTTGCAACACCGAGAAGCAGCTGGCAAGACCGTAATGCAGCGGGCAACCCTATCAGATGGATAGCAGTACGATATTGCGCATGCGCGGTCAACGGTCTTCTTGATTCAAAGCCACGTAAGGTTGTGTCAATCCATATATTATAACTTATTGAAGTAACTATAGATAATTCATAAACTTCTAGTGATCAATGTATTAAGCTTAACGGTTTTTCTAGCAAAATAAATATGTATTACGTATAACTGTGTCTAGTATTTATTTAGCTCACACTTGGCACCTCCTTACTAAATTGAAATCTTGGAATCAGAATCACTAACCTAGAACACAACACCGTAAGACAAGTATTTGCCAAGCAAATTGAAAAACCTTCGACCACGCCATCTAGTAATGAGTAGCGGAACTTCATAGTTTTAGCGATGTTAAGTGGAATTGATATCCGTAGCGCCATTTATTAATTGCCAGGACAGACAGACCTTGTCAACAAACTTATAACACCCCTCTTTTTTCATCGGGGGTTAAAAATATGTCTAGACTTATTTCGCCATTCTGTAACATTCTTAACGAGCTTTTTTCTAACTTGCAATGTAGGTATCTTGTATGAATGTATGTTTTTTTAGGTCAAATCCTGCGACTCAATTTTTTAACCGATTAAACTAAAATTTTGAAAACTTATGAAAGTCTGATTTCAATAGTATGGATTCAAAAAGCTGTTCTGATGATGGAGCCGGGAGATATTCGACAAAACTCAGTTATAAAACAACAATGTCATCGAGTAGAACTCGTTTGATTTGTCTTGACAAGCACTTTATGGTGGTCGATGAAACTTAGTAATAAATCGATGCAACCCCATCGACTTCGTGCTTATTACGTTCGTCTTGATAAGTACTTAATGCGGCCCTTCCCGGACGCTCTGTCGTCAATGCGAACATATAGTTTGAAAAGCTTGTAGTTTCATTCAGGGCAATGCTAGAAAAAGAGGCAAATCAAAAAGAGAGAAATAGCGCCTAAGGGCACGGTTTGCATTCTATTGAATGAAATTAGTATTGTTATTAACTATCCATTGAACGAATATTAACAATTCATAGGTTGCGGTTTCATAAAACTTGTTCCAGGTGATTCGTGTTTATAATTAAGCCTTACAAGTGTGTGAAATAAATGTTTTTATTTAACATTTTCTTTACATTTGCAAGGTTTGCACCGAAATATTTTCTTTACCTTTACAATTTATGAGTAATTTGTGAAAGGTCGTAGTTCAGCTAAAATTGTGCAAAAAGCAGATTTTTGGCGGCTTATACCTACAAAATTTTTTATTTTAAATTTTAATTTTTTATTTCGATAGAAACCTAGAAACAGAACACAAGATACCTGTTACTTCAAAAGTTTTAAAGAAAGATCACTTATAACGCCGTAACTACGTACGAGCGTTTGTATGAAAAGTAAGACGGGAAGGCCGCTCCTCGCCTTACAATAAAAGCTTGTACAAAAAATTATTTTTTAAAAAAACTTATTAATTGCTACCACGTCCATCTTGACGCAGCGCAGACAGGATCGCGTGCAGTATCTATTTAAACTAACTACCCACCTCTTTAGTATCGATCCTGCCTTCTACCCACTTCCCTCGGGCTCCTCCTAGCAACCCCAGGAGGAGGAGGCAACTGGTTGCCGGGACCATATTGGATCAATAAGAGTCCAGAAATGCCTGAAATAAATATTTTTTAATATTTTGTCTTACTCGTATTTATATGAAGGGGCTACCTGAATCCTTCAGAGTCCAGAGCTGCCCCCATTTGAAATAAATCATTTGAAAGGAAACGGAGATATCATTTAAAATTTTGTCTTGATCAGACCCTAGATAACCCTTCAAACTATTTTATGCACTACTGTTTATAGTTTAAAGTGAGAACGTGAAGCTTTTCTACGCACATTATTGGCCACTGTTGGCTAATGTGCGTAGAAAAGCTTCACGTTGGCACTCGGACTGGCGCAGGAAGTGCTCCGTACCATTATCTTAAAAAAAAAACATGTTTCTTGAATGGAAGCTTCACTTAAATAGGTATTTATTTTTAGTATTTGTTGTTATAGCGGCAACAGAAATACATCTGTGAAAATTTCAAAAGATACAGCCTGGTGACAGACAAACAGACGGGCAGTGGAGTCTTAGTAATAGGGTCTCGTTTTTACCATTTGCAGTAGCGATGCATCCGATACCGATACCGATATATCGGCGATACTTCGGGTTAGCCGATATATCGGTATCGACGATATTTTTATGACCGATTCAACGATCGTTTTTTTTTAAATCGCCTTACTCCGCAAAACTTAAGATTACTTTGTTTTTTAAATAAAAATTTTATTAATGTTAACTACTAAAATTTAAAATAATTATCTAATATCGACCTATGTAACTACTTTTCATATTAATAAAAAAATAATCCGACTGGTGATTTATTTATTTTATCTTCATGTTTGATTCAATTAACGTATCGGTATCGGTATCGGTATCGCCGATATTTGTATAAGAGTATCGGTATCGGTATCGTATCGGTGCAAAGGCGTATCGATGCAACCCTAATTTGCAGGTAAAAAGAATCAAAATAGTGGTCGGTTGCTAATCGCATCGCCTATTAATATTATCTGCTTTTACGGTTTGCGCGGGAAGGGAAACGGCTGGTACATTTTAACGTTTTTTTTCTTTTCTCCCTGACCAACATAGAAGAAGACTTCTGGTTGATATCGAATGGTATTGTTCTCTAAATCACTTAGCACTTTGTTATCTAAATCATAATTATTACAGCCACCACTAATAAGACTCAGGCTATAAACATACAAAGTTAAGTTCAATAAACAAATTGAAAAACATAACAAAGAAACGGTATGTAACTCGCTTATCTTGCCAATCAACTGGAGCTACCTTGAAACTTTGTGATCGTGACGCACACACTGACCCACTGGGTCAAAACATAATTAATACTTAATCAACCTACATACGCACTAATACTTGTATTACTGGCAAACTTTTTTTAACCTCTCCCGGTGCTGGGCAAAGGTCTCCCCCATCTTCGTCCACTCCTAATCGAGTGCTACTTGCGACCAATTTTTACCAATATTTTTATAAAACTGCTTTGAGTCGTCGCACCAACGGCAACGCTTCTCCTGCCCAGTTTTACATCCTAACTTGTAATTAATACTTGCCTAATTGTATTACTGAAAATGTTATCAAAATATATACAGACAAACTTACCCATGTAGTGATCACATATTCATTAAAATTGACAGTAAGTCAGATACACAGTATTATTGTAAAATTTTTGTTGAGCGAAGTCACATGACTGTTTTGGAGTGTTAAGTTGTGGTTAAGGTTACTATGGCAACGCGTCGCTCTTTGGGACATGCGGACTAAAAGCTTAATAGTTTATTCACTTCTTTCTACTTTTTACTCGACTACGGCAAAGCCAAACGGAAGGGTAATGATTTTAGCAGTCTATGTATGTATTTGTCTTTTCTTGTCAGCAATGGTCGTTACGAAGCGCTGGTATCGGTAGCTTTTCTTTAAAAGTAAATTAAATTTCAATATACTTTACACGTAACGTAAATTATACTTATTGGCATGTAAAAGTGCTTGTAAAGGTCTAATTACTGAATAAAGATTTGAATCTTGTTGAATCTTGAATCTAGCATCCGAATCGCTCATCCAAATAAGATGTCATTTGATTCGTCATTATTGTCCGGGTGACGTAGGCTTAAATTTGTATGCAATAAATGTATAAAACGAATGTCACATACAAGAGTGCGAAGCAAAAATTTTTTTTTGTTTCCGTTTTCGTTATCTAAAGAAACAGATTTAAAAAATATCTACATTGTTAGCCGTTAATGGCTCCCTTAATCGGGTATTAGTTTTTTAAGCGTATATCTTGTAAACTAAGGCGTTGCGTTTTTCATACGCGTAAGTGGCCAAATCTGGTGTCAGATTTTTCAAGCTGCCTAAAGGCATTTGACATAGCTTGACGACTGCCAAACAATGATGACAGCCGAGACCAACGGCTTACACGTGCCTTCCAAAGCACGGAGGAGGACGAGACTTTTTTTTATGCTCTTCAAACATGCATCATTAATGCACATGGGAATCAACGCGAAACATAGGTACCTTTTATATATTACGCATTTGCGCTGACATGGTCATAGCAATACTCCTATGACCACGCGATATTTTTTAAATATATTATTTCTATGACCACACTTAGCCTATGACCACACTTACCCTATGACTACGCGGCTATATTTTAATATATTATTTCTATGACCACAATTACCCCATGACCACGCTATATTTTAACCCTTTCACCGCGAACGTCGGATTTATCCGACAAACATTGTCGTGCCCATTCCGCGATCGTCGGATATTTCCGACAAAAAAAAACGCCCGTTTTGCACATAACTGAAGTATCCACATCCCTTTTTGGTTGTAGGTATTTATTTTAGCTTTACTACCCCTCGCGCTGGGGGCACGACAACTGATATAAAGTCTCGCTGTAAAAGGGTTAATATATTATTTCTATGACCACACTTACCCTATGACCACGCCATATTTTAATAGATACATTATTTCTGTGACCACACTTACCCAATGACCACGCTATATTTTAATATATCACGAGTATTTCTATGACCACACTTAGTGTCTAAAGACACTCTGCCGAAATTGCACTGCAAAAATTTTGCGGCCAATTTATTTCGACATCAGTCATTCGCTCTTCGGTCACGCAACTTCGCCATAGTATGTTTGTAATACATGAAGTTTTCGAGTTCCAAAGCTGCCCCAATTTGAAATAAATTATTTGAAAGGAAACGGAGATATCATTTAAAATTTTGTCTTGATAAGCCCTAGATAAGTCCTTTAAACTATATTTTATAAACTACTGTTTACAGTTAAAAGTAAGAACGTGACGCTTTTCTTCGCACATTAGCCAAGTTTTTGCTCACTGGACCCCGAAAAATGTAAGTATGCCCCTTAAGTGTGACGCGACCAGTTAACGAATGGGGGTTTTCAAAAATATGTGACACCATTGCAGCACAGTGACGTCAGGTCCAATAAGCTGCTGTTATTGGATACATTTGACGGAGCAAAAGAACCTGTCAACTGACGGTCCAATGGCAACAGTCGATTGGACCTGACGTCGATGTGCTGCCATCTAGTGGCCCATTTTTGACAACCCTCATTGTCGCGCGATGGTTGGCGCATACTGTCGCACGTCTGACTACTAACACAGACAGCAATACATTTTTCCTTTTATGAGGAGCTCGGTGGCCCGGCAGGAGAGCGCATTACTAGCGCTTTCGCAAGTAAAGCGACACCGGGCGTGGTCCTTACTTGGATGGGTGACAATTGGCATTACTAT
Organism: Acrobasis suavella; assembly: GCA_943193695.1. Taxonomy (NCBI): domain Eukaryota; kingdom Metazoa; phylum Arthropoda; class Insecta; order Lepidoptera; family Pyralidae; genus Acrobasis; species Acrobasis suavella. The sequence continues at coordinate 4,824,147 of OW971957.1, read as the reverse complement.
TTCTCGAGCTCCTCCGTGCTTCGGAAGGCACGTATAAGCCGTTAAGTCCCGGCTGTCATCATGTATGGCAGTCAATTTATGTCAGATGCGTTTAGGCAGCTAAAAATCTGACACAAGTGTTAGTCACTTACACACATGAAAAACAAAAACGAACAAATATGTTATTACTATGTAGGTGTAGGTACCAAATAAAAGAGGACATACATTGAATATTTATATATTTCCTTACATATAAACATTAAAAATAACATTCACTTAAATTACATTTTAAAGGTAGACAACTAAATTAATAGACCTCACTATTTGCGCACTATTGTAGCCACTAAAATCGACTAGTTTAATACTACTCTGAATGAATTCACACGGGTATCATTAACAGAGGTGGGATATTCGGGCGCTTATTTGCCTTAACTTCCCGCGGTACATAACACAGCGTTGTACAACCACCAACCTGATAAAAATAAATATCAATATCTGATAACGCAACTTTGTTATTATGGTTATATATGGCTATAAAAAGGGCCGTTGAAAGTACGTAAGCAGTATTCAATCAAAATATTATTATTTCTTCGCAATGAGTTCTAAAAAAATTATGAAATAGGAAACATTTTTAAAAAGCCAGCACTAGGTACTTATAGTAACAACATGTACAACTAAACTGTACCTAGCATCTAGATAAACCATAGTAGAAAAGTTGAAGTAAGGGAGATCGATACTTACTTTTATCAGGTTAGTGGTTGTATCAACGCTGTGTTATGTGCCGCGGGAAATTTAGGCAAATAAGCACCCGATTATCCGATCACTGATCATTAATGATAAATTGTAATGGTAATGTACTATCGCATTAGGTGTCAATCTGTAATGATATGTACCGTTATATTGATTAATAAAAAGAAAAAAATGAAATTTTTAATCTGTGCTTTGGGCAGTTCCATAGTATGAAGTTCCTGATTATTCCGCTATTTGGCGAGGTCTACTAACACAGTTGTAGACCTTTACATTAGACAGCCGCGTCGCAGAAAATATACACAAATGCGACATAATAAAAAAAGCCGTACGTATATGTATAATTTTGATTTTAACACTTTCCGAGACACTTCCGGCTATAGAATTTAGAATTCATACATTTATTTAGACGTACTGTGCTACTTATCCATATCCATATCCATGCTGGTCTAGTAGAAAAGAATAAACATAAATCTTATAATAAGCTTCTTTTCCCGCGCAGATCGTAAAATCCGATCGAGGGCATGGGCGTTACATGAAATAGGATCATATCAATATTACGCTCAATTTGACGACCTCCGTGACGTAGTGGTCACCATGCTAGTCCGCCACCCAGAGGTTCCAGGTTCGATCCCCGGCCAGGGCAAGTTGGAAAATGGCCTTTTTCAAATTGCTCTGGGTCTTGGAAGTTTATCTATATATGTATTTGTTATAAAGTATAGTATCGTTGAGTTGTATCCCGTAACACAAGTCCTCGAACTTTGGTAGTAGCTCAATCAGTGTAATTTGTCCCTATATATTTATTTATTTATTACACAAACATAAACGTTTGTACAGAAGAAAAGGTTATCGTTATGTTATGGACTGTACATGTCCTGTCCAGTTGTTAATCCGTCCACCTGAGAATCTGTCCACTTGCTACGGAGGACAAAAGTCAGCATCATGCTAATAGAAGATGCTGCTAGCAACGCATCACTATTTTGATGCCACCATCACGCTAAAAGTGGCCTTTGGATTTTACGGACCTGACTGTACCTAAACCGTCAGTGAAAAAGACGTGAAAGTGCATCTGTACCCAGTTGTGCCCTGGAAGGTGTTAAATAACGAGTCTTGGATCAGCCGAAACGAGTGCGTAACAAAACATTTTTTTTTTTAATATAATATGTAAAAAAAAAACCCTGTCCGATCCTTGTAGGAGCAACTCAGACCGTCAATGCGAACAACTTTTCCTTTTGTATCAATGCTTGAAACTCGAAGAAAAAATCGACATTTTCATACAAATTGCCGGGCCGGCCGAACACTTTTGTATGAAAATGTCGAATTTGTTTTCGAGTTTCAAGCATTGGTCCCATAGGAAAAGTTGTTCATATTGACGGTCTGAGTTGCTCCTACAAGGATCGGATAGGGTTTTTGTTACATATTGTAAAATAGACAGACAACAAAAATGGAACAAGAAAACAAGTTGGTCCACATTTGATACTAACATTAAATAAAATTACCTGTAATTATATAAGGTCTTATAAAATATACTAGAACTATTTTATGTACATATTCAGTCTATGAAATTGATCAACTTTTCATTAGGAACATACATCGAAACAAGTTTATTATACTGGCAAATTAAAAAAAAAGCACGACTTTAAGCGTTCACCTCCCACAAATTTTAATTTCTATCAAACATAGCTAAGAACCACCTCGATTAAGTTGGCTTTCAAACAAAAAAACTGCATCATAATCGGTCATTTAATTAGGAGCTACGATGCCACAGACAGACACAAACGCGTCAAACTTATAACACCTCTCTTTTTGCGTCAGGGGTTAAAAAAGAATTTAACAGAAATAAAATCATCATTAAAAATTGAAAAAAAAAAATTATAAAACAGGATCATCTGATCACACGCACAATGTTCCTTAGGAAAAGTAAGCTAATTTCATGAATTGAATAAGACCTTAGAACAGTTTCAGTATTGTTACGAAACTGGGGTTCGAGTTTGAAGTAAGGGTTTTAACTCATCTGTCAGCACTGAACAGCACTTTCTTACGCTGCTATATATGTGAGAAATGGCGACGGAACGCCACGGAACCGGCCATGCTGATGCGTTCCGTCGCTCTCTCTCGCTCTAGCAAACGACGGTTCTGAGCGACAGAAAAGGATAGCAAAATGCAAAAGTTCCATTCCGTGCTGACGGACGAGTCCCAACCCTAAAACACCAACACTCTTCTTGGGGAACTTATTCACTACGGAACCAAAGATTGACAACCAAACGTCTGATGTCCAAGACGTCAAGCATTCAAAATTCGTCGCTGAAGTCGTACGGGTTATTTGGATGGATTAGCCAATTAGCAAGAGTAGCAATTGTTGCCCCGAACAAAGAGAGGCTCCGCGTTTTTTTTTTATTCCAAACCACCTTCCCTTCGCTACAAAAGAGAGACAACCGGCCCATAGATAAATATCGATATCAAAATCTACAAAAAATTAAATAAATTTTAGAAACAACACTTCTTTGAGTAAATTTTACTCGAAAAAATTAATTTGTAACTATTTTTTTTTCTTTTTATACAACCTTAACTAACTTTAAATCCTAGTATAACAAAGAAATCTATGCTATATCCTCTTGATATAATTCGCTACGGGCCCCTCGCAGGGGGATTAATCCGGAACTGCGAGTTACTCGCCGATATCACTCGTTAAACACTTCTCACTGAAAGCTCACTTAGAACTCGGTTGGGGAGCCTCTTCGAGTGTCGATCAGTCGACGTCCGACGCACCTGGATAGCTAGTACTCCGTTACGCAGAGTACTAATGAACCAATCCCTAAACCACGATGGCTCAAAACCATATCGACACGAAAAAAAGAGGAAAAATTCTCCACAGTTCACGAATGTGTTTCGATGGCGGACACATCGAAGCGGCGAGTGTGTGTGTGTTAGTTTGAAGTCACCTAAAAAACCGGACAAATAACTCTAGACTTCATTTGATAAGTCATACGGCCTGTTTTCGCTTGCAACATCTTGACGTTTGTCTCTGGACTCCAGCTCGCGAACTGTCTACGTCAATCTCGTTTGCGACAGTATGTATATGTCCCCTTTTGATTGCAAACACCACTAGTTTACGAATAATCGCGTAAGATTGTGAACTGTGTCGTACTGCTCACAATATATAAAGTATTAATTTCGTTTATAATTTTATAAACTATCGATGTTCCCAAACATACGTTAATATTAATTTACGATAGTTTATAATCTCTTTACATCAAACCGTCTAATTGTGAGCTGAAATTATACTTGAATGCGACTGGAGACTCCTTGAGCGCTGGTTCAAAACGTCATGTACCCGTGACGTAACATTTGTTAGTCGCCAATCGTCAACAACAGTGGATTGTTTTTTGGGGTTTTTATCATTTTCGAGTGAAAAATAACACTTTATTATTATAGTGTTATTAAGTAAAATTTTACTGCGATTTAAAAAAACAAACGAAGTTTCAGTTAAGTCCTCGAGAACGAGCTACCGTCAAGACCGACCAATGAGGGACGACTTACAATTTTACGAGTGATTACACCAGAGAGATTGTAAACCCTGTGTGCCTGTGTGTTCATTCACAATATAACGGTTCAACGTGGAGATTATAATCTATCGTAAATTAATTCGTTATATTGTGAGCAGTACGATTAGGTTCGACAGTTTATAATGTCGAGCGATTGTTTATAAATTATCGGTGTTACAATAATACGGTGACATATTAAGTAGACCTTATAAGTATGTAAATTTTTTCTCAACAAAAATGCAATCATTCCTCATAACACTAATATTAACGTATTAGTTGGAAGTAGTTTGTCACATTACTTTCTGCCGCCATCTGACGTCACTACGTCAGGTCCAATAAGCTGCTGTTATTGGATACATTGTCAACTGATGGTCCAATGACAACACTCGACTGGACCTGACGTCACTGTGTTACCATCAGGTGTCACATATTTTTGGAAACCCTCATTAGTTATAACGACCAGGCTGGCAATAAAAGATGGCCGTTTATATTTAACACTCGCTGTTTTCATGCTGCGTTGCCCATGTTTAGAATATACGTATAGCCTGTTACTTGCTGATGACTTCCTGCAGCTGATATGATGGTGATGATGATATTAGATGCTATAAGCTCTGTCTACTCAGTAAAAGTTGACCGGCAATATGACAAACGACGACCAACCAATATTTTGCACCGTATATACAAATTATTATTAACAATTTAATATATTAAACATAAAGTCTTATACGAAACTAAGCTATATTCGACGTCAGTCAAATGTATATCTCATGTCTATGTTCTGAAAGAACGTGACCAGACTTTTTTACATTTTAAATCATTACCATCAAAGCATATATAAAGATATATATCTATTTTTATACAATAACAAAATTGGCAATTTTAATCTAGCACGTAATTAATCTACCAAAAATAGTGTATTTGCTTCTATATATCCAACATAAATGTTTTTTTATAAAGTTAAATCCTTTCACAGCGAATGTCGGATTTATCCGACAAACATTGTCGTGCCCATTCCGCGAACGTCGGATATTTCCGACACAATAAATACTCGTATTGCACATAACTTAAGTATCCACATCCCTTTTTGGTTGTAGGTATTTATTTTAGATTTCATACCCCTCGCGCTGGGGGCACGACAACTGATATAAAGCCTCGCGGTAAAAGCGTTTCAGGACATTTTAATCATACTGAACAATGAAACTGAAAACTTGTTCAAAATTATGGACTGAATTGGCACTTAACATATTTTAACTTCAGTAAAAGGGACCTTATACAATATGTAACAAAAACCCTGTCCGATTCTTGTAGGTGCAACTCAGACCGTCAATATGAACAACTTTTCCTATGGGACCAATGCGTGAAACTCGAAAAAAAAAGTCGACATTTTCATACATACAGTTCGGCCGGCCCAGCAATTTGTATGATGAAAATGTCGATTTTTTCCTTTGAGTTTCAAGCATTATTCCCATAGGAAAAGTAGTTCACATTCGGTCTGAGTTGCTACTACAAGGATCGGGCAGGGTTTTTGTTACATATTGTAATGTATAGAATATAGCCCACTTCATAGAAAGCAGATCAACATATGGACTGAACTTGCTACAAAATTCAATAACTTAGAATGTATATATCCCAACTCGAATCCGAAACCTCTCTCAACTTCTATACATCGATAAATACAGTTGTTCATAATACATAGTTGTTCATAACACAGCTCACTGGCACTCCTTGAGCACCTGCAGCGACTTCCTGAACAACTCTTGCTGCGCGCGCGCGTGTTTGATCTCTAGTTCCGCCAGATCGATTAAACTGTGGACGAAAAGATCACAAATATGATTAAAGATCGTAAAAAAAATCTTTTTGCCCATCTTATTCAAAAATAGGTTATTATTTAAGAAAACAAACTTTTATCGAAATCAATGCGCTTATAAGTTTAAAGTGCTCCTCAAGAGGAACCTAACGAGCCCAAACTCGATGGGGTTGCATCGTTTCATTACAGAGTTTCTATGGCCACCTTCCGGCTCCGTCATCAGATCAGCTCCATGTAATTATAACATTTCACTGTCACGCGATTTATGGGTGCAAAATTTCAGCTCAATCGGAAACCGGGAGGTAGGTCAAATTTAACTGAAAAGATTTGATTACAGACAAACAGACAACGAGACAGGTGAAACTAAATAAAAGCTCGTAAAAATTACAAACCTATTTTAGTTACATATTTTAACTAAAATTCTTAAAAGCCTTCTTAAATTAAATTGTCTATATCCACCGGACTTCAATAACTTGTCATTTGTGAAAATTGGATAAGCAGTTTGGATGTTATGATGGAACAGACACACCCACATATATTACTTACATACATAAACTGCTAAAATTATTACACTGTCTTTTGGTTTAGCCGAATTCAAGTATAATAAAACCAGCCAAGTGTTCGCTTTGAGTTCACGGGACTAAAAAGTCTAAAAACCTAATTTTCTATTGAATTTGTATGAAATTTTACTTTTCCGAGTAGATTTTATAAGTTGATTGACTATTACTCTTTATTTGTAAACCCTACTTAGCGCTGATAGTTCTCCTTTATTACTCCCACTTTACAGGTACAGGAGCTACCCCAAAAAAAAAATTCTTTCGATTTTATTTTACCACTTTGACGCTATGATTAATATATCTATGCATACCCATGCCAAATGACAGCTTTCTACTACTTATATTCTCTGAATAGAACCGCGGACAGACTGACAAATATGGTGAAACTACACGGGTTCCTTGTTTACAATGGAACCCTAAAAAGGAGTAAAAATGTTCCACGATTTTGTAGGTTCTATTAGTTACCTTAAGAGTGAACTAGTCGATACTTTTTCTATACAAATTTCGGAGGGGATTTCCTCCACTGTTTGACATTGTACATTCAAAGTTTAACATGATATTGTTTTGTCTCATTATACATTTTGTCTGTATGGATACAGAATAGTAAAATAAAAAGGCATTAAAAAGTTATGAGCCATCAAAGATTTATTTTTATGACAACCTTTGCAAGCGCAACGTAGGTCACCCACCTGCTAGATGGTCAAATGACCTGAGCAAGGATGCAGGAAGGCGCTGGATGCAGGCCGCTTCCAATCGGTCGTTTTGGAAATCCTTGGTCCCGAGGCCTATGTCCAGCAGTGGACTCCCTGTGGCTGCTATAATGATGATGATTGTTAGTTACCTTGATTATTATAGCGGTTTAGCTAAAAACGCTTACCTCTTCTTAAAAGCGGCTACTCTCCGTGTGCGGAAGTCGAGCAGCTCCTCTCTTGCTCGAGCGGAAAGTTGCTCAAAACGAGCACACGCGTCTGCTTGTGCTTGCTCCGCCTGAAAAAAAGTCATTTCACAATATGTCGAAAGGGTGCGCTTGGATACTGGTGCACAATTAAGATTGGATCTCACTTGTCAGTACGGAGCAGCACTTTTCTATGCTGCTATCCTTTTCTGTCGCTCAGAACCGTTATTGGATAAAGCGAGAGAGCGACGGAACACTATAGCACGACCGGTGCAATAGCGTACCGACGCTCTCTCTCGCTCTGGCAAATGACGGTTCTTAGCGACAGAAAAGGATAGCAGCATAGAAAAGTGCTGACAAGAGATATACAACTCTTAGGGTCAGTTCAGACAGAGGAAAAATTAATTAACTCAATTGAAAATAAGACCGTAATACCATAGCCTAAAGTGTATAAAATGTTCGCTCTCTCCCGCGCACCCCGCGAGCGCGGCTGGTCATTGATCTTCAACGCCACATCATTTGATGGTAGTCGTTAAGCTGTATTAAATGTCTTTTCAATTTAAATCTTGAATCCTGAATCTTAGAATCTTTAGGTAGCTTGAAAAATGTGACTAATCAATCACACACAAACACAAAAGATAAAGAATTCTGAAATATTCTTTCATTATTGATTTCGACAATACATCAATAACTACACTACATAGGTTTACACATAATATGCATTATACAACAGTCTAGCTAATAAGTCTAGAAACTAAACTTGTTAAAAGTGCCAACTCTTTAACAACCCAGCAACCCTTCGACCGATTTCGCTATTATTCGGAATTGAAATTTCTGTTACTAGTTAAGTTCCGACTAAGGTTTTGATCTCAATAAGGGTTTCCAAAAAATGGGCGACCAGATGGCAGCACACCGAACCTGTCAACCGATGGTTCAATGACATCAGTCGATTGGACGTGTCGTCACTGTGACAACAGATGGCAGCACAGTGATGTCATGTCCAATCGACTGTTGTCATTGGACCATCAGTTGACAGGTCCTTTTGCTGCGTCAAATGTGTCCAATGACAGCAGCTTATTGGACCTGCCGTCACTGTGCTGCCATCTGGTGTCACATATTTTTGAAAAACCTCATTGTCAGCACGGAACAGCATTTTTCTATGCTGTTTGTTGAGAATAAATGATTATTATTATTATTATTATTATGCTGCTATCCTTTTCTGACGCTCAGAACCGTTATTTGCCAGAGCGAGAGTGAGCAACGGAACGCTATAGCACGGCCGGTGCTATATAAAACGCTCCGTCGCTCTCTCTCGCTCTGACATAATATCGACAATATCGATAGTATTTTTAGTTATCAATAGTATTGCTCTAAAACCGCTATCGATACTATCAACACTATCGTCAGGCTTATCGATTGTAAAACTATCGATTTCTCGCCAACACTAGTGGTTACTACTAAACCGACAAATACATGCCCTATGTATTTCTAGACTCATTCGCCGGACTGTAAAGAAGCGTGCTTTACCTCTTGGACTTCCAACGGCTGGTGAGAGCACAACAAACGTGTGGACATTAAAACACAGACACGTTCATAATACAATTACAGTTTTCAAAAATATGCGACACCAGATGGCAGCACAGTGACGTCAGGTCCAGTCGACTGTTGTCATTGGACCGTCAGCTGACAGGTTCTTTTGCTCCGTCAAATGTATCCAATAACAGCAGCTTGTTGGACCTGACGTCACTGTGCTGTCATCTGATGTCCCGCATTTTTTAAAACCCTCATAACGTTTAGTAAAGATCGACAACGTTGTTTGTAGACCATGACGTATTGCGTAAAAATCAGGCACTAACTTCACTTAGCAAATTATAATAAAATTTTTAACAAAAAATCAACCGACTGTATTTTCTTTCAGGAGTGTTTAGTATTCTACTAAATTTAAAAATGTATGGCTGTCTCGCTCTCACTCTCTTCCGTCCGTGCGTTTCATGACGCCTACATTGTATCCGTGTATTTTGATTGTCAAAAATATAATAAAAGTGCAAATCGTTGTAAAAAACAGTGCTAAATAGTAGTGGTGAAAATATATAGTGTGTTTGAGTAAAACAGTCACTCTACATGTCCAATACATAACAAGGAGTTTCTCTCATATCTCCAAGAATCTTCATCATAATATTTTCACCAAATTAATGTAGAACCAAGTAGGTACAAAGTCTTTCAAGTAAAAAAAGAATCATCAAAAATCGGTTCATAAATGGCGAGTTATCGCGTAACTTTACACAAAAACCAAGGGTCGAATTAACAACATCCCTATTTTTTAAAATTGGTTAAAAATGATCAGTGACGCCATCATTGCAGGTCTATAAACTCAGTTGACGATCTTTTAAAAATGTTATACAATGTGGAAGGGACATACCCGTAATAATTAAACCACGGGCTATACTAGATCACTATTATATAATGCAAAAACATCGACATTCCCATACAAATTGTCCGGGCGGCTGCAAACTTTTATAAATGGAAATATCTTTTTTTTTTGTGCTTTCGCTGTTATTTTAATTACATTATACTATAGTGATCTAGTATAGCCCGTGGTTCGATTTATTACGGGTGTGTCTCTTCCATGTTGTATAAAAAAATATTAATAGAACATTTACTGATTATAATAACACCACTTGTTGTGTTATAAAAAATAAAGTTTGAAACTTTTCATCCTTTCCTCATTATTTGGAAGGAAACACATAAAACAATAAACACTAGAAACAAAAATGCGTGAGTATCGTAGAACACTCAATTGGAAAGAAGTTTAAAAAAATTCGTGACGCAAATATCTTAAACTTTTTTATTTTCAAAAAAACATTTTAGTTGATAACTTCCTTCATTTTTGAGGTGGGTTAAAAACCTGGAATTTTGGAAATAAATCAATAAAAACAGACTTACAGCATGGACGTCCTTGTTCTTCGCCCTGGCTTTTTCCAGATTCCTGTTAGCCGCCTCGTAAGCTGCTAGACATCTGAAAAAAACCGTATTTTTGACTAGATTACTGGTAAATTACGTATCATTAAATCATGATCACACGTAACGTTAAAAAATAAGTTTGAAAATACCTAAAACTAAACTAATAACTTAAATTACTTACATATAAAGATAAGCATTGCCATATACGTGGCAATGCTGCCAGCCTTGTGGGCACGTTACAACGGGGCAGCGATTTGCCAGGGCTTTTTTCTTTATAAGTAAGTAATCCAAGAATGCACGTCTATATGGCTAATAAAAAAAATATAAAAAAAATAAGTAAAATTAAACTGCTCTGAATTAGATAGTAATTTTCAACAGAAAACAATTTCGTGACGTGAAGAAGCTATTAAAAAAATCGTACAAATACATTAAGTATTTCGAGCATAATCGTGGCAAATGCGAGTGCGCGCCTAGTTTTAGCCGGCCAGAACTAGGTGTAGCCGGTCACAGATGGATAGGTTTGATCAGGTTACTAGTTTTAGCCGGTGAAAACTAGGCGCTATATCGTCTTTTAGCCGTAACATATACACAATCACGTCTCTATCCCTAAAGAGTCAGTCAGGGCATTTTGGCTCTTGCCAGATGCAAGACTCCAAGGTCACGTTAAGAGTGAAGGTGGGCAAAGTCGAAAAAATAATTAAAATAGTGATGGGTTGCTAGCCACCAATACTCCCATTCTCCGCGGGAAGAGAAGCAGCTAGTACATTTTATGTATTTTGTTTTCTTCCAGACCTGCATGGAAGAAGCCATTTGACCATTATCACAGAATAAGAACTAGTACTCACGTACAGAAGTCTTACTCAGAAAAGAAATTCAGAGAAATATCTACTTAATGTTGTTAGCACATGGTTTAATATAACTCGCGTCAGAAATCCTCAGCTCTTCGTTTAAATACCTAGACATCCATTGCAAGCCAATTTCATTCTTATTACTCTGGACAAACGATTCATGTAACTGAATTTTCCCCTTCGAAGAATTTTTGAATTTTCCCGCGCGCATAGTAATAATGTAGGTATATTTTCAGTCACAGGCCTACCATTATACACGAATCATACATTTCATGTGCTTCTTCCAAATAAAGCACGCTAAATGAGTATCAGTCGGAAGTCATTTGACTTTCGGCCTTCTGTCAAAAGGATAAGGTTGATGTTTCACTGACCTCAATCGTCTGACTAGTACCGCTTTGGCGGCGTGTGCGTCTCTCATGTAGTAACGCAGAGTGTCCGCTAACTTCAGGTCCTGGTCCGATGCCATGCGACCTTCGATCTTCTGCAATAGGAAATACTAACTCAACGATACTATATTTTATAACAGATACATATATACATAAACATCCAAGACCCAAGACAATTTGAAAAAGGCCATTTTCCAACTTGCCCTGACCGAGGATCGAACCCGGGACCTCTGGGTGGCGGACTAGCATGGTGACCACTACGCCACGGAGGTCGTCAAAAGGAGGAGCTAATAAGGAGCTTTCGCTAACAACTATTGTCTTTTCATTGCTTTGAAGATTCGGAAATAGTTCACAAGAGGCATACTAGATGGCGCTGACAGTATCCTACATCTCGAAATTAGAGTTCCTTTGATTGGTAGCACACACCATGCCTTTCGGGAGTATCTTTCCACCAGGCATGGTGTAGCGTAACAAGTAACATATATATCAAAATAAGAAAAATAATTTCTTCTTACATACAAGTTGACCAATCAGCTGATCCGAGTTTATATGGAAAGCAATTTTTTTTTCATATTTCGATATATGTTCCTTGGGGAAAGTTGTTCAGTATCATAGACTGAATGTATCTTTAAAATAGTTACAGTATATTTTGTTATATGCAACCAATCCCAGGAACTCTGATATCGAGATTTAAGATACTGTGAGCGCCATCTCGTATGCTTCTTGTGAACTGTTTCAGTCTCTTCATTATTGTCTAGTTCTTGTATAGTAGCGTAAACGTAGTCACACTATAAACGAATAAGGGTTTTTTTTTTCAAATATGTGACATCAGATGGCAGCACAGTGAAGTCAAGTCCAACAAGCTGCTGTTATTGGATACATTTGACGGAGCAAAAGAACCTGTCAACTCAAGGTCCATGATAACAGTCGATTGTCGATTGTCACTGTGCTAACATCTGGTGTCCCATGTTTTTGAAAACCTTCATTGGCCATTGGCCAACCTAAAAATTCATGTATTCCCTGATACATGAATTTTTCGGAGTCCATTGCTGCCTCCATTTGAAATAAATTGTGTGAAGGGAAACGGAGATATCATTATAAATGTTGTCTTGATCAAACCTTTAATATCCTTCAAACTATTTTATGAACTACTGTTTACAGTTTAAAGTGAGAACGTGAAACTTTTCTACGCACATTAACCAAAAGTGGCCGTTGTTAGCATTGGGCCCCGAAAAATTCATATATCTACTAGTATAATATAGTAGTAGAGAAATCAGTCGTTTACCCTGCACTTGTCGAAAGTCTCGCTGGCTCTAGTCAAGAACCTCTCCGTGGGCGGTTGTTCCCGCGTGGCTAGTTGTGTGATGCACGACGACAGTTTTATGTGAGCGTCTGCCACTTCTGCCAACAAGAAAGGACAATAGCTTTTAAATCTTCATACCGAAAGAGAATTAGTATCCATCCCTTCTCGTGAATTGTCCTATCATCTTATTCGCCGGTTGACTGGAAGAGATTCCACTATGGTATAAGTCCGCCGTTGTCAATTTACTCTTTATGATGTTATTTTATATAATTGTGTTTTCATAGTACAATAAAGTTATAACAAACAAACAACCCTTATTAATATTATTAAAGAACTAATATGAGATGATTTAACTAAACATTTTAACAAGATTTAACTCACGTAGTGTATTTGAATTGAATTTGAATTTTATGAATTTCGAGTGTTAGGAGGAGAGGCGACCCTTTAGGCCCTATTGATTCTTATTAATAATTAAATTTTGTTTATATGATAAAAAAATGTTTTTTTTTTTTTCATATAATTACTTTTTTTTATTTATTTTTGCTGAAGTTAAAGAAGAAGAAGAAGAAGAAAGAAAGTTTCGTCCGGGTTGCACCGAATGTGGTCTCAGCGTGACTCAGCATACTTCCCGATCAAAAATTCGAAACTAACTCTCACTCTCTCATGCAATGCTAAGAAGCCCGGGGTCCGCCTTCCGACTTTTTCTTTTCACTTCGCATAACCAGTACTACACTACCTAAATAATTATACAGTCCATCTTTTATCCACCTAGTAGGGTTAGGGCTCAGCCACTGACTGTTAAAATAAATAAATAAAATAACATTTATTTGTTCAAGAGTGCATACATACTACAATATTTGTAAGAGTGAAGCCGAAAATTAAAGTAACAAAGTAAGCAGTTTGTAAAACATAACCATGCATTTTTAGAATAAATGAGTATTATTAACACTTATTATTTTTTATTTTTTATTTATTCTTTACAGAATCAACAGCACTTTACAAATATTATCATTTTATCTTATAAACTATTACTTACTGCCAATTACAGATTCACATTTTGTAATTAAAATATTTATTTGTAATAAAAATTAACTAGATACATCAGTACTTTTGTCCTATTAGAAGAATGAAAAGGTGATTAACAATATTATATATTATGGTGATAATGTTTGGCAAAGGAACCGAATTTACCTTTGTGCTTGGTGGTCATTCTGTCGACTTTGGCGACGGCCTCTTTCAGGTGCGAGTAGTACTCCTGTAGGAAGGCGGTCTCTTGTTCAAAGAAGTCGTTGACGTCACGCACCGTCGCGCCGAGGTAGATCTCGTCCGTGGTGGTTGTCATTGACCTCATCTGCAAAGAAAACATGGTTTAAGGGATCCGTACAAAAATGAAAAAACGGAACCCTCAGGGCCAGCGCACATATGGCGAAGCGCAGCGCAAAGCATTTTCACTGGCAAACTATTATCGACATTGTCCTCTTTGAAATAATATCCAAAATCTAATTACACAATACATATAGCCTAGTCGAAATTCGCCAGATGTGCGTAAGTATTGTGATGATTAATTTTGGATATTATTTCAAACAGGACAATGTCGATAATAGTTTGGCAGTAAAAATGCTCTGCGCTGCGCTTCGTCATATGTGCGCCGGTCCTTATAGGATCACTCATGCGTCTGTTTGTCCGTCCGTCTGATACAGCAATTTTGCTTTGAATCTACTAAGAATTGAATCTACTAAACCAAATCAGGTGAAATTTGGTAGGATGGTGTAATCCCATGACAGAAACACTGATGTGCAAAGTAAAAAAAAAAAGTAAGGGCCTTTTTCGGGGGACAAATAAGGAAATAAAAAAAAATGCATACCTTAATGTGTCATATATAAAATGAAAGCCCTCGTTATGAGGATCTCAAATATATTTTTGTTATTATTGTAAAATAAATAGTTTAGATTTTATTTATAAAGAAAAGAAAAATTTTCCATTTCTAGGTCTCCCAAACTACTGACAATGTTTGTTTTGACGATTAAAATGAAGTACAATGCGATACAAATAAGTTGAACAAAAATGGCGGACTTCAAAGCATTTTTGTACCTGCGCCGATAACCACCATTTTGGTTCAACCTACGTGTCCGGCACGAAAATGCTTTGACGTCCGCCATTTTTGTTCAACTTATTTGTGTCGCATTGTATCTTATTTAACTTGTTGGAAACAATAATAATAATTCTTAAACTACCGACCTAAACATATATTATAAATTACAGAGACGTTACCAGGCCGCCAATAAGGTCCATCCTGCCCCTGGGCTTGGCGCACAGGTCGTGCTCGTACTCGAGGAACACCCGCAGGTGCGAGTCGCTGCGGAACACGGGGTGCGCCGCCAGCCGCTGCAGGAACACCTCGTGCATGGCCACCGTCTTCTTGAACGTCGCCAGGTACTCGCTAAGGGGCGAAGGCACAAGTATAGACAGATAGACGATATAAGTGCGTTATGGTGGTTATAACACACGAGGCAAAATTTCAGCCCGAGCCGCAGGCGAGGGTGTAATAGAGCCGAATATGTTTAATCAATTTACGCTCGTATATCGTACGACGCTTTTCAACACTCTTGCGAGGTTTGAAAACTTTAACAAATATTGCGTTTATAACACACGCGTGTTTTAGGAGCTGCTTTATATATCTCAAACCAGTGACATTAGATTCACTTTACAAGCAAGTGTATTTTATTTTTCAACACATTTGCTTGCATTTGCAAGGTTTTAGATAAATAAAACAGCTCATAAAACACGCGTGTGTTATTAACGCAAATAGTGAAGTTATATTCTATAACCGCACGATTTGCTATTTGTATGTGTAACGCTTATATATATATTGACGTTAGCTGGAACGGGTATTGAAAGTAAAGTCCAAACCAAACTTTGATTTATTGCTTCAAGTATACACGTAATACACATACGGCAGTGCGCGCGCGACTGCCCTTTCAATCAACTTATTGTCTAGACGAAATGCGACCTTCAAATTGTTTGGTTTTCTTTTTCAGATTTCGAAAAAGCCCGCCGCGCGCTGATTTTAAAGAGTAAAACGGCGGGAAAGCAACAGTGTGCAATCACAGTTTAAAAAAAAATCAGCTTATTAATTATTTTTCATCATAAGTGTGTTGAAAAACGTCGTACGATATACGTGCGTATATTGGTTAAGCACACTCTTGTGTGTTATAACCACCATAAGGGTTGGATCTCATTTTTCAGCACGGAGCAGCACTTTTTTATGCTGCTATCCTTTTCTGTCGCTCAGAACCGTCATCTGCCAGAGCGAGAGAGCGACGGAACGCTATCGCACCGGCCGTGCGATAGCATGTTATAGCATTCTGCGCTCCTTTTCATCGTCCTTTGAAATTGAGGCACGGGCCCCGGCTACTATCTAAATATACTATCTAAAACAAAATATCAAGTGGGCCATTTTTTGTTTCATTTAGCCATTTTTCATATCATATCATATCATAGTTGGGCAAAAGCCTCCCCTTTTTGTTTCTAATTACTTTCCGTCCTCCCTTCCTAACTCTAATTAAAAACTGGCCAAGTGCGAGTCGGACTCGCGCACGAAAGGTTCTGTACCATTATCTACTAAAAATCACGTTTGTATGGAAGCCCCACAAAAATATTTATTTTATTCTGTTTTTAGTATTTGTCGTTAAAGCGGCAACAGAAATACATCATCTGTGCAAATTTCAGCTGTCTAGCTATCACGATTCATGAGATACACCCTGGTGACAGACAGAGGGACGGCCGGACGGACGGACAGCGAAATCTTAGTAATAGGGTCCCGTTTTTACCCTTTGGGTACGGAAACCTGAGAACTATCTAAATTCAATAGGCACTGACTCTTCCAGCTCCTCCTTCATCTTGAGGAACTCCTCGCGGGTCAACGCCCCCTCGCCCTCGCCCAGGCGCTGCAGTTTCTCCCGAGACGCGTCGAAGTCCGGCCTGGGAGGCGCCGGTGGTATCTGATGGAGAAGAAACAAAATGTACTGCAACTATGGCTTAAGTTATTTAAAAAACGAACAGACCGTTTCAAAATCCAACCTTTAAGGTGATATTGTTTAGGGTCACGGGACTTGTCTCTGTAAAAAGTTGGGTAAAATATATTTTATTTTATTAAGCCCTTCAACTAGATTATCTAAAAATAAAGGACATATATTTTTTCGTTTAGCTAAGTAAAAAAAATCACAAGGATACAGCGCTTTCGAAGTTTCGGAGTGTTGGTGATTTGACCTTTGGTTGAAAAGTCGTAGCTGATCGTGACGTCATGCGAAATTTAAATGCTCTGAATCGTCGTCATTATTTGCTAGACAGAGAAAAGAAAAAATACGTATGCTATACTATTTAACAATGTTTTAGTCTACATCCCTATTGGATGAATCTTAAATAAAGCGTCCATTATTTTTGAAAAAATCAAATGGCATCTGTAATAAGAATACTGACCCAGCATCATCCATAACATAAAACTGCAAAATATAGGAGGGATTGTATAAAAGCATATTGGCAAACATTTAAATACTCACAATGTAGCCAGCATACTCTTCATTCTCCTCGTATCTGTCGTGGAGCCAGACAAACTCCTCGTGTTGTCGCACCACAATGAACTCCGATTTCTGGAACTCTGGCAGGGTTGTTTTCGTGTGGACGGTGAACTTTACCTTCTCCTTCTCACTCAGAGCATCTGAGATATCAACCTGTCCAGAAGAGAATAAAGAGTAAGATTCTAATTTTTTTCCCCTTAATATTATATATGTTAAATAGAAGTGTGTTTGTTTATACATCCTTTACTTGAGTTATAGGGTACATTTTATCCTGGTACAAGGCAGGCACACTCCGCAGTTTAGGCACGAAGCTACGAGTACATGGCGCTCGGGAATATGCATTAAAAAAATATATGTTATCTAACCAGTTTATCCATAAATATTCAAAAGAAAGCATTAACAGAGGAAACGGAATAAAAATTAGGTTAGAAAAACGAACGAGATATAACGACTTTACGAAAATATGTCTATCTCACTCGGAAAAACGCTATTTTCTATGGAAAATGTAGATGATGTGACGTTTGACGTCACCACTCTATAGAAACACATCTTCGTCGCTGATTTAGATATTTTATAAATTCTTCATATTTGTTTGCTTTGGTTAATAAGGATTTTATTAAGCAAATAAACAAATAGTGCATATTCCCTATTAAATGCAGCTTATTCACAAAGATAAAAATTTAAATCTACAACCATACTCAAATAAACGGATATGAACTCTCGCAACATTGACATAAGGTACATTTTGGCTCGTAATGAGCGCACTGACGCTCACTAGGCTAGTAAGTCCAAGGTCGTTTGCTGGAAATGGATCCTTAGTATGCTCTAACTAGGTTTAATTTTGCATCTTTTCAATTCAACAGTGTTTGTTCTGTACCTTGCTACAACAAAATTATTGCGTTTGGGATAGGGTTCGTGAGGGCAGAGCTAATATGAAATAAAATTTCCTAAACATATGTATGAATGCAGACTAGGTCCAGTATTGCTTTTATTATATTTATTTAATTCCTCACAACATCGTAAATCGTACCAATAAGCTGTTGTCCACAAGTGACACATTCTCACTGGGCTTCTTCTTGTCCACCTTGGAGTCTCCGGCAGCAGGGGACTGCACCGGCGGCGCAGACAGGGGGTCATGGTTGGTCTCTTCTACGCAGTCCTGGAATAAAACAATCATCGTTGACAGCTCTCTGAAACCCACTGTTAGGAAAAACCTTAATTGTCTGCACCAATATAGAATACACAGTCTGAGGTCTAGTTCGTAGATACTGTTGCCGGATGAAGGAAGGAACTTATCTTAATATTGGCAGAAAATATTGCACTTCATAGAAAATCACTGTCATTTTTCTTATCAGAAAAATTATGCACCTAAGGGCTAAGACAGACGGGCAATAGTGTGCCACAGTTTGTAGCCCTATTTGCCACCAGTCGCAAACTGATGCATAACCTGTCATACCCTACGGTTACGACACGCCTTCCAGGGCCCCTTGCACACTTAGAGTTGTAAGCTGTGTGTTGTCAGGTGTAAGGCACGAAACATAGAAAGTGCTCCAGGGGCGCGCCCCGTGCGCTGCAATTCAGGTGCTTAGTTAAATTATATGGAATAGTATGTAACGCAAAACATAGCAAGCATCCGAGTCGCCACATAGCGCCCAGTGTTCTTGCTATGTTTTGTGCCTTTGTTTCATAATGAAAATTACTTCCTGACAAGATCCACCACAAAATCATAAAATGTCATGTCCATTGTTTTACTATTGTCTGGTATTGTCAGATTTCAACAGTTTAATGGTAAATCACTGGAATAGACTACCAGAAGAAGTGGTCTCTGCGTCTTCTAGAAATGCATTTAGAAACAGATCAATAAGTGCATAAGGACAAATAAAGTATTGTTAATAAATTAATGATGTGTGAAAAGACTTTATGCACTCTCAGCACTGTGTGAAATAGACATATCAGCTACAAGTTGCTCATCTATAATAAATAAACAAATAATTTGTGACACAATTGGGTATTTTCCTTGGTAAAAAATACATTATTTTGTACTGATAAGAAGAAATAAATTACTAAATAAACTTTATTATTGTATAATAAATGTTACTTTATGAAAATAAGAAAATAAAATGTCGCAAAATAATATCACTTGTCTTTGAACACATTCATTAACCTCTCAACCTTTAAGAGCGTGACATCATAAAAGAAATTTAACACGATAGGTAATTTAAAAAAAATGGCGACGTAAATAATTCCTTTCACAAAAAAAAATATTTCTCTATTTTCAAACCATAGTTTATTATTCTGTAAACGACAATGTACTGATTGATATATTTCCTATCTATTAGACATAAAAATAAATTTTAGACCTAAACTTTATATCATGTTCAACAAGTTCAAAATGCACAAACCATGTTTATAGTTCAGATTTCAATAAACAAATGTGTTATTGGCAGGATAACAAAGAAATGAATGAACACTCAAACAAATACTTAAGAATAAGGGCCTGTGCTATCTAATTGTGTGAACATTTTGACAAATGAGCTTGAGATGTAAACAAAAACCTCCACTGAATGATCATAAAAAACTCGGGTCTGTGAAGGCATTCTTATTATAAGTATGAATTTGGTCCTTAGCTCTATTCAAATAAAGACCAAAATGGCTTGCTTTGAAAAAATGTTAGGGGAATTTACTGCGCCTTATATCATAGTTTTTACGATTTATGTCTTACATGGACTTACCTAAATAGAATCATTATAAGCAGAATAATCACTTTTCTATAAAAAGTTACTATTTATAGACTATCAATATTGGTGCGTTCTGGATGTAGGAAATTTAATAAAGAACATATATCATTAAACTTCTTTATACTAAAGTAGTCTTTAACTAACTTAAAATAAGGTTCAAACTCAAGTGGGAGAGCGTGGTAACCGGCTACCGCTTGGGGTCCGGCGGAATGGCGCCATTACATTCCGCGCAGTAACTGGCTACCGTTTGGGGACTGAGGTTAATCGTGATTTTAGAATTATTATTGCAGAAAAACTGATAATAAGAGTGTTATTTGACTCCAAGAAACTATGACGTCATCTGCCTGTATATCATACAAATTCCATAGAAAATATTTGTTTTGACGTTTAGAAAAAAGTATCTGATTTGACTTGTTGGAAAATAGCAGATTTTCATGTTGCCTACAGGCATCAAATATAGCATTTGGTAACAGCTTTTTTCTAGACCTATGAGTTTGATATATCTTAGAGGACCAATGTGTGAACCACATCAAGGGTTTTATATAAAGGGGTACTTTGCTGGGCTATTGAGCTCCAAGTAATGGAATTAATCTCAGGTCTTGGCATAAGTTATAGTCAGTAAACAAGTATTTATCAATGAGATAAAATTGACTTAAAGGACAAACCATTTAAGCGCATCCAAATAATGATGAAACACACAAAAATCATACAACCTTGAATCAATGAAAAACTTAATTGGAACTTATGAATGCATTTTTAACACGTCACGTCACGACGTGTTATCATGCGCAGCAATACGAAATTAGGATAAAGATACAAAGAAGGCGACCGGGACGCCTTGACGATATAGTTTATGAATCACTATCAAGAGATACACAACAATAATAGGCTTTTATCACGACGTTAGGTTGTAGATTCGGTGACGCCCCCCGGTCATCGAAAAGAACATGAGCAATAGGTAATAACTACAGATTATGGTGTGTGGACACAACTTACCATCATTTTGATGTTGTTGCGATCAACGAACTTTCAAAAGAGATAAATTGATAAGATTTCTATTAATTTTTATAATTTTAGACAAAGCAAGCGGATGCCACAGTGACGATTTCTTTTTGACAATTTTGACATAAGTATTAAGTTTGACAATGGTTTGACAGACTTCAAGGAAGGGGGCGTATGTTGACAAGGTTGATGACAGTGACATCTTTATGAGAGACAGTGTTGCCTTAGATTAAAATAAAGTTTCTTCTAAAGACCCTTTAGTATTTTACCCACCCAACTACAAAGGAAGGGTATGTTATGCATTTGAAAGTCTTCGTTAATACAATAAACACGTTACTTGTGTGTTGACAGTCTTACAACTTGCAGTCTTTCTTTCCACTTAGGAGAACTAAACTCCATTTGTTACAATTTGACATACATATTATATTTCATCGCTTGTTTCCCATGGAGATAAGCAGTAGACAACGTTTTTAATTATTATAAGCTTTTATTTTATTTGCCGACTAAGCAGAAATTTTGCACACATACGTATAGTAGCGTTACATTACAATGCAACATTATGATGACATGGAGCTGTTCTCATGATGGAGTTGGAAAGTGGCCATAGGAAGTTTGTAATGAAATGAAGCAAGTCGCAACCCCATCGAGATTGGGCTCGTTTAATTCGTCTTGAGGAGCACTTGAAACTTTTAAGCTGATTGTTTTACATAAAAGTTTGTTTAAAAATATACTGACTACACGTATAAATCACCTACTGTACTGGCCTTTCAATCTTACCTACTGGCCTTTCAATCAGACTCTGAAAATCTGCAAATTATAAGTCCTCCGATACGTGTATCTGTCTGCCAGCTGTCTAAACTTTGTGTGTCGTTATCTTGCGAAGATTTAGAATATACAAGTAGTGTTGCCTTGTCTGCATTCGAAACTACTTGTAATGGGTTGGTGGGCTGATTTAATTCGGTTTTCTAAAAATGTTGAACTTTTGTTTTTATGTTTGTCAAGTTACTGTCGTAGTTAAAGATATAGGAGGTAAACATTTTTTTTTTTGCTCTTTGGGTCGAACCACTCGTTGCTCGTTGCCAATAAGTCACATACGATCATTTAAAAAATGCGCCCGTTTGGAAGCGCGCTCGCCTAAACCATTCGTAATGTGACAAGTTATTTCAAAAATACGTCCCCTGAATACACTACTGATATTTATTTATAAACTTAATTAAATAGGTTTTTTATCATTTTTAGGGTTCCGTAGTAAACAAGGAACCCTTATAGTTTCACCATGTCTGTGTGTCTGTCTACAGTTTTACTCAGCGACTATAAGTACTAGAAAGCTGTGATTTGGCATGGGTATGTATATTAACTATGTGATAAAAGTGGTAGAAAAAGAATACAGAAAAAAAAATTTAGGGTAGCTCGCGTACAAGTAAAGTGAAAAGTATATTCATATGTGGGGTATTGTTGAATAGGTCTTTAAAAATATTTTGAGCTTAACATCGTTTTTCAATTAAGGGATCCGTTTTTTAAAATAATTGGTTTTAAAGTGAATATTTTTGTTAGAGTCAAGTGTCCCCCCCATCTATCTGCTAAACGGTTATATATGGACACGTGAAAAAATTCACAGCTATAGTAATAGGTTGGGGAAAAAGTCTTTTCGCATTTTATATGAAAATTCAAAACATTTTTTAATATAATTTATTTACATTTAACTAAAGTATGTAGGCACCATTTTGTTCGATAACTTTTTCCCATTTTAAAGGTAGGGACATGATCCCATTGCTATAGAAATTTTGGGGCTTCTGATCAAAAAACTGCGTCAAATAGTTTTGGCAGTCCTCTCGTGATGTTAACCTGACACTGCCTAAAGAATTCTGAAGAGACCGAAACAGGTGGAAATCTAAAGGTGCCAGGTCAGGACTATACGGCGGATGCATTAACACCTCCCAGCCAAACTGTCTTAATTTTTGCTGAGTAGTTAAAGATGTGTGAGGTCTAGCGTTATCATGATGAAAAACCACACCCCTTCTGTTGATTAATTCCGGCCGCTTTCTCTCAACTTCTTGCTTTAATCTTGTCAGTGGTTCGCAGTAGAGTTCTGAATCGATGGTCCTGCCTGGTGGTAACAGCTCATTATGAATAATGCCCTTCCAATTCCACCACACACACAGCATCACTTTGTTGCGAGTTAACCCGGGTTTCGCCACAGTCTGTGAAGCCTGACCGCTCTTTGACCATGACCTTTTTCGCACGTTCTTGTCGTACGTTATCCACTTTTCATCACCAGTTATCAATTTCTTCAAAAATGGTTCGGTCTCATTACGTCGTAATAAAGAATCACAAATGAGTACACGGTTCATTAGTTTCTTTGAGAGAGCTCGTGAGGTACCCAAAAGACGAGCTTTTTTGTGTAACCTGTTTTTTTCAAATGCCC
Organism: Acrobasis suavella; assembly: GCA_943193695.1. NCBI lineage: Eukaryota > Metazoa > Arthropoda > Insecta > Lepidoptera > Pyralidae > Acrobasis > Acrobasis suavella. The sequence goes on along the minus strand of OW971957.1, from coordinate 4,800,377 downwards.
CTAAACTGTTTTGTGGACAACTCCTAGTTCTTCAGCTACGTCGTAACTACTGATATGCCGATCTTGCTCCACTTTTTCAAAAATAGCATCCATTTTATCCGTAACAGGGCGACCAGAGCGACGTGCATCTTTGACATCAAAATTTCCGGATTGAAAACGCTTAAACCAAATTTGTGCTACTCTCACAGACACTGCACTAGGTCCATAAACATCGCAAATTTTTTTCGCGGCTTGCGTTGCCTTTTTACCTTTTTGGTAGTAAAATTTTAAAATGTATCTAATTTCTTCATTAGATTCACTCATCTTGACGGTAAGAAAAACAAATGAAAATCACGCATTTTCCTAATTTGAATTTGGAATTATCTGCTTTAAAATTTAAATGATACCAAAACCAGCCAAGTACAAATAGTAGGTATAGCCAAAGTGGTTTTATTACAAGTTCATACATACTATATGCGAAAAGACTTTTTCCCCAACCTAATATATACAACGAACTTTAAAGGAAAACTATCAGAGCTAAGTAGGATTTATAAATTAAAAAGTTATAGGCGATCATCTTATAAAATGTACTCGGAAAAGGAAAATTTTTTACAAATTCAATAGAAAATTAGTTTTTAGACGTTTTTAGTGGCATGAACTCGTTCTTAGTGGCATTAACTAAAAGTTGGCATTCGTCACAACGGAACCCTTCAATGCGCGTGGCCCGACACGCACTTGGCCAATTATTATTTTATAAAAAAACTTTCAATGGTCTTCAGCAAAACAGTTTATGACGTGTTTTCCATGAAAGAATCCCTCATACCGTTTACAAAATTACTATGTACACTGAGTGTATAAAAAAACACATTAAAGGTTGAACTAGTCGCGTACGCGGAATTCACAGGTGGGCGCGGACAAAAAGCATGCTGTCTCACCTAACAATATGTTCAGGGCATGCATGATAATTCATAGTTAACCGAACGCTTAAAAAATACGTATAAAGTCCTTTGGGAAAAGTGGTTTTATACAAAAACTCCTGCATTTATCAATCTTCAATCTAAATATATTTATATAAATATATATAACTCAAAGGTGACTGACTGACTGACATAGTGATCTATCAACGCACAGCCCAAACCACTGGACGGATCGGGCTGAAATTTGGCATGCAGGTAGATGTTATAACGTAGGCATCCGCTAAGAAAGGATTTTGATCAATCCTACCCCCAAGGGGATAAAATAGGGGATGAAAGTTTGTATGAAACTTTGTAAATTTTAAACCGATCGGGCTGAGACTTTGCATGCATAAAGCTACTATGACGTAGGCATCCCTAAGAAAGGATTTTGATAAATTACATCCCTACGCGAGCAAAGCCGCGAGCAAAAGCTAGTTACAAATAAAGTTTATCAAAATTTTCCATAATTAAACCGTGTCGGTGCCGACTTTGTTTTGGAGATTTTACACTTCTTTAATTACTTATTTATGCCAAAAGTTGCATAAAAATAAGCAAAAAGAAAAAAAGAATCTTTGATGGCTCATAACTTTTTAATGGGTTTTTATTTTACAATTCTGTATCCATACAGACAACACTTATAATGAGACAAACGATATCATGTAACATGTTAAACTTTGGAACTGAATCCCCAACGAAATTTGTATAGTCTTAGTAGGGCTTTCGACCTGGTTAATGAATATGAATTACTTTGGGAGAAGCTTGCTGAGTCTAATGTGCCTAAAGTTACTGTGGATCTGTTGAGATACTGGTATGAGAATCAAACCAACCACGTGAAATGGGGCGACAGCGCTTCTAACGATTACAGGTTAGAGTGTGGTGTCCGTCAGGGAGGGTTGATCTCTCCGGACCTTTTCAGTCTGTACGTGAACGACCTGATTGAGGAACTGAGGAGTAGCAAAGTCGGTTATCATATTGGCACTTTGTGTGTAAATAATGTCCATTATGCTGATGACAGGGTACTTCTTAGACCTTCTATCAGTGGTTTGAGAAAGCTTCTGCACCTTTTCGAACGCTATGCGAAAAGACATGGACTTAAATATAACGTCGCAAAAACACAGATGATGGTATTCCATGGCGGTAGGGGTCCGGAGAGGGTTCCACCAGTGTATTTGGATGGAGCATCAGTGGAGAGAGTGGAAAGCTTCAGATACCTGGGGCACATAGTGACGGAGGATCTTCGCGACAACGCGGAAGGGGAACGCGAGCGAAGGGCTCTAGCCGTACGGTGTAACATGATCGCGCGCAGGTTTGCACGATGTACGGGTCGCGTGAAGCTCACTCTGTTTAGAGCATACTGCCAATGTTTCTACTCGAGTCAGCTGTGGGTAAACTGTACCAAGCGAATTCGGAATGCCATCAGGGTGCAGTATAATAATGCATTCCGCATCTTGATGCGCTTGTCACGCTATTGCAGCGCGTCAGAAGTGCGATTTCTGAAAAGCGGAGTCACCTAGACGTATGGTTTTTGTATGGGAAAACCATTCGTTTAGGTCCTTTAGGAACAGAAAGTTGAATTCCTAAAATGTTGAATTCCCAGAAAGTTGAATTCCCAGAGAGTGGTGACTCCGCGTTTCAGAAATCGCACTTCAGGCATGTTCGCCGCCGCCGGAGTCCCAGATTACTTCGCAATAATAAGATCGCTCGTCGCATCATTCTGACCTCGTGTCAGAGACTCGAAGAATGAGATCCTCCGGACTTTGTCAGAGTACCTGAATAGTCCGATTTTTTAGTGTTGGTCTTCCGTACCCCGCGACGGCTACCGTTAATAATATTGTTGCGATTTATTAACTATTGTTAGTTAATTGAAGTACCTACCTACTTTTTAAAATTTTATTTTTATTTTTTTTTATTTAGGAAAATTACTTATTCTCTGTATACATAGTGTTAAAAGTTTTGTATTTTTGTATTTGTGTTATTATTTTAATATGGGTTCCGTGCCTAAAATAAATGACTTATTATTATTATTATAAAAAAGGAACGACTCGTTCAACCTTAATCTATCTTTGATCATAGTCGATCTTAGCCACGTTTTTGTGCATCTGACTGTCTGTCTGTCTGTCTGTGTCATCGTAGTTCTCGAACAAATAAACCGAATTTAATTCGATTTCTTCTACGTGACAGCAAGTTTCTTTGCGGTGGTTCTTAGCTAAGTATGATTGATAAAAATTGGTTCAGTCGTTCAAAAGTTATTAGGGGTGAATGCTTGAAAATCTTTTTATGATTTGCCTGGCAAATAAACTTGTTAAAAGTTGTATATTGAATGAAAGTAGTTTTTCTTAACTTTTATCGACAAAAGTAGTAGGGACGTTAACTAAATCCAGGGGGGGGGGACTGCCCGCCCTGCCCCCCCCTCGGTACGCCCATGAGTATAACTAAAACATCGAGCGGTGGAGTCTCTATTTATGAGTGGAGTCTCGTGATTTACAGTCTAGTCAGAATATTTAGGGTCTTGGACTCGAGTTTTTACAACACTAGTACCTAATCATTCTTTCTTTATTCGGATTCCTTACTCAATGGGTAAAAATATGACCCTATCACTAAGACTCCATTATCCGTCTGTCTGTCTGTCTGTCACCATCTCTGGCTGTATCTCATAAACCGTGATAACTAAACAATTTGAATTCACACAGATGATGTACCTATTTCTGTTGCCGCTATAGAACAGAATTCTACAACATATTCTAAAAAATTGAATAAAATAAATATTTAAGTTGGGCTCCCATACACGGGACGTGTTTTATTTATTATAGATCGACTCGCAATTGGCTGCTTATTTATATTAACTTGTTATACTAGAGAGTTTGTTAAGTAGAAATTGGTTCGAGTTTATTATTCAAACTCGAGTTGGTTCTGCAAACCTCGTGCTCGCTTGACTTAGGTACTAGGTATAAAAAACATATCACTGAAAGTGATATCCACACAGTATAGCTGCTGGTTGCCAATTAACGCAAACAGCAGAATTTCCTGCCTACTGAAACTAAAGCGCTTCTGGCTCGCTCGTTATTGCCCTCTATCTTAGATTATGCGGATGTGGCCTTCCTAGATCTCACTGAAGAATTGGCTGACAAGTGGAGCGACTTCAGAACATGTGTGTTTGACAAAGGTTTCCTGTATATGTTTACCTGATGCTTAGTTCCTAATACATAAATTTTGATCTAGAGGGATTTAGGACAAAGGACGTATTTTATTTATACTTAAATAACAAAAAAGATCATCAGTGCCATTTATGAAACGCGAAGTCACTAAACTAGTGGAATTTTTCGATACCAAAACCGTTCTTCTAGTGACTCCGCGGTTGAAAAATGGCACCGCATAATATTGATCATTTAAGCAGCCCAATGTTGCTACAAACATAATTCGTTAAATGTGGTAATTTTTATAAACGCATCATATAATTTGTAAAGAGTATCTTTTGAAAACTTTTTGCTCATTATATATTTTATTTTTCTTTGCTAGTTTTAATTTTAATCATAAAATTAAAATTTTTACAATTTTCTTCTTTCTGCGTAATTTTTGAGAAAATATGATTAAAAATGGTAGTAATTTTTGGTAGTTTTGATAGTTTATGAAAGGCGAAGGACGAAGATGGAACCGTGAATATTAATGTTTATAAATTTATTTACAACAAACAGAGTGTTATTTATACAAAATGGGTACGCAAAAACCTGGAGAATGGGCGAATTCATTGATAGCTAGGTTTGAAGAACAGGTAAGTCCTAATATAACAAAATTATTGTATGGTACCGTACAGAATAGATCCACCCTTGTTGATTATTTTTCGCACAAAAAAAATGTAAACAAAGTATTTCTATTTTCACATCATTAATAATTTCAAATATTTTAGGATAATGTGTAATTCTTTTTTGTTTAACTGATTTGGAAAAAGCCAATCGGCAAATTCGGCAATATGGCTTTTAGGAACTCCCACGCATAAATTAAAATAATAAGTTAGCGCCGGTTTTTAACCGAAATGTACATTATGTACATAAGTAGGTACTGTTTCTATCTTTGTGTCATATCTTTGATATGATTCTTTCCGTAATAGCTTAAATTTCTTTTTGAATCAATATTGTAATATAAATATAAGTTAATTTTTTTTTTCATTGAAACCTTTCAAAATATTCTTATTTCACACTACTCGCTGCAAACTGAGCAAAGTTCTGATTACCCTGCAAATGTAATGGTGCCTTTACATGTTTGCCAAATTTCAAAGATTCAAATGTTTATTTTAGACCTTTACAGGTACTTTTATGCATCAATAAGTATAATTTATGTTACATGTAAAGTATATTAAAATTTAATTTATTTTTAAATAAAAGCTACCAATACCAGCGCTTTGTAACGACCGCTGCTACAAAGCCCTTCTGGCGAGTAGGCGACCAATACTGTGAAAATGAGTTTCTTTCGGCGTTTCTTCTCAGCAGTGGTCGTTATGAAGCGCTGGTATTGGCAAGCTACCACAAGCCAAAACAAATATCGCTTGGCATTTGGAAGTAATTTTCATCCGATCATGTCAGACACCGAACTTGTATCGGCTATTGACATACATTAAATAGAATTTCAATGCTGGAAATATGTGTCATAAGCCTAAATTATGTTATAATAAAAAAAAATACAATAAAAGGTTAGTCTTCTTAGCTTTAAAGTCTGCTTAGCATATCGATGTTCATATGATGGCATAAAAAATATTTCTTTGAGCCCAGTAATAACCGACTTGTACTACTTGATGGAAATTTGTGACTTCCTTCCAGCTGCCCTACAAGACAGGCACTCAGAACCTGCACTCGCGTATCAACGAGGAGCAGTGCAAGGCCTGCCTGGTCCAGATCAGCCGGCACCGGTTCTCGCTGGTCATAGCTGGGCTTACGAAGATACTGCAGCGAGTCAATGAACTGGTAGGATTGTTTTTTTAGGTTTATAGATGGTGCCACCTTATGTTTTTAATCTGCATTATGCGCCATTAAGCCATGTTTAATTTAGCTCTTATTGTTTTGCAATATGACAGTGTCCACTAAATTATTTGTTCATTGTCAATATAGTATCGCCAGAGGCTTCTGTTTTGGTGAGATTTGCCATAAATAGTAAACGAATTTGAAGAGAAGCAAAACATGGCCTAAAAAGTTCTGAGGTGTGTTTTTTTAATGATAAATTGCAACCACCAGACAAAATGAAATATAAGTTCAATTTTTGACTGAACAAATTTTACAATATTCTTGAATTCTTAATATTCTGTTTCCTAGGGTATTCCAAAACTTATATCTAATTTAACATAAACAACAATACTTTCCTTGCAGTACCAACCAACAATATCGACTGGCCTCAACCGTCCACAGACAGAGCTGGAGAAGGGTTACCACGACAGCCTGGTCATCGTGTTAGATACCTTGGAAATATGCCTAAGCTCACAGCCCAAAGACACCACTAAGTACGATGAGGCCATGAACGTCAAGATCCTCCTGCGGGAGCTCGCACAGTTCATTGGTAAGACTTCTAGATATAACTCTCTTCATATATGATTTTAGAGTTTGACGATCACAATGACTGTTATGCGACAAACAACGAAGAAAAAGGGTAGACCAATATACAGCTACCCTTCACAGCTGAACATCCATCATAGTTTCTCAGTCTGCCAGCGACCATGACAGCAGAAAGAAATTGATAATTATCGCAGTAAGTCTCTCGCGTCTTATAGCATTCCTGGTTGCATCCTCAGCTGTCCTGCTTCAAAGCCTTGGATGCGCTTTCCCGCTTATTCAAGTATAATATGCAACAATTTCTAACATTATTGTATTATCTTTTGTATAATTCAAATAAATTATTTTTAATTCATGATTCTTGCATCTTTATTCATGATTCTTGAATCTTGATTCATGATTCTTGATTCATGATAAATTAACGCCTTGTTTAATATTGTTACAGACATGCGCAATGAGAATGTGGTGAACAACACGCTTCTCCGGCAACTGGCCAGCAAAGTGCTGTTCGCACTCAGCTTGAATTTCTTCAATGCTGTCTTCAACAGAATCAGCGCCAGGTTACAGGTACGAAGCAAATAGTAGCCTTCCCCATTTCAGCGTGTTTATGGTTGCAGCCGTGGCTGTGTTTTAGAGCCTAGCTCAGCTTTTCGGATTTCAACTCGACTATGGCAAAGCCAAAGAGTGGAATGTATGTTTAGCTACAGAACTTAAGAATAAAGTAAACTTTGTACGCTTGTTGTGAAGGCTGCCCGCCCACATCCGATAATCGGTGACCGATGTTTTGTAGGAGAAAAATAGAATGTACTGGTTGCAAAACTACAACGCACAAGTCCCTAAAAAAAAACGGCACGACTATCGGTCCTGCAAAAAGTCTGACGTGGGAGGACACTCTAAATAGGGTATTACACCGATTTTCAAAAGTGTTTAAATTAGATTCCATGATGCTAATAAACCAGTTAAAAAATATGTTTTTAATCAATAAGTGCTATCAAAATGCATTTAAATTTTACATTTTCAAATTTAGGGCGTACATTACCGAAAACGTTCAAGCCATATTTGTTCTGTGGTCATCAAGTCAGATATGCGTGTAAACAAATGCGCCAATGTATGCACTTTCACAGTTTACACTTTTTAGTTTACATAGGATTATGACGTCATATCATGGCGGCTATACTTGGTGTTTAAAAACAGATTATAAACACTGAAAACATTGAATAGAATTTTAAAATCGATTTTACGAACCCAAAAAATTACCTTTTTCGATTGTTTTAAGCCTAAGCTATCACAAAAATATATTTTTAGGTTTTTTTTTTCTCCAATGGAGTAAAATACCGTATTGTGACTTAGTTTTCAGGAATATTTAGTGGCTTATACGGTTGTTGCACAATTTTTCTGTGCTTAGCCCTTTTCTTCGACGTCGATAAGAAAAAAAGCGAGTTTTCTTATTCAGAAAAGGCGTGGATCCTGTAACATTAATCTCCCCCCCCTCCAAGTTTATACTAATGCATGTTTTAAACTATAAAATTGTGACTTTGTTTCCAGGAACTATCATCTAGCTCAGAAGAAAACCCCGACTATACAGACATAGAGTTAATTCAGCACATTAACGTTGATATTTTGCGGCTTATACGGCTACTTACAGGTGAGATCTGAAGTTCGTGACTAATATTATACAATATGTATAACAAAAATCGTGTCCGATCCTTGTAGGAGCAACTCAGACCGTCAATATGAACAAATTTCCAACCACTGAAACAGAAGAAAAACTCGACATTTTCATACGAATTGTGGGGCCGGCAAGCATTGGTCCCATAGGAAAGTTGTTCATATTAACGGTCGGAGTTGCTCTTGGCACAAGGATCGGACAGGGTTTTGTTACATATTTTATAAATCGGAAGATGTGTTTGCTTGATAGCCGGGACCAACGGCTTATACGAGGGTCAAACTGAAAGTTCCTAGAAAATCTAAAACTGAGCACACTAGCAAGTTATTCCTTTTATTACATCTTTTCAAAATAGTGTTCTTTCACGTCAATACATCTCTGCGTCCGATGGAACCACTGAGAAAAGCACGTTGCCCACTCGTCTTTAGGGGTCTCTTCGACGTTTTGAAACGCAGCCTCGGCGTCCATAAAACCTTTTCCTCGAAGTTTGTCTTTTATTTTCGGGAATAAATCAAAATCGCAAGTGCGAAGTCGGGGCTATATCGCGGGTGACCTGGTAATTCCACGTTTGATGTCGCCAAATATTCGATCGTTCGCCCGGCGGTGTGCGACGAGGCGTTGTCGTGGTGAAGGAGGATCCTACTGGGAGGTCGTTTCTCCCGAACTTTTTCCAAGACAAGTGGCAAACAATTGTTAGAATACCACTCTGCAGTAACTGTTTTTCGATTCTCTAAAACAATTATCGCGTAATGACCGGTCCTTCCGAAGAATGAGGCCACCATCTTTTTCCCACGCTTCGACCTCTCTTCACTTTAGTTGGCAACTCCTCGGAAGGAAACACCCACTGAGCAGACTGTCTTTTGGTTTCGGGATCATAACAGTAAATCCAGCTTTCATCACCTGTAAGTATGTCAAACACAGCATTTCAGTCACCTCCGTTAAATCTTTGAACCATTTCACGGCACCAATCAACACGACGGATTTTTTTGGGCCTCGGTCAAATCGTGAGGCATCCACCGGGCACAAAGCTTCCTGACCGCTAAATGTTCAAGCAGGATTTTGTGCACTTGGCTCATACCGATGCCTAAACTTGCTCAAATCTGCTGATAGGTCTTCTTTTGTCAGTCTCTATCATACGCCGCACAACACTGATGTTAACTTCAGTCGTCGCCGTAGAAGGCCGTCCCTCACGCAGATCATCGGTGAGACTAGTGCGACCACGTTTGAGCTCATTAAACCAGTTGTAAACAGTGGCACGAGATGGGGCTTCATCGTGAAGGCCAATCGAAGTCGATCATAACTTTCTTGTTGACTTAAATGACAACGAAAGTCATAAAAAATCATTGCACGAAAATTTTCTCGCGTTTAACGTGAGAAAATTTTCACGTCACGTCAGCATGAATTTAATTCATGCTGACGTGACACAATTTTCAATTTGCCGCCAAATCGTAAAACAAATGACAAATTAATAAAATACATACTCAATAATATTTTCAAAGAGTTCCATTTTCAAAATTTAAACTTATTTTTTTACTATACTGTTTACAAGTGGCCAGTTCTAAAGACTTTCAGTGTCGCCCTCGTACGTCTTCCGAAGTACGGAGGAGCTCGAGAATTTTTTACGCCACTTGTGGTAACCCATCCAAGTGCGGACCACGCCCGGTGTCGCTTTACTTGCGGAAGCGCTAGTAATGCGCACTCCCGCCGGACCACCGAGCTCCGTCACGTATTTTTGAAAACCTTCATTGTATTTGCCGTAAAATAGTTTGTAAGTTTACTTGTATGTACACTCGGGGGCAGAAAAACCTGACCCCCTTGACTTCTAAAGGCCGTACGGTAGGGGGTCACTTTTATCTGCCCCCGACTGTACCTCTGTGGCGTAATGGTCAACACACTAGATTGCATCTGGAGGTTCTGGGTTCGATCCCCAGCTAGGGCAAGTTGGAAAATGGCCTTTTTCAAATTGTCCTGGGTCTTGGGTGTTTATCTATGTATTTATTTATAATAAAATATAGTATCGTTGGGTTAGTATCCCATAACACAAGCTTAGGCTTACTTTGGGGCTAGCTCAATCCGTATGATTTATCCTTATATATTTATTGTTTATTATATTATGTGATGCAGTTTTTGTTAATAAAATGTCTATCTATCTATCTAAAATGACTTGCCTATTATAAGAATATTTCCTCTTGCAGAGTCTATACAAAAGTTTAAGTTATTAAGGAAGTCTGCGCACATAGTGCTCGTCTCGTCTCTGGAGAAGGCCATCTGGAACTGGATGGACACGTACCCCCAAGTGAGTACACCATATTTAATTTGTGTGTGTAAAATTCAGTGGACAGGGTGGGGACCCTATATAGTAATTTAAAGCTATTACCACCGAGGTGATGTTTAGGGTTCCATATACCCAAAGAGTGAAAACGGGATCCTATTACTAAGACTCCACTGTCCGTCTGTCTGTCACCAGGCAGTATCTCATGAACCGTCATAGCTAGACAGTTCTCACAATCACTCTAGACAATTTTCACAGATGATGTATTGCTGTTGCCGCTATATCAACCCATAATAAAAACGGAATAAATTAAATATTTATTTCCCATACAACAAACCATATTTAGACAACAACAAACAAGAAAAAATATTTAGCGAAGATTTACCATAGCACCGCCCACACAACACAAACGTAAAAAAGTCCAGTCTACAAACTAAGTTGTCGATCTTTTATTTTACTCTATGTTTATTATAAGGCTTTGGTTTTTTTTTAAACATGACAGCCTTATCGTAACCTTTTTGTCTACATAAAAGTAAGTTACTGTTGGGCAGCCGCTGCTAATTTATACAATATGTAACAAAAACCCTGTTCGATCCTTGTAGGAGCATCTCAGATCGTCAATATGAACAACGTTCGAAAAAAAAATCGAAATTTTAATACAATAGTATTCGCCCGGCCCGGCAATTTGTATGAAAATGTCGATTTTTTTTCGAGTTTCAAGCATTGGTCCCGTAGAAAAAGTTGTTAATATTGACGGTCTAAGTTGCTCCCATAAGGATCGGACCGGGTTTTTGTTACATATAGTATACTGCAATCGCTTCATCCAAAGATGGTTGTAGATCTCTATTAAATAAAATTTGCCTTCCAGGAATTCGCAGAAGTACAATGTCGGCCTAACGAGGAGTTAAGCAAGTGTTGCGACACTCTCTTCGACATATTACAAGACAGTTTCTCGGACAACAAGAAGTCCAGGGTCGCCATGTGGCCCTTACAAATCATGCTTTTGGTTCTGAACCCGGTAAGTAAAAAATACTCTGCAAAATAATCTTTTATCCTACAAGCTTCACGGCTCTAGAATGCTTTACCCGTTGACATCAACGACATTTCCACTTAATTGTTCCTAAATGAATTATGTACAAAGAATGTTTTTTTTTTACAGAAAGTTCTAGAGGAAATAGTGAATGCGGACAGCGGAGCGCCCTGCAGCCCACGCCATACAAAGAAAAAACACTTCATAGATTCCGTTAAGAGGGGACTTAGTGAGTAGTGAGACTACTTTAAATACTTACTTTTTTTTAAAGAATACAACTTTTTATCTTATAGTAAAAAAGTTGTAGTTATTTATATATAACATATTATGTAATATTTGTATAGCTTCGTTTCATTTTTATACGATTATACTCGTATGTTATGTCACTGTTAATTCAGAATTTGGACATAATTTGGTAGAGAAATAAAAACTATGTAATTTTAATCCTTTTTCTTCTTCTACATAATTATTACTCTTTTGGCAACTATTTCCTGTGTGCTGGGGTAACCTTCCTTTTATGTATATTTTCGCTATTCTATCTTTAATTTTCTCGTAGTCATGGTATAAAGTATAGTATGAAATTCTTGCACAAAACGGATTTATATAAAGGGGCCATGAATCACTCGCGTCGCTCAGGATTATTACTTGAATCACGAATCGGTCCCTACGGTAGGGATTCAGTCGTTAGATTCACTTGCTTGTGATCCGTCTTTTATTCACGTAATATGTATAACATGAATTGTCTTTAAACTCGTTTTCAGGCCCTCAAAACAACTCCAAACAGATGACTGAAGCGGCGGTGGTGACCTGCGTCAAGTTGTGCAAAGCGTCGACGTATCTCAACATAGCCGACTCTGGCAACGTCACGTTCGTGCTAGTCAAGTCAGTCATCAATGACTTAAAGGTACCTGTGGTATCGTGAAGTACAATGTCGGAGACGGTGGTGGTAACTTGCGTCAAGTTGTGCAAAGCGTCGACGTATATCAACATAGCCGACTCTGGCAACGTAACGTTCGTGCTAGTCAAGTCAGTAATCAATGACTTAAAGGTAACTGTGGCATCGTGAAGTATGATGTCGGAGACGGCGGTGTGAACTCGCACCGCCGTCTCCGACATCAAGCAGCCGGCCGGTCTTTTTCAAGCTATTGCATTTTCACGCGATATACGTATGCGTGCAAAATTTTAGCTCAATCGGAAACCGGGAAGTGGTACAAATTTAGCTTGCAAAATGTTGTAACAGATAGACAGACTGACAATGGGACTTGTGAAACTAAACAAAAGCTTGTAATAATAATATGTTTTCCCAGTCGCTCCTGTTCAACCCGTCCAAGTCCTACATCCGCGGCAACCTGATCTCCGGCTACTCGGAGCTGGACCTGATGACGGACTGCTTCGTCTCCTTGTTCCGGATCATGCCGCACAACAACGACGCCCTCAAAGTGTGCCTCAACTTGGCGACGCACATCTCCTATCACTACGTCATAGTCAACTCGCTGCTGAGGTAAATTCAACCTTATACCATAGACATAAGGTGAAATTTGACGCCCTCAAAGTGTGCCTCACCTTGGCGACACACATCTCCTATCACTACGTCATCGTCAACTCGCTGCTGAGGTAAATTCAACCTTATACCATAGACATAAGGTGAAATTTGACGCCCTCAAAGTGTGCCTCATCTTGGCGACACACATCTCCTACCACTACGTCATCGTCAATTCGTTGCTCAGGTAAATTAAACCTTATATCAAAGAAATAAGGTAGAAATTGACGCGGTACAAGTGTTCCTCAACTTGGTGACGCATATCTCTTATCACCACGTCAGCGTCAACTCGCTGCTGAGGTGAACTAAACCTTATACTATAAACATAAAAATATTTAGACATGAAAATGTGCCTCAAATTTGCAACGCACATCTCCTATTCACTACTTTTGGCAAGTTCCTAAAGTAAAAACTTATTTCTAAATGAAATTTATTTAGGTATGCTTGATAATACTTGGTTATTAATTCACAGACACAATTTACTGTAACTCAATTCCAACAAACTTGGCACTTATCTTATTGTCGACCGCTGTGGGCGGTTGCTTCGGACAGACTGAGTTTCCGCCACAAAAACAGCTCCCATTAAAATCCCCACTTGACTGTGAAAACGTGACAAGTGGGATTAAAACCGTTACCTAATGAATTCAAATCCAAACAACAATTACTGTACTTTTGACCAATAAATACTCAAATTACTAATAATACTACTAAAGTGGTAAATATGTTCGTGCTACATATTCCTATGCATACTACATATTTTATGCGTAAATATTTACATTGCTTACACTACGTCATCGTCAACTCGCTGTTGAGGAAGTGTAATTTAGATTGAGCACAATAATGACGCGTTAAAAGTGTGCTTCAACCTGGCGACGCACATATCCTACCACTAAGTCATCGTCATCTCTTTGCCGAGGTAAAATAAGCCTTATATCTTAATGATAAGGTGTCATATGATGCGCTCAAAGTATGTCTGAATTTGGCAACACACATCGACCAACTACGTCATCGACAACTCGTTATTAAGATAATCTACACTTTATGCAGTCGACATAAGGTCTCACTTAGATTAAGCACAACAACGAACTCGTTCATAGTCTCATTGGTTCTATGTTCTATAGATAGTTAAATCCATTGAGCAACACTCGGACTTGACTGGCGATATGCTAAACAACCTACCCAACTTCATTGGTTACCAATTCGTCAACGGCGTAACTTGCATATTCTTACAACTCTCTTTTCGATTCTTTTTGAACCCGCTACTCCTGCTTACCTCAAGTGTAATTTTCAATTTAAGAGTAATACCCATCTCAAAGATCTTCGCTCCTCTAACAATTTTAACCTATTTTTGCCAGTTCACCGGAGTGGGTTCTTTACACATTCTTTCATCGTCCAGGCTATCAAACTATGGAACGATTTACCAGTTGATGTCCGTAAGGCTAAAACCCGCTTTTCATTTAAGAAACAGGTGAAGGCACACTTTCTTCAAAAACTGTCAGATCAACAGTATTGTTTATCATAGTATATACTTAATAGCGTGTATTTTTTTGTATGTAGTTTATTGTTTTGAAATATAGACGTTTTTTCGCCATATACCTATTCAAGTTTTGCACTACCCCTGTCATTCTCTACGTCACCCGTTTGGTTGACTGGTAGATAAGGCCTTAGGCTTTAAGTCTGCCATTACACTTGTATTTGTGAGCGATAAATAAAAAAAATTAAACAAACAATGTAACTGTTGCAGGATAATAAAGCAGCCCCGGCTGCCGTGGTGGCCGCAGATCGAGCTGCTGTACCCGAGAGCGGCTGAACTCAGGGCTATGTTCACAGACACTCTCAACAAGGCCACGCAGGTATTTATTTTTAGTTTCTTTTTTTGGGTTCCGTACCCAATGGCTAAAACGAGACCCTATAACTAAGACTCCGCTGTCCGTCTGTCTGTCTGTCACCGGCTGTATCACCTGAATCGTAATAGCTAGACAGTTGAAATTTTCACAAATAATATATTTATGTTGCCTCTATAACAAAAATACTTTAATTGTATTGTTTAAATATATAGTATAATGTATACCTAGCTAAAGTGTAAATCTGTATTGTAACTGTAATGTAGCCCATCAGGCTGGGTAGGGACCAATACTGAACTGGGTTTCTTTCGGCGTAATCTTCCCAGCAGTGGTCGTTCCGAAACGCTAGTAGTTTTTAGCTTTTGCACTAAAATAATATTTAAAAAAAATGACCTTCAATAAGAGATAAATTTATCCTACATTGAATAAAAAATTTTGACTTTGACTTTGACTTTGACTAAAAACAATAAAAATATTTAAATGGATCTCCCATACAACAAACGTGATTTTTTATTAGCAATAATAACCCTTCGTGCGCGAGTCCCACTCGCACTTGGCTGGTTATTTCTTTTGCATGTTTTTATTTTTCGCGAATACTATGAGCTTTATGAAATTTAGTAGGCGAGTATAGGTTAATAACTAAAGTGGGCTTGAAATGATGACCCCGCTAGTTGCTTTTTAACCTGTGTTATGGCCAGTACCCAAAATTAATATAAGTATTACATACAACACGGAATCTCCTAGGTTTTTGGCGGGTAGTCGAGGGGTTCAGTTGGAGTTTGCTTTAAATTGTTTTGCAAATTGATTCTAGTGGACTTTATAATATGAAACTGGTGTAGTTTAGTGTTATAAATGCTCATGCTCATGGACAATATGTAAAATGTTAAAAGTGGACACTCATAGTGCGGCTGTAGTGATATTTATTTGCGGACTGTGGTGGCGTCTTTAGGCGCCGCGCCGTCCGCAACTCAATCAGCTATGAAAACCAGTGGGCTCGTATAGATTTGTCGTTAGAAGCTCCCTTGAAGCAATCAAAGGTCCTACACCAACCTTTGATTGTATAGTTAAGATTAGGTTTAGGAATAAAGAAGTGAATAAATAAAGATAGGCTCTAAAGGACTAGTATCCAGAGCTGTAAAATAAATATAAAAAAAGGAATCTCCTAGGGTCCCGCGCAATATGCGTCCCCGTTCCCCGTCCCCGCACCTCTTCCTCGTTCTCGCCTTGTCGAGTTTGTTGGGGGGGGGGGCGAAAACAAAACACACACACATTGTCATGTGCACAGATGTATAGTTTCCTTTGTAGTAGTAGTCATAAATGATACTTGGTAAATTGCCATACCTGTGCTGCTATTAAAACATACATTTGTGTTCCCAGGGTTACATAGTCCACACGCCTCTCCGCATGATCTCCCTCTCCCTCAGCAAGTCCAAGGAAGTCCAGTCCAAGTTCAACAAGTCAGAAGAGATGCCGGCCTACAGGAACCTTCTGCTGTGTATGGTGAAGCTGATCCATGCGGACCCAATGCTGATGCTGAGTGTGAGTTGACCTTTATTTCATAATATTTGCTTGTAATACCGTGTAGTGACGGCAGAGCAGAATACGATATGTCACCACCCCTCTCCTCTTCCTATAAAAGGAGACTAGGAAGTAAAGGTCACAGTGAACGGGCGGCAGTGTTCTCTGTGCATGCCGCACAGTACGGTATCTCTCTCTCCTTTTCTCTCCCTCCCTTTCTCTCTCTCCTTTTCTCTTTCCTTTTCTCTCTCCCCCTCCCTCTCTCTCTTTCTCTCCCTCTCTCTCTCTCTTACGCTTTAAGTGGCTTTTGGACCTTGCCGCTTGCGGTCCTGTCTGCTTCGAGACCGCAAGAGTTTTTACCCCATTAGAAATGTATACAATATAGGTTTGATAACGCATATATTTTTCATATATAAGATAAATATATGAAAAATATATGCGTTATCTAACCAGCTTATACATAAATATTCAATATTAAAGTACTAACAGTGAAAACAGAATAAAAATTGGTTGAAAACGAACGAGATATAACGATTTTACGAAAATATGTCTATCTCACTCGCAAAAACGCTATTTTCTATGGCAAATGTATAGGATGATATGGACTTTGACGTCACTAGTCCATATCGGACTTCTCTTAGTTAAATATTTTATAAATTCTTTCATATTTGTTTACTGTGGTTCATAAGGATTTTATTAAGCAAATAAAAGAAATAAATATACAATAATTATGTAACAAAAACCCTGTTCGATCCATGTAGGAGCAACTCAGACCTTCAATATGAAAAACTTTTCCTATGGGACCAATGCTTGAAACTCGAAGAAAAAATCGTCATTTTCATATAAATTGCCGGGCCGACCGAATACTTTTGTATGAAAATGTCGATTTTTTTTCGAGTTTCAAGCATTGGTCCCATAGGAAAAGTTGTTTATACTAACCGTCTGAGTTGCTCCTACATGGATCAGACAGGGTTTTTGTTACATATTGTATAAGCACACATAACACTGATTGAGCTAGCCCCAAAGTAAGTTCGAGACTTGTGTTATGGGATACTAACTCAACGATACTATATTTTATAACAAATACATGTGGGATTGGGGCTGAGGAAGATCCGCAGAAAGAAATACTTGCGTTTGAGAATAATAAACTGATATATTCTTATTTTAACTGTGAACTAAACTTTACAAATCCGTCTTTTTTCTTATTAATCTTTAAACTTATCTTTAAAACACGTCTTACATCTTATTTCGTCTTTACGTAATCCCCATCTTCAAGAACTAAAACTATTTTTTCACACATCCTTCCAAATTCAAACTTTCCGCGCGTCCATTCCTTTCTCTTTCACACCATCTTACTTGTATCGTCTTTCCTTCTCTTACAAACCGTACGTTCCTTTCCATGCATAACTCTTTCATCCTACATACATAAATAGAAAAATACATAAATACGTGCATATTCCCTATTGTATAAGGAATTACGACTTCATTTTTGAAGTTTGACCTGACCGTACATGTATTACAGAATCCAGGCCGCTCCGGAATGGAGATCCAGTCGTCCACCACGGAGCTGATCAACGGCCTGGTGTCCCTGGTCCACCAGACCGGCATGGGCGAGATCTCCCAAGAAGCCATGGATGCGTTACTGGCTTTACACAGGCCGGACAGAGTACACATGTGGAACCCGGAGTCTCCTCTCAACACTTTCTGGGACATTAGGTGAGTTTAAGAATTCTGTCTTGTCCGTTTTTAACCGACTTCCAAAAAGGAGGTCCTCAATTCTTCGCGATATTTTCTATGTATGTTCACCGATTGTTCGAAGACGCCTGAACCGATTTGGATTTTATTTTGTTTGAAAGGGTATACTTTCCAGGTGGTCCTATAGAAATTTTATCAAAATCGGTTGTTTAGTTTGGGGATGAAGTCGGTTTTATTTTTCAGTCAGTTTTGAAAAATTATTAGAGAGTAGATTACCTAGGTTATCTAGTTGATAGTGTTAACGCGCGTTCAAATGACTTTAGTCTTCGACTCGATAATAATTCCATGCAGTCAAATGACTTTATTCATAAAGTCTATAATAAATCCGCGCCGTAAAAGTTTTTAAGTCGTAGAGTCAATTATAAATCCGCGAAGTCATAAAATCAAGAATAAATCAACGCGGTCAAATGACCATAATCATGCTTACAATAAACTGCGCGGTCAAATAACCTTAGTTGCACAAAAACATATATTTTCTCTTTACGCAACTGTTACTTACGTTGAACCTTTAGATGTGTACAAGTTTATGTGCCGGAAAATTAAAAAAAAAAACTAGTTGTCACTGGCGGTCCAACTGATGTTAAGTGGAATTGATATTCGTAGCGCCATCTATTATTTGCCGGGTAAATTAGAGAGCACCAACTTTTAAGCATTAACCACCAATAACTTTTAAACCGCTTAACCGTTTTTATCAAACATAGCTAAGAGCCATTGCAGGGGAACTTACCTTCACGTATAAAAAAATAATTGGCCAAGTGCGTGTCGGGCCACGCGCAGTGTAGGGTTCCGTAGTTACTAATGCCCACTTTGAGTTTATGCCACTAAAAACGTCTAAAAACTAATTTTCTATTGACTTGTGTGAATTTTTCATATGGCAATTACATTTAATAAGTTGATCGTCTATAACTTTTTAAATTGTAAACCCTACTTAGCTCTGATAGTTTTTATAATATTTTTGAAAGACCTGTTCAACGATACCCAACATGACTGGTTAGACGAGAAAAAAAATTGCCTTTTCACTTTACGTGTGTGAGAGCTACCCTAAAAAAAAAAATATTTTTTTAATATTTAATTTTACCACTTTTACGCCTAATTAATATACATATCCATGCCAAGTCACAGCTTTCTAGTATTAATAGTCGCTGAGTAAAACCGAGGACGGACAGACAGACAGACAGACAGACAGACATGGCGAAACTATAAGGGTTCCTTGTTTACTACGGAACCCTAAAAAACGCGTCGAAATCGTACCATCCGTTCGAGGGCTACGATGCCACAGACAGACAGATAGTCATTAGCGTCAAACTTATAACACCACTTTTTATCGGGAGTTAAAAAGCTTATCCAGCGGCAGATCTGCAACTACCGAATAAATCGTCACGGTCAAATGACCTTCGACATAAAATCGATAATCTAGTCAAAAGTCAAAGAGGTTTCCGCTTTCCTCGCTTTATTTCGTGTGTTTGTTTGCGTTTCCAGCTCGCAGGTGTTGTACAACATCAGCCAGAAGCTGATCCAGCGGCAGATCTGCAACTACCGCGAGGTGCTGCGCTGGCTGCGCGACATCCTCACGTGCCGTAACGAGTTCCTCGCCAAGCACAAGGAGTACGCCAACCAGGGCTCGCAGATACCCATCTGCAAGCAGGCGCACATCAAGCTCGAGGTCTTTCTCTCTATCTCTCTCTCTCTTTCTCTCTCTCTCTCTCTCTCTCTCTCTCTCTCACACACACACACACATACACACACACTCACATACCCAGTAGTCTCTACAAGGCGGTCACCGTGGCCAAATAGGATTAAGATTGTAAAAATAGTTTTAGCTCATTGGCTAGATTATTAAAAAATTATACCCCTATATTTTCTTGAAAAACAAAAAATTACACAGACACAGCGCATTGAAATTTTGCATGACGTCATGGCTAGGTACGATTTTTACTTAGCGGTGACGTCGCAAGCCCCCACTCAGGAACATTGATGCTACGGATTGCGAATTTTTAATTTTTAAATTATGGGTCCATTAATTATGGATAATCTGAAAGGCGGACTAATTAAGATCATACTTTTCTGACCCGGTAGTCAAAAAAAAAGGCTTTTTTGTTTTTTATTTTTATTTTTGAAAGGCTTGTCTAAAAAATTGAACTATAACCATTTTCGACTCGATAAGAAGAACCTAGTCTCTTCATACACACACACACACACACACACACACCCTAATCATTCTCATCGCGGGACATAAGCTTTCCACAAAAATTTTCAAAATGATCGATTTGAAACGGCCTACATAGAATAAACTAGACTTTTTTGAAAAAAAAAAATAGACCCGTCGCAGTGTGCGACGAACAATACGTTAACGGTTACCCTCACACAAGCAAAATAGAAGGCGATCAAAGTGACATGTGGCAAGTCTTGGTACAAGACGTAGTTACCGTTATCAGCAAAGCCTACACGAAAATTGGATTTTTCAAATTGTAAACTGTTTCTTTTTTTTAAAGTTACATTACATTTTTTTTGACAAATTATGCAGATTGATCTAGCCCCAAAGTAAGTTCGAGACTTGTGTTATGGGATACTAACTCAGATACTTTATTTTATAACAAACACATATATAGATAAACATCCAAAACTCAGGTCAGTCAGAAAAAGATCATTTTCCATCTTGACCTGACCGGGGATCAAACTCGGGCAACGTACCTACGTAGCGTAGCGGACAGGCATGTTAACCATTACGCCACGGAGGTCGTCTTGGAAAGATAATAGCGGGCTGCATTACCGATTGTTCATGTAGTAGGTACGAATACTATTAGCTTAACCAACAACTAACTTTATGTGGCTTTCTCCAGGGTTATTAACGCTTCAGGTCTTTTCATATTTGCTCCAAAAGGAAAGACTCCCAACGTTATTTATAAAGAACATTTTAAACTATGTTTACAACATGAAAAAAAAAATTAAAAATAATATTGACTTTAAATTTATAAAACTGCTACAAGTATTTTCTTACGTATCTGCATTAGTTTGTATTTATATTAATACGCCGGAGTCATGTCCACGCGAATTAAGTCGCGGGCATCAGCGAGTTGGTAAATAAAGTCTTAATTAAATAAATACAACCCTTTTAAAGTCCCACATGAAAATTTCATTTTTGATCTTAATTTTCACAATGCTTATAATTTTATATCTATGGTCAATTACATACGTAATTTTCCTGACAGGTGGTATTCTTCATGTGTCTATGGTCGATCGACACAGACGTCGTGTTAGTGGCCATGTCGTGTTTCGCGCTGCTGTGCCAAGAGGCGGATATCCGGTGCGGATCTGACGAAATCACAACGCAGTGCTTGTTGCCGAACTATGCTGTTTTTCAAGAGATTGCGCATACGTCTAGTGTTTTGACCACAGGTAAGTAAATTTCTAGTACCCCCCCCCCCCCCTTATATGATAGTGGCTTCTCGGCCTTCCTTATACAATATGTAACAAAGACCCTGTCCAATCCTTGTAGGAGCAACTCAGACCATCAATATGAACAACTTTTCCTATGGGACCAATGCTTGAAACTCGAAGAAATAATCGTCATTTTGATACAATTTGCCGGGCCAGCCGAACACTTTTATATGAAAATGCCGACTTTTTTCGAGTTTCAAGCATTGGTCCCATAGGAAAAGTTGTTCATATTGACGGATTAAGTTGCTCCTACAAGGGTTGGACAAAGTTTTTGTTACATCTTGTTTAATAATAATAAATGATAATGTGACGTCACGTTTTGGCTGGAGGCTGATGACTGATCTTGCAAATATCTAAAAGATAAAGTCACAGTGCTTTTTGCAAGATTATTATCTTGATTGGTATTGTTTTGTGTTTTGTATTTGTAAGTGGCCAACGCTGGTGTCAGATTTTTCATGCTGCATCTGTCATAGCTTGACGACTGCCAATAATGTTGACCGCCAACATACAATAAAATAAAGGTTTTGAAAAAAAAAAAAATTTTTCTCACGAGCTGTTATTGTGTGGCCTCAGTATTTATTAAGACAAATGCAATAATCCCAAACTAGATGGGGTTACGTCGTTTCATTACAGAGTTTCTATGGCCACCTTCTAGCTCCATCCATCACACCAGCTCCATGTCATTATAATATTGGATTGTCACGCGATATACGTACGTATGCGTGCGAAATTTCAGCTCAATCGGAAACCGGGAAGTGGGACAAATATAACTTGCAAAATTTGATTACAGACAGACAGTTAACATGACATGTAAAGACATGTAAAACTAAATAAAAGCACAGAATAAATACTAGTACTCAGTCGGTGGGAATTTGTTAGTTTACATTCCCATTTGTTGCCATTGGCGGCAAAATGGACAGCTTTATTGCCTGGTATGGCTATTTATATTATGTCTGGGTACACCCAGACACCTACACTGCGCGTGGCCCGACACGCATTTGCCAATTATATATTAATTTAATTTAAATGAATAAATAATTGGTCAAGTGCGTGCTGGGCCACGCGCAGTGTAGGGTTTCGTAGTTACGATCTCTAACTTGCCAGTAAAAACGTCTAAAAACGAATTTTCAATTGAATTTGTATGAAATCCTTTTCCGAGTACATTTTATAAGTTGATCGCCTATAACTTTTAAATTTGTAAACCATACTTAGGTCTGATAGTTTTCCTTTAAATTTAATTATATGTACTATTGCTGTGAATTTTTTACGTGTCGGAGGGGGGGGGGGGGGCACTTACTCTAACAAAAATTTTCAATACGGATCCCTAAATCAAAAATCGGTGTTAACAAGAATTTAATATTTTTAAAGGCCTATTCAACGATATCCTACACGATTGGTGAGTCAAGAAAAAAAAATTGACTTTTCACTTTACTTGTATGGGAGCTACCCTAAAAAAATGTTTTTTCAATATTTTATTTTACCACTTTTCCGCATAATTAACATTCATATTAATGCCAAATCACAGCTCTCTAGTACTTATAGTCGCTGAGTAAAACCGCGGACGGACAGACAGACTGACATGGCTAAACTATAAGGGTTCCTTGTTTACTACGGAACCCTAAAAAGCTGGTAAATAATATACATTATTGTTACCCTAGAACTTAAAAGACCATCTAAAGAAACAAAAGCCCTAATGAGAATGTAAACGAACACATTCCCATTCGTCACCACTGGAGGCGAATGGGAATCGAAACCAGAGTTCATTCTATTCGCCACCACTGGGGGCAAATAAGACTGTGAATGATTGGCGATTGCAATTCGCCACCAGTGGGAGCGTCGTCAGTGGTGGCGTCTGGCACACGTGTACATAAAAACTATCCCGTCTGCCACCAGTGGTGGTCGCCCCCAGTGGTGGCAAATGGGATATACCCGAAAAGTTGTCCATATTGACGGTCTGAGTTGCTCCTACAAGGATCGGACAGGGTTTTTGTTACATATTGTATATTCGATGCCTAAACGGGGAGTAACACAGGCCTAATAAACGCTTGTAATTACTATACACTTCATCTGTATATGTGCATAAGCCTTATTTTGATATGTGTTGTTACAAGCAGCGAGCCAGGATATGGGTAGAGGGTGCTTTTATAAAAATATTCACAGTAAGTACAAGTGTGCAAGACACATACATACATACACTCTATCACGTCGTTGTACCTAACGGGGCGGACAGGGCATTTTGGGTCTTGTGGCCCTAAGTAAATAGAGCCGAGCCGCAAAGTAGATTTTTTAAATAATAAATTGTTGTTAGAGATTTTTAGGTAGATGTCCGTATCTCACTCCATAACCCATTTATCTGGTCCACTAACATCCTATCCACATAGCCCATGCCAAGTAAATCCTTCCCTGGCAATAGTTCGGCAGCTGTGGAGGACTGTCCGTTAGTGCATCTCAATGGTACATTAAGGGATAGACCTCCATAGATGTAGCCATCTCACTTTTTAGATAAAAAGGTACTAAAAGGCCTCTTCATGTTGGCTTTGGCCCCATGAACGCCTCAAAGGACCCGTGGCTGAAAAGAATAATGATAATAATTATAATAATAATAAAATAATAATTCATGGCCCTCGATTAAATCCGTTTTATTCAGGAGTTGCATACTATACTTTATATCATGACTACGAGATAAAGAAAGATTTAAATAAAAATAGACATTTAAAGAAAAAAAAGGAACCTCAATAAAATGCAAGTTGAAATTGGAACAGTTACTCAAATCAAGAGTAATTTTTCTAATTTTATTCACTGTTTTAGTGAATAAAATAAATTACCAAAATAGTGAGTAAAAGTGCATTTTATTCACTGTTTTCAGTGAATAAAATAAACAACCAAAATAGTGAGTAAAAGTGCCTTTTATTCATTGTTTTCAGTGAATAAAATAAACTTTTTAGAGAGGGAATGGTGTAAAATATATTTAATCACAATTTCGTACACCATTCATCCTAACTATACATAATAAAGTTCACTAAAATCAGTGGGTATAAGAGCTATAGCCCTTCTGTTGTAGGCTCGGCAGCTCTGCAGAAACGCATAATGGCTCTGCTGAGGAAGATCGAGCACTGCGTCAACGGGGTACAGCCAGTGTGGGAGGAGACATTCCGATGTTGGTGAGTATATAAATTTATATGTCGCGGACGGTCGAGTAAACGGGGGGCAGAGCGGGGCGGGATCGAAATCGGACATCCTGAGTAACGTAAACAATCCACTTGGTTACTTACAGTACAAAAACAGACTATAATATCAGGATGAAAACTTACTTACAGTCACGTCACCTTACCGATGCCGCCCCGTGGGCCATGTAAAAATGTCACGGAAGGCCAGTGCCCCGCCTCGCACTGATTACTTTGACAGATCAAAATAACCTGTCAACTGATGGTCCAATGACAACAGTCGATTGGACCTGACGTCACTGTGCTGCCATCTTGTGTCTCATATTTTTAAAACCCTCATTGGTTGAACTTTTCCTTCCTCCCAGGGACTCCCTGTGCAAGCTCCTCCAGAAGTACCCCAAGGGCCAAGGCGACAAGTTGGACGAGTGCCAAGTGGAAGCCATTCACCGCGCGGTCGCCAAGCGGAGGGTGTCGCATCACACCAGCAGCGAACACGACTTTGAGGTGCGTACTTAATCCGTGTCGGTGAGGATTTTAGACATTTCACACTTTTTTTATTTCTTATTGACGCCGAAATGTGCGTAAAAATTATTAAAAAAAAAACCTAATCTTTGATGGCTTATATCTTTTAAATGGCTTTTTATTTTAGTATGCTGTATGCGTACAAAATGTATAATGAGACAAAACGGTATCATGTTAAACTTTGGATGCACAATGTCAAACAGTGGAGGAAATCCCCTCCGAAATTTGTATAGAAAAAGTATCGAATAGTTCAACCTTAAACATATTTCTTGTTTATATATAATAACTTGCCGTAGTTGCAGATACAAGAGTGGGCGAACATAACGTCCTTCCTGTGCGCTCTGGGCGGCGTCTGCCTGCAACGGAGGCCGGCTGCGCTATGGCCGCACCTACATTCACACGGTGAGGAATTGACTAAAGCCTAGTTTTAATTTTAATAAATGACAAGTACGAGTGAGTTTGTTTTTTTTTTCGTGTTATTAGTGGCCAATACTGTTGTCGGACTTTTTTAAGCTGCGTAAAGGCATCTGACATAGCTTGACGGAGCTTGACTTTGCCATACAGTGATGACAGCCGGGACCAACGGCTTATACGTGCCTTCCGATGCACGGAGGAGCTCGAGAAATTTTTATGCCGCTTGTAGTCATCAATCCAAGCGCGGAACACGCCTGGTGTTGCTTGACTTGTAAAAGCGATAGTAACGCGCACTCCCGCCGGGCCATCGAGCTCCTCTAGAGGAGTGACAAGTGACAAGTAGGTGTTCACACGTCAATGGCAACTAGATATGCTGCAAGCTATATATATATATATATATATATATATATATATATATATATATATATATAGCTTGCTGAGGATTGGTGACTACTACAAGCGGCATAAAAATTTCTCGAGCTCCTCCCTGCATCGGAGGGCACGTATAAGCCGTTGGTCCCGGCTGTCATCACTGTATGGCAAAGTCAAGCTCCGTCAAGCTATATCAGATACCTTTACGTAGCTTAAAAAGCTTATACAAGCTGTGCATCCGCCCTATAAGTCGTACGCCAGCGTATGCTTCGCACACGCTGCCAAAACGCACATAAAATCCCTCCAAGTCATACAAAACAGGTTCCTCCGGAAAGCCACCCAGGCGGAATGGGGCACCCGCACTGTGGACCTGCATCGCGAATTGGACCTCTCCTCCATCATTCGATTCTTCAAAGAGACCGCTTCACGATCCTTTCCCCCACACATCCAAACCAGTTGGTAGCGAAAGCTGCCGACTACGACCCATCCAACTTCGTCAGGTGTAGAAGACCAAGGCATGTACTCCATGATCCGAACGACCCCATAAGTCGTGCGATTCCCCCTTCGACAGAGTCACCTGCGCAACGCAGGCACAGAATCACCATTAGCTCGATCGCAAATCCCACTCGCCGGCGAGTGCGGATCAGGAATAGGAGTAGGACTGGCGCGTTCACGAGGTACCGAACGGTACCCGGACGCTTTTCGCCGGTCGGCCCTTCAGGCGCTTGACACTTAGTCAAAGCTCAGCGATCTCAGTGACGCCCAAAGCCGAGGTTCGTTCCCACCCTGTGGGAGCCCTTTGCGCTGTCACTTTTCCGGTGTGGACAACATCTTGCCATTCTGGCAAATGTTGGTCCCGCCTTTAAATTCCGTCGCGTCCGGTGAGCTGTAGAATGCTTTCAGCATACAGCGTAATCTTCGTTCAAATAAAAAAAAAAAGGTACGCGCAGTCTGCTATTTACTTGTCACTGCCTGTTCTTACGCTTTAAGCACTTGACATGTGTCACTCGCACTTGTCACTTGTCAAAATTTAAACCAGGCTTAAATAAATAGAAATGTGGCGACTTTACCATAGATGACGTTATATTCAAAAGAAGCAATTATAAACTTAAGTGCGATTACCATAACGTCTAAATTTGCACCAATATATATTATAGGGATGGAGTGCAGTTGTGCTAATTTATGACACGCGGGACACGTCCTCTTGGCACTTAAACCTTTTTTCTCTGACGTGGTTGCATATATACGACCTCCGACAATACACCGTTGGAGCCGCGGTCCCCCGCAACCCCAAGGGTAGCGGAAAGATCTTCCCAACGTGGTGGTCATGCTTACCAACTCGCTTTCCTATAGAACTGAAGAAAACTTTACTAAAGTCAAAACCTAATGGTGGGTTCAAAAGGTGCGATGACCCATTTCAATTTGACTGCATCGTTAGTTCGTTCGGTGTATTGCTATTTCTCTCGCAAATATATTTTGTATCTCAATATTTTAATTAACGTACGTAATCGATAGTGTCTTGGATGATTTAAGATTTTTTTTTTAATACGGGGTTTTTTTTCGACGTGCGTTTTCGCTTCTATAATTAATTAAGTATTTTTTTTTCAGATTCAAGAAAGTACAACGTTTTAGCGAATAGTTCTCAGGAAGTGCAGTACTGTCCAGTTACCCAGTAAGTGTGTACTTTACATTATAGTTTATTATTTTTGATAATATATATTATGGCAGTTTTCGTGAAAAACGTCGATCCGACTTACAATACAGGTTCCGTACCCAAAGGGTAAAAACGGGACTTATTTCTGTTGCCGCTAGAATAACAAATACTAAAAACAGAATAAAATAAATGTTTCAGTGGGGCTCCCATACAAAAAACATGATTTTTTTATAGAGAATTTTATACGGAACCCTGCGTGCACGAGTTCGAATCGCACTTGGCCGGTTATTGGTTTAGTATTGTTTTTTTAAGACATTTGGTATGTATGAAAGCTCTTTATGATACAAAAGGATGCAACAAAATACACTAGGAAACAATACAAAGGCGGACTTATTCCTTTAAAGGATCTCCTATAGTCAACCCTAATTCCAGAATATTGTTCTTTTTTGTTACTAAATAGGGCCTACTACTACTTCTCTTAAATATTCTTCTCTCCCATAGGTTCATAGGCCAACTCCTGCGCCTCTTACTCTGCAGCAACGAGCGCTTCGGACAACAGATACAAACCCACGTTAAAGAGCTTGTCGGCCACGAGATGTCGCCTGCGCTGTACCCCATACTGTTTGACCAGATCAAAGCTATCATAGACAAGTTCTTTGACCAGCAACAACAGGTGAAATTATAAAGTACAGGATTTTTCTTCACTGCGAAAGGTGGATGGCTGACGCCTATTTAAAATTTGATCAACATGAACAATGATGAGACACATATAATTTAATTGTGCTTGACTTATAGTACGTAACGGTATTATTATTTTTCGTATATAAGTCGGGAGACAAAAGATACAGGGCGTTTCACCAAGACGATGAGAGAAGCTTTTAGGTTGTTTTTACAGCTGTGCGGGAGAACCGTACGTGTTGCCCGTAATGCGAACGACACGTCCGCAGAGCATAGAAACTATAGACGGAACGATCCGCGTCGCTGTGAGATGATGTTCTAACGACTCACTCCCGCATAGCTATGTAACCAGCCTAAAAGTATTCTCGAATATAGTGTAATATCCATTATTCTAAGATAACTCTTTTAATGTAATGTTGTTTCTTACCACCAGGTGATGCTGACAGACATCAACACGCAATTCGTGGAGCATACCATCTTTATAATGAAGAGCATCTTGGACAACAAGAAGAGTGGGCAGCCTACGGAACACCTAAGCACAACCTCAATTGAAGGCCTTATGTTGGCTATCGTCAGGTGAGTTTTAACTATTTGAATTAGCTACGTTTAAAGTTTAGTTAAAACTTGGGAACTTTTTTTTTATCCTATCCCAACCAACAACCGTCCAAACCACTGGAAGTGCCAAGTGGGCGTGGCGCGCCTGTCATAATCCGGTAAAACTACACAAGATCGACCGACTCCATACATCAGTCGTATTCTAGCTACGTGTTGAGATCGTTTTGTCTGCCCGACCAACATTTTTTTCGCTAAATATGCCGTGTTGTAGTGTTTTAGTATGTAAAATAGCAGTAAGAACAAAAATAAAAGCAATGCAGGTATTTCTTTTCATCAGCATGTACGTTAACATGCATTTTCTTTTAAAAAATACGAAAATCATTCTGGTACGATCATATTAACTAGGTAGTTCTAGAAACTTCGTTCCCGTAAGTTGTCGCTACTCGATTAGTGATGTACAGATTTTGCTATTCGATTAGTGATGTACAAATTTTATCGATCAAATCTCGCTACTCGAGTAGTGATGTAGTCGAGTCGGATGCGGATTTTGTCGATAAAATAAATCAAATTTTAGGTATAATTTAATAAAATAACGCAACGATTTAAAATAGTATATAGACTTACTATAAACATGAAAATTGACCAGTAATTTTATTGCAATAAAAAAAAATATATTAGTCTAACCTTTCGAAATATTTTTAGACCCAAATGTTAACTGGATGCCAACTAAATCAAGCACCATATGTTCGGAGCGTTTTGAAGAAAATAATTTACTTATATCTAATTTACTTATACATAATAATATAATTTTCTTATAAAGGTTGTCCTTTATGTCAATTTTTTCTGCTCTTGCTCCTGCTGCTCCTCCCAAATTTATATGTAACTA
Organism: Acrobasis suavella; assembly: GCA_943193695.1. Classification (NCBI taxonomy): domain Eukaryota; kingdom Metazoa; phylum Arthropoda; class Insecta; order Lepidoptera; family Pyralidae; genus Acrobasis; species Acrobasis suavella. The sequence continues at coordinate 4,770,600 of OW971957.1, read as the reverse complement.
GCTTTAACTCAAGACTTCGTTAATGTAATATAAGTAATTTGAAAAAGTCTCCATTTGTATGGCAAAATAAGATTCACCATGCCAAGTTTAATCACTCTTTTTTGGGGATATAAGCCTATGTCCTTTTCCGCGACTCTTAAACTATATACCTACATATTCAATTTCAATTTAATTGGTTAAATAGTTGAAGCGTGAAGAAGTAACAGACAGATTTACTTGAATATCACTTTAATACTAGTAATGGATCTACAAAGTTATTGACACAATTCTCTGTATTTTAAGTTCACCATGCTGGTTTGGGTGAGAGGGACAAAAGAAAATAAATAGAATATACCAACTTCCCACGTTCCCACGCAGATTGTAAAAGCCGATCGAGATAATGGGCAAAATGGCAGAAGAGAAATTCCTCTGCCATTTCGACCATACGGGTAGCAACCCATCACTATTTTGATTCCTCTCCCACTTTCTCGCCCGCCGTCACGTTAAAAGTAGCCTTTGGTTCTTGCGGCCCTGGAGTGCTATTTTTCATTTAAGGACTCACCAAAACACAAAACGTGTAGTTTTCCAAGTTACCACTCGCGTAAAAAACAATTCGGACGTATTTTTGAAACCGTCGTGTCAGCGAAAAACAATATTGTTTTACGCAGAAAACATCGAAAATAAGTCTATGGTTTTCTAAGAATTTCACCACTTATAAAAAAGCAGCATGAAACGGAACGGATTCTCTATGAAAGGTTTCTTTGACACACTCGTTGCAAATCCTTCGCAAACTATCATTTCAAAAATGCGCCCGTTTGGAAACGCTCGTTTAAACCATTCGTGATGTGACAAGTGATTTATAAATGCGACCCTGGGCGATTTCAGCTTAAAACCGCAAGACTCAAAATGCTCTGTATATTCCATTCGGGATTTAGATCGCTACAGGGATAAAGACGGATTTTTCATGTTCTCAAAATAATAGATCTTTAATTATTTGAGACTGGCTTCGCCCACGATTTATTCTGCATATCCATACTAATATTATAAATAAGCAAGTTACACAGACGAAGTCGCGAGTTAAAGTTAGTGTTAAATAAAGTATAAAAAAAATCGAAAAAAAAAAAGAAATGTGGTGTCGTGGGACACCAGGTAGGAACGAAGTTCCTTCGGCTAATGTAGAATCGACACAATTTGCAAAAGAAAAATCGTGCTCAATTCGTGCCTGCGCACGTCTCATTTAACGGTTTTATTTAACGAGGTCATCCTTACGGTTTTACTATCACATTTTTTTCAGTTCGGTTGCGCAGCAAAATCCCTATCTCCTCCAAGCCTGCCGTAAGGAACTTCGTTCCAAAAATGTCTTTGCGTCGAATAATATCGATACTGTTAATATTAAATAATGTGGACATCACTATTCGAATAGCGCACCTGTCGGCAAGTAGTAGAATTATTTCGTAGCTTGGGATTCAAGTGACGAAAAAATTCTGCTTCTCGACGACAGATGGCACAATTATTAGACTTTTTAATTTGAGTTAGACAGTACATAGCAAAACGTCGTAAGTACTTTTTAAACCGTAGCAAAATAAAACTTATGCTTGAGACTTAATGTCGTTTTTAAAATGTAGGGTCTATTGACTTAGGCCAATATTGAAATAAATATATTCGACCAATCAAGCGAATTTTTCGTATGTGTGCAATATGTGATTATTGGATTATTTGTGTGAGTTTGGCGACGCTGATTTCTTAACTAATTTAGGTCCAAGGCACTTCCACCTATTTCTCTGTTCCGTGGTCCAAACCATCCAACCTAATTGGTTTCTGTTTTTATTTGAGTCTTTTCCATACCAGTTTTCGCATTTTTCCTTTTTGCACTTTCATAACAATACTTACTTTCATCATCTTATTTACTTTTTTGCGGGTGGGATGCCTAGCTCTATCTAATTATTTCTTTATTTATTTTTCTGACTGCTTTTTTGGGGGTTATAAGTTTCTTACAAACACAATGCTTCATTCAAAAACCGTATTGCTAATATCTTACACAAAGCCGCTAAACTAAAGTGGTATTGGGCGGGGCACGTTTGCCGAATGCATCCTGATAGGTGGGCTACGGCAACAAAGAAGGCCGAAGATGGCCGAAGTAAAAGTGGTAGGCCCCGGAAGCGTTGGTGTGACGACTTGCGACAGATTGAAAGGGCACACGATCATCATGGTTGGAAGTGGCACACGATCGTGATATTTGGAAGGAGATGGGGAGACCTTTACCGGTAGAGTAGAGAGTAGAGTAGAGGTTTAAAAAAATGTTTTCCACAGTGTGTCCGTTCCGCTCCACTTACCAGCAAGAGCAAACTTATTTTCGTACACTATGATATTTATTATGTAAGAATAATAGCAGCTGCGCCGTCTGGCTTCCCGCCTTAAATTGGGCCTCTCCATCAACATGAACAACAAATAATTATCTATCAAGGTGTCTATCAAGGTGTCTTCGAATAATCAGTAAACATACATATAAAAAAAAAGAATTTGACGAATTGATAACCTCTTCCTTTTTGAAGTCGGTTAAAAATGCACAAGGTCTTTGAATAATAATTTTGACGCCATTTTGTTTCAGATACGTCCGCCATCTTGACATGACGGTGTTATCTGTTCATATAAAGACGAAGCTCTGTCAAGTCGTCGAGGCTATGATGAGGAGACGGGATGATCTGGCTTTTAGACAGGTAATGACAATCATCAAACGAACAATGATAGAGTTGATGACCTCCGTGGCGGTTAACCGGCCAGTCTGCCACTGCGGAAGTCCCGGGGTCGATCCTTTCTTAGGACAAGTTGGGAAATGACCTTTTTCAGATTGTCCTGAATCTTGGATGTTTATATAAATGTGTTTGTTAAATAAATGTTTAATATAAATTATAGTATCGTTGAAGTGGTATACTATTTCACAAGGTTAAACTTAACTTGGGGCTAGCTTAATCAGGTTTGTCATTTAATACTTGTTCGACATTGAAGTAAGATTTAATATGGAATCTTAGTTTGATTAAGAATAGATATAATGAAAAATAATAATTAACATTAGATAGTGAACTAACTGTCTTGAGGAGCCACTTTTAACTCTCAGGGATGCATGCAGTGGAATCCGGTGTGGTAATAAATGGTGGTCTCCCAACTATTCTAGGTCTCGGTTTAAGAACCGACCGAAGATTCGGTAACTCTATAGATGCAAACATCTATAGACCTACCTACGCGTTACCGGCTTGAGCAGACTGAATTACGAAAATGTAATTTAAAAAAAAACCTACTGTTTTGTCACCATAAAAAGGGTAATTTTGTTGGTGACAAAACAGTAGGTTTTCTCTTGATATATGATAAGAACAAATACGCGGCAAAATGGACACTGACATTGAACACTGACGTGATCCAGTCAAATAAAATTACATGCAAACTAGAAAAACTAAGAGTAAAAATTTCGCCCATCATCACGCAAAGCGTGGCCTTTCGGTCCTACGGCCCCGGGGCTCTGTCTACCCCGTCAGGGTCTAAGACATTGAAATGTATCTGTATAATAACGAAAAAAAAAACAACATAAAAATTAAACTTAATGCCACGTACTTATATAGTTTATATTTCCATAATGCTTATGTTAAATACCTAACGTTCCCAAAAACTATATCTAGAGTTCCTTCCATCCCTTTCCCGCAAACTGCCAGTGTGATAATGTAGAAAGAGATGGAGGGAACTCTATAGGTATATTTTTGGGAACGGCTTAAGCATTCTCGATTGTTTTTAATTTCTTTGTAGATTCTTTGTAGTTCAGTAACGCAAGAGCGTGAGAATTGCTTTGTTTCTACAGGAAATGAAGTTCCGCAACAAGATGGTGGAGTACGTGACGGACTGGGTGCTCGGCACCAGCCACCAGATCGCGCCGCCTCTCAGGGCTGACGCGTCTTCTATTACAAGGTAACATCGGACTTAAGCGTCTACTTCTTCAAATTCTTTTAAAGCTGAAGTTCCGCAACAAGATACGTACGTGACGGATTCGCCTCTCACGGCTGATGCGTCTTCTATCACGAGGTAGCATCGTACTAAAGCGTCTGCTACCTCGAATTCCTTGAAAGCTGAAGTTCCACAACAAGATATGTACGAGACGGATCCGCCGCTCAGGGCTGACGCGTCTCCTATCACGAGGTAGTATCGTACTAAAGCATCTGCTACCTAGAATTCCTTTAAAGCTGAAGTTCCATAATAAGATACGTACGTGACGGACTCGCCTTTCACGGCTGACGCGTCTTAAATCACGAGGTAACATTGTACTAAAGCGTCTGCTACCTCGAACTCCTTTAAAGCCGAATTTCCGCTCTAAGATTTTAGAGTACGTGATAGATTCGCCTCTCAGGGCTAACGCGTCGTCTGTGACCAGTTAGAATATAAATAAACTGTTTGTTTGCCCCGAACTGCGAACTTGCGAATCTCATTTCTCGGCAACTGTTCAGAGCGCTTTTAGACATTTTTAGTAGGTATTTGAGCTAAGCTAAAGACTGGTCTGATGCTTTCAATACCCTAGCTGAGAACTGCAGACCTGGCTGGGGAGTAGCGGGGCTAAATCAGCTAAATGGAATTCATTTTCAATTCATCAATGCATCAATGAAGAATGATATTACAAAAATCATTCTTCAGCCAATCTGTCATTTTTACACGTTAAAATAAAATATATTATGTAATGTGTAAAAAAATTATTGCCAGATCATTTAGACATCTTTAACTTTGTCAGATGCTTGCAAATTATGTCTCAGCCACTGTATTAATTTACAGAAAGGAATTTCGATTTTAATATTTGTTTTCAAAAAAATAACTTTAAATGAAGGTGCCATCAGCATATTATTTCCCTTTTTAACCGATTTCAAAAGAGGAGAAGGTTATCAATTCGGCGGAATCTTTTATGTTTTTTTTTTTATGTATGCTCACCGATTACTCGAAGATGCCTGGACCGATTTGGAATTTTTTTTGAATGAAAAATACTTGTCGGGTGGTCCCATATAAATGTTATGAAAATGAATTTGTTTGAAAAGTCGGTTTTTAATTTTGAAAAATTATAAACTTTTATGCGTTTTATTTTCAGATACCTAGTGTGCTGCCGGGAGTTAGACCAGGCTTGCATGGAGGCCGTAGCGGCCCTGTTGAAAGGCCTGCCGTTGCAACCAGAGGAGTCGGACAGGGGCGACCTCATGGAGGCGAAGAGTCAATTGTTTCTGAAGTGAGTGACAAGTACATACATACATTGGGTGCTTATCTGTATCTGTACAAAAGAAATGTATTCGTGCTATTCTTAATGCATGGGTTGACGACAGTTGCATACCATTGTTTAAAAGAGTAACCCCCTTATTCATAAAAAATTACAAACGTTTGTCAAACCTATTTTAATTAAAATATATTTTGTCTCGTTCTTTCAACGTCAAATATTTAGAAGAGGGAAAGGGACAAAACATGTTTTAATTAAAATAGGTTTAGCAAACCCTTGTTTCTTTTTATGAATTTGAGGGTTAATATATTACCACTGATTTGCCTTTACATTCGGGATATCTATGTATTTGTAGAATCGCATCTAGAATTTTGGCAAAAAAGAAGCGATGTAATTTTGACGGAAACTCGGCCTCATATCATGAATAAATTGTATCAGCCTAGATGCCATAAAGATATGTATAAAAAATGTTTATAATATGTGTATTTACTTATTCAATTCTTTACCGACTGACAGTAAATTATTAGAAGGAAAAGCTTTTAAAAAAGGAATCACAAAATGGTTACTAGAACACTGCTTTTACTCCATAGCCGAATATATTGATTTCTGTGAGCGTAAAAAATAATGTTTGGTTAGATGAAATTGTGTACCTATTTGATTAATAAATATTTGTTGTCTTCCACCAATGTAAATAATATTTTATAAGTAAAATTCATGTGAATACATAAATATTTGCATGCCTTAGTTTAGGTTGAATACATGACACTAATTATAAAATTGACATCTAATGTACTGTATTAAATAAATAAATTTTTTCTTATTCTTATTCTTATGTATTTATCATAAAATTCAAATATCAATATCATATATCGTTGGGTTAGTATCCCGAAACACAAGCATAAGCTTACATTGGGGCCAGCTCAATCTGTGTGATATGTCCCCGTACATATTTCTTTCGTCGCCGTGATTTTTTAAATTTGGAATACATATCTTTGTCAACATGGAAAAAGAAATACGTATAATTTAAAAAAGCGCATTCTTTCTCTTTGATTCAAATAATTCATTTAAGGTTATTTGTATTGACATGTAATTATTTGTGTAAATGTGAATAATTTTTTGTACGTTTAAGCCGATAGTAAATAGCGTAAATATATTTTTCTACTCCTGTACTGTTATCTGTCTTTTAGATGGTCCCGAACACTAATATAAGAACATAGATTATATGATTTCAGAAAATTTTATAGTCTATTCCTAATATAATAGCACATGTGTCGTTATTTCGCCAAAACGATACTCCTAGCCTTATCCTTTAACATTTTTTCTTTAGATCTACCATACTGCCAACATAATAAAATCGTTATTTTAACATATGGTGCCATTTTTTAAACGTGGAGTCACTGAACAAACGGTTTTTTGTATGAAAAAACATTCGTTTAAGTGACTCCATGTTTCAAAAATGGCACTTTTGGTCACTAGGAAGACGTCAATAAAAAAAATTAAGTCTTCCATAGATCCTTAGTATCTAGCAAACATATGGTAGTATTTCATACTTTTCTTTGTTTATTTTTGGATTATTTTAGTAAATGTAGTCGTAGAAAAAGTATTGTATGCAACGTTGTATAAGTATGTCAAAAAATGCTCGATGGCGTCTCCTTACGATGCTCGCCAAGGCTCGCATCGTAACCTGCGCCACTCGCATTTTATGAACCTTCCTATACAACTGTTGCATAAAATACTATTATTATATTTAATTATTATTATTTATTATACATTAGGTTGACTTTTCTTAGCATTTTTGCTAAAATCAGCCACTTTAATGCGGAGCAAAGCACGTTCTCACTTTAAACTGTAAACAGTAGTTTATAAAATAGTCTGAAGGGTTATCTAGGATAATAAATAGATAGGAAATGGAGATATCATTCAAACTTTTGTCCCATGAGACAAAAGTTTGAATGATATCTTCATTTCTTATAATTTTTCCTCCACCCAAAGGTTGGCTGGAAGAGATTGCATTTTATAGCGATAAGTCCGCCCTTGTGCCTATATTGTTTCTTGTTTTTTTTTTGTAATTTTTGTGTGTCTATTATGTTTATGGTGCAATTAAGTTGATTTGTATTGTATATATTCCTCTATGTTTTGCAGGTACTTTACCCTCTTCATGAACCTCCTAAACGACTGCAACGAAGTGGAACTAGCAGAAGGTCCTGGGAGGTTGGAGACACTAAGAAACGCTACTATCCAAGCGATGTCCAATTTGCTCAGTGCAAATATCGACTCTGGACTGATGCATAGCATCGGTAAGTACTTTCAAACGCTGGTATCTCTGTTACATGCATGACTTACTGAGATGGGTTGAAGATTTACTAAGAATGATGATGATGGTCATCATCCTCATGTATTCCCGGTTGCATCCTCAGCGGTAACGCTTCAGAGCCCGCGGTCTGCTACCTAACCAAGGTGATTTGACGTGGTTACTGGTTTTCTCACAGAGCGACTGCCGTCTGAACCCCGCAACCCAAAGGGTAGACCAAAACCCAAAGAAGAAGATTCACTATACGTATTAGCCACTAAAGTCTGTTTGCGGTTCGTTAATAAATTCAGGGCTTCTTAACTCATTGTAAATGCAACCCCCCCCCCCCCTTACTACCCTCGTGAAATAAAAATACTTGGCATCATTTTGTCTAATGGCAACATTTCAACTATCCACGTTATGTCTGTCGCTGTTAGTGAGCTGTCAATGTGAACTAAATTTCCTAGTTTTTTTTACAGGACTAACCCCCATTTACTGACTAAACTTCAATTTTCCTCCTCTCCACCCCAAAACAAAAACTGGCCTAGGTACGCCACTAAACCACAGAGTTCATCAAAAAATTAAATTAAATAAAAATAATATATTTTCTTCCTGCAGACTTGGGCTACCACCGCGATTTGCAAACGCGGGCAGCGTTTATGGAAGTGCTCACTAAGATACTGCAACAAGGGACAGAGTTCGACACCTTGGCTGAGACGGTGCTGGCGGATAGGTTTGAACAACTCGTGCAGTTGGTCACTATGATCTCGGATAAGGTGAGAATTCTTAAATATTATACACGGGAATGAGGGTTTTCAAAAATATGGCAGCACAGTGACGTCAGGTCCAATAAGCTGCTGTTATTGGATACATTTGATGGAGCAAAAGAACCTGTCAACTGATGGTCCGATCATAACAGACGATTGGACGTGACGTCACTCTGCTGCCATCTGGTGTTACATGTTTTTGAAAACGCACGAAACGTACCTTTTTTATTTATTTCCTAAGATATGACATCCAGGTACGGGGTTCCACACCTTGGCTGAGTTGAGCCGAGTGGAATCAGTTACTGAGATTCGAACCTTGAACCTTCGAGTTCACATTCTATCGCTAAACAAACTGAGCTACCGGTTAGCTGGAAGTCGTGACGAAATTACCCCTCATTTTTAATGTTTTGTCCATCAGATATACATACATTATCACGTCTTTATCCCTAACAGGGTAGACAGGGCCCAGAGACGTAAGACCCAAAGGCCACGCTTAGCGTGATGGTGGGCGTTAAGATAGAAAAAGGAATAACAATAGTGATGGGTTGCTAGCCGCATCGCCTATTACTATTTTTCATTCCCTCGATCGGCTTTTAGGATCTGTACGGGAAGAGAAACCGCTGGTACATTCTAAGTTTTTTCTTTATCCCAGACCAGCATTTGTCAATTTATTGCACGAAATATCAAGTCGTATGCGTTATGTCTAACGCACGCGAATTGTGGATTCAGTCTTGCTCCCGCAACTTGCGTTAAAAATCCTGATTCCAAAAAAATCTAAAATTTGCGCCCCTCGGTGTTTCCCGCGGAAAAGTGGCCTATGTGTTAATTCAGGGTGTCAGCTTCCAGCATACCAAATTTTATCACAATTGGTCTAGCCGTTTGTGCATGAAGAAGTAATAAATATACACACACACACACAAACTTTCGCCTTTATAATATTCGTTCACAATTGGTCCAGCCGTTTGCACACGAAGAAGTAACAAACGTACACACACATACACAAACTTTCGCCTTTATAATATTAGTTCATAATTGGTCCAGCCGTTTGCACATGAAGAAGTAACAAACATACACACACACACACACACACAAGTTTTCGCCTTTATAATATTAGTGTGATGATTGTATTACTTTGTTTCAGGGCGAACTACCGATCGCCATGGCACTGGCCAATGTCGTGTCAACTTCGCAAATGGACGAACTGGCCCGAGTGTTCGTCACACTCTTCGACGCCAAACATCTGCTAGCGCCGCTGCTTTGGAACATATTTTACAGAGAAGTCGAGGTGAGAATCATTATCTATAGAATTCAGAACATGAACCAAAACGGTCAAGGGGTTGCAGAGCTATGGGGTTCGTGAGGTTACAGTTCAGGGTGAACCACTAGTTTGTGCTTTAAGTGAGTGATCCATGCGCTAACTCGTGAACCGCACCTCCCTCATTCCCCTGAGTCGTCATACCCCCGCGCCCCTGTACCGCGCAGGCGAAGACTCATTACAGCGGTCAGTCTATAGTCTGTTCATTTCAAGACTACTCTGCACTGGATCTGTTAATTTAGTAAACATTCATATGAGAATCTTACAAAATGAGAGCCCTTTAAATGTTTTTCACTGCCCGATTAATATAGGTATATTAACTTGTTGTCTGTGCAAAATAAAACAATGCATGTCGACCGGATTCCGGTCTGCTCACAGATTACAGGTTAATTAGGTAGTGAAACATTTTTAAAGGGCTCTCATTTTGTAAGTAGGCACTTACGACCATAGATATACCCAAACTGTTATAGAAATTGAACGTACAGTTTTCGTACATTATTCCTGGCCCATAACAAAGTCTAAAAATGGAATACTACTTATTAAAATATATAGCCCCCGCTAGAAAGAATACTTCCTGTACCGTTTAGGTTAGTAAAACCTAGATTTAGGATCTAGGAGGATAGATGAGGTAAAAGAAAGACTAGATATTGGCAAATGATATAGGTATAATGAACATTACATTAGCTACAAAGATTCACAAGAACACTAGGTACAGATTAGGTAGTCAGGGTCGTGAGTTATAGGCACTAGATCCGTTGAGTAGCCCTTCTAGGTAGAAGAACTACTTAGCTGGAGATGCAGCCGAAGAAAAAGAGGGCGAGCGCCGGCCGCCGCGCCTTATATATGGGCATGGGCCCCCCCCCCCGCTGCGCCGAAGAGAGGCGAAGGAGTGCTGGAGCCCGCGCGATGTCACATTCCTGGCCGTGAAATTTGATTATTGTTTAGTGAAATCTTTATAGTACTTTTTTTTTAAATATAAAGTACTATTTCGTACATATTTCGTACATTTTTCGTATTAGGTCATATCACCGCTAGAAAGTATGACACCATATTTTCGTGTAGCTCTTAAAGAAGCTTGTGTTTCTGTTTTAATTATTCGTCACAGAATCAGCACTTCACAATATATTATTTTATCTTATACCATAACCGTCTTGATATAAAATGGAGACTAACTGTACGATTCGGTTTAAATCATTATTCACTTACATAGCTGTCAGTGACAAAAGACATTATAAATGTAAATATACGAATATTATGGACGTATCACACAGGTTGAGCTAGATACAAAGTAATTTCGAAACTTGTGTTATATGATACTAACTCAACGATACTACATTTTATATCACTCTTTGGGTGTCTTTTTTCGTTCAACCATACAAAATCCGCTGATTGAGCGCTGATTTGTATGGGAATCTAAATTTTGTTTCCGTTTTTCGTTATTAGTTTTTATGGAAAGTAGTTCAGTATTATGGACAGATATCCAATACTCAGTTCAATATGAAAAAGTTTATTCTCGAACTGACCGGAGATCGAACCCAGGGACTCTAGTGTGACAGCGTAGCATGATGACCACTAGGCTACAGAGGTCGTCGAAAGACCAGATGGCATGTTGCGGGTGGTCTCTTTGATTTGGACAGATAATGGTTTAAATCAGGACTAAAGTTCGTTGACGTTTAATAAAACGAATTAAATGTTATTCCTTCAGGTGTCAGACTGTATGCAGACTCTGTTTCGCGGCAACTCTTTGGGCAGCAAAATAATGGCGTTCTGTTTCAAGATATACGGCTACGGATATTTACAGGTACGTTTTAGGACGTCTCCTACGATGTGAGCTGTAGACTTTATTATCTTCAATGTATTTAATAACTATGTTCCTTCACATAGAGGATTTTAAAAAACGATGTTTTGTCGGTAGAGAATTTTCCATGCCTCCCGATCTTCAGCTAAATGCTTGACTTCACTCAAAAAAAAAAACATTCATTTACAAAATTTTATTCGTTAACAGAATGTTTCCCTCTACGACATGACTTCTGCCTTTTCCTTTACTTCATTCATGAACACCCTTCTTGGCTTTCCTTTTCTTTTCCTTGTCTTAATCCTTTCTTCCGTGATGTTTTTGATGAAATTATCGTTTATAGACCTCAGGAGTCTGTTTTAGAATATTTTTATTTAATTTTCAACCCCACATTCCCCCATTTTTCAGAAAATTTCTCTAAACTAAATTTACAGAAAAAAAAAACGAATCTATATGATTATCGAACCTGCTCACAAAATTTCACGAGAATCTGTTGAAAAATGCGACGGATGTTCGTGAGAACATCCGGAAAACTGTGATTTGCACACACGAATTTTTTTTGCGGAATCTGAAATGGGAAGTTTTCACTCGCGTATAAACGTCAGTGACCACTCCAACCCGTCTGGCCGGCATGGAGAGTGTAGGCCAAATCCTCTGGCCGCTCTGGCTGAGTATGGCTCTGGTAGTACAGAAAGGGAGGGAAACACTCCTGCAAGGGAGACTTGTTTATTGCTTGATTTTTGTGTGTGTGAGTAGCAAACACTAGTGTCAGATTTTTCAGGCTGCCTAAAGGCATCTGACATAGCTTGACGACTACCATACAATGATGACAGCCGTGACTGACGGCTTATATGTGCCTTGCATACTGTTTAAATGCAGACTAAAAAGAACTGATGATGATTAAGAACTTAAAGATGTGTTAATTTTTCAGGCTTTGCTGGAGCCACTGATATCCACATTGCTGGACCAGGCGGAGACCCATCCCGAGCTCAGTTTCGAAGTGGATCCGGCTAGGTAAAACTCACACACCCACACCCTCGCACATACACACATACAAGTTCGCATACTCACCCTGCCTACGCAAGCACACTCACACACACACATACACTCGCACACTCACACACACACGCTTGCACACACACACACACACACAAAAACACGCGCGCGCGCGCGCCCGCGCACTCACACGCACACTCACACACTCACACGAGCGCACATACATACAAACACATATACGCACCCACGCACAAACACACGTACACATATAATATTTCATGATAGTCAAAATTCGGTGGCGTAATATAATATCCTACTAGTATTGCTCCCATATATCCCTGTAGGTATATAACCTATTTATTTATTTATTCTCGTGCTACTTAAACGTCTAACAATATATTCTGAAACTGTTTTAAGTGTAAATTTAGCCCATGATACTGAACAACTTTCCCCTAGGAACACATACAGAAATATGAAAAAAAATTGCCCTCCCATACAAGTTCACTGATCAGCTGATCCGAGTTTATATGGTAGGTGAGCCCGCATTTTTTTCATATTTCGTGTACTGAATTCACTTTGCCGTATATTTCACGATGGATCTCGTATTCGCAGATTGGAGCCCGACCAAGACATAGAAATGAACCGCACCAACTTGATCGAACTCACAAAGGAGGTGTTCGTTAGAATCGTCAACTCTGCGGACAAATTCCCGCCGCAGTTGCGTAGCATGTGCCATTGTCTCTATCAGGTTAGTATAAAGTAGTCATCATTATCATCATCATACCAGCCGCATAACGTCCACTGTTGGACACAGGCCTCTCCCAAGGATTTCCAAAATGACCGATCAAGAGCGGCCTGCATCCAGTGCTTTTCAGCGACCTTGGTCAGATCGTCTGACCGCCTTGTTAGTGGGTGTTCTACGCTTCGCTTGCCAGTACGCAGTCGCCATTCGAGAACCTCTTTGCCTCATCGGCCATCGCTTCTTCGCGCTATGTATCGCGCCCACTGCCACTTAAACGAGCTGATCCGCTGGGCTATGTCAGTGATGTTCTCCTACGAATTTAATCATTTCTGATTCGATCACGTAGAGAAACACCGAGCATAGCCCTCTCCATAGCGCGCTGAGGGACCTTGAGCCTTCTTATGAGACCCGTAGTAAGGGACTGCGTTTCAGAGCATAGAATAGTATTCAAGGTAAAAAAATATTTATTTAAAAATTTGAGCCATAAGCTACAATAGGTGGACTTAAGAGCGGCCAACCCGTCTTACTTTTTGTACAAACCCTCGTACGTGATTGTAGCGTTGTAACTGATCTTTCTTGATAACTTTTGAACTAACAGGTATCTTGTGTGCTATTTCTAGGTTTCTATCGAAATAAAAAATTAAAATTTGGATATACAAATCCAGTATAAGCCTCCAAAAATCTCTATCTGTAATTTAAACGTTCATAAAGTACTCATAAATTGTAAAGGTAAAAAATATTTCGATATAAACCTAGCAAATGTAAAGAAAATTTTAAATAAAAAACGTTTATTTCATAAACTGGTAAGACTTAATGAAAAACACGTATCACCTGGAACATGTTTTATGAAATTTCCGCACCCTATGAATAGTTAATTTTCGTTCAATGTATAGTTAATAATAATACTAATTTCATTCAACAGAATTCAAACCGAGCCCTCAGACGCTATCTCTCTCTTTTTGCTTTGCCCCTTTTTCTAGCATTGCTCTCGATGAAACAACAAGCTTTTCAAACTATGCTCGCGTTGACGATAGAGCGGCCGGGAAGGGAATATTAATGCTAAAGCATTCTCTCCCTATCAACCTTAAGGAAAATAAAAGCGACTAATAAAGTTATTTTGTACTAATAAAAGAATATAACGTCATAAAATAATGTTACGCGAAAAGGAGCGAAATAGTAAGTAGTAATATGGGTTGCTAGCTGCATCGCCTATTAGGCCATTAACATGATTCGCATTTTCGCCCATTCCTTCGATCGGTTTTACGATCTGCGTGGGAGCAAAGCAGCTGGTACATAGCAAAGTTTTTTCTTTTCTGCCAGACCAGCATGCAATTAGTTTGAATAATGTTTGTCTGCCTGTGTCATCATAGCTCCTAAACGAATGCACCAATATCGATGCGGTTTTTAAAATGAAAAGCCTTGTCTGTAAGGATGCTTCTTGGCTGCGTTTGATGGAAATTGGTTCAGCCGTTCAAAAGTTAATGGGATGAACGCCAGGGTGAAAGTCAGAGTTTTTATAAAGTCAGACAAATTACACTGATTGAGCTAGCCTCAAAGTAAGTTCTAGACTTGTGTTATGGGATACTAACTCAACGATACTATACTTTATATCAAATACATATATAAATAAACACCCAAGACCTAGGACAATTTGAAAAAGGCCATTTCCCAACTTGCCCTGACCGGGGATCGAACCCGTAACCTCTGGGTGGCGGACTAGCATGGTGACCACTACGCCACGGAGGTCGTCAATCTATAATAAAAATAAAACTGGTTAATTTCATTTCTCAGGTGCTAAGCAAGAGGTTCGCGCAGTTCCCGCAAACGAGCGTCGGCGCGGTCGGGACCGTGCTGTTCTTGAGGTTCATCAACCCGGCTATTGGTGAGTTTCTTTTGTTTGTTAAACTTTTACCTACACATAAATACGAGTGAGTACATATTTGTTTGACAGATTTATGTATACAACGTGGAAGGGGAAACCCGTAATAAATAGAACTTCGGGCTTTACTATATCACTGTAGTATAATGAAATTAAATTAACAGCCAAAACACAAAAAAAAATTCGGCATTTCCATTCAAAAGTGTGCAGGCAATATGAATGGAAATTTCGATGTTTTTTGTTCGTTTTTTGGTTGTAATTTAAAATCATTATACTATACTGATACAGTATAGCCATATATATGGTTCGATTTATTACGGGTGTCCCTTCCACATTTTATACAGCTAGCCCCAAAGTAAGTTCGAGACTTGTGTTATGGGATACTTACTCAATGATACCATATTTTCATAACAAATACATAAATAGATAAACATCCAAGACCCAGGACAATTTGAAAAAGGCCATTTCCCAACTTGCCCTGACTGGGGATCGAACCCGGATCCTCTGGCCGGCGGAGTAGCTTGGTGACCACAGTGTATATATATATATACATATAAATTGAACCTAAATGACAGTCGTCGGCGCATTATGTTACCTGCGCCGATAACCCCCATTTTGGTTCAACCTACGTGCTGGGAATTTGTACAAAAATGCTTTGAAGTGCGCCATTTTTGTTCAACTTATTTGTGTCGCGTTGAACATTGTATTAATGGCATCTATCCAGATGTTAAGTCCCAACGAACACCGTGCAAATGAAAATGATGCAATTAATAAAGTAAGTAATTTGCGCTATGTTCGTTAGAAAATTAAGCATATGCCTAAAACATATTTTAACGCTTTGAACGCCATCATTTCAGTCACAATAGATTTATTTATAGATTTGGGGGTCACTGGTGACCCCAAACAATCAGTTTGGAGGAATTGGAGGTCACCAGTGACCTCCTTGGTGTTCAAAGTGAAAAAAAAAATTAAATGGATTCTCAATGTTTTTCCTCCCCCTAGTATCCCCCCAAGAGATGGGCATCGTGTCCCGGCCCGTGCCGGCGGTGGTGAAGCGCGGGCTGATGCTGATGTCCAAGATCCTGCAGAACATCGCCAACCACGTGGAGTTCTCCAAGGAGCAGCACATGCTGCCCTTCAACGACCTGCTGAGGGCGCACTTTGAGCAGGGACGCAAGTATGTACCAAATATTAGGGTTCCGTACCCAAAGGGTAATGTTCATACATGTTCATAAATGTCATACCTAGGTCATGTTCTACGACATCAGTGGTACGATCATCTTCAGCTTATAATGATGGGCAAAGTAGCAGGAAAAAAAAGGTTGGAAGGAGAAAGAAATCCTGGCTACGAAACTTCCGAGACCAGCATAGCGAGCGCTGCTGAGCTATTCCGCCGAGCTAAGAACAAAGAAGACTTCACCTAGCTGATTGCCGACCTTCATTAGTTGGATAGGCACCTTAAGAAAAAGAAAAGGGTAAAAACGGGACCCTATTACTAAGACTCTGCTGTCCGTCCATCTGTCTGTCTGTCACCGGGCTGTATCTCATGAACCGTGATTGCTAGACAGTTGTTTTCACAACAAATACTAAAAAAGCAAATAATAAACAAATAAGTACTAAAAATAGAATAAAATAAATATTTAAGGGTGGCTTACATACAACTAACGTGATTTTTATGGATAATGGTACGGAACCCTTCGCGCGCGAGTCCAACTTGCATGTGGCCTGTTATTTTACATATTTTAAGGTATGTAACGGAGGGAAATGCTCTACTATTAGTCGAAGACAGTCAAATTGGGGTTTTCAAAAATATGTGACAGCAGACGGCAGCACAGTGACGTCAGATCCAATTGGCTGTTGTCATTGGACCATCAGTTGACAGGTTCTTTTGCTCCGTCAAATGTATCCAATAACAGCAGCTTATTGGACCTGACGGCACTGCTGCCATCTGGTGTCACATATTTTTGAAAACTCTCAATCACACTAATATTATAAAGGCGAAAGTTTGTGAGTGTGTGTGTTTGTTAGATCTTCACGCTCAAATGGCTGGACTAATTTCGATAAAATTTGGTATGCAGGGAGCTGACACCCTAGATTAACACATAGGGTACTTTTTCCGCGGGTCACACCGCGGGGCGCATCTAGTACCTAATTTTTCTTCTTGGCAAGTTCTGTGTGTTCAGGCCTGTAATGCATTAAAATATCCAGATTGGCGACAGCGTCATGTTTCTGATCGCTGGTTTCCCTCTATGGCAATGGCTGTCAGGGCAAGACTCAAAATTGTTAACCTCTTGTTAACCTCCCCCGGGCGATGATAAAGAAAGCTGACATTGACTGTTTGTCAAAGTCATTAAACGTCATTCCGTTAGAATACGTATCCAAACATTTATGTTGTATGAATTCAGTTCTGATTCTAATTATTATTACTGCTAGTTAAATAGTACATAGTTTTGAAGAGAATTTTGTAAAAAAATATAGAAAACAAAGGATGACCAATTTGTTACGTAAGTTGCAAACCTACATTGTTACAATAGGTGCATTTCTCACCCCCACCAAAAAAAGATAGCTGCTATAAATTTGACGCTAGTATCGGTCTGTCTGTCTGTCGGTGGCATCTTAGCTCTCGAACAGATGGACCGTAGTTCTATGTTTGATTAAAATCGGTTCAGCCGTTTTAAAGTTATTTGGGGTTAACGCTTGTAAGTCGGGGTTTTTAGTTTGCCTAGCAAATAATAGATAGCGGATATCAATTGGAATATGTAGTTCCACTACTCATCACTAGATGGCGTGGTGGCTGGAAAAGAAACTTGTGTATACAATAGGGGACACTATGTTAGAAGCTGAAAATAACAATTTATTAATTCCTTCAGGTTCTTCATCCAAATTGCGTCAGACTGCGAGAGCATAGACCAGACATCACACAACCTCTCGTTCATAAGCGACGCCAACGTGGTGGCCCTACATCGGCTGTTGTGGAACCATCAGGAACGAATTGGAGACTACTTGTCATGCAGTCGGGACCACAAGGCGGTGGGAAGACGGCCTTTTGACAAGGTACATAAACCTATCTTATTCTCTCTCTCTCTCTTTCTCTTTCTCTCTCTCTCTCTCTCTCTCTCTCTCTTTCTCTCTCTTTCTCTTTCTCTTTCTGTCTTTTTCTCTCTTTTCCTCATTTTAGGGTTCCGTAGTAAACCCTTATAGTTTCGCCATGTCTGTCTGTCTGTCTGTCCGTCCGCGGTTTTACTCAGCGACTATACATACTAAAAAGGTGTAATTTGGCGTGGATATGTACGGTTAGCCTCAAAAATGGAGTCTCAATTTCTCATACAGTTTGTATGAAAAATTGGGATTCCACTTCTGAGACGTACCGTACATTAATTATTCGAAAAAGTGGTAAAATAAAGTACAGAATAAAAAAAAATGTTTCGTAAGTCCCCATCCCCATACAAGTAAAGTGAAAAGTATATATTTTTTTTCTACTAAACATTTGGGGTATCGTTGAATAGGTCTTTCAAAAATATTATAAGCTTGTGAATACCGTTTTTTGATTTTTGAAATCCATTTTTGAAATATTTGGTTTTAAACTGAACATTACTAAACAGGTTACTGAACTGAACAGGAAAAAAATCACAGCTTATAGTATATATAACGAACTTTAAAGGAAAACTATCAAAGCTAAGTAGGTTTAAGAAATTAAAACTTTATAGGCGATCAACTTATGAAATGTACTCGGAAAAGGAAAATTTCGTACAAATTTAATAGAAATTAGTTTTTAGACCTTTTCAGTGGCATGAACTCAAAGTTGGCGTTCGTAACTACGGAACCCTACACTGCGCGTGGCCCGACACGCACTTGGCCAATTATTTCTATCTGTTTTTCCCTCCAGTTCTTTTGTTTCTTATTATCTTCCTTTCTTCACATTTTTTTTCTTTCTGATCTCTTGATGAAAGTATAAAGTTAGGTATAAGACTTACAATTTAATATATATGACTTTATTACTATGATTAATTTCTAGATGGCGACTTTATTAGCGTATTTGGGCCCGCCAGAACACAAACCAGTCGAGTCGTAAGTAGACTAACAATCTTTATAGTCTAATTTTTAAGATCCACCTTTTTTTAGGGTTCCGTAGTAAACAAGGAACCCTTATAGTTTCGCCATCTCTGTCTGTCTGTCTGTCTGTCCGCGGTTTTACTCAGCGACTATAAGTACTAGAAAGCTGTAATTTGGTATAGGTATGTATATTAATTATGCAAAAAAGTGGTAAAGTAAAACATTGAAAAAAATTTTATTTTAGGGTAGCTCCCATACAAGTAAAGTCAAAAGTCAATTTTATTTTGTCGAATAACCAATCACGTGGGGTGTCGTTGAATAGGTCTTTCAAAAATATTATGAGCTTGGTAACATCGTTTTTCGATTTAGGAATTCATTTCTGAAATATTTGGTTTTAAAGTGAACATTTTTGTTAGAGTCAAGTGTCCCCCCCCCCCCTCTATCTGCTAAACGATTATATATGGACATGTGAAAAAATTCACAGCTATAGCAAATATAACGAAATTTAAAGGAAAACTATCAGAGCTAAGTAGGGTTTACAAATTAAAAAGTTATAGGCGATCAACTTATAAAATGTATTCGGAAAAGGAAAATTTCATACAAATTCAATAGAAAATTAGTTTTTAGACGTTGTTAGTGGCATGAATACAAAGTTGGCATTCGTAACTACGGAACCCTACACTGCGCGTGGCCCGACACGCACTTGGCCAATTATTATATTATTAAAACTAACGCGAGATGAATTCATTAATAGGTATTTAAATATTATTATAACAAGATTTACTCACGTAGTGTAGTCGGAAAAACCAATCGGTACTGGTGGGCCTTTTCCGACTTCACTATGTTACTCACGTCATCATCATCATCATCACCATCACCGTGTATAAAATAATAACAACATATCACCCCAATAGTCCCAAAGTAGTTGTGGAGACCTCTACGCCACTACGAGGTACTACAACCACAAAAAATGAAGTGCCAACATAGTTCATAAGAAGCATACGAGATGGCGCCAGCAGTATTCTACACCTCGATCTTAGAGTTCGCCCGATTAGCTTTATTAATACTTCTTCCGATAATACACCGTTAGAGCCGCGGTGTCCTGCGTAACTACATGCCCGGTGGGAAGATCTTCCCTTTATGGCCGTCGAGCATATCACTTCGCTCCCGCTACAGTATTTTTCCATTGCCCCTCAGTCCCTGCACTTACTGGAAATTGTCAGTAAAAACATTATTATAGTGTTCTCACTGCCAGGCGCTGTGGGTACTCCATCACAATTAAGTATAGCGAAACCTCTCACAAGGCCTCTACATTGGACGTATGTCCCCTTGCAAGCATCAAGGGTCCGGGAATTGTCCCGTGAAGGATAAACCTTGAGAGAAGTTAACCGTCTTTTGTTTACTATTACCAAACAAAAACCTCTCCTCGTTTCTGCCCTTGATACAGACTTCTCGCAACTGAAACGGTTTATCAACATTCAATTGGTCTATGAACCGTTGGTCAACAGAATCTTTAAACAATTAACTTTTCATCCAAAGGACTTTTCACTCATGAACGTTTCACCAACATCACTTTACGTCAGTAAATGCATGTTATGATTAGTCCTTTGGATGAAAAGTTAATTGATTAAAAACTCTGTTGACTAACGGTTCATGGACCAATCGTATGTTAGTAAACTGTTTCAGTTTCTGCCTTCTCAATGATTTGTATATATTGGACATTTCATTTCTCGTAGCGGCATCTTTAGTAAGGAATTAAAACATCTTGTTATTTTTTTCAGTACATCCGGCCTACTATTTTCGTCCTACGCTCGCTGGTCATCGATCGACATGTCCTCAACCAACTTTGAAGAGTTCATTGTGAAACACAACATGCATGAAAAGGAGGAGTTTAAAAGTATAAAGAGTTTGAACATATTCTACCAGGCGGGCACGAGCAAGATCGGGAACCCGGTGTTTTACTTCATATCTAGAAGATACAAGTGAGTCACCTTTATGTCTATAGACATATGGTCTAAATTCTGGACACGTTTTTAGACGTCAATTTAGCATGTTTTTAGATGTAATATAAGATTCCGCCAGTTTCGGACGTCATTGATAGCGTCCATAAACTGTGCACTATATTAAAAATAAAAGGTACAAAGTAAAACAACGCACACGAGAAGGAATTGTTTGATAATGTTGAATATATTCTGCCAGATGGGCACAAGCAAGGTCGGTAATCTAGTGCTTTACTTTATATCTAGGAGATGCAATTAACAGTAAAGTTTGAAGCAATAAGGTTTGCGTGTTTTTAGACGTCACTGTCACATACTTATATGCATGATCTCAGAACAGTGCACGATTGCAAAAGTCAAACCCGAGCTTAAAGTAAAAGTCAACCTGAGTTTAAAGTATTAAGTCTTATAGCGTCATATTTTTACAAGCTTTTATTTAGTTTCACCTGTCTCATTGTCTGTCTGTCTGCCTGTTTGTCTGTAGTCAAATCTGGTTATTTAAATTTCACCGTCTTCCCGGTTTCCGATCGAGCTGAAATTTTGCATGCATGCGTAAATCGCGTGACAATGCAAATATTATGATCACACGAAGATGATCTGGTAATAACTTTTTTTTTAAATTTCAATTATGCTGAATTATTGACGATGATATTTCCTGCGAAAGCCGTTCCTTATCAATGACAGAGCATGTCCTTGTAAGACTATTTCGGCTCTCTGAAAAGATTCAATTTCTCCCAGAATCGGTGAGGTGAACGCGGACCTGCTCATCTACCACGTGATCCTGACGCTGAAGCCGTTCTGCCAGCAGCCCTTCGAGCTCATAGTGGATTTCACGCACACCAACTCCGATAACAGGTTCAGGTTGGTTGTGTACGGACGAACACACAGCGCGCACACTCAGAGATCCTCCTCTGTCTCTTCCCCTCTCCCCCTTTCCTTCTACAGTCTCTGCCTTCCTCTGCTCCTTCGCCTCCGCTGTTTCTCTTCCGCATTCTACGCCTTCAGCCTATACTCCCATTCTCCCTTCTCCCATTTTGTGTCTTCCTTTCTTCCCCTCCGAGCTTATACCCCATTCCCGTCCTCTCCCCTTTTGATTCTGGCCCTTTCTTCCTCCCGAAACTTAAAACCGCAGACCCTCCTCTCGCCTTGTTTTCTAAAATCTGTCTTTCGAAGAAGACAGGAGCGTGTCAAAGGGCTCTCCCTCCCTACTTTCTTTTTCCAGCTGACTCTTTCTACTCCTTTTCTTCTTTCTAACCCTCTCTATTTTCTTTCTATCTCACACTTAAAAAGCGCCTACATATCAAAAAATGAATATTTCCGAAATAAGGGTTTTGCAAAATGTTTCTATAGTGGACTTAGTTTCTTGTCCATCTGTCTGTAAAATAATGTCTCAGACGGCAAACTCGAGTCGAAGACGAAGACGATAATAAGTAGATTGTAGCACCAAGCAGAAAGCATATTAATACCGCACTGAGTGCTTATTTGGAACCCGAGCGCTAGCGAATGCAATATAACATTTATACAACGTGGAAGGGACACACCCGTAATAAATCAAACCACGGGCTATACTAGATCACTATAGTATAATGAAATCAAAATAACATCTCAAGTGGCGCGATTAAAAAAAAAACTACTAAAGTACAGTAAAGGACCATACAGTTTTTCTACTCTTGAGCATCAAAGTTCCGCTTAGTGCTGGATGTGTAGTGCAGTTAGTAAAAGATTTCCATATTTCTTTTTCTATTCTTGAGCAACAACAGGCATGATGTAAAGGCACACCATTGCCCTATGCTGAGTGGTGCCATTTCGGTGTTAAACTAATTTGAGTTATTTAGTAATGCAACATAAGTACATTTGCACTGAAAAAAATATTTTTCTTTCTTTCAAAGGCGTGGGTAGTAGTAAATGTGATTACCTCTGTATATACATATGTATTTGACTTTATTGCTCAGCTTTATCTCGTTTCGCAGGACGGATTTCCTCCAGAAGTGGTTCACGGTCCTGCCGGAAGTGGCGTACATAAACATCCACGCGTGCTACATCTACAACTGTAACAGCTGGGTGCGGGAGTACACGAAGTTCCACGAAGCTATACTAGCGCCACTTCGGGTAAATAGATTAAAAAAATATATATACATTTATATATACGAATAAATTTGACGACCTCTGTCAATCTGTGGCGTAATGGTCAACATGCTAGACCGCCAATCCGGAGGTTCTGGGTTCGATTCCCAGCCAGGGTAAGTTGGAAAATGGCATTTTTCAAATGGTCCTGGGTCTTGGGTCTTTATCTATATTATATATTTATTATAAAATATAGTATCGTTGGGTTAGTATCCCAAAACACGAGCTTAAGCTTATTTTGGGACTAGTTCAATCTGTGTGAAAAAAAAAACACTGATTGAGCTAGCCCCAAAGTAAGTTCGAGACTTGTGTTATGGTATACTTACTCAACGATACTACGTTTTATAACAAATACATACCTATATAGATAAAAATTCAAGACCCCAGGTCAATCTGAAAAAGATCATTTTCCATATTGACCTGACCGGGAACGAACCCGGGAACTCCAGTATGACTGCATAGCATGATGACAACTAGGCCACAGAAGTTGTCAAAGTTTACGGGATTGGATGGTTATCTATTTGTAACACAGGGATTTCGTATATAGTAACGAACACCGCCGCATGGCCTGTCGGTTAAATTAGTTGCTGGGCGCGGTGCATATCGCGGTCTCGTTCGCACAATCCGACCAAGCGTCGTCGCTGCGGCTTGCATACCTTTCGTTCTCCAGTCGGTCTGCGCACGCCTAGACGGGAGGCTGCGTTTGCGCGTTATAAAAAATCTCATAAAGAATGTCGGAAAGTCTGTTATAAACGTGCCTAGTTTGCCAATAAAATTATTTGAGTGCATCCCAGGTCTTCATTCATGGTATCGTTGAGTTAATGTCCCACAACAAATCTCAAACTTATTTTGGGGCTAGCTCAATCTGTGTGATTTGTCAAAAAATGGTGAAGATGATGATAATAATTAAATAATGTGTTACATTTGTTTTAGGGCAATCGTAAATTAATCTTCATAGACAACCACAGTCGGCTAAGCGAGTACGTGGAAAGCGAACAACAGAAACTGCCCGGCGCAACCCTGGCTTTGGAAGAGGATCTCAAAGTGTTCAACAATGCGCTGAAGTTGTCGCACAAGGATACCAAAGTCGCCATCAAGGTATAGTATAGTTTCATGAGTAGTTTAAAAAAGTAAAAACATAAAGGACTTTTTAATAATAAAAAATCTTAGCAGACTTCCTATCTCAATAGTACTTTATCATATCTTCACCTTCATATGGGACCAAGGAGGAGGTTATCAATTCGGATTTTTTTTTTCATGTATGTTCACCGATTATTCTAAGACGCCTGGACTGATTTGGAACATTATTTTTTGTTTTAAAGGGCATACTTGCGAGGTGGTCCCATAATATTTTTATCAAAATCGGTTGTGTAGTTTTGGGGGTGATGTCGGTTTTTAGTTTTGAAAAATCGGTTTACAATTTAACTAAGACATCGCGTATAATAAATAATTACAGAAAAAAAAATTATGCGGTACAATTGACAAACTCCTCAAATTTGAAATTATTAAAACTCTCAATTACGACGACCTCCGTGGCGTAGTGGTCACCATGTTAGTTCGCCACCCAGAGGTCCCGGGTTCGATCCCCGGTCAGGGCAAGTTGGAAAATGGCCTTTTTCAAATTGTCCTGGGTCTTGGATGTTTATCTATATATGTATTTGTTATATAATATAGTATCGTTGAGTTAGTATCCCATAACACAAGTCTCGAACATGCTTTGGGGCTAGCTCAATCTGTGTTATTTGTCCCTATATATTTATTTATTATTCTTATTTACTCAATGAGCAAATTAGCTCCATGTAATGAATGTCAAATGACGCAGCGTCACACAGCAGCCGCTGATTGGCCCAGTAATTGGCGTGAGGCAACGTCAGTAATATTAATGGCGGAAAACGATGTACTTTCAAAGTACCGCCTACTTGAATAAACATTTGTTGCGTTTCTGTAGTGTCACGTCTGTAGTGGTCAGATAATCTGACCAAGGTCGCTGGATGCAGGCCGCTCTTGATCGGTCATTTTGGAAATCCTTGGGAGCGACCTATGTCCAGCGGTGGACGCTGTGTGGCTGAAATGATGATGATGACTCTTGCATAGTTTCAGAGTTCGGTGGCGTTGTCTCTTACTTAGATTTCTCTTTCATTTATGGTCACAGGTGGGCCCAACAGCGCTACAGATAACGTCGGTTGAGAAAACCAAAGTTCTCGGTCTGCCAGTGTTACTCAACGATGTTTACTACGCTTCTGAAATTGATGAGGTACGTACGTATACATGTACATAAGAATTATACTTTTAATGGCTGACTGGTAAACCACGTGTCATACAAGGACATAATAAATCATGATCACACGTAACGTCAATAAAACCAACAAAATACTTATTAATTACACAGAAGAATTTAATCAAATTAGTGCGCAGTCCCGGAATGTTTGGAAACCGCGCGCTCGCTACGCGCCCGGTACCTGCCTACCTCACTCGGCTCGTTGTTAAAACAGTTATCATCGAGTGTCCACACTTCTTGCCTTATTGAACAATGTGGTCAACTTTTAAGCACCTTTTGCTTATATATATTTGGGATGAGAAGTTCCCCCTTTCATTATGTAACGTGATTTACCAGTCAGCCTGTATACAAGGTGCTTGTAAATTAAGTACAAATAATTTAAGGGGCATATCGATATACGAAAAAGATGGCGTTCTTAAAAGTCGGTTGTTTTTGACCGAGCGAGCGAAGCGAGCGAGGTCTCTAAATCGAGTTGGGGCGAAAACACATTGTATGTATGTATGTACGTATGTTTATACCAAGATAACTGCCGAACCGAAAGGTCCGATTTTAATGAAATTTGGTAGGCATGTAGGAAATATCAATAGAATTTTCAAGTTCGTTGGGCATCAAAATCGACGCAGTAGTTTTTGAAATATTAACAAAAATATTTGAATATATGAAATATTTATATTATATAGCAAACGAAACCATAGCGTGTTGTAATGTAACGTATATTTAATCGTAATTTAAAATAAACTATATAATTACAATTAATAGTATGTAAATAAAAATAAAAATTACAACTAACTTAAAATAAGTAAACAAAATAAAGTTAAACAACATATTTGTACAAAATTAAATAAACACCCTATTAAAATAATAATGCAACAACAACACACAACAACAAACTAACACACATAGAAACGTACCATAAATTGGTAACGTCAGTAATGGCTGGCTTTCATTCTTACTGCGACATACATCGGTCTTTTGTCTCCGTTGCTAGGTACTTATGCGTGGACATTACGAACGGCGGCTGATCTTCACCAGCGACACAGCGTTCGCGACTCCTCTGGCGTGAATACGCTTCGCTTAGCGCGCGCTCATCTCAGCGCATAGTCTAATTTTAAAACTAAGTGGACAATTATTTTGACCCATTATATTTTTTAATTTAAAGTACATTTAAAAAAATAATAATAAAGTACTTCGTAATTTCTAGTCCAAGTGTTAGCAATACCCGTGAATCGGTAAGTGACGAACTCAATTTTTATTGTAATAGGGATATATATATATTGTAATTGTGCTTATAGGTTTTCAAAATAGTGTTTCCTTATCTTCTTCATTAGATAGCTTAAACATAAAATAAAACTGGCCGTTAATTGTAAGATGCAATAGGCATCTGGTATTGCATCAGCCAATTTTTAAAAATCTACCGTCTTGTTTTACTATCTAATCTGTTGCTTTATTCATCTTATTTCATTATTCAAAATTTTCCAATGTAACTCTGTTCTCTTTGACCATCAGCCACATTCATGCCTACTAAGTAAAATTAGGTAGGTACTTAGTCCCTTCGTCGTATTACTGGGCGTGGCTGGCTGGTCAAGGACATTCAAAGGACCTCCAATTAATGCTGGACATCATATATTCCAGGGTCCAAAGCTTGGGCTTTTAATAGAAGACGCTTTACCACCTTGCGCCATACCAGGGAGCTCCTCTTCTGCTGCTGAGTGCTGGCCCACCAACACCTATCAACCCCAGCTGACCACCTTCACGGAGCACGGGACGACAATAAGGGCGGTACCTCCATGCGGGAATAGAAAACGGCATAGGGCTTTTGTATCCCACACCCTTTATTAACTTTTAAATAAAGTCTTTGATGTTGACTTAGGTTTGTGTTTTTTTTTTATATAACGCCGCCTAAACGTCGCACTGGCGCCTAACGTGTTAATTTCTTCTTTTTTTCTGCTATTAATCTTATGCCGTTTTTCTATTTCTTAGTAGTTGCATGTTTGTGAGCTTACTTTTATTTTTTTTTTGTTTTGTGAAACGTTTATTTATTTTTGGTTGCAAGTAACTAAGGTGTAACACTAAACACATTTATTTCCATTTTCATTATTGTTTAAATTCGAGGTTTTGTATCGCCTTAGCAAATTTACCAACTACCGTCATTTAAAATTGTTAATACACGTTGCAGTCAGTAACTCATACTTTTTCGAAACTGTCTAGTTTGATTTTTTTTTGTGATAGTGTACTCGTTTGTGTAACACACTAGTTGCTATTTTGTGTGCTTTTTTTATTCTTTTTTCCTCTTTTTTGGTTTTTTGTGTGTGTATTTTTTTATTTTATTTCTTTTCATATTTTCATCAACATTCAGCAACCTTAAACGTTCTTTAATCGTTAACTGATTTGTAAAGAACAAGAGATTTTTTTTTCATAAATTTTTACAATTTGAGTTCGCCATTTGCTTATTTTTGGTGTATTTACCTACAATTGTTTTCTAATATGGCTTTCCCTATAAAATTTTTGTCACTTCAGAAAAGTGAACTAGAATACGAAGTCACTATTAGAGGTTCGAATCCTGAAACCACCGTACAAGAGCTCCGGAAGCAAATCGCTAAGCTTGCTCCAATTTTCCCATCGGAGGATATATTAGATTCACCTTTTAGTACCACCGAAGATCTTGTAGGAGTGTCAAATGTTTTAACTAAAATTAAATTAGCTTTTGATAGTGGAGACCTTGACCGTAATACTGTCTTAAGAATTAAAAACTTGATAAATCATCTTTATCATCGCATTAACAGGATATGTCGTAGTGAGACGGACTCAGCCATTTACGATTCTTGCGTTGATCAATTTAAACTTTATTCAAACAAAATTCGTTCTCTTCAAGATAAAGATTTAATTGATCCCTTGCTTTCTCAAAATACTAGCGACACATTTGTACCTGCTACCCCTATGAACATATCTGTAACTTGTGATCGTACTTCTCAAGATATTAATAAATTAAAATATGATGGCAAGACTTGCGTTCGTTCTTTTGTCCAAAGAGCCAATGAATTTAAACAAGCACGGAATATTTCTGGTGAAAAATTGCTTTCTTATGCTACTGAAATATTTATAGGGGACGCACTTCACTGGTTTCGTTGCAACAGAGAACATTTTTCGGATTGGGACAGCCTGTTATCACAATTAAAAGAGGATTTCGATAGGTCTGACTATGACTACAGACTTTTATCTGAGATCCGTTCTAGGACTCAGGGCGAATCAGAAAACATTGTCATTTATCTGTCTATTATGTCTGGTTTGTTTTCGCGTCTGTCTAAAACTCTCTCAGAAGATAGTAAATTAGAAATAATTCTGCACAACATTCGCCCGTGTTACTCAAATATATTGGCTTCTTCGCCCGAAATCCATTCTATTGATGAATTGCGAGGTTTATGTTCTAATTACGAAAAAGTCCAAGCACGTCTCTCACATTTCCGTGAACCTCCAGCTCCTTCAGCAGATACTTTAGCACCTGAGTTTGCATATACTAAAGCTAAACCTAAATTTAATCAAAATTATAATTATAACAAGTCACACACATATAATAATCAACGTAATGGAAATAATAATTTACAAAATCAAAACAAACCTAACCAAACCTATGTACATTCTATAGATACCCCTAAGCGTCGTTATTGTCCAAGATGTCGTACGGATTCTCACGGTTTACGCCAATGTACGGCTGATAAAACTAATATTTTTTGTTTTGTTTGCGGCAAAAAGGATGTTAAAACTCCTCAATGTCCTGATTGCAATAAGTCAAAAAATAATAAATCACATTCAAAAAACTAATTAATCAGAACTGCAGCAGCAACAACTTTGATAAAAAAGATTGGCAAAATTGGTTGCTTACTATCTCAAATTTTTTCAAGTCTTATAGGGTTGCTACAGTTCTGTCTAATAAACCAATTAATGATTCTAGACCTTATGCTTCCATAAAATTACATGACTTAGTTATTTCGGGTTTACTGGATTCTGGCGCAGCTATTACAATTGTAGGCAACAATGCTCATGAAACTTTCCTAAATAAGGGTCTTCAGTTAAATATCAATGATTCCAACCCTAAATTTATTATTGCTGCAGGAGGTCAACAATTAAAAAGTATTGGTTCCATGAATCTTCCAATTCACTTTGAGGATCAATTTCATATTATTGAAGCTCTTGTTGTTCCTGAAATAAGCAATAATTTAATTTTAGGCATTAATTTCTGGCGCAAATTTCATATTTGCCCTAAATATTTGAATTCTGTTAGTGTAAGTAATCCTTATAATAGCATAGCCCCTAACCATGACCCTAATACATATTTACAAAATTATGAAACTTTAGACGATTCCCAAAGAGTAGTAGCTGATAATGTTATAAGCCAGTTTGAGCAAATCTCTTCAAAGGTTAAAGGCTTAGGGAACACTCAACTTATTACGCATCGGATTGATACTGGGGACACGCAACCCATACGACAGCGTTATTACCGCTTGTCACCGGAGAAGCAACGAATCCTTGTAGAACAAGTCGATGAAATGCAAGCTCTTGACGTTGTGGAACCGTGTGAGAGCGCTTGGTCCTCTCCAGTGTTAATCGTGATGAAAAAGAACGGCGAACCTCGTTTCTGTCTGGATAGCCGAAAACTGAACTCGGTCACGAAAAAAGACGCATATAATTTGCCATATGTGTCGGAAATCTTAGACAATCTTCGAGATGCTCGTTACTTGTCCAGCATCGATTTATCTAAGGCCTTCTGGCAAATTAATATTCATCCCGATGACCGAGATAAAACGGCCTTTTATGTCCCTGGGCGAGGTACATTTAGGTTCAAACGCACAGCCTTTGGGCTTACTAATGCTCCAGCTACACAACAGCGTCTAGTCGATATCCTTTTTGGGGAATTTGACCAACAGGTATTTGCATATCTTGATGATATAATTATTGTAAGTAAGGATTTTGACACCCATGTTTCAACATTAGTCCGCGTTTTAGAGAAACTTAAACAAGCAAATCTCACCATTAATCTTGAGAAATGCAATTTTTTCAGAGACCGTCTCAAATATTTAGGCTATGTGGTTGACAATGATGGACTTAGAACTGATCCTGATAAGGTGCAGGCTATCCTACAATATCCCACACCTTCAACTAAAAAGGACGTTAAACGGTTTCTCGGAACAGCCACCTGGTACCGTCGTTTCGTACCAAATTTTAGCACTATAGCCGCACCTTTAAATAAACTCACTTCCAATAAGAAGAATGCCCCACCTTTTAAGTGGACTGATGAGGCCGATGATGCATTTTTAAAACTTAAAGAATGCCTTGTATCAGCACCAGTTCTATCCTGTCCAGACTATAACCTTCCTTTTGAAGTCCACACGGACGCTAGCAATTATGGTGTTGGTGCTATGCTTACACAAACCATTAACTCTAAGGAGCATCCAATAGCGTACATGAGCAGATCACTGTCTGCCTCAGAAAGGAATTACAGTATCACTGAGCGTGAGACTTTGGCCGTAATTACCGCTCTTGAGCATTGGAGATGCTACCTTGAAAATGGTAAGCAATTTACAGTATACACCGATCACAGTGCACTTAAGTGGTTTCTGTCCTTAAACAATCCGACAGGTAGACTGGCTCGCTGGGGTGTACGCCTCTCTTCTTTCGATTTTGAAATAAAACATCGTCGTGGGTCAGACAATGTTATTCCAGATGCGTTGTCTAGAGCAATTCCCGTCAGTGCCATTAGCTCAAGTAACTCTTTCAGTACTACTTCTGACTCTTGGTACAGAAATATTTATAATGGTTGCTTCAACAATCCCCAAAATTTTCAAAATTTTATAGTTAAAAATAAGACACTTTATCGTTTAAGTAAAGAAAAATGTACTCTGAATTCTGAATTCTCTTGGAAAGAAGTAATTCCTAGTGAATTACGTGAACAGATTATTTTTGAGAACCATTCTGAGCCTACGGCTGGACATCTTGGTATCTTCAAAACTTACAGACGTCTTGCGCTACGCTATTTTTGGCCAGGCATGCATGGGGACGTTGTTAAATTTGTTTCATCTTGCGATAAATGTTTATCTTATAAAATACAAAATCACGCAACTTTGGGTGAAATGGGTCGTCCAAAACAGTGCTCCCGTCCATTCCAGGTTATTTCTATTGATCTTATGGGTCCCTTGCCCGTTACTCGCAAGCAAAATTCATATATATTCGTAGTAACGTGTTGCTTTTCCAAATTTTGTCTAATTTTTCCTATTAGAAATGCTACGTCGCAAATAATAATAAAAATTTTAGAAGAGTCTGTTTTTCTTTTTCATGGTGTTCCCCAAACCATCTTTCTTGACAATGGTGCACAATTTACGAGTAACCTTACGGATAATCTCTTTAAAAAATACAAAATCCCAAATATATTTTTTACGCCAAAGTATACTCCCCAAATCAATACCGTTGAGCGATACAACCGGACAATTATTACTTGCTTGTCAACATTCATTGATGATGATCATAGGTCCTGGGATACTAAGATACCATCTATTCAATTCGCCATCAACAACTCTGTGAACGAAGCTACCGGTTACACACCCTCGTTCCTTGTTTTCGGCAGAGAGTTGGTTACTTGTGGCTCACACTACGTCGATAACGACCTAGGTAGTGAATTAAAATTTTTACCCCGCGATATTTATGCGGAAAATTTCGGTTGTCTGTCTGAAATATTTGACAATGTCCAATTTAAGCTTTGGCAGGCACATACAAAAAATACAAGCCATTATAATTTGAGACGCAAGCCGGCTGAATTTAATGTTGGTGATGTAGTTATGAAAAGGGCTTATGTGCAAAGTGACAAAGACAAATATTTCAGCAAAAAATTAGCACCAAAATACATAAAATGTCGGATAATAGCTAAAAAGTCTCCACTAGTTTATAATTTAGCCGATATGTCTGGCAAAGACATTGGTACGTGGCATATCAAAGATTTAAAGTTAGCTACCTTTTATAAATAAATAGATTAATGTATTTACAATACCCATCCTCTTTAATTTAACATCGACGCATGAAACGCTAAGATTTTTTATTTTATTTTTTTTCTCAAGTTAGTCAGATAAATAACTGACCTGACTTAGTAATGTAACTGCCATAGTATCCTTTTAATGTTTATAACGGCTGTTTGAGTGCAAGAAGAATGTGTGTAGAAGTATACTAGTAGTGATGTATGATAGTAAAAAATAAAGTATATATTGAAAAAATTACGCTTCGTTAACACTTGCTCATGCGGATTTTATTTCATAAACATAATAAAATCCTTGAGGACGCGAGGGGGTAATGTAACGTATATTTAATCGTAATTTAAAATAAACTATATAATTACAATTAATAGTATGTAAATAAAAATAAAAATTACAACTAACTTAAAATAAGTAAACAAAATAAAGTTAAACAACATATTTGTACAAAATTAAATAAACACCCTATTAAAATAATAATGCAACAACAACACACAACAACAAACTAACACACATAGAAACGTACCATAAATTGGTAACGTCAGTAATGGCTGGCTTTCATTCTTACTGCGACATACATCGGTCTTTTGTCTCCGTTGCTAGGTACTTATGCGTGGACATTACGAACGGCGGCTGATCTTCACCAGCGACACAGCGTTCGCGACTCCTCTGGCGTGAATACGCTTCGCTTAGCGCGCGCTCATCTCAGCGCATAGTCTAATTTTAAAACTAAGTGGACAATTATTTTGACCCATTATATTTTTTTAATTTAAAGTACATTTAAAAAAATAATAATAAAGTACTTCGTAATTTCTAGTCCAAGTGTTAGCAATACCCGTGAATCGGTAAGTGACGAACTCAATTTTTATTGTAATAGGGATATATATATATTGTAATTGTGCTTATAGGTTTTCAAAATAGTGTTTCTTTATCTTCTTCATTAGATAGCTTAAACATAAAATAAAACTGGCCGTTAATTGTAAGATGCAATAGGCATCTGGTATTGCATCAGCCAATTTTTAAAAATCTACCGTCTTGTTTTACTATCTAATCTGTTGCTTTATTCATCTTATTTCATTATTCAAAATTTTCCAATGTAACTCTGTTCTCTTTGACCATCAGCCACATTCATGCCTACTAAGTAAAATTAGGTAGGTACTTAGTCCCTTCGTCGTATTACTGGGCGTGGCTGGCTGGTCAAGGACATTCAAAGGACCTCCAATTAATGCTGGACATCATATATTCCAGGGTCCAAAGCTTGGGCTTTTAATAGAAGACGCTTTACCACCTTGCGCCATACCAGGGAGCTCCTCTTCTGCTGCTGAGTGCTGGCCCACCAACACCTATCAACCCCAGCTGACCACCTTCACGGAGCACGGGACGACAATAAGGGCGGTACCTCCATGCGGGAATAGAAAACGGCATAGGGCTTTTGTATCCCACACCCTTTATTAACTTTTAAATAAAGTCTTTGATGTTGACTTAGGTTTGTGTTTTTTTTTTATATAACGCCGCCTAAACGTCGCAGTAACTTCTAGGTGTTAGGGAATTGAATTTATGTTAGAATAATAATCGCGAGGTCTAAGTCCGCGGCGAACTACTAGTTAAATGGTTTCTTGTGTGCCAGGTGTGCTTGGTGGACGACAACCAGTTCTCGCTGTCGATCATCAATGAGGCAACGCCGTTAAGTTTCATACACAACGACTGCGACAATATCGTTCAGAGCATCATACATATCAGGAACCGGTGGGAGCTAAGCCAGCCGGTGAGTGCGGTGTTAAAGTGTTTGACGAAAGGTACAAAAAAAAACAGTAGTTCTCGCTGTCGATCATCAATGAGGCCACGCCGTTAAGTTTCATACACAACGATGCGACAGCATTGTGCAGAGTATTATACACATCAGCAACCGGTGGGAGTTGAGTCAGCCGGTAAGTATTTTAAAGATTTTATTTACGTACTCCTCAGGTACGGTTTTACAAGACTCGTACAATACGCCACATCACCCATTGCATAATAAACCTTAGCAACACAGTTTAAGAGTCTAATTTTGAATGGCTGCTGACGTCGCCTACGCTTTGCGCGTGTGGGCCTAGAGGTAAAATATGCATAAAACAACATTTTAAAGTGTGTACGTAAGTGTCTAACACTGTCGCAGATTTTTCAAGTAATGATGAAATCCGGAACCAACGGCTTTAAGTGCCTCCTGAAGCACGAAGGAGCTTAGGAATAGGGAAGGTAATTTTTCCAAAAACGCTTTAATTTTTCTGTATTTAGGAATAATATTCATCTTTACCATACAAAAAAATATCGGATTTTTTGTTCAATCAATTTAATGTAAAAAAATATTGGATGAAGTCAATTTTACGTGATTCAAAATGAATATTTGAGTCAAATAAAAGCAAAACTAGCAATATCCATAGTGCTAGTTTTGCTTTAATATGACTCATTTATTACAATGAATTGAGTATTTTCCTGGGTCAAAAATAAATCATTTTGTATTGGTAAGAAAATAAAACGTCGCAAAATAATGTCACTCGTCTTTGAAAATACCCAATTTAACGTGATTTTAGATTTATTACTGCACAAAAACTGATAATAAGAGCGCTATTTGACTACATTAAACTATGACGTCATCTGCCTGAACTTCATACAAATCCCATAGATAATGTTTGTTTTGACGTTTAGAAAAAAGTGTCTGATTTGACTTGTTGGAAAATAGCGGATTGATTGAATAGAAAAATCTGGTATTTTGGAGTGGGAAAGAGAAATATTATTCCTAACAGCAGAAAAATATTCAAGCGTTTTCTAAATTATCATCCCTTCCCTATTTTTTGTCTACCTCACCCAGTAATAATGAAGCAATAGTACTGAACCGCATTTATTTAACCTATTTCCTATGTATACAGGATTCAGTGACAGTCCACCAAAAAATCCGTCCGAAAGACGTCCCAGGGACACTGCTCAACATGGCTCTCTTGAATCTGGGTTCGTGCGATCCGAACTTGCGTACCGCCGCGTACAACCAGCTGTGTGCCTTGACTGCCACCTTCCATCTCAAGATAGAGGGGCAGCTGTTGGAAACTTCTGGTAAGTTCTCTTCTTTACTTTTACCAGGCCTGTGTCACTCCTCGTTTAGGTATCGATAATATACTTACATTATAACGAGTACTATGCGCGCAGCGACCACTCCGGAGTGGGATATTCAGTAACATGAATCGTTTGTCTAGAGCATTGAGAATGAAATTGGCTTGCAATGGATGTCTAGGTATCTAAACGAAGAGGTGCTGAGTTCTGACGCGAGCTAAATTAAACCATAGCGCTAACTACATTAAGTAGATATTTCTTTGAATTTATTTTCTGAGTTAGACTTCTGTACGTGAGTACTAATACTTATTCTGTGCTTTCACGCTGAATGCAAAAAAGATGGGTGTTATAAGTTTGACGCTAATGTCTGTCTATGTGTTAGCCTGTGCCATCTTAACTCTCGAACGGATGGACCGATTTCGATGCAATTTTTTCACGTGAAAACTACTTCCCTTGCGGTGGTTCTTAGCTATGTTTGATGAAATCTTTGATGAGCCATGTGGCTTCAGACATAGAATAGGATCACTCCTCTCTTTCTGGGGTTGACGTTAGAGGAGACTAAGGGCGTAAACTGCGTCAAGCGGGACCACGCGACATTCAGTCTATCTCTGTCACAAACTCTACGTGCGAAAGAGATAGCACTATGCGTCGTGGGTCACCTGTCTCTGTCGCACGTTTATGCTCGAAAGGACTAAGAACAAAGATATCGCTCTGCATGCCCAAGGTAGAGTTAACGTCGGGCGGCTGTTTGTAAAAGTTTTCGCACAAATGCATTCCCAATGAGTCTTACACAAGTATGTTCCCACAGGCCTATGCATCCCGTCGAATAATACAATCTTCATAAAGTCTGTGAGCGAGAAACTGGCGCACAACGAGCCCCACCTCACCCTGGAGTTCCTAGAGGAGTGCATTCAGGTAAGAAACTAAACAAGATGGCGGATTGAGAAGCTTCTGACAAGTGGTCCAATTTCCAACCCATCGAGTGGGGTAGTTCATTACACAAATATATGATGCAACGTACATCCTCAGGCTATACTACATAACTATAGTACAATGATATTAAAATAACAACAAAAAAAAAAAACAAAAAAAAAATCGACATTTCCATACATATTGCCCGGGCGGCTGCACACTTTTGTATAGAAATGCCGAAATTTTTAGTTGTGTTTTGGCTGTTATTTTAATTTCATTATACTACAGTGGTATAGTATAGCCCGTGGTTCGATTTATTACGGGTATGTCCTTTCCACGTTGTATAATAATGAAGATCTCAGGAACGGCTATAACGATTTTGATGAAACTCTGTATTTAGGGAGTGACGAGGTAAGTAACCGAGTAAAGCTCGATCGCCCAGCTAGTGTTATTTAATTGAATATGGCTTAAACGCGAGCGGATTCAAACCGACGACGTCTTGGCACGACTATGCTCATACCAACTGAGCTATCACGGTTCAATCGCACACGCCGAATTTCTCCACCATATCGTATTTCTTTGAACACGCATTAAGCTTGCGTCACACTACCCGCTCACGTGGTGTTGCTCATGAATGCCTAAAAGCCCTTAAAAAAGTAATTTTTGATATTTATCATTAAACGAACAAACATTTTGCAGGGTTTCAGAGGATCAACGATAGAGCTGAAGCACTTGTGTTTGGAGTATATGACGCCATGGTTAGCTAACTTAGTAAGGTAAGAAATAATACAGATAAACTTTATTTTTGGGGTTTCACTTCTGGTCTGGTTTGTTTTTTTACGGCTTCCGTAGCGTATTTGCTAATACGCTTATCCCTCATCCGGAGGTCCTAGGTTTGATTCCACTTTGTCGCCCATCATCACGCTGAAGTATCTATGGGTGTTGCGGCTGCCCAGAACCCTTAACACTCATAGGGCTTTGTCTGCCCCGTTAAGCAAAAAAACGTGATAGTGTATATTTTAAGTTACCCCTTTCGACCATCTCGCCCCCATTACGCTAAAATTCGCTTTGTGGTCTAGCGTTCCTAGGATCTGCTTGCTTAGAGTAATCTAGCCCAAAATGGTCTACCGAATTAGGAACAAAGATTTGATAGTGTCTGTATGTGCAGCAATACCCAAAATCCTATCTGCCCTATTAGGGATATGTATAATTACTAATATGTATAAATACTTGTATGTATTTATGTTATCAGCAGAGGTCGGAAATAGGTAGAGTTATTTATGTACTTACACTGATTTCATACAGCGAAAGAATAAAGTGGATATGCCTCAAATCCCAAAATTAATTTTAAAGAGCAGAAAATAAAGTTATTTACTTCTACACAATTTAAACCACTGAACGCACGTTGCCAATATGTTAAAACTAATAAAAATACTAATGTAACTACTTATAAAAATTGTATGTAATTATCTTTGTTTTATTTGTCTTATCTATCTCTGAGGTTTTTATGATTATTTATTTGTAATATTGTTGGCAACATGGAATTGTCCATTAGAAATCCCGGGAGGATCCATATTAATATCAACATTTCGATGCAAGTACATAAATAACTCTACCTAAGTCCGATCTCTGGTTATCAGTGTCATGAACTGAAAGAATCTTTCTTACTTTTTACCTGACTGCGTCGGAAGGAGACATGACTTCGCTCATCCGAGCATGTTCCCGGTTCCATCCTAGGCATACTAATTTTGTATCTTTCCAGTTCATTTATGACTTAATAACCTTTTAACGCAGTCGCTGAAAAGGTTTATTCTTTTTTCTACTTTTTCTACTTTTTCTTTTTTTTTCTTTTCTGTTTTTTCTTTTTTTTATCTTTTCGCCTTTTTTATGATTTTATTTTTAAAATAACTTGTTCCATCAGATTCTGCAAGCCGTCGGACGAGTCTCGCCGCCAGAAGCAGGTGGCCCAGATCCTGGAGAAGCTGATCACGCTGACCATCGAGGAGACGGAGATGTACCCCTCGGTGCAGGCCAAGATATGGGGCTCCATCGGTCAGGTGCCCGAGCTCATAGACATGGTGCTCGACAGCTTTATACAGAGGAGCGTCAACTCTGGTAAGTTTTTTTATTACTTGATATTCTTCATGTAAATTATAAATATGCGATGGAAAAATTTCACAATTGAGATTCGATTCAGTAAGATTCGAACTTCTTTCTTGAGCATGCTGTTTTAGCATGAGATTATTGTGTTTGATCCTTTAGTCACATCTTACGACATCCAAATCAATGTATTAGTAAACCTACTAATTTAGTAACCCCGGGACATTCAAAAGTAGATTGAATGGGTATCTTTTGGATAGGCATGCTTCATCCTAGTCTTCATCGTC
This sequence comes from Acrobasis suavella, assembly GCA_943193695.1. Classification (NCBI taxonomy): domain Eukaryota; kingdom Metazoa; phylum Arthropoda; class Insecta; order Lepidoptera; family Pyralidae; genus Acrobasis; species Acrobasis suavella. The sequence continues at coordinate 4,731,756 of OW971957.1, read as the reverse complement.
GCTTTCCATCAGGTGAGATTGAGGACAAATGCCTAAACCAATAAATTGTAAAAAAAAAAAAAAAACCGCCACCAGCGTCACCGTGTGCGGCGAAAACATACAAAATGTATGAAAATCACAGGAAAGTGGTCGGTGGCCGCATTTTGTGGTGGCCCGTTTGCTTCGAGCCTACTAAGTCAGTACAATGAGTGCACTTTCAATTGTGCTACCGTGACTTCGAATTACATCGACGAATTTCCTCATCACATAAACATTGCCTTGGATGTCGCAAAATGTGACTTAACGATTAAAGGCAAAAATCACGTGCTGTAACAGCATTACCAAAGAGTGTTGACTTCAGGCAGGTCATAAAACTATAGCCAAATCATCTAAACTATTTCTTCTACATTTCGCATGGTCTTCGGCATTGCCTTGGATGTCGTAAAATGTGACTTAACGATTAAAGACAAAAATCACGTGCTGTAACAGCATTTCCACAGAGTGTTGACTTCAGGCAGGTCATAAAACTATAGCCAAATCATCTAAACTATTTCTTCTACATTTCGCATGGTCTTCGGCATTGCCTTGGATGTCGTAAAATGTGACTTAACGATTAAAGGCAAAAATCACATGCTGTAACAGCATTTCCAAAGAGTGTTGACTTAAGGCAGGTCATAAAACTATAGCCAAATCATCTAAACTATTTCTTCTACATTTCGCATGGTCTTCGGCATTTTTTGGTGTCCATTGAAATGCATATTATATTATAGTCGGAGAAAAAAAGCGGGTAAATACACACCAGGTTCCGAAGCTGAGAATTCAACCGGCAACGCGCTGAGGTGTATTATCACAGCTCCTGGATGTTGATAAAGGAATTCGTTCCAGGCCTGGGCTCCCCCATGATAGAGATCATGGCCGACACGGCCGTGGCGCTCGCCTCCGCCAACGTGCAGCTGGTCTCCAAGAAGGTCATCGGCAGGATGTGCAGGGTAACATTATTTATTCATTTAATATAGTTAAAAAATGAATTTAGTTAAAGTTGCAAAAAAGGGCTATTTGACAATATTATGCTGTAACTAAATTTTTTGTCAAAGTTGCAAAAATGGGCAATTTGATAATATTATGCTATATAACACTATAGCATTATTTTTAAACATTACATAAATGGGGTTTGTCAAAAGTCGTTTCGTAACCCGGCCCTTCAAAAATAGTATATAGTTCGTCTAGCCTAAAAATGAACGCGTTCGTGTTTTGACGCATTATGACTCAAAGTCAATGAATGGCCCATGCACCAAAAAAGTAAAGAGAAAATACACATATTTTCCTTGAGAGCGTGAACCAAGGAGCCCGGCAAGCAGTTTAAAATTAGACGATCTGTACACTTTTATATCAGTTTTGTGTAGATATTATCGCCATTTTTTTTAAACTTTAACCAGCCTTTATCGGCTGATCAATAATGTATAAATTAAGCTTTATGTGTATAAAATATGCAATTGAACTACATGTTGTATTGTAAAGTGTCTTTTGTTTTACAATCACATGCATGTGTGTCTGTTGTCGTCGCAATCGCTTGAAAATGAAATTCCAGATCAAAAATGTTTCATGAAAATTTAAGTGTAGGTATGTCTGTCTATGTACCCCAAACACAACCGCTTTTGACACCAGTGTTGGAGATTTTTAATAAATAGTTCGTATCAGTTTCAATTTCAAATGATCTTTGACCAGTATGTGGCCATGTTGATACTTCTGTCGTTAGCCCCATTAAGGTCTTCTATGGTATATGACGTAGGGCAGTTCGGACACGACAGAAGAAATAATAAAATATACAATTTCCATCTTAGCGTTGGGACTCGTCTGTCAGCACGGGCACTTTCCTATGCTGACGAGAGCGACGGAACGCAGCAGCATGGCCCGTTCCGTCGCTCTTTCTCGCTCTAACAATAACGGTTCTGAGCGACAGAAAAGGATAGCAGCACGCGAAAGTTCCGTGCCGTGCTGCAGATCAGTCCCAACCCTTACATATAGTATCTGGGATTCGTTTTCAGAGTGTACAGAGATGGATGTTTTCCAGGCCCTTTCCAAACTGCCCAATAATATCCTGGGCCCTGTCACCCCGGCCACAGTGAGTTACGTTTGTTTGGTTTTTTTATTTTGCTTTTTTTTGCTTCATGTACGATCACGTCACCGATACGCCGCGTGGTGACGGCTGAGTAGAGTTTGTCACCACTTTTCACACGGGTATCGTGTATGAATGCTTAGTCTTGATTTTTTTATATATGATACTTTGAAATGTTCTATCTGCCCCATTAGAGATAAAAACGTAATTATATATGTACTAGCTTAAACCCGCGACTTCGTCCGCGCAGAAGTTGAAAATGTGTGTAATTGGATTTTTTATTTGTTTTTTTTTACGTTATTAAGTTTGTTGTTACATATGAATTATTATGTTAAAAATTTAAAATGTTTGAATACTTATTCAATATAACAATCTTTATAATAGTGTAAGGATTTAAAGGCCTAGCGGATCCGACGAACTTTGTTTCCGTTCCCGTTCTCGTTTCCATAAGAGAGCGACGGATCTATTTTTGTAATTTTATTTTCTCACTCAAAAAACTTACGTAATTACATAATAATATAAATTTGCAACCCCTAATGCACCCCGGGGACGCAATGTTTAAAAATCTAATTAATGGATTATTATTTTGTACTAACCACTTATTCAAAATTATCGTGTGTCTCGGTTCAAAAATGACGAAGATTCATACAAACTTGCGACCCCTTTTTCACCCAATTTTCAAAATCTCATAAATGGATTATTATTTTCTAGTAACTACTAAAATAAATTAAATTTCATGTGTCTCACTTTAAAAATAACGAAGCTTCATACAAACTGGCCACCCCTATTTCATCCCCTCAGGGATGGAATTTTCAAAAATCCTTTCTTAGTGGACGTCTAGTCACATTCTACCTTCCTGCCACTTTCATCTTCATTGGCTGAGTAGTTTTCGTGATTTCGTGATGAGTGAGTGAGTGATTTTCTCTTATATATATTGAGATATTTTGTGAGGGTTTCTATTACATTTTCTAACGGTGGATGTTTTCGATCTTTTAGCTTTTAGAATTAAGCTCGAAAACATACGTGATCGTATATGTACTTAGCCGAATTATATTTTGTGTTTCATGATTTAATTATTGTTTAAGTTACCTTACTTTGAGTTCATCGATTGGCCTCAATATCCGAAATTCCAAATCCCTTATGGTAGTGTAGTTTTAACGCTATTATGCACTTTGTACGTAAATTCTTTGTAAACTGATTTCACACTGGTTCCAGTAAAAAAAATTAAAACACCTCTTCCGATATAAAGGAGTATCGATTTTTTATTGTACTTCTTGAATTATTTTACGGAAATTATCATGGACTTAAATTTTTAAGGTTTTATAAATCAGTCAGTAGGTATAGTCAGTAGATACACTTGAACAATTTTTTATTTTTTTCCGCGCTGAAATATAAAAATGTAGAAAAGAAAACGCAAGTATCAGCAACAAAGTCCCATACAAACTAGGATCAACTGATCGGTCAATTTGTATGGACGACCAGAAATTATTTTTCATATTTTAATATGTATTCCTTGGGGAAAGTGGTTCAATATCATGGACTGAATGTATATACCCTTTATATAGTTTTAGTATATTTTATTAAATCCTATATACTATATGATTTGAATTACTTTGTGCAATTCCGCCACCAGTTAGTTCATGCAAAGTACTGCCGGCCGGCGCTCACCCACTACTGTTAGTCCCAGCATAGGTACCAGCTGGTGGGCGCCGGCCGGCAATAGTTTGCATGAACTGTGGAGGAATTGCACAAATTAATTCAAAGCATATAGTATGTAACTTTGACTTCCGCAAATATCACCTGACTCTATTAACTAAATCCTATATACAGGCTAACTGGTAAATCACGTTACATATTACTATATATACTAAATACAATACTCAGTGAGTACTAGTTTCTCATTCCAAATAATATATAAAAAATAGGTGCTTAAAAGTTGACCAAATTATCCATTAAAAACAAGAAGTGTGGACACTCGATGAAAACTGTTTTAACAACGAGCCGAGTGAGGTAGGTAGGTACCGAGCGCGCGGTTTTCCTGACAAACATTCCGGGACTAATTTGATTACATTTTTCTTTGTAATTAACAGTGATAGGAGTAGGTAGAGCGATTTTTGGTACTTGTATGATGTCGTACATAACATGGAGGTGCCATTTTTCCGACATGATCTGGTTTTTTCCCCCGCATTTTTGTGGAGTTGAATTAATTTATTGAATTAGTAACAACTTTATTCGAAACTAGCCGATGCCCGCGGCGTTGCTCGCGTGGAATATTTTTGACAATCCCACGGGAGCCTCACATTTTTCCGGGAAAAAAAATATTCTATGTGTTAATCCAGGTAATAAGCTATCTACATGCCAAGTTTCATTCCAATCCGTACAGTCGTTTTTGTGTGAAAGAGTAACAAACATCCATCCATACATATAAACTTTCGCTTTTATAATATTAGTAAGATAGTAAGATTTGAAGGAAGGGAAAGTAAAACGTTTTAAATTGATTTTATTTATCTGTCGAGTAATTAAATAAATGTGAGTTTTTTTTTGTCTATTGTGTTCCGATAAAATTCATTTGATTTGAAACTTTGGTGATCTCGAGCTGCTGTGTGCAAAGCCATGCAGGTTTCTACGTAAGTACTTTATCGCGGGAAATTTTATTTTATATATAATATATATATATAGAAGATAGAATTGTACTTAAAGTTTTTAACTTATAATGCCGGTCAGCTGTGCGTGTCTATGTAATTGTTAAGAGATACAATCTTACTCATATTTATTGGTTTGTCACCTTACACCTAGCTCCTCCACGTAATAAATTCAAAATTCCGGAAAAAAGACTTAAAAAATTTTGGTTTTTCAATGGCATGTCAATATTAACATGTACGGTTGAGATCATCGACCCCAAATCGCTCTACCTACACCGATCACTGGTAATTAATCAGTATTTGGTTTGTTTAATGTTTTTGACGTTACGTGTGATCATGATTTATTATGTCCTTAAGGTTGAACTAGTCGATACTTTTTCTATACAAATTTCGAAAATTTCCTCCACCGTTTCACATTGTACACAATTTTTAACATGATAGCGTTTGTTTATTATAAATTTTGTCTGTACGGATACAGAATAGTAAAATAAAAAGACACTAAAAAGTTATAAGGGATCAAAGATTCGTTTTTTTTTTGCTTATTATTACCCAACTTTCGGCGTAAATAAGTAATAAAAGAAGTGTAAAATCTCCAAAACAAAGTCCACATCGATTTATATCACGATCACAGATTTATTTTATCGAAGATTTTAATAAACTTTATTTGTAATTGATTAATGTGTTTTTTGCATAAAGCCCCTTTTCCCAAAGGACTTAACATTTTTTTTACGCGCTCGGTTTGCCATGAATTATCGTGCATTTCACCTCACTGCCTTGCCGGAATACAATGTTAGGTAAGACAGCATGTTTTTAGATCGCGCCCACGTGTGAGTTCGAGCCGGCGACTAGTTTAATCTTAAGTATGACACGTAGTTTACCAGCCAGCCTGTAGATTCTGACAACGTAGGTAGTAGCACGCCTTATAAAGCTAGTTAAATGACAGATGTACACAAAATACCGCCTGTATATAAAATTTCTTTATACAGGTGGTGGACAAGACATGCCACTCGCCGACCGCCATGCTGGAGCAGCACATGATGTGGGATGACATCGCCATCTTGGCCAGATACTTGGTGAGTTCTATTGGTTTTTAACCTATCACATATTATTAATGTAAACGATGTCCTTTTTTTTAAGTAAAAATATTTCAAGGGTTGATTCAGTCCATCATTTTGAACAACTTTTCCTAATAAATGTATACCGAAAAATTAAAAAAAAAATAGTTTTTTTTTTAATGTTAATTAGCAAATTAGTTTCTCTTACAATTCGAAGTAGTCACGTAATATCGTTACTATGGAAAATGAAATTTATTTTTTCGTATTTCAATATACGTTTATTGGGAAAAGTGGTTCAAAATTATGGACTGAATCACCCCTTAAAATATTTGCACTTAATAAAAAGGACATTAATTGTATATAAACGGGACTTAGCAGTAACGCTTCAGAGCCCGAGACCCGCTACCAGACTTAGGCGATTTGACGAGGTTACTGTTTTTACACAGAGCGACTGCCGTCTGACCTCCACAACCCAAAGGGAAGACCAGAACCAATCCTTGGATAGGTTTGAGCAAACACTAGTTACTTCTTCCTAAGAACTGAATCATCTTTCTTTTCGGATAATCATGTGATTCAAACCTGCAATACCCTAACCAGGCTTGAAACAACTTTTATAAAATAGCTGCCCAATGGGATTTGGTCGGTCATTTTGAAAATCCTTGGGAGTGGCCTATGTCCAGCAGTGGACGTTATGCGGCTGAAATGATGATGGTGTTAATGATGAATGCCGCGAACGCCTTGACCACTGCACCAAGGAAGATTAAAATTTCATCCACACCACTTGGATAGTTGGCAATCAACCACCGCACGTTTTAAAAGGAACTTTTTACCACTTACGACCGAACTGTGGAATCAACTTCCTGCAGCAGTGTGCTCGGACCGATACGACATTGAAACCTTCAAAAAACAAGTCTATATCTTCTTAAAAGGCCGGCAACGCTTCTGTTACACCCCTGGTGTTGCAGTTATCCATGGGCAGCGGTGATCACTTACCATCAGGTGACCCGCTTGTTCGTTTGCCGCCCTATAACATAAAAAAGAGGCAGTTGCTATCAAAAAAATTCAAGCAAGTCTCTTGCATCAATCGATTCATCTTCTTTGGCAACGGCTTGACCACTGGACCTCGGAGGCAGTCACAACCAAAGAAATCCAGCAAGCCTCTTAGCATCAAAAGAGGTCAAGAACGTCAAGAAACATTCGCCTATCGATTTATCGCCTTTTAAGTTTATGCAAGCTTCTTTGCATCGACCGATTTATCTCCTTTAGCAATGCCTTGACCACAAGACCTCGGAGGTAGTCACAATCAAAAAATCCAGCAAGCCTCATAGCATCAAAAGAGGCCAAGAATGTCAAGAAATTATCTATTTATCTCCTTTCCAGTTGATGCAGACCTATATGCATCAATCGTTGTATCTCCTTTTCAGCTGATGCTCTCGTTCAACAACTGCCTGGATGTGGCCCGCCACCTGCCGTACCTGTTCCACACGGTGACGTTCCTGGTGTGCTCCGGCACGGTGTCCATGCGGGCCGCGACGCACGGCCTGGTGATCAACATCATACACTCCCTGTGCACTTGCAACACGCCTAGCTTCAGTGGTGAGTGTGCTGCTACTGCCACAGCCGTACCTGGGGGTTTACTCCGAAAGTGGTACGCAATACATACGTAACAAAGTCCTAAGTCTTTATGGAGTAACCCCCCTGTTCTAGTCACAAAAGTAGAAGGGGGGTGAAGCCCCTGTACATAGCAAAAACATAGAAGTGCAAGGTATTCTAGGAATTGCATGACATATCAGTAGTATCTTGAAAAAATTGTTGCGATTCAACAAAAAGGAGCCCCCTTCCTTTTTGAATTGCAAAATGGGGGAAGGGGTTTCGAGGGAAAACTTATATTAGAGCAAATCTATATTACTGCTAGGTCTTCTTAAGCGGACAGTTGCAACGCTAGAGAAAGCAGAAAGGCTTGCCACACCCCCCCCCCCCCCTTCTTCCATCGTTATCTAAATATATATAACTCAAAGGTGACTGACTGACTGACATAGTGATCTATCAACGCACAGCCCAAACCACTGGACGGATCGGGCTGAAATTTGGCATGCAGGTAGATGTTATGACGTAGGCATCCGCTAAGAAAGGATTTTGATCAATTCTACCCCCAAGGGGATAAAATAGGGGATGAAAGTTTGTATGAAACTTTGTCAATTTTAAACCGATCGGGCTGAGACTTTGCATGCATAAAGCTACTATGACGTAGGCATCCCTAAGAAAGGATTTTGATAAATTACACCCCTACGCGAGCGAAGCCGCGGGCACAAGCTAGTATGATATAAGAAGTGAATCGAATAGTTATACTTACTTGGAATGTTTCTTATCTATTATTTGCAGAGGAGACCCAGCGCGTGCTGATGTTGTCGCTGGACGAGTTCGCTCTTCCCAAATTCTATCAGATGTTCGGCATCTCCAAGGTCAAGTCTGCTGCGGTCACCGCCTTCAGGAGCGTCTACAACAGGCACACCAGTGACTGGTAAGTTGTTCACATTCTGATGTTGTCGTTGGACGAGCTCGCTCTGCCCAAGTTCTACCAGATGTTCGGCATCTTCCAAGGTCAAGTCAGCGGCAGTCACCGCTTTAAGGAGTGTCTACAACAAGCACACCAGTGACTGGTAAGTTTAAACATTCTGATGTTGTCTTTGGACGAGCTCGCTCTGCCCAAGTTCTATCAGATGTTCGGCATCTCCTAGGTCAAGTCTGCAGCAGTCACCGCCTTCAGGAGCGTCTACAACAGGCACACCAGTGACTGGTAAGTTATTCACATTCTGATGTTGTCGTTGGAAGAGCTCGCTCTGCCCAAGTTCTACCAGATGTTCGACATCTCCAAGGTGTTGTCCCTTGGGGAAACTTGTTCAGTATCATGAACTGAATCTACCCTTAAAATAAGTTTCAGTTTACCCTTAAATTCTTTTGATTGACGGTTTTCAATACACTCTTTATCTCTAATATAACGGGGCAGAGAGTATTTTGGGTCTTGCAGTTCTAAGCAGACAGAGCTCAGGGCCGCAGGATCCAAAGGCCGCTTTTGTGAGAAGGTGCAAAAAGGAATCAAAATAGTGATGTAGTAGCCAAATATGATACGCATTTTGTCCTTTCACTCGATCGGCTTCTATGATGTGCGCGGGATGAGACGCAGCTGATACATTCAGTTTTTTTTCTCTCATATCAGCATGGAAGATGCAAATAAATAAATAATTATACGGATAAATCATACAGATTGAGCTAGCTCCAAAGTAAGTTCGAGACTTGTGTTATGATATATTTTATAACAAATAGTTGTATAGATAAACATCCAAGACTCAGGTCAATCTGAAAAGATCATTTTCCATATTGATATGACCGGTGATCGAACCCGGAACCACCGATGTGAAAGCGTGTCGTTATTACCACAGAGGTCGTCAAACTTACAAAATTGAATTAAAAAGCTATTTTGAATCCCAGCAGGTACTCGGATCACTCGTACTCGGCCTGTACGGAACCCTCGACGTCGAGCAGCGTGGGCACAACCCTGGCCCCCACGCCCCCCATCGCGCCCCTCCCCACGCACACAGACCGGGAGCGGTTGCCGCTGCAATCACTGGAGACCATTACTGACGCCTTATTGGAGATCATGGAGGCGTGTATGAGGGACATACCGCACTGTGATTGGCTGTGCACGTGGTAAGTGTGTCTTTACCCCCAGGGGGGGGGGGGATTCGTTCCCCATCGCGCCCCTTGTCGCGCACAACGACCGGAAGCGGTTATCGCCCCGGTATGTCCCCGATTGTGATTGACTGGTGATTGACTGTGCACATGGTAAGTGTGTCATTAGCATTATGGGGGGGGGGGGGTCGTTATTAGTATTGACCCCCAGCAAATACTCGAACTACTTTGAAAAAAACATTCGCTTAGCGTTACAAAAATAGCAGGACGTCCCACCGTCTACTGTGTTCCTCCCCACGCACACAGACCGGGAGCGGTGACGCCTTACTGGAGATCATGAAGGCGTGTATGAGAAAAATACCGCACTGTGATTAGCTGTGCACGTGGGTAGTGTGTCATTAACGCATGGGGGGGGGAGGTCTTTATCAGTATTGAGCATTCTCCGCCCCTCCAGCAAATACACGGACCACTCTGAAAAAACACAATCGCTTAGTGACTGAACGTTACAAATATAGCACTCTAAGACCGTACACCCCCACCCCCCCATCAACCCCTCCCACGCACACAGACCGGGACCGGTGGCCGCTTGTAAATCTCCTTATCTTTATTATTGTGTCAGTATTCTCGATAGTGGTGTAGAGTCTTTCGCTCTAAGAAATACAACAATGCACTTCCCCTATGCAGATCATAGAATTGGTAATGTTTCTTAATTAATACATAAATAGCTAAAGTGTCCACATTACGATGTTGTCGACAGGACCTCGCTGGCGAAGAGCTTCGCGTTCTGTTTCAACCCGGCGTTACAGCCAAGGGCTCTCATCGTGTTTGGATGTATCAGTGAGTTTGATTTACTTGTTTTTCGGGTTTGTAATGGCCAACAACGGTGTCAGTTTTTTAAAGCTGCTAAGAAATGTACCAATGCAAAATGTAAAAAAAAGCGATGCGGCTATTTAACCCACCACTATTTTGATACCTTTTTCTACCTTCTCGCCCACCATCATGCTAAAAGTGACCAGTCTTGCGGCCTTGGTACCGCTGCATAGAGCCGTAACAACCAAAATAATCTGTCCTTTAGGTATTGGCTGAAACGTCTTGCACCAAGACTTGCCACATGTCACTTTGATCGCTATCTCTTTTGCTCTTGTAAGAGTGACCGTTATCGGTATCGTTTGTTGCACTTGGTGGTCTTTTTACACGGTACAAAAGGACTAACCTCCATATGCATAAAAAATTACAGAACTTTGCTAAACCTCTTTTAGTTGAAATATGTTTTGTCTCGTTCTTACTTGACGAAAAATGTTTTTACCAAAATAGGTTTAACAAACAGTTGTTATTGAAGTGAAAACTTCTTTAGCGGCGTTGTACACTTCTTTTGTAATGGGTAAAAAATGATAGACTAGCGTCAGGAAACTCGCGTCAGGACACGTGACTAATCAAAAAATTCTTAAGACGGAGAGTGGACAATTGGCGCGGCGTAGGAGAGGAAGTATCCCCCTCTCTTTTTACGGCGCGGCGATAATGTATGCCTGCGCCTGCTGTTTCGTTTAGGCGGCGCAGGGCGCTTGCGCGAATGGTTGCATGTGTTAATGTTACAGCGTGCCACGCGCATCCATGGATGGTGACAGCTAATGGCTCGACCGTCTGTGTAGTGGCCACACTGCTGTTGCTGAATTTGTAAAATTCGTGTATATAAAGTGTTTAAAATATGGAAATTGAACAACCATTCCAAAATATCAAAAATGCACGTTAATATTCAAGTTTTCACTTCTGCCGGCACTCCTGGAGTGCAACCCGTCTATGAATATGAGGGTAAGTCTATGCCTTTTAATACGGTTGGAATATTTCTTTCAGGTAAAAACGTGACAGACGATGACATGAAGCAACTCCTCAGGATACTAGTGAAAGCGCTGGAATCTTTCAACGACCTGGCCTTGTTAGAAGCACTGATAATGTGTTTGACCAGGCTGCAACCCTTGCTACACCCGGTAAGTATCGAAACAATATGGTATTTTAGCCTATATGAGAAAAATCTAAAAGTATATTCTTGAGATTGCTTAGGGTATACACAGTCGGAAAGTGTTAGTTTTAATTCATAATGAAATTAAATTCAAAGTATTTAGTTTTTATAATATAAGTAGCCGCCATGTTATTACGTCATATGCCTTTGTAAACTAAAGAGTATCAACTGTCAAAAAGCATACATCAGCTGACCATAGAACAACGTCATGACCAGAACAATACGGCGTCCACTGCTCAAACGTTTTCGGCAATGTACGCGGAAATTTGAATATGTAACATTTGAATGCATTTTTCAAAACACTTATCGATTGATAAACATTTTGTATTTTTATGTGGTTTTATTTTAGAACTATGAGATCTAACTGTACATTTTGGTATTATTATCCTACTTTGCTAAACATGCTCATAAATTTGAGACTCAAGAAGAACGACAGATACGAGAAAGCTCTAGAAGAAAAGATTTTCCACCTGAAACAGTACCTCGATTGCTAGTAGTAAAACATAGTGCACACTACCAGGCATTGAAATTATATAACAACCTGCCGGTCGAGCTAAAACTAAAACTTTATACCAAACAGTTCAGTAGCAAGCTAAAGGAATATTTACTGGAAAAGTGTTACTATTCTATCGAAGACTTCCTATCCTAGTTGTTTAAGATTCGATATTAATGGAGTAAAAGTACGAATACGATCATAGCAGGTGCAATTCCTTTCTACTAATTAAGGTTTTTTTTTTGACATGTTAATGAATATCGGGATGTAAATTAGTCTGTAATTAATAAGGATAACTGTTGCATATAAGTTATAATTATAATATTCTACACAATACTGTTTTGTACTGAATAAATGAATACGAATATGAATATGAGACTCTTAAAAAAATTGTGTAACCCTATTTGCCGACGTCCGTGGCGTCGCTACGCTAGTCAGCCACTCGAGGTCCTGTCTGGTTTCGCTTTGTCCTGATTTTGGGTTTATCATTAAATATTATATCGTTGAGTTGGTAAAACACAAGTTTAAAAATCTTTATTTGGGGCTATCTAAGAATATAAGGTTATCGTCCACTCATATAACAAACCAACACTATTTATTTATTCAACTTTATAATAAAACAATTATAATTAAAGCCTTGGGTTTCTATCTGTCAACCGAAGGTAGTACAGAGACAAAAAATTGCATTTTAATGATTACTTACTCGTATCTGAACCTATGTACATATATTGACTTATTTGAAGTGAATTAATAATGTATACTACAAAATAATAAATACAATCTTAGGTTTTGCGCAGCTACATTGATGAATACAAATAGTTCATGTTATGGGTTCAGTTATTTAACCAAAACGCTAAACGTCATTCGCTGTTTTACGAAACCGAGCTGTAATGGCAAACAGCTAGAGGTTTTGTTAAACAGCGGATTTTACCATCTACATAAGCGCTACATGTACATACACTACTACATAAGTGTATATACATACGCTACTCAAGTAGTGGACACACGAAATAAATAATAGGGACAAATTACTCTGATTAAGCTAAGTTCGAAACTTGTGTTATGGGATACTAACTCCACAATACTATATTTTATAACAAATACATATATAGATAAACACCCAAGACCCAGGAAAATTTGAAAAAGGCCATTTTCCAACTTGCCCTCACCGGGGATCGAACCCGGGACCTCTGGGTGGCGGACTAGCATGGTGACCACTAAGCCACGGAGGTCGTCAAAAAACAAACAAAATGCATCATTGTTTTCCAGGAATCGCCAATCCACAAAGCACTGTTCTGGGTGGCTCTGTCAGTGCTGCAGTTAGACGAACCAACTCTCTACGCCGCCGGTCTGGCTCTGATGGAGCAGAACTTGCATACCCTTGACTCACAGGGGCAGTTTGATAATAAAGTGAGTATATGATGAAAAGAAAACTATTGAAGGGCAATGAAAGGAGGATCCGAAGATCCGTGGGTTCGAATCCCACTCGGAAGCATACTTTTTGAAAAGTTGTTTCCAGTCTGGTTAGGATATGGCAGACTTGTATCAAAGATAGTTAATAGATTCAGGTGTTACTTTGCGGAAGTCAAAGTTACATACTACATGATTTGAATTACTTTGTGCAATTCCGCCACCAGTTAGTTCATGCAAACTATTGCCGGCCGGCGCCCACCCACTACTGTTAATCCCAGCATACCTGCCACCAACAGCCCGTGTGCACCCGCCACCAACAGCTGATGCATGCTCCCTCCGATACTGCTGCATCCGCTGCGGCTGCAGCAATATCGGACACCGCATACGCGACACGTGTTTCGCCTCTCCACGAGGCATCTTCAGGCACCAAACAAGTTGTTGATCGTTCGGCAGTCAAGCGTCGAATGATAAAACTACACCGTATTGCCATCCTTTTATACTATTAGAGAAGAGGGTGGGGGAGCGGAGTTGCCCGAACTTTCTATAGTAAAAATATTTAATAAAGGGGAATTATTTACCTCAAGCTGTTTATTTATTAATTGAATATTAGATTTTTTAAATTTATTTATTTCTAGTTGCTCCCAAATACTCAATTTTAGCCCTTTTTCTTCGGTGTGTAATATTTTGTACGTATTATTTGATGATAAATTATGATTTTTATCAAGAAGGTGTTCTGCAAAATTTGACCTTTCTGGGTGTTTGTTCTTATACGCATTTATGTGTTCATTATATCGAGTTTTAAAATTTCGGCCGGTTTGTCCAATATAAACTTGTTGACAATCATCGCAAGTTAATTTGTATATACCAGATTTTTTGTCTGACTCAATTTTATCTTTTACGTTACAAAGAGATCTTAACGAATTTTTTGTTTTTAAGGCTACGGATACCTTATTATTTCTGAATATTTTAGACACTTTATCTGTAATTTTACCTAAATATGTTAAACTTGCTGTATATTTAGATTTTATATTTTGTGGTACTGCATATAAAAGTGGTTTAATCATATTCTGTCTTTTCTTACGTATAATGTTATCTATTAATTGTGTATTCTAATCATCCATGGCAACATAAACTAGCTGCATACCAGTCAATGATACATAGATTAATGACGGTTCCTCTAAGCAAAAATACACAATTAATAGATAACATTATACGTAAGAAAAGACAGAATATGATTAAACCACTTTTATATGCAGTACCACAAAATATAAAATCTAAATATACAGCAAGTTTAACATATTTAGGTAAAATTACAGATAAAGTGTCTAAAATATTCAGAAATAATAAGGTATCCGTAGCCTTAAAAACAAAAAATTCGTTAAGATCTCTTTGTAACGTAAAAGATAAAATTGAGTCAGACAAAAAATCTGGTATATACAAATTAACTTGCGATGATTGTCAACAAGTTTATATTGGACAAACCGGCCGAAATTTTAAAACTCGATATAATGAACACATAAATGCGTATAAGAACAAACACCCAGAAAGGTCAAATTTTGCAGAACACCTTCTTGATAAAAATCATAATTTATCATCAAATAATACGTACAAAATATTACACACCGAAGAAAAAGGGCTAAAATTGAGTATTTGGGAGCAACTAGAAATAAATAAATTTAAAAAATCTAATATTCAATTAATAAATAAACAGCTTGAGGTAAATAATTCCCCTTTATTAAATATTTTTACTATAGAAAGTTCGGGCAACTCCGCTCCCCCACCCTCTTCTCTAATAGTATAAAAGGATGGCAATACGGTGTAGTTTTATCATTCGACGCTTGACTGCCGAACGATCAACAACTTGTTTGGTGCCTGAAGATGCCTCGTGGAGAGGCGAAACACGTGTCGCGTATGCGGTGTCCGATATTGCTGCAGCCGCAGCGGATGCAGCAGTATCGGAGGGAGCATGCATCAGCTGTTGGTGGCGGGTGCACACGGGCTGTTGGTGGCAGGTATGCTGGGACTAACAGTAGTGGGTGGGCGCCGGCCGGCAATAGTTTGCATGAACTAACTGGTGGCGGAATTGCACAAAGTAATTCAAATCATGTAGTAAGACTTGTATCACCTGATTATCCGAAAAGAAAGATGATTCCGTGTTTCGGAAGGCACGTCTAAACTGTGGGTCCCGAACGCCATCTAGAGTTTGCTCAAGCCTATTAAAGGTTTGGTTTTGGTCTACCCTTTGTGTTGCGAGGTAAGACGGCAGTCGCTCTGTGTAAAAACCAGTAACTTCGTCAAATCACGGATAGGTAGCGGACCCCGGGCTCTGAAGCGTTACCGCTGAAGACGCAAAAGGACATACGATAGGATGATGATGATAAGGAAAAAAAAGCTCATAAACGTCAATAAGACCTCTCCCACTCGTCTGGCTAGAGTAGAAACTGCAGACCAAAGAGGGTTTTCAAATGTGACACCAGATGGCTGCACAGTGAAGTCAGGTCCAATAATCTGCTGTTATTGGACACATTTGATGGAGCAAAAGAACCTGTCAACTGATGGTCCGATGACAATAGTCGATTCAGAGATAAGATATATAAAAAGATACCTGATTATTTAGCCATTTTAAGTAATAACTGACATAAGCAATCCTTACACGGCGAAAATGATTTTTGTTATATAAGCGACTGAAAAAAGTAATCGTTTCCTTTTCAAGATTTTGTCGTGGTGTCACTAAATGAATGTCATTACATTAGTGTCAAATGGATGTCTTTTTTATCCTGTGAAATTAAATCTGGTCATAGTTCCTTTTCTTGGTATCAATTTGTTCCAATTCAACTTGGTTGGATTAAAATGACTTTTGTCATTTGGATGTCTTTCCGAATGGTTAAAACGTGCATATAACATCGACAATACGATACTCCACACTAAATTTACCTATTTTAATTAAATAATCTTCATTAACATATTTTACAATGATGTAGGTCAGGATTTTTGTGTTCTTTGCTAAGGAAAAAATATAGAAACGCGCAATATTGTGAAAGGATAAATATGTGACTGAATAAATTTACGTATGAAAATAAAAGACCCGGAAAATGTGACGCTTATCGAAATATGGTTATATTTAATCGTGTGCTAATTTAGCAAACCTTCTTTGCCTCTATGGGTTATAATTCTATGAGTCGATTCGATCTGCTGACCTCACTGATTATATTTTTGAATACTCTTAATCCTCTGGCTGGTCTGGCAAAGAATGGTTCTGATAGATCGTTCTTCTACAGTGGGGACTAAAATTAAAGATGATAATTATGTCATATCATTCTTGCCTTATTAAAATCAATTTTTATTATTTGCAGACGTTAGAACAAGTGATGATGGAGACGAGGGAACCGTTGGAGTGGCATTTCAAGCAATTGGACCACGCTGTGGGATTGAGGTAAGGTTTGTCCAAAAGTTTAGATTTGAGTCACAGTTTTTGCGATTTTTACCGACTAAGGCGAAGTAATAAGGTGATGGGACATGTGTTTCGCCGCGAAGTATGTATGGTTATCAGTTCCCTCGTATCTTCCATGATAAATGTGGTATATTAAAAAATGAGGTATCGTTCGAAGCTTGGCTGTCTGCTGGTTATAAGCTGGTATTTGATTTAAACTGATGAAGATATTTAGCTTTATATCTTTCAATTATCTGCTATTTAGACGCCAAATTTCTCTGTTTATCTTTTCCTCAAGTTTGACAGGGAGAAAATACTTTAGCATTAAATCCACCTTTTGTAGGTTTAGGCTCAATAACGTTTTTAAGTAAATAAATACATATTGAAACTATTTTAAAAGCGAATTCAGTTCATAATACTGAACAATTTTCCCCGAGATACATAAAAAGTGTGAAAGATAAAGCTGTAGAAAATTTTATAAGCTTTCATTATGTAGCACAATACTATTTAGTACAACGAATTGTTTTCGAGATGTCAAAAAATCATAAGACGGGACCTTCTTTATTCCCTCCCTCCCCCGCCCTCTCGAGCTCACCTCAGAGAGGTAAGGACTTTTAGTATTGTCACGAGAGTGGGTTGGGGATAGGAAAGCATACAACTATTCTATGGAATAGTGTCTTTATTTACAACACAAGCGTACTCGCAACTGACAGCGTTAGTCCTCTTTGCACTCCAACTGTCACTTCACTGTCACGCGCGCAAAAACTTCACTGCACTGTCACGCGCGTGGAAACGTCACTGCACTGAACACTTCACTTTACTCACTACTATTCTTTTTTTCTTCTTTTCTCTTTTCTTCCTTCTTCAGATTTCACTTTCCAACTAAAACTGCCTTAGGCGGTGCCTTGTTCCGTTTATATACCCCCGAATTGGAACAAAATCGCATCAATGTTCCAAACTTAAATTACTAATTTTCTATCGCCTTCTCTCTCACTCATTTTCCGTCCCGTATTTTCTTTTCCATTTAGTCTAGTATTATCTAGAAACTTCTTTTAAAAACTTCAAAAACACTTTAAGTGTATGTGATTTGAACCAGTGGTCTCTAGATTCACAGTCCATCGCTTAAACCACTAGGCCAATCGTGTTATGACGCTATTGACGAAATTTTCCTTCAGTTGAATTATTTTTGTTCGAATTCGTGACGTTGACAGTGTCATTCATCTCCTTACACAACAGTATGTATATCTCCTAACTAGTCTAAATAAAGTTCCTAAGTCAACTTTCTGATTTCGACTTTTCCATCCACAAATGATTCGTTGACTGGACTAATGGTACAATAAAGTAATTACAAACAAAGAAACAAAATAGTTTGAGTATATTTCGTAAGTCCAATCATGTAACAAGCATAGAATAAGTTCCATTCTTACTAACCCCTGGGTCTATGTTGTATTTAAATTCAACATAGACTTACCTTAAAAACTTATGTTTTACAATGAATATTAAGTTTATTAATAAAGTCACTATTATTTCTTTTATTCATTGTAAAACGTAAGTAAGGTTTTAAAAAGTAAAGTATAAAATAAATTAAAAAAAAACCTTAGCTGACTCGTGTCATGTGTGTGTAATGTGGGTCTTGGTTACCTTATTTTATTATTTTTAAATTTGAAATAGTTAAAGTACACGTTAGACTCTGTAGAAAAAAAAAATGTGTAACATGAGATGTGTGGTGCAGCTTCCGGTCGAACTTCCACTTCGCGCTGGCGGGGCACCTGCTGAAGGGCTACCGGCACCCGCTGGGCGGCACGGTGTCCCGCACGTGCCGCGTGCTGGCCGCGCTGCTGGCCGTCACCGCGCGCCCGCACACCGACAAGTTCGCCGTCACCAAGGACACCGTCGCCTACCTCACCGGTAACGCACACGACCCTTCATTGCTGAGGGTCGTCATCTCTATGAAACACCTTCTTGTGTACTATGTCCCGCCGTTTAGTTCTGTGCTCTGCAGCTAGGATGGCGTCGCTGACTTTGGTCTCGAGTGTCGAGCGAATCTGGTCGGACCAACGCATGGGACTTCGTCCTCGGATGTGGAACACACATGATCCACGAAAATAATCCGTCTTATTATAAAAACAGGACTAACTTTGTTACTAGGTTTAAACCATTATCCGCCCAAAATGAAGTTGACATTGACAGGTGAGATAGTGTTATATTATTAGGTGACAACTTGATTGGGTCGGATGATGGTTTAAACCTAGTAACAATGTTAGTCTGGGTTTTATAATAAGACGGAATATGTTTTGACGACTGTGGTATAGTGGTCATCATGCCACGCTGTCACAACGGAGGCCCAGGTTCGATCCCCGGTCAGGTCAAAATGGAAAATGATTTACAGATTGTTCAGGATGTTTATCTGTATACTTATATGTATTTGTTATAAACTATACTATCGTTGAGTTAGTATTCCATAACACGAGTCTCGAACTTACTTTGGGGCTAGCTCAATCTGTGTGATTTGTCCGTATATATATGCAAGGGCTACAGTCAGGCCTGTGTCACTCCCCGTTTAGGTATCAAAAATATACCTACATTATTACTATGCCTGCGGCGACCACTTCGAAGGGGAAAATTCAGTTACATGAATCATTAGTACAGCGTAATAAGAATGAAATTGGCTTGCAATGAATGTCTAAATATCTAAACGAAGAGGTGAGAAGTTCCGATACGAGGTAATTTAAACCATAGCGCCAACCACCTTAAGTAGATATTTCATTAAATTTCTTTTCTGAGTAGGACTTCTGTACGTGAGTAGTACTAATTCTGTGCCACAGCTGCTTAGCTAATTAAGTAGATATTTCTTTGAATTTCTTTGCTGAGTGTGACTTCTGTACGTGCAAATAATTTTATACTAAGAAAAATAAATCGGAGAGAGTGCGTATAATTGATGTTTCAAAAGAAAAACAAAAACATTTGTACTCTTTACCCTAGTAGTAGCGCATCTTGCGGATTTTTTTAACCCTTAGAGGAAAGAACTATATATGTACAGTCATGTACCAAGATACCTGACCAGGCCCTCTACTTATATCTTGAATTTTCTCTTAAACTAAAAATGATATTAACATTAATTTATATTCAGACAAATTTTAATTAAGTCTTTCTGAATAAAAATTGTCATGTTAATATTATTTTTAGAGAAAATTGAAGATATAAGTAGAGGGCCTGGTCAGGTATCTTGGTACTTGACTCTACGTTTCGAAAAACAAAATACACGTGATGATATCTGACTGTAACATCGTTTTTGAGCAGCCCTGGTGTGTGTGAGCGAGGAGGTGCGGTCTCGCTGTCACGTGAAGCACTCGCTGCCGAAGTGGCTGCCCGACAACTGCGACCACTACTGCGTCACCGAGCACGAACATCATCAGGTGGGTGCTGCCCGATATACATGTGCAACAAAGTATAATGAAACAAAAATAATATAGGGTTTTCGACAGTCAAGATGCAGTAGTAAAGTCATCATCATAATTTAAGAGCGGTGCTCTGGTCGTTGGAGTTTCTTCCATTCTATTCTGTTTTCCGCAAACTTCTTGACATCTTGATAAGACTCTGCTGTCACCTTTTCCTTAATCATAAAGATGTGCCTGGGCTTTCCTCTTCCCCTTCTTCCTTCTATTTTGCCTTCTATTAAAATGCGCGTAATTTTCATGCCGTATCAAGTGTCCCAACATATTGCCTCGCCTATTTCCAATGACCTTTGGGATGCGTTTTTTTGGTGCACATTCGTGAACGGCCCCTTAACGGCGGTCTGAGAGAAAAAAACTTTAAATGTACGAACCAATCGAGGGAATGAGCAAGATTCGACCATGTTAATAGGCGATGCAGCTAGCAACACATCACTCTTTTGATTCCATTTTATGTAACTTTATTGTTTCCAAGTACTTAACAAATGCCGAACTTAATGGTAAGAGCATTTTCTCCCAGTCAAGCATTTTTTCCATCTTAACGCCCACCATCACGCCAAGCGTGGCTTTTGCGTCTTACGGCCCTGGGCCCTGTCTACCCCGTCAGGGATAAAGACTGATAATGTGTCGGTATTATACAATAATGTGTTCGTCAGGCGGCGATGCTGATCCAGCCGTCGTCCCACTCGTGCGCCGCTCGCCGGCAGAAGTGCTGGGACATTCTGGACCAGGCAGCTTTGTCTTCTGGAGGTTGGTATTCTTCTTTTCTTACCGAGTCGAAAAGCTATAATCACACTAATATTATAAAGGCGAAACGGTTAACGTTAAGCCCCTTATACCTGCCGTGCTGATATGTATGGAGCTGCAGATATATTTTTGCTATTTCAGGGATGGTCTGATTGTGAAAGTTGTTCACATTGATTAGTTCGTTTACTCCTTTTCGGCTTGATACCTAATTTTTGTTACACATTGTGCGGATCTCCCCTAGCAAAAAGTTACTTTTCAACCCACCGGTCGTAAAAACAAGTGAACTCTCTTGCAGGCAAATCACCGACGCTGCAGCAGTCCAGCAGTGGTGGTCACAGTCCACACCTAGTGTCCGTCCCGCACCAGGTACCATAGAGGAGACCGTAGAGTAGACACTTCACGTGACGCGCCATTGGTCAGTTGTCGGTGTGTAGGGAATGGTCCGTTAAGTCTGCCGTGGGAAAGATTATGTCAGTGCCATTTTTTAAGTTAGATAATTGAAAAGTAATAAAAGGCGTTTATACTCTATGAAAACTTACACCTTATGGCGGAATAGATAATTGAAAAGTAATAAAAGGAGTTTATACTCTATGAAAACTTACACCTTACGGCGGAATAAATTGCAAAGCAAATTAATTTATTATAGGTCCCTACGACAGATCGCGAAGCAATAGGAAGATGTTCTTGTGTATTATCAGCCATACAATTGGGTACATTCCTGGGTCAAAAATTATTTATTTGGTTATTAAATAAAAAGTCACAAAATGTCGTCACTTGTCAGTATCATATCCATTTTCAACGTGATTGACATTGATTATTGCAGAAAAACTGACTGCGCTATTTGACTCTAAGAAACTATGACGTCATGAGTCTATATTTCATACAAATCCCATGGAAAATGTTTGTTTCGACGGCTAGAAAAGAGTATCTCATTTGAGTTGTTGGAAAGTAGTGAAATTGTTACAGTGATTCTATTAACCAGTGTATCCAGTTCTTTCCCACGCAGACCGTAAGATTGGCTTGTTAGCGACTGACGACAGCTTCTGTATGAAGAATCTTGCATTCATGAGAACGTTTCTAACCATCTTATAGTTTAGTACTTTCTTTTCTATTTCTTTGGTGGGCGGTATGTTTTCAACAGAAAATATCATTAGTAAAGAATAGCGTAATTTTAATTTTTACGTAATACTGTAACTATTTATGTTATATAGTTGAATGATATATCTATCTGTGAAATTCCTTTATACTGCATGTGTCGAATTAAAACTACATTTTTGGGGGTTGGGCGTTGTTTTACGGGGTTTCAGGTCCACCAGAATTTATTAAAAAAACTCGCTATATTGCATGACCCGCGTTAACAAAAAACATACATATTAGCTTTTTTAAGGGTTTTCAAACTCGCTTTCTTACATATAACTTAAGTTTTAGTAAAAAAATTATAACAGTTATAGTTAAACAGTTATTTAAAGATTTTTTTCAAAACTGTGAATTAATTCGAAATATTCCGCCCACCAACCTATAACGACTGTATCTCTCTTCCAGTATCTAGGACACTACAACCATCCTACTGACTATACTTTGTGTTTTTTCACGCGTCTTGTTCGGAACTCATCGTTCGTATGCATTGAATAACATTCGTGTCACCCTGCCGCCGTTTGCGCTGATATTCGTTATTATAACGTTATACTTTTCGTTGAAACGTTATTCTCAACATTCTATCTGTATTTTTTATTATCAATTTCTCATTGGTTTCCATGATATTTACCTTTGTTTTTAAAATAATGTTATGAATAAATTTCAACAATATTAATTTTAAAACAAACATTGTATTTTAAAATTAACGTTCTCTCCAACATTGATGCTGTAATAATCATATACAAATATTAAAACGAATATGGCGTAAATGTTACCCTTTTTTTAACATTCGCTACGATAACCGCTATAACGATGATGGTTATAACAACCGTTATAACTTTAAACTTTATTAATACGAAACGTTATCGGTTATAACGCGAATGGTGTGTGCTTATGCATCGCTTGACGATATAGACATCAGCTAGAATGCTTTTCAAAACCCAACGTTCGTTCTCTGTGCCCACATCCAAAGACACCATCGGACCACCGAGGGTAATTGTTATAAAAAAGGGTCTGTTTTTTGCGTGTGTATAATTTACGGTCGACCTATTAATATGAACAGTTATTTTCCTATGGAACAAAAGCTATGTAAGAAAATGGCGATATTTTTTTTATTTTAATATTTTGCCATAAGAAATGTTGTTCATATTGACGACTTGAATCACCCTTTCAAGTATGCGTCGACTGTGTTTGTACACCCTGTATAAAGGGCCGTCCGAGTATTACGTCGCAATGACGAGGAGAGGATTTGGTCATGCCAAATGTGATAGTACGAATTAAACATAGGAAAAAGCGTGACAAGGGGAGGGAGGGGTACGAAAAGTCAAAAATCTACATGACGTAATATGTGGACGGCCCCCTAATAATTTTGGTAATATTGTAGCCTAATTTTCAGAATGTAAAATAATGAAACTAAGGAAAATTATAAGGGTAAATAATAAAGAAAATACCAGATAGGTTAATTAGATCTACCTGCTTTAATTACATTTAACCAAATTTAAATATTACAATAGTTTAATGCTAAAACATTTATAACGAAAATAACTAATTGGCTTTTTTCTAGATTTGCGTGATTAGATTATCCTTTTGAACTTTTAGATCCCCTTGGACCTTAGCTCCGAGCCTGCATGGTTCATTTTTGTAATCCAAACCCCCCTACAACATTGGTTGCAAACAAAATTCACCCTTGACAACTTAATTTTAAATTAAAACAATTTTTCTTATAGTATAGAGGTTCACTTACATACTGCAAACAAAAGTCAAAAATCATTTATTTTTCTTTGAATATTTGTAACACTTGATAATTGTCTTTTTTTCTTTCGATTTCTTAATAGCTAGTTGTTGACGTCAGATCATTTACTTACAACTAAGTTACATTTCCTTACAACTAAATTGCTAGTATACAATAGGGATGTCGACTATCAAATTTTGGTTGGCTCATTTGGTACATTATTAAGAGTCCCCTTACCCTAGACAGAATCAGACTTTCCCATACAAACGTAATCTAGCTTTTATTTTGAAACGGCATGTCAGATATTGGCGAAATGATGTAATTTCAAAGAATTTGCACATATTAGTTTTCACATTCAAAATATTAACTTAAAAGAGAATATAGTGGATCATATCATATTTGACCTTCAGTATGGAAAACTTCTACACGCTCATATTTTCTTTCAAGTTCAAATTTGACTGTCGAAAACTAGTTACATGCCTTGATATATGTAATTTCTTTAAAATTACAAAATACTGCCAAAATCTCACATGTCATTTCGAAATAAAAGCTAGACTACGTTTGAATGGAAAAGTCAAGGGTAAGGGGATGCTTAAAAAATATGGTATTTTTTCTCTTTTTCCTGATTAGCAAAAAATTACGAAGATACAGCATTTAAATTTCGCGTGACGTGACGATTAGGTAAGATTTTCACCAGAACGTGACGTAAATCGCCTCCACTCCACTTCGATGCGCTGTATCTTTGTGATTATGTACTACTTTGCTATACGAAAAAATACGAGTTCATTATTTTTAAATAATCCAGTTGAAGGACGAAATGAAATAATATATTTGTTATCCAGTCCACATCCCTATTAATTTAAAGCTATAGGTAACAATAGATACACATATTTGTATGCAACAGGCAAGTCACATGCACTGTGTGAATGAGCCTTTATTTCTCTTTTTTAAAAGGTAGCTTGATAATCGAAAGAATTCTACTTTGGTTCTACTTAGTACTACTTTTTTTAATGGGATGAATTTTGCTTGCGCTTATTCAATGAGGGGTTTTCAAAAATATGTGACACCAGATGGCAGCACAGTGACGTCAGATCCAATTGGCTGTTGTCATCGGACCATCAGTTGACACTGACAGGTTCTTTTGCTCCGTCAAATGTGTCCAATAACAGCAGCTTATTGGTCCAGACTAGTGATGTGCCGTTCTTGAAAATTTTCGAAACGGTCTTGAAAATTTCCGAGAAATTACTTGCAAGAAATTTCTTAAGGAAATTTTTCAACTAACATTCTCGGGAAATGTAGAAAATTTCCGAAATTTTCAAGGAAACACTTTTTCGAGAACAGAGAATTTCTCTGCGAAACTAGTCCTGACTTTACTGTGCTACCATCTGGTGTCCGATATTTTTGCAAACTCTTATATAAAAGCATTGTTTAAAAATACTTCGTAGCCAAGCGCTTAAGGTAAACGATTGCTTACTAAGTCAACGTGACTCGGGTCCGTTTCAAAGCAAATGCACTTAGCACATATTCGTAACACGCAGTGACACTTGAACAAAACTGTACTCTATGCACATACGTCAAGGTTTAAAATGTTTGGTGACACTGCTCTTAAGCACAATTTAGTAATAGACAGGAGTAAAATGTAACCTAAAATTACCTACTAATATTGAAAAGATAATGTTGATAAGGAATGTTAAATTCAATAAACATGTTCTTTACTTGTAAAAAAGTACATAAATGATATCACCTGTGATAGCCGAACTTACAAAGTAATTTATTATTTCGAGCTATTATATGTATATAATCACCAGAGATCGAATACTCGGATGCATTTTTTTTTAAATTGGCTCGACGCTGTTGCTTTACAAGTTAATGAAACGTTGGAAACTATAACGCGAAAAAAAAAAGCTAACGGGGTGGGAAAGCAGAAAAATATATATACAAACAATAATATGGGATGAATAGCATACATAAATAATACTATATATTATATATTTATATTGTTACATTTCAAAAAAATAAAAAATCTCATAAATAGATTTAGAATTTAAACGAAGAGGAGGATACATATTTAAATAAAGTTAATTTTGCATGCTAACAAATTATGAAAGCGGATTCTTGGGATATTTTCATTTTTAAAAAATCCCTTTATTTCGGGATCGCATACCTAATAGATAAAAGAATAAATAAATATATAAGGACAAATATCACTGATTGCGCTAGCCCCAAAGTAAGTTCGAGACTTGTGTTATGGGATACTAACTCAACGATGCTATATTTTATAACAAATACATATATAGATAAACATCGAAGACCCAGGACAATTTGAAAAAGGGCCATTTTCCATCTTGCCCTGACTGGGGATCGAACCCGAGATATCTGGGTGGCGGACTAGCGTGGTGACCACTACGCCACGGAGGTCGTAATAATAAAAATAATCAGCATAACTAATTGGATATATTTTTGATTCCCCGATGTGTGTATGTGAGTCCGAGGTCGCGGATTTTTTTGCGATAAAAAAGTGCTTTCTGTAACAGCCAACATCTTGACTTTAGATAAATATGTATCCGATTATCCGTTCTCTGGTAAACACACACTGGGAGGCCTCGCTCCCCACTATTTCTACGTCTCGCACTATACTATTGCACTATACAATATTTAAATGTTTTACATGTTATATTAACATAAACGGTAATTCACTGTAAAAATATAACACAATTTAATGCAAAAAACAATGGACTTACACCATTCTAGAAGGAAACTCAAATTGACACAGTTAAGGCCTATTTACACGGTGCGAGTTCATGCCTGTTGCATTCAACTGAATTGAAGCAATAGATGACTTGCGTGGTCAAAATTTGAATACAACCAAATTATTTAAAAATAAATCAAAATCCAAACCTTCAATTTAACCATATAAATAATTTATTGCTTCAATAAAGTTGTATGTTTCAGGCGCGCAGAAAACTTGCACTGTGTAAGGGTTGGGTTATTTCTGTCAGCACGTAACAGCACTTTTCTATGCTGCTATCCTTTTCTGACGCTCAGAACCGTCATTTGCCAGAGCGAGAGAGAGCGACGGTACGTGTCAGCATTGCCGGTGCTAAAGCGTTCCGTCGCTCTGTCTCGCTCTGGCTAATAACGATTCTGTGCAGCATAGAAAAGTGCCGTTCCGTGCTGACAAGTGAGATACAACGCTAACAGTTGGGCTACATTTGTCAGCACGGAACACTACTTTTCTATGCAGCAATTCCCGTTCTGTCGCTCAGAACCGTCATTTGCCAGAGCGAGAGAGAGTGACGGTACGTTTCAGTATTGCCGGTGCTTCCGTTCCGTCCTCTGTCTCGCTCTGGCTAATAACGGTTCTATGCAGCAAAGCAAAGTGCTGTCTCGTGCTGACAAGTGAGATACAACCCTAACAGTTGGGCTACATTTGTCAGCATGTATCAGCACTTTCGCATGCTATTTTCCTTTTCTGACGCTCAGAACCGTCATTTGCTTGAACGAGAAAGAGCGACGGAACGCTTCAGCACTGCCGGTGCTAAAGCGTTCCGACGCCCTCTCTCGCTAAAGCAAATGACGGTTCTGACCGACGGAACTGAAATTGCTGCATAGAAAAGTGCAGATATCCGTGCTAACAGATGGAGCCCAACCTTGAATGGGCTTTTATAGAACCGTTAACCACCGACAATTCCGAAATTCCTGTAAACACACCTGTGCAGTATCCGATGGGACTAGCTCATTAAATAAAAGATGACTAAAAGCTTTGAATTAGTGGATTTTTAATAAAATAGTCGCTTTAATATCCCCAATTTTTACAATTTTTCGATCAATATTGGATCCTTCTGTTTTGTGCGGTCATAAACTTAGTTTGAGTTATTTAAATGAAGCTGATTTCCAAAAGAAATCAATTGACTTACTTATTGTCCTATGTCCCCTGGGTGGAGCAGAGGGCCGCTACAGTACTTCTCCATCTCGGTCTGTCTTTAGCAACGCGCTTTGCTTCAGGCCAAGATAGAAGTCAGTATAATGTTTTATTTCTTTAAAAAAATCTGATTAATATGAAATAGGTACAAATATCAAAATATTTCTTGTGTTAAAAAAAATATAAAGTTTCGAAAATTGATAGAACTTCAAGTCTCCATTCGAATAGAAGATATAATCCGTTTACTGCTATTAGTACTAGATTTAAACTGTTATCCGCCCAAAACAAGTTTGTTAGTTTGTAAAACTTTATTGTACTAATAAATACAAAAATACAAATTAAAACAAAAAGTACAGTACAAGTTGACCTATAAAATGGAGTTGGGGCGAAAACTCATTTTATGTATCCGAAAATCGAACCGATAGTCCTATTTTGATGAAATTTGGTAGGCATGTAGGAAATATCAGTTCAAGTTCGTAAGGCATCAAAATCGGTTCAGTCGTTTTCGAAATATTAATAAAAATGACCGCGCTTAAGCTTTTTTTGGCAACGTGAATAATAATCGCGAGGTCTAAGTTCGCGGCGAACTACTAGTAATACAACGGAATTTACCTTAAAAATTTTCACATAAAGCTTCATTGAACTAACTCCGCATGACCCAAGAGATCGCACTTCCCTCTATGTCTTTCCCAATCAGTCTGGCGCGCACTAACGCCCTCTATGACCGCAGGATAGCGAGGGCCGAGCCCACAGCATGCAGCACGGCGCCACCGGAGAGGCCGCCAGAGCTGAACAGGGCGGGGACGCGGACAGCGGCCTGGACGTAAGTGCGAATAGGGAAAGGACGAGAAATTGAAAACGCCTGAAACTAAACTTACTTTGTATGGGTAGACTAAAGCTTTTTATCGATTTTTAATAACTTTGTTTACAGAAAATAGTTCAAATACAAAACAAAATAACAAAAACATTTAATTAACGAGAGAACCAATACGCTGTCTGGTTAACAAAGATCACCGCATTAGGCACAAGTATAGTGCCTATATATCATGTATCAGTATCATGGACTAATCTTACTCCAAAAATTTGGCTGGCGGGTTAAAGGTCACCCTGTAATTTTAATTTCAATTTATTTATTGCATTTCATAATGTACATCAGTTCTAACTACTAAAAGTCACTGTCATAAGGTACACTGTGAACCCTGTCGGGTATCGCAAAAGAAAAATGGAACGGCAAGCGGATTTTATGTTAATTCATAAATATAAACCTAGTATCTTACCTAGTATATATGTATTTAAATATAACTGGTAGATATTTGAAATATTATGGTAAGTATTATTATTTTTTGCGTCAATGTCAGTTTTTTATTCTGAATTTTAATTAATTTTTTTATCATTAAAAATTCGTCTATTGTGTAGCATGTTTTATTAATTAAAATTTGTTTCAATTTATTTATGAAGTCAGAATTTTTTTTTTCTTTGTATATGTATTTGTTATAAAATATAGTGTCTGAGTCGTAACCTACTTCGTAATCCAGTGGGTCTTTGGGCAGTAAATAAAAGATGGACTGTATGAATAAGGTATAATGTTGGTTTACACAGCGGATAATTTGTCTGATGGGACATGTGCTACGCCTAGTACAAAAGTCGTTTGGCCGGGTGAAGACCGTTGACCGGCGGTCCTGTGAGGCAGTCGCCCCGCGCCTCCCGCGATGACGTATCGCTCCGTTTGCGACAATAGTATCGTTGAGGTGTATTCCATAACACAAGTCTCGAACTTACTTTAGGGCTAGCTCAATCTGTGTGATTTGTCCGTATATATATATTTATAATAGTATGTTGCTCCGTCAGGTGGTGGAGGACGACGGGCGCGTGTCCCCGGGCAGCGCGGACGACGGCACCGAGCGGCCCGCCTCCACCCGCTCCGGGGACAGCGACTGCCCGGACACTTCCACCAAGGTACACGGGCACTGGCCGGGGAACCTGTAGGGTTATCATATCAACCGATTGAAAAAAAGTCAAAAATCATTTATCTTTGGATATTAGTATCACTTATATGATTAAGTATATTAGGGTATTTTCCTGAGTCAAAAATAAATTATTTTGAACTAATAAGAAAATAGCTGTGGCTAGGCAAAGGCCTGAAGGGCAAAGAAAGTAGGGGCCTTTCTTCCATAATTCTCTAATAATGTTAATAGATAATACGTTTAGTCTCAAAACTGCATCACATACACAATACACACACTTATAGTAACAATAACAGTAGAAAATAGTGATATACACATGTATGTGCTGCAGTACAGTCAGTAACTGTGTACTTTGTATAAATTACTAATAGATTTAAAAAACAGATTTTTACAATTTGATTTGTAGTTTTGAAACACAACATTTAATTTTGCAGCAAGCGTCAACAGACAAAGACTCAACGAGCCCGGAGTCGAACAGCCTCCTGGATCCGTCCGTTCTCTCGGACTTCACCACGCAGGCGTTGGTGCTGACTGTACTCGCTACTCTAGTCAAGTATACCACAGGTAGGTCAGCATCGTACTTCACCACGCAGGCGTTGGTGCTGACTGTACTCGCTACTCTAGTCAAGTATACCACAGGTGGGTCAGCATCGTACTTCTGCACGCAGGCGTTGGTGCTGACTGTACTCGCCACACCAGTCAAGTATACCACAGGTGGGTCAGCATCATACTTCACCAAGCAGGCGATGGTGCTGACTGTACTCGCTACTCAAGTATATCACAGGTGGGTCAGCATCGTACTTCACCACGCAGGTGTTAGTGCTGACTGTACTCGCCACACCAGTCAAGTATACCACAGGTGGGTCAGCATCATACTTCACCACGCAGGCGATGGTGCTGACTGTACTCGCTACTCTAGTCAAGTATACCACAGGTGGGTCAGCATCGTACTTCACCACGCAGGCGTTGGTGCTGACTGTACCCGCTACTCAAGTATACCACAGGTGAGTCAGCATCGTACTTCACCACGCAGGCGTTGGTGCTGACTGTACTCGCCACACCAGTCAAGTATAACACAGGTGGTTCACCATCATACTGCACCACGCAGGCGATGGTGCTGACTGTACTCGCTACTCAAGTATACCACAGGTGGGTCAGCATCGTACTTCACCACGCAGGCGTTGGTGCTGACTGTGCTCGCTACTCAAGTATACCACAGGTAGGTCAGCATCGTACTTCACCACGCAGGCGTTGGTGCTGACTGTACTCGCTACTCAAATCAAGTATACCACAGGTGGGTCAGCATCGTACTTCACCACTCAGGTGTTGGTGCTGACTGTACTCGCCACACCAGTCAAGTATACCACAGGTGGGTCAGCATCATACGTCACCACGCAGGCGATGGTGCTGACTGTACTCGCCACACTAGTCAAGTATACCACGGATGCCACTCTAGCCAGGTATACCACAGGTCGGTCAGCATCGTACTTCACCACGCTGGCGTTGGTGCTGAGTGTACTCGCTACTCTAGTCAAGTATACCACAGCATCATATCAGCTACGTGAAGTCCAACTGCTAGACATTAACCTTTCCCGAGAATCTCAAAAACGATTGAATTTGGAGAAAACCATTCTTTTAACTAATTAGACGTGTCGATTTTTGTTTCAGATGAAGACGAAATCAGAATACTGTATCAATACCTCGCCGAGGGGTCCGTCGTATTCCCCAAAGTGTTTCCAGTCATGTAAGTTATTTTTTCTCTCAGTAGTATATTTTTAATGTACCTTGTCTATTAAGGCCCACTTATTCAACGCTCGGGGGGCCAATACGCGAGGCGCCCCGCACGCTACTGCACATTGTGATTGACGGGTCAGCGGGAAATGCGGAATGACTCGGATCGTAGATTTATCGGTTTTTAATTGTATAAAAAAGGGATAAAGGGATTAAAACCATTAAAAATTCTTGAAAAAATGGAAAAAGCTATATAAACCATTTTAAAAAATTCGAGGTCTATGTATGAAACCGACATGCGTGCAAGACCTCGGAAATTCAAAGAGGAATATAACCAAATATGTTTCGTTAGTAAAAGATTGGAATCGGGTTCTTTCCTGGTCAAAAATAAATTATTTGGTACTGTTAAGAGAATAAAACGTCACAAAATAATGTCACTTGTCATGATCATGTCCATTTTCAACGTGATCTAGATTTTTGATTGCAAAAAAACTGATATTAAGAGCGCCATATGACTCCAAGAAATGATGACGTCATAAATCTATGTTTTATACTAATCCCAAAGAAAATGTTTGTTTTGACGTTTAGAAAAAAGTATCTGATTCGAGTTTTTCTAAAGTAGCGAATTATGAAAATGGTATGGTTTGGAAATTTTAAAACATGCTGTGTTCGTGATAAGTTTATTTATACCATTCCCCCTCTAAAAAGCTTATTTTATTCACTGAAAACAGTGAATAAAACGCACTTTTAATCACTATTTTGGTGTTTGAATTAAGAACAATTACTCTTAATTTTAGTAATTGTTCCAATTTTAATGTGCATTTAACCTTCCTTTTTCTTTATTAAATGTCTATTTTCACCTCAATCTTTCTTTTTCTCGTAGTAATGGTGTATGCAACTCTTGAATAAAACGGTTTCATAAACTTTTTAATATATTAAATGTTAGATATTGTAGACATGTTTGTATATTGTTTGTGTGTGTGTGTATCGAGTATAAAGTCATCAAAAATTTAAAATATAGTCAATTTCTACACAATATACAAACATATCTACAATATCTCACATTTAATATATTAAAAAGTTTATGAAACACTTTTCTTCAAATGAGTCACATTTTTTAACAATCTAAATGTTTGATTGTGCGAGCGAGACAGCCAACCAAATGTGAAAAGCCTCTTAAGAATATTTCGCTTGTCGCCTTACAGTCACAGCCTGCTCGACATGAAGATCAACCACGTCCTGATGCACTGCCACGACCAGGTCATCCTGAGTGCTGTCCAGAGCATCATACAGGTATCTCTGACTTTTCACAACTAGCATTACAGATAGAAGCTCGATGGCCCGGCGGCAGTGCGCATTACTAGCGCTTTCGCAAGTAAAGCGACACCGGGCATCGTTCGCACTTAGATTGGTGACCGCAAGTGACATAAAAAATTCTCGGGCTCCTCTGTGCTTCGGGAGGCACTTTTAAGCCATTGGTTCCGGCTGTCATCATTGTATGGCAGTCGTAAAGCTATGTCAGATGCCTTTAGGCAGCCTGAAAAACCTGACACCAATGTTGGCCACTTACACACACGAAAAACAAACAGAACAGCTAGCATTTCGTTTCAGAACTCTCTGAATTTTAAGTTTGCACTTAAGTATCCCCTTACCCTAGACTTTTCCATAAGTACATACGAGGGTGCGTTTTTAAGTTCGCGGAATGAGAGGGTTGGAGGGGGGTGATTAGGCTCATTAGGACCGTAACGCGTTCAGTGACTCATAATTAGTATAAATAGGAGTTTTCATTGTTATCAGACAATTAGTCTTTGAGCTATCGTCAACCAAGCAACATAATCGGGAGTGAAAAGTGAAATATGGAAAAAATCGAATATCGTGCCGTTATAAAGTTCCTTACCAAGCAAGGAAAATCAGTTGCGACCATAATGGATGAGATGTCATCGGTTTACGGTGACTCTTGTCCAGGAAAAACCATGGTATACAAGTGGCACAGTTTGTTTAAACAAGGAAGGGAATCCCTTGAAGACGACCCGAGGCCGGGCAGAAGCATCGAGGTGACCACGCCAGAACTTATTCAAAAAGTCGAAAAAATTGTACTCGAAGATGCTCGACTAAAGAAGAAACAACTCGCAGAAATGGTTGGAGTATCCGATACAACCATTTTTAAAATCCTGCACGATCATCTTGGCATGACTAAGGTCAGCGCAAGATGGGTACCGAGAATGCTCACGCCGCCGCAAAAACAACAACGCGTAGAGTGTTCACGTGCATTTTTGGACCTCTGCAGTGACGACAAGGATGGTGTATTGAGTCGAATTGTTACTGGAGACGAAACTTGGGTTCATCATTATGAACCTGAGTCGAAACAAGACTCCATGCAGTGGCATAAAAAGGGCACAGCACCCCCCAAGAAGTTTAAGGTGTCACAGTCAGCTGGGAAACTCATGGCAACGGTCTTTTGGGACTCAGAAGGAATATTGTTGATCGATTATAAAGATAAAGGTGTTTCTATAACCGGAGAATACTATGCTTCAATATTAGAGCGACTAAAAGAAGCCATTAAAGAGAAAAGACGGGGAAAATTGACGAAGGGTGTGCTGCTTTTGCACGACAATGCGCCCGTCCACAAGAGTCGCGTTGCGTTGGCTGCCCTGCATAAGGTGGGCTTCGATATTTTAAACCACCCACCCTACAGCCCAGACCTAGCCCCGAGTGATTATTACCTCTTCCCAAAAATGAAAAAAGAGCTTCGGGGTAAAAAATTTACCACCGATGATGAAGTTAAGGAGGCAGTTTCAGCGTATTTTGAAGACAAAGATAAAACATTATTTTATGAGGGTATAAATAAATTAATTGAAAGGTCTGAAAAATGTATCCGTCTTGCAGGCGAATATATTGAAAAGGAAAAATAATTTGGTTTTTTTATTTCCACCCCTTACCCTCCATTCCGCGAACATAAAAACGCTCCCTCGTAGCTTTTATTTTGAAATGACATGTGAGATTTCGTCAGGATTTTGTAAATTTAGGAAATTGGTTTGAAGGGCTTGGTCAAGACAAAATGTTAAATTATACCTCCGTTTCCAAAACAATTTATTTCAAATGGGTGAAGCATTAGACCCCGAAAAATTTCATCGTTTGGCCACCGCTTCAACCTATATAGCATAACCATTCCTATAGGAATGGTTATGCTATATTGTCATGGACTCGGGTTCGTAGTTGTAGAGTTATTTGTTTCTGTTCCAGAACATGATCGCGTCGGAGGACGCGTCGCAGCAGCAGCTGCACTACATGCAGAGCTGCGGCTTCGGGGGGCTGTGGCGGTTCGCGGGGCCCTTCACTAAGGTACGACCACCTACCATAGAATAGGCTATTTGACTTAGTTTCTTTTTTGGACAATATTCCAAGTCTTTCCAAGTCCAGGCTATCCTATCCTGCTTTGGAATGCCTTTCCGGAGTCTATAAGAAGAGCAAGTCGTTTGGCTTTCAAACGAGCGGTACATAAATTGTTTCTACAGCAGCCCCAGTCCTCCTGATATATGTATTCATTCTCCTTCTCTGAACTCCTAAGGTCCCGCGCAATATGCGTCCCCGTTCCCCGTCACCGCACCTCTCCCCTGTTCGCGCTTTGTGGAGGTATTGAGCGGGCGGCTGGACAAGGCAAGATAGGGGGAGAAGTGCGGGGACGGGGAACACGCATATTGCGCGGGACCCTAGGAGCTTCCGTTCTATATGATACCTATATTAATTTTATGACCCTACTGAAAAGACCTTTTGGGTGTATCTTCAGCCGGTGCACTGCTATAGCGTTCCGACGGTCTCTTTCGCTTTCAAATGACGGTTCTGAGCGACATAGGGAAGGATAGCTGCATAGGAAAGCGCTGCTATGTGCTGACAAGTGAGATCCCACCCTTAGGGTCAGTTCAGAGAGATAGGAGCGCAGCGGAAAAGATGTTTTCAAGACACTCAAAAGTAAATCAATCAATCATGTGTTTGTTAAACATAGGTACAAACAGGTTAAACAATGTTATATAAATTGGTTCGCTAGGCATCGTAGCGCGTAAACGAATGGGCCGAGAGTTTTTTTTCTTTTATATTTTTCTTTTATTGTTTTTTTTTATTATTTTTTTTATATATTTAATTAAATAAAAAAAATTCTTTATTCACACACAAAAAAGTCCATTTAGTGTTAGTACGACAAGAATAACTTAAAAACTATGTTAGTTACCTACAAACTTATATTAATTTAAATATCTTCTTGTCCTACCCTGCGACCACGGGACCACTGCATGTTCATGTACCCAGTGACGCACTATAGGACAATCATATTTGACACTTATGACTCTCAGAATATTGTTGGTGCTAATTAATTAATTAATTTTGTTTATTAATTTTATTTTCGGCTTTGAAATTGTCCTGTAGGTATTCACTGATGCTGTAGTAGCATTTATCTAAAAGTATTTTTTTTAGGTCCTGAGTGAATTTTTTATCGTTGTGTTCCCTTTTTAAATTCAGAGGCAAATGATTGTATATCTTTATTGACATTGACAGAGGGCCTGATGAATGCATTTCTAGTTGCGACGATGGGTTAATTATCTGAACTTTTCGTGCCTGTCTGAGGGAATATTTAGTAGGGACGTTCTCACATCTTTTATAGTACTCTGGATATCTACTGACAAATTTACAGACTTCATGGATATAGATGCATGGTAGAGTTAGAAGTTTTAATGTATCGAGATTGATGTAACGAAAACCTTTCTTTTTGCAGCAGAACCAATGCACAGCGGAGAGCAGCGAGCTGTTCGTGAACTGCCTGGAAGCGATGGTGGAGACCTGTCTGCCGGGCGGGGACGAGCCGCTGGCGCGGGCCCCGCCCCCTGACCCGGACGCACATGACGCACAGGAACACCGATACGCAGGTGAGCGGGGCAGACAGAGCCATGGTCCACCATTCTCTCGTGAGATAAACATGCTAATAAGCAAAAATAGTACATTACTGCAGAGGACGGAAAATATGGCATTGACGGATAATTAGTTTTTCAATAATTACGAGTCCGACAAAGCCATTCCCGCCGAGGCATGTATAGTGCTTTTCTCAATAAATGTGAGGAAATCATTAAAGAAATAACCAGAAATATGCAAATATTATACGACAGCGATTAATCTTTACTGCAAAGACTATATATATCACTAAATGCTTTGAAAGAAAAAAAAACTGCATTCCCGCGTTCTTTAGTGCAAAAGAAACATAGCCCATACAGCCCCGTCATATTTCACGCAAAAAATGTAATACCGTACATTATTGTTTTTTTTCCCTCGCAACGAAAATGAAACATTTTCGTGTAATATGCTCGGCCTTGAAAACTATTCGTCCCGCAACGCCATATTTCCCGGCCTCTGCAGTAATGTGCTATTTTGCCCACATCCGTATTGTGAACCGAATTTTGATGATTTTTTAAAATAAAAACGTCTTCAATGCAGTTGGAAAAAAATTGTATTACAAAAGTATCTGATAATAGCAACTGTTTATTTCAGGAGTGCACCGCCAGCCTACCTTATATTGCTCCAGTACGGATACATAGCGAAAAAGCAAAGTAAGTTGAACAATTCTTTACAAGCTTTTATTTAGTTTCACCAACCTGTCCCGCTGTCTGTCTGTATTTACATCTTGCAAGTCAAATTTGACCCAATTCTCGTGTATTGATTGTGCTGAAATTTTGCACGAATACGTTTATCGCGTGACAATGCAATATTATGATGACATGGAGCTGGAAGGTGGTCAACAGGTCATGGCATCTCTATGATAAAACAACATAACCCCACCGAGTTTGATTGATTCGTCTTGTGGAGCACTTTAAACTTTTTGGGTCATTATTATAGATAAAAGCTTGTTTTAAAAAATATCTTTATTTGTCTGTCGTCATACCCTTAGGCTTATGATTTTCAATAGCCCACACAAATTTTAGATTTTTATGCGTTTATTTTTAGACAAGTGTACATCTCTAGTCTTCATTTGGCTAGGTATTACAAATTTATATCGTTACAAATTATTAAAAATTAAGTACCTACGTTATTTATAGTTTATAAATTAATTGATTTATAACGTGCAAAGAGATGGATTTATATAGTATATATTTTTAGAAAAAGACATGTCAAGGTTGTTCGAAGTACCTAAACAAATGGAGTAGTAGGAGTAGGAGTGGAGTAGTTATATTACGTATTACGGCCGAACATTACGGATCTCCCGCACAGCTGACCTCATAATAACACTTACATTTCCAGACCCGCACCTTCGCTACAAACACATTGTAGTCGGCGGAGCTCGCGCCTCGCGGCCGCGTTTTCAGCAATTTGATCTGTATGGCGATCAGGTTAAGAGCTATTAGTGTCACCCTGCTTTTGAAGAAATGTTAGACCATATTCAGACTGTATGGGCCGTGTTTGAGTGTGTTTTTTTCCATAATACGGCTCTCTCGTGTTAAGGGGATATAAGAATTTTGTGAAATACGACCACTTTGACAAAAATGCTAAGAACTTCACTTTAAACCGTACACAGTGTAGTTTATAAAAAAGTTTGAAGGGTTACCTTGAGCCGCATGAGACAATTTTTTAGTGATATATCAATTTCCTTTCAAACAATTTATTTCAAATGGGGCAGCATTGAAGCACTAAAAATTTATGTATCCCCTTAATAGCTGACACTGGTGTCACTAAGGTTTTATTACATATAGGTTTTATACCCTGGCAACACCAATTCAAATTTGAAATCATGAAATTTAGTACAAATTAATTTAGATTTTAGGTTTAAAAAAATTATTTGTGACAATTAGTAATAGGCTATGGGACCGTACACATATAACGTAACAGGGATGGTCAAGCCACATGTGACAGTACTTGTTATACTTTACAACGTACTGTCACTTTAACAATTAAGGGGATTGTATAAAAGCGTGACAAAAAGGTAGGGAATTCGAAACGTCAAAATTCTGCATAACGTAATATGTGGACGGCCCCCTAATAGTAGGGCTAATAAGTCTATAAACTACATTTTTATTAGCAATTACCATTGCTTGCCTTTTAAGATAAATTTATAATACTTACTTACCAACTAACCATTTTGTTTTCACGTAAGCGAAAAGTAAAGAACCATGGTAAGCAATTATCAGCTTAAGCAATAACAACCCATTTTTCTAGACTTATCAGCTAAACTCTGTGACCTTTGTGGCCCGGGTTCGATCCCCAGTCATGTCAAGATGGAAATTTTTATTTCAGATTAACCTAGGTCTTGGACGTTTATCTATATATGTATTTGTTATAAAATATAATATCGTTGAGCCAGGCATCGTAGGTATATTTTTTTCATTGGTCGAATTGGTTGAACTTTATGTTCAAATTCTGGCTTGGCGTGCCTGGCTTTAATGAGGTTCGCTTGTGGTTTTACAACCGGCCGCCTGACGACTTGAATGCTGTCGTCGCGCACAAATCAGTAGTAAAATTCTTAGGTACTAATCATATATTAAATGTAGTAAAATTATTATTAATATAAGGTATTTAAAAATGTATAGATGATGTGTTATAATTATGGTTTTCAAAAATATGTGATGATGGCAACACAGTGACGTCAGGTCTTATTGACTTTTGTCATTGGACGTCACTGTGCTACCATCTGGTGTCACATATTTTTTAAAACAATCAATTTGACACCAACATATCTATACTTATATACCCTCATGGGAAAACTCTCATTGGATATTTATTAATAGTATTGCACTTTTAACGGTAAAAGCATCACCAATTAGTTTTAGAACCCATTGTTTAAGAGTGTCAAAACACTGTCACTAAACAATGATTTTATTTTTTACCCGACTCGGGCGAAGCCAAAAGAAGGGTTATGTTTTTCGCCGCTATGCATGTATGCCCATATCTTCCTTCGTCTTCAATGATATCCTTTGTTACTTTGACAAATGAAGTATCTTTGGCAGCGTTTTGGCTGTCTGCTGGTTATAGGCTATGTGATGTCACACTAAATTCAATATGGCGCCATCTATAGGCCATCAAGTAATGACAAATAAAATGATCTTATATAATCCAACAATGATACTAAAGGTGCTCCCACACAGCAGTTATATAACGTTATAAAACACTGTGTAACACGATAGCATTCTATAACAATGTGTAACATGTTAGACAATGTTATAAACGCTCCCACACTGGTTGAATTCGTTAAATAACATAATATAACATTCTGTAACAATCAGTTTGGTTCTGTCTTTCGAGAAAGCTGGTAGTGATAGTGACTCAATGAACATGAACAGTAAATGAACCGACTAGAGCTGTGTACGTGACAGAGTAGACACACTACAAATGAAGCGCGCGAGAAACCTCCCCGCGCCCTACCGCTAACGTCCCTCTGAGGCTCGGATGATGTAATACAACAAAAGTTATCATTTGTTTCATCATGTTATTAGTTGTATAACCTTATGTTGTATGAAGTTGTATAACATCACTAACAATTTATAACTTTTGTTATAATTTGTTATAAAATGTTAGACAACAAATGTTATGCAACATTCTCTAACATTATATAACTGCTGTGTGGGAGCACCTTAACAATTATACATGCTATATCAAAAAGTAACTAGAGCCTCTTATCGATTGTTTTAATTATGGTGTTACATTTTTCGAGCTGCCTAAAGGCATCTGTAGTGACATAATCATTATTACACCTAAGGCTGTATCTACAGGATATTTACGCTTATGTACGACTTACTATGATTTTATACCTAACGCACACGTAGATGAATAAAATATGTATATTTTTAGGCGTCTTAGAATTCACAGAGAGCTGGAAAGCGCATTTCCTAGTGAATAAACGAATTCAAAACAAATCTTTATTACAAATATAATTTATATTTTACATTGTAATTTAGTTATGTATGTGTCGAAGTGTATTTTCGCGGCAGGTTTAAATAAATCTTGTAATCGTAGGAACGATGTCTTTCCGATTTTATTAAATTTAAGCCACCATATTCATAAATTAACTTCTTAAAGCAGTTGTATATATTAAAGTTTGAAAAATAATTTTTTGGGACTCGCCAAATTGCGGAAAAAATCGAAACTAAATTTAACACAGCTTCACCCATTACACAGATTAAAAAACTACCGGTAGTGCCGTCGTTTTTGGGAACACCAACTTAGTTGTTGACCTATACCGATTTTAGAAGCGCTGAGATTCCTGTCAGATTTATTTTAAGTCTACACTTTAAAATTGGTAGCTTTCTCAATATAGTACTGATTAAAGAGGCCATATTACTTATGAATCTGGAAGTTTTGTATGAATACAAGAGAAAATGAGTTGTTAACTCGCTGTCACATCGATAATTCATGGTATAATTATATATTTCACCTGGTATTATCTTCCGGTGACAGCTAGTCACGTGATTGGCCTAAGAATACGACATCAGTTGAAAGTGTTGCCACTGTGTGATTGAATTATCCGATCAAAATGCATTTTTAACTTAACAAACCAGTTATGAACTAAGATTTCAATAAGTACGTATTTATTAAATATTAAAAACTTAATCGAAGAATTACCGAAATACTATATAGTTAAATAAGTATTTTTTTATTTATGAACTAACTGAGAAAGTCCCTAAATTCCATAAAGAGAATAATCAGTGGTAACACTTAGCGGGACATTCGTGACGTAGTCTTAGGCCATCTCGGGAAGAGATTACCTTGTTTTGTTAAACCAAGCGCAAGCGTTAAATAGTGATGGTTTATTAAACCGTGGTAAAATATTGGTTGTAATTGCTAACCTCGTTTGCCTTTATTAGAATTAAATTGTCTAAGTGTTATCAACTTTGTTTACTTACATGTTATTGGTTGTTCGATGTTAGTGTTTTACTATAAAAAGCAATTTGGCCAAAAGTCCAGTAAGGAAAGTGTTTTATTTCCAATGGCAACAAATTTTAATTTATCATGATTTCAAGTGTTGCCATTCGAAAGTGGTTTGGCGTAGAAACTAGCATCTATTATGTCCGACTGCCGAATGACAATGTTTGGGATGTTCAATTCGTCTTAATATAACGGAACGAAAGGAAGTATACTTGTACAGTACAATCCAGTATATGTGTGTAGTGTCTTTTTTAAAATCAGAAATTCATGTTTGATAAACAAGAAGTAACATGAGCCAAGGGATAATAGTTATAATGCGACAGGGTATGTTTTGTTAACTGGGGGCTGACAGCTGGCCTGGTTTTTAAACCCCCTATGCGAACAGAGGGCTGTTATAAGTTTGACGGTCGTGTGTCTGTCTATAGCGTCATAGCTCCTTGACAAATGTACCGATTATGTTTTTTTTAAGCTAACTAGTTCGAAATGGTTCTTAGCTACAGTTGTGCCGGGAGTTACTATTTTTTTGTTCTTTTTAGCCAAGCTGTTAAGAATAACCCTATATCCAGATCTCAGTTGATGAAATCAAAGATCTGCACAACTTAGGCCTATTTTACGTGATAGATCTGCCCCATAGTCGAAGCTTTATGTAAATACGTTCGTCTCGTTCGTGTCAGTGTTTTAATAAGAGATAGCAATGTTGTTATAGTGTAGTCGCGTCTTCACGTTTATTACGGACCCGACCAGTATTTTTGAAAACCTACGCATCTGTACAATATATATATTTTTTGCTGTAGTTATTTAGGGTTGCCGAGGTTTTCAAACATTCCGGTCGACCTTTAATAGCTTTATAAGATATACATGAACAAATATTTGACTAAGTATATTTTAAACGAATTTCAGAGGCATTTTTATGTTTATAATAGTGATGTAAGGCAGAAACTATTTTTTGGTTTTGAAAATGTTTTTATATTAGTTTTTCTTGTATTTATTATACATGATGTTGTGCTGTATGTCAGGCTGCATTAATAGAACGTCCTACAAAATATACTGAAACTATTTTTTAGAGTGAGTTCAGTCCATAATACTGAAAGACTTTCACTGAGATCATATGATATCGAAATAAGAAAAATATTTTTTTGCTTTCTATACAAAATCGGATCAGCTGATTGGTCAACTTTTATGGGAGGCGATTTTTTTGTAGAAATTTGTTCAGTATCATGTACCCTTAAAAAGTTTGAGTATAATTTTTTAAACCCCGTAGATATTATTCTCGTAAAATCATGATTATGCGTAAAAATCAAATCAGATGATATGTTTATTATAACATATTTTCCTAAAGTTATTATTTAATATCAAATCACAATATTTATTTGTTTGACATGCAACACAAAAGTTTTTTTTCAGTATTACTATTTTATAAGAGATTTTAACAATGAAAATATAGTAATAATGTGGGAAATGTTTAAATTTGGATGTATTTAGTAAAATT
Organism: Acrobasis suavella; assembly: GCA_943193695.1. Taxonomy (NCBI): domain Eukaryota; kingdom Metazoa; phylum Arthropoda; class Insecta; order Lepidoptera; family Pyralidae; genus Acrobasis; species Acrobasis suavella. The sequence continues at coordinate 4,688,856 of OW971957.1, read as the reverse complement.
ATAAACTTATGACGTGTTTTATTTGATCTGTTGCCATCACACCTTGGTACATACCTGAAATAATTGTTAATTCAACGCTGGCTCGCTGTATTCATGGGGTATCGTTCTGAATTATTAAATCGACTCACCCCCTTTAAGGGGTTACATGAATTTTACGGGGTCTAGTGCTACTCCTATTTAAATTAAATTATTTAAAAGGAAATGGAGACATTATTGCATTTAAATTTTTTATTAATGTCGGTTAAAAAGTACTATTCTTAGCTAAATATCTCTCAAATGTAAAAAAGAATCACTTCTGCTGCCCATTCGTCCCCAGTGGGGACAAATGGGAATTCCCAAGTTGAAAGTTCCCAAGAATGGGAAGTCTATCCCGTTCGACAAATGGCACTGTGAAAAAATAGTTATTCCCATTCGTCCCCAGTTGGGACGACGCGGTGGGGACAATCGAAACTCACAAAACTAAAAATTGTCCCATTCGTCCCCAGTGCGGACGTCCCCACTGGAGACTGAACGAATGGGCTATACCCGCCTAAACAACTGAACCGATTATAATGATTAAGGTGTCATTGGAAAGGGGGTGACGTGTAGATGTTTCTTCATAAGTCAATTTCTTGTGCAACTGAAAGGTATAATGTAGAAAAAAAATAGTGTTTACCCGTAGAAATGCTAAAAATCCATTATTAGACACGATTTCTGTTATTTGGCAGTCACTCCTGCCTAAACTACTGAACCGATTTTGATGATTAAGGTACCATCAGAAAGAGGATGATGTAAAGATGTGTTTCCATAAGCCAAAATTTTAAATGATGTCTCCGTTTGCTTTCAAATAATTTATTTCAAATCGGGGCAGCACTGGACCACGAAAAATTTTAGAGACGCGGGCGCACGCGGCGGATTCAGTCTGCCTCTGTAAAAAACAAAGTGCGACAGAGAAAGGTGACCCGCAACGGATTCTACTATCTCTTTCGCACTCATAGTTTGTAACAGAGAGGACTGAAACCCGCCGCGTGCGCCCGCGTCACATAGTGGACGCCCGAAATCAGAACAATACCCGGCACGTAAGCTGAACAAAAATGGCGGCCGTCGGCGCATGTTTAATTGGAGATAAAAGTATTAAAAAAGAGAATTTTTGGTCTTTCTTCAAAGCCGATATTATTTCTATCTGAAATTCGGATAGAAATGTGATTCTAAACGGACAAACAACGACCGCCATTTTTGTTCAACTTACGTGCCGGGTATTGTACTTAATAAATCATGATGACGTATATTGTATTGCTTTTTGTGCCGCATAATTTTCTCTGTTTATCCCTATGGTTGACTGGGAGATAATGCTTTTAGCATTGAGTCCGCCATTTGTTAAAAGTATATTTGTACTTTGGAACAATAAAGTTTAATAAAATAAAATAAATATAAGTCTGTATTTCTCAATTGTTAGCTAATGATCAAATTAGGAGATTTCTTGAATATGAAGGCATTACATTTCTAAAAAAATAATTCATAAAAAAAACGTAAAGTAATTCAAAGCAAATAAGGAACCTTCACATTAAAACTCAGAATACATTTCAATTATTTTATTTGCCTCACAAGATTATGTACAGATTTGACACAAACCTTACATCTAAACTAGGTTTTGCCTACACGCAATACAGTCTATATTCGAATGATTATTTGAGATTGTAGAATTTCCTATGAATGCACGATAAGTTACCGAAGTTTGATAACCAGTGGTGCCATTTTTCAAACACGAAGTCAATAAACGAACAGTTTTTATTTTGTATGGAAAAACCATTCGTTTCGGTGAAGTAATAAAATACTTTTTTTTAAATAACTTTGTATTTTTGTTCTTTTTGTGAGAAAGTTTACTCGGCATATAAAAAAAAAAGGAAACATGGAAATTTTTTATTAAACAGGTTATTTATTATTTATTTTATACGATAAAAAGGTAAAGTTAAAGAATAACCAAGGAAATTCGACATTCCCATACAAATTGCCAGGGCGACTGAACACTTTTGTATGGAAATGCCAAATTTTTTTGGTGTTCTTGTTATTATTTTAATTTCATTATACTATATTGATCTAGCATAGCCCGTGGTTTGATTTATTACGGGTATTTCCCTTCCACGTTGTATACATTACTATTTATTTAAGGGGCTACCTGAATTTTCTGGGGTCCAGTGCTGCTCCCATTTGAAATAAATCATTTAAAAGGAAACGAAGATATCATTTAAAATTTGGCCTTGATCAGACCCTAGATAACCCTTCAAACTATTTTATGAACTACTGTTTACAGTTTAAAGTGAGAACGTGAAGCTTTTCTACGCACATACGTCAAAAGTGGCCGTTTTTCGCAATTGTGCGTAGAAAAGCTTCACGTTCTCACTTTTAAACTGTAAACAGTAGTTTAAAGGGTTGTCTAGGGTCTGATCAAGACCAAATTTTAAATTATATCTCCGTTTACTTTTAAATGATTTAATTCAAATGGGGGCAGCACTGGACCCTGAAAAATTCAGGTAGCCCCTTAAGGGTTAAAGTTCAAAACATCGAATTATAGTAACAAATGCTAGGCTAAAGTTAAAATAAGAACGGAAGACTTATTAGAAAGCTATTCAATAACTGTTTATATACAGTGTGCGGTATGTAGCTTACCGTGCATTCTCACCATACTACGTAGCAGCCTATACGATCAGTACAGTAGTCGATTCTAGTCAAAAACCTATCAGATACCTTATAAAATAAATACAGTAATAACTTACTTTATAATCACGACCTAGAGGACCGATTAAGATCGAGGGGAGCGCAGGGGATTTTTATTAACACTCTAAAATAAACTCTAAACTATTGGCATAAGGTGCAAGACGCGAGCGTTGGGTCACATGCTCACGTACAGAAGTCTTACTCAGAAAAGAAATATCTACGTAATGTGGTTAGCGATATGGTTTAATTTAGCTCGCGTCAGAACTCGGCACCTTTTCGTTCTAGATACCTAGAAATCCATTGCAAGCCAAATTCATTCTTTTTACTCTGGATATACGATTCATGATAGGTAAGTAAATTCTAAGAAATATCTACGCAATGTGGTTAGCGAAATGGTTTAATTTAGCTCGCGTCAAAACTCGGCACCTTTCCGTTTAGATACCTAGAAATCCGTTGCAAGCCAATTTCATTCTTATTCCTATAGACTATCGACAAACGTTCATATCAGGTAGTACCTACAGGTAGTTTCCTATTGCGCAGCGGTCCCCGCGCGTAAGTGTATTTTCGATACCTAAACGGGGAATGATACAGGCCTGGTTGGGTTTGCTCTCTTGGCCTCTAGACCGGGCGAGCATTTTTTCAGGTTGAAAAGTTTATACACTTTATACCTAACAGCTTAAAGTTTATTTTCGAGTAACATAAAAAATATCTCTCCCTGCGCTCCTTTTGGTCTGAACTGATCTCATTTCTACATTATCCGGCAACCGAAACCACTTTCGTAGACACAGAGGTTCAAAGACAACATAACCTCCTTTTTAACTTCGTTCACATTTTTCACCCTCACACCCAACGATGTCGCTATACATGACCTCGGGCCTTATAATTACAGGCCCTCTTCTTATAATTACAGGAATGCTCTACATATATGTCTGTCTGTATGTTTAAACCTGTAATACTGACGGGACCATATTTTCACAGCGCCACCAAGCTGAATAAAGTGTCATATTTGTATGTTTTCTTGAAACGAATTTTGAAGCGCCATCTAGTACGATATATTTCGAAGTTTGAACTCCAAACTATCCAAAAGTTACAGAAGCCGTCCGCAACAGTTGGGGGCGCCACAGTAGCAGTACAAAACCTTTCAAGGAACCGAACACACGTCGTTGTAGATATAAGTACATAAGCTGAATGCTAACAAAGAAACTCAGAAACGGCACCTAAAAATACCAAGTTGTTGATAGGGCGGCGCCACAATTTTTGCCGGGAATGGAACAATAGTGAAAAATTGTTTTAAGCTGTATTATTAAAGTGGCTAAATATAATTTTTGTCAAGTGATATAAATAACTCGGGGAATGTTTTGGATGGACTGAACTTTCTGTACAAATTGACACACTAAATAAAAAACTTTTACAGTTTTAACTTTAAAAAAAAACTTGAGAAAGTTTTTTTACTAAACAAATAAAGGTGGCGACACAATCTTTGCCGGGTATGGAATAACAGTAGCAACAATGTTTGAAACCTGTTACAAAGGTGGCTAAATGTGTGAAATTACAGCAGCCTTCCGCGGCAGTTGGGGGCGCCACAGTAGCGTTCAGTTTTAAGTAAGCTCAACCAAAGTTACAAGTTGTTGACAACTTTAGGTGGCGTCAGCGTAAAACTGTTACAAGGGTGGCTAAAACGTAATTTTTACCAAGTGGAGTTAGAGCAGCCGTCCGCGACAGTTGGGCGCCCCGCAGTAGCAGTAGAGCACCTTCCCGGGCACGGAGCCCACGTCGTAGTTGTAGTTCCAGGTGAGCTCGGTGCCGGCGCGGATGTGCGACAGCGCGAAGAACGCCACCCACGGGAAGCGCGGGTCGTGCGTGTCCACGAACACGTTCTGCACGAACACGTTGGGCGTGCACGAGTGCTGCAATATAATTTGGTGTTACAACGAATTTTCTACGAAATTTTTCTGTTGAATTGTTAGTTATCTTTATTGGAACAGATAAAATTTTAATTTATTTAACACGATTTAAATTAGTTTTTTAACACGTTCTGCACGAACACGTTGGGCGTGCACGAGTGCTGCAACGTTGTTTGGTATTATGACATGCGGATTTTCTACGAAATATATCGGGTGAATTGTAACTTATGCGAGTTGAACTCGCGTGGAGAGGGTCCCGTACAATGCCAAAGATTTACCATAACGTTTGAGTCTACCATATTATTTTCAATTGATACACTTATATCATTTTTTTCTGTAATCTACAAGCAATAAAGTATATTCTCCTCTTTTTTAATTTTAGGTTCAGTAGTTTCGGAGAACAGGCGGAGTGTATGCTAAATTTTCGTCATCTGTCAAGAATAAAATTAAAAAAAAAATTACATTTATAACAAAAATATATTTGAGATCCTCATAACGAGCCCTTTTATTTGATATAAGACACAGTAAGTTGCAAAACGGTTTTTTTTTATTTCCTAATTTGTCCCTCGAAAATGACTCTTATTTTAAAAATATTTATCTTATTTTTTCCTGAAATCTACAAGCAATGAACAATATTTTGTATGTTTTCAAAATTTTAGGCTCAAATGTTTCGGAGATCATAGGAGGGGGAATGGTCAATTTTCGTCTTCTTTCATGAATAAAATCAAAACTATTTATTTTACACTAATAACCTAATTAAAAAAAATATATATTTATTTACTTTGCACGTCTGTGTTTGGGTCATAGGATTAAACCATCCTACCAAATTTCACCTGATTTGGTCCAGTAGATTCGGAGCAAATTGGCTGTGACAGACGGACGAACAGACAGACGGACGAACAGACAGACGGACGAACAGACAGACGCACGAGTGATCATATAAGAATCCCGTTTTTTCATTTTTTGTACGGAACTCTAAAAATAAACATTAAACTAATACTAATAAAATTACAATAAAAACCAAAAGTAAACCTAAAGAAAATACAAATAATAATGTCATCCCATTCACCCCCTCCTCCCTCGGCAGCGTGGCCAAAAGTATAAACAGCATCTTTTGCTGTTTTAAATTAAATATATGATTTTTTTTATAAAATTTGTTAATATAACCGAATAAATGACTCACGTTGAGGTATCTGCCGATGTTGCCCTGGACCTTCGCGTCCATGATGTAGCACGCCTCGTCTTTGCCGAATAACGTACGCACAGACCTGAAACAGCTTATAATTAAAAAAAAACCGGTGCATGAAGTTTAGTTTCTGATCACCGGTGTGGTGTAATAAACTATAGTCCATTTGTTTAGTTATTTCTAAGAATGTAGACAATCTTGACATTTCCTTCTATTGAAATATACACTTTATAAATCAATACCTGTGCAAATTACAAATAAATTATGTAATTTATTATAAGTTAAAAATAAATAATTTGTAATTTGCAAAGGTATTGATTTGTAAAGTGTATATTTCAATAAAAAGACACGAAAAGATTGTTTACATTCTTTTACATACCTAACCAAATGGAGTATAGATGTGAGTGTCTGAGTAAGAACATATACAATGTGGAAGGGACACACCCGAAATAAATCGAACCACGGGCAATGATCACTATAGTATAATTAAATTAAAATAATAAAAGTAAAAAAAACGACGGCTGCACTCCGGGAGTGCCGGCAGAAGTGAAAACTTGAATATTAACGTTGTGCATTTCCATGGATGCGCGTGGCACGCTGTAACATAAACACACACGAACATTCGCGCAAGCGCCCTGCGCCGCCTAATGGAAACAGCAGAAGCAGGCATACATTTTCACCGCGCTGTAGAAAGAGAGGGGGATACTTCCTCTCCTACGCCGCGCCGCGCCGCGCGCCGGCTGTCTAATCTCCATCCGTCTTACGAATTTTCGATCAGGTCACGTGTCCTGATGCCCTAACGCCCTGACGCGAGTTTAACATTTATTACCCATTATAAAAAAGTGTACAACGCCGCTAAAGAAGTTTTCACTTCAAAAAACAAGAAAGGCTACCCATAAAAAAATGTCCAGCCGCCCGCGGGCAATTTGTAAAGGAATGTCAATTTTTTTTTTTAATTTTTTTTGTGTCCAACTGCCCGAGCAATTTATGGGGACACTATAGTGTTCTAGCAAGTGGTGCAATTTATTACGGGTGTGCCTGTTTTACGTTGTACATGGTGTACAGAGCATGGTTGTGCAAGACCAAGATCCCTGGTTCAATCCCCGCTCACGTGATTTTTTACCACTTCATCATTTATTTAAATACTTTTAGTACTGCAACCTTTTAGTACCTGTAAAAATATTGAATGTATACAATATGTAACAAAAACCCTGTCCGATCGTTGTAGAAGCAACTCAGACCGTCAATATGAACAACTTTTCGGGACTAATGCTTGAAACTCGAAGAAAAAATGAACATTTTCATACAAATTGCGGCCGGCCGAACACTTCTGTATGAAAATGTCGATTTTTTTTCGAGTTTTAAGATTAAGCCCATAGGATAAGTTGTACATATTGACGGTCTGAGTTGCTCCTATAAGGATCGGACAGTGTCTTTGTTACATATTGTATGTATTCCAATAAAAAATGTCGACTCACCTATATTTAGATATAAATTCGTTTCCGCCAATGTGGGCCTGTGCCATGAACCGAGTCGGCTCTTTTGCTGCAAAACAAATATCTTTATTAGATTATTTACCGTTTTCTTATTTTCTTTGGGATAAAAAGCTCTCGCCAAACAAAATCGTTAGAGTTGGATCTCACTTGTCAGCACGGAGCAGCCCTTTTCTATGCTGCTATCCTTTTCTGTCGCTCAGAACCGTCATTTGCCAGAGCGAGAGAGAGAGCGACGGAACGCTATCGCACCGGCCGTGTGAGATCCAACCCATAAACATAACCCTTCATCTTTCAACGGGAGCATATGTGTCTTGAACTCCTGATCAATTTAAAAAATGATATATATCATACATTATTTAGATTTATTCAGAAAACTCGGTTGGAACGAAGTTTGAAAAAAAAATAACGGAAAAAAGTGACGGTAAAATCTTACACTGTCTTTCGCCAAGCCCCCATTCGCCAAGTCCATACCGTTCGAAAAGGACCTTCGTTCTAATAAAACAGTTAAAATCTCGTGCCTGTACATTTACTATAATTATCAAAAAATAAATAATGAATGAATGAATGTCTGTACATTTAGTATAAGAGAGTACCAGAGAAAAACAAAAAAATAATTAAACTTTTTTGTCTATCTGTATGTATGTATGTTCACGCTAATCTTCGAAACTACTGGACGAATACTTACGCTGTTTTGAATAAAATATTAAGCTTAGCTCGGAGCAACATGGTTAGTTTCGTTAAAAATTGATAAATAAATAAATAAACCTCATTGCCTCAAGACGAAAGTGTTCAATCAATGTGTGTTACCAGTGATGACTTATGGCTCTGAAACGTGGTCCCTTACTATGGGTCTCATAAGAAAGCTCAAGGTCGCTAAGCGCGCTATGGAGAGAGCTATGTTCGGTGTTTCCCCACGTGATCGAATCAGAAATGAGGAAATTCGTAGGAGAACAAAAGTCACTGACATAGCCCAGCGGATTAGTTCGTTGAAGTGGCAGTGGGCGGGATTCATAGCGCGAAGAACCGATGAGGCAAAAAGGTTCTCGAACGGCGACCACGTACTGGCAAGCGAAGCGTAGGACACCCACCCACAAGGTGGTCAGACGACCTGACCAAGGTCGCCGGAAAGCGCTGGATGCAGGCCGCTCTTGATCAATCGTTTTGGAAATCTTTGGGAGAAGCCTATGTCCAGCAGTGGACGTTATGCTGGTGAAATTATGATGTTGAAATAAATAAATATATACTGACAAATCACACTGATTGAGCTAGCCCCAAAGTAAGTTGAAACTTGTGTTATGGGATACTAACTCAACTATATTATATTGTATAATAAATACACAATTACACATATAGATAAACACCCAAGACCCAGGACAATTTAGAAAAGGCCGTTTTCCAACTTTCCCTGGCCGGAGATCGAACCTTCAAGCGGCGGACTAGCGTGGTTACCAATACGCCAATTTTGTATTTATTTATTTAACTTTAATAGAACAGATGTAGCAGGCGGACTTAAGGCTCAGGGTCTTTTTTACCAGTCAACCTACAGGTGGTGCTGATGAAAGCTGATTTATTTAAGTTTATTAGCACACAATCTTATGACGGATTGATTACAATGGGTCAAACTTAATGCTAATGCATTATCTACCAGTTTGCCTTTGGGACATGGTGAGGGATTGGAATAAGGGGGCAAGTGTGGCAAGCGAACTTCTAAAATTGTCGATATAGTACCTATATAATATTACACCTAATATAATACATATATTGATTTCTTATAATAAAATAAAACATTATTTTTAAAATAAATACTGATACATATATACACAATATATAAAAATATATATACATGTATAACATACATCACTTACTACATAAATACATACAAATACCTAAATATTACAGCAGAAAATTTATTCCGATTCCAAATAAAATTTCTTCACCTGCATTTTAAAAGTATCACGATTCTGTGATCTCGCAATGCTTTCAGTAAGGGCATTCCAGAGCCGTACAGCCGTAACGGCAAAAGAATTGGAAAAGAAACCAGTATGGTGAGAAGGAATGTCGAGTTGCATTGCGTTAGAGCAGCATAGTTTTCTATCGTGAGTTGAACTAATGTTTAACGATTGCACAACGGTGATCATCTCACCTTCTTCATCATCACTGATGGTGATGCAGCCGTCGTCCTCCATGCCCTTGTCTATCTCCTTCCCTTTCTGCTTCTCTGCGTCTCTTCTTCTCGTCCTGTCTCTTTTCCGAAGGCGTTTGCTGTACCAAATTAAAGCAACCTCAATAAAAATTCCTTTGCGTTAGGAATTTTTGGAATATGGACTTCTCGAGGCTGATATGATGAGATACTGCAAGAGAACGTGAAGCTTTTGCAAATGTGCGAAGAAAAGCTTTACGTTCTCACTTTAAACTGTAATCAGTAGTGCATAAAATAGTTTAAAGGGTAGATAATCCTCCAAACTATTTGAGAAAAAAAAAATCCCGTTTCCTTTGAAAAAAATTATTATAAATGGGGGCAGCACTGAACCTCGAAAAATTCAAGTATCCCCATAAAGAATACGTACTTGAATTTAGTAAGTCCTAGCCCGATGAAGCCCGGCTGGAAGTCGTCGTCCATTTTGTCGTTCTTGTTGGCGCTCTCCTCTTCTGATGAGGATTCCTCCTCCTCCGATGATGATTGTGATGATTTCTGGATCAAAAAACATGTTTCATAGCTCAGTTTGACGGATTTATTTTTTGACTTTTTTTTTGTTTAACTTTAATGTGTCCAAACATCTTTCCTCGTTTTTAACCGACTTCAAAAAGGGTAATCAATTCAATTTTTTTCCTATGTATATTCCCCGATAACTCGAAGACGCCTGGACCAATTTGTTTTGTTTTTTAGTTTAAAATCGCGTACTAGTTCCATAAACATTTTATCAAAATCGGTTGTATAGTTTAAAAAAATATATCTTTATTGAATGCAATAACATTTTGAGAGATATTTGAATACCTTATACAGCACGACGACTTCATTTACTAGTGACTACTTAATTTATTTAATTTTTTATTACGCAATTTATGTTTGTTTACTTGTTCGCTAGCATAACATGTTATAATGTGTCAACATTGTATTTTATTTTTAGTATTTATTAATTAAAAGACAAATAATATGACAAAGCCCTTCTGGTGAGTAGGCGACCAATACTGTGAAAATGAGTTTCTTTCGGCGTTTCTTCTCAGCAGTGGTCGTTACGACGAGCTGGTATCGGTAGCTTTACTTTAAAATAAATTAAATTTCAATATAAACTACACGTAATGTAAATTATACTTATTGACGTGTAAAAGTGCCTGTAAAGGTCTAATTACTTAATAAACATCTTTGAAAATCATCATGAAAGATAAGGTGGTAGCCGGAAGATTAAACGGTTGTTCGTCGAGGAAGTGAAACGCGGAAGTAGTGCTGTATAGGGGCATCAAACATTTAGCCAAAAAGTAAAATTAAAAAAAAAACTCTACCGACACTAGAAATAAACTCTGAAAACTAACAAATAAATCAACTATTGAAGAGCTGATGATCTTAAAATGGCTGATCAGGTCATGGTTACCTTACCATATCCTTTCAATATCATTGAAGTAACACAGTACCAAATGTCGAATCGATCGGACATAAGGAAGTTAGCCAGATCCCCTCATCAACTAGAGAAGAGCTGATGATCTTCAAACGGCTGAACAGATATTCATGAAACATGGCTTACAACACTCGGGGTAAAATTATCTACGACAAAAAAAAAACAAAACAAAAATCGGTTCATCCGTTTGGGAGCTACGATACCACAGACAGATACACAGATAGACAGACACGTTAAACTTATAACACCCCTTTTTTGCGTCGGGGGTTAAAAATAGGAAAATACGACAAGAACATAAAAAGTTAAATTGTTTGCAGAAAAAGTACAGAAAAAGCGAACGCTCAATCCAAAAAAAAATTGAAAATTTGGCAATGATGAATTCAACACAGAATGGGAACAATGATGGATGATAAAAACATTTTGTTACTATCAAATGAGGAGTAGAGGTATATGCAACATGAACCAATGGCCGTTGGGGCAAAAAGGTTCTCGAATGGCGACCATGCACTGGCAAGCGAAGGACACCTAACCAAAAAAGTGGTCAGACGACCTGACCAAGGTCGGCTGGAAAGCGCTGATTGGCTATTTACCTGGGTAAAAAATAAATTGTTTTGTACTGTTGTGGAAATAAAATGTCGCAAAATAATGTCACTTGGCATTGAACATATCGATTTTAACGTGATTTGAGATTTATTATTGCAGAAAAACTGATAAAAAGAACGCTATTTGACTCCAAGAAACTATGACGTCATCTGCCTGTATTTCATACAAATCCCAAAGAAATTGTTTGACGTTTAGAAAAAAGTATCTGATTTGACACGTTGGAAAATAGCGGATTGTAGGCCGCTCTAGATCGATCATTTTGGAAATCCTTGGGAGAAGCCTATGTCCAGCAGTGGACGTTATGCTGCTGAAATCGCGTCTAGCCCTCACCATATGGCGATAAAAATATATAACCATATTCCAAATAGTATAAAATATATAACTATATTCCAAATAGTATAAAAAATATAATGAAACCAAATTTGAAAGCCTTTCTCTTAAATAAATGGTTATATAGTATCTCACATTTTTTGACGATAAAATTGATCAGTATAATCTTTGATTTCCTTACGTTAATAAAAGATTGACAAAATAATTTATTTATTTAAGTAATGGCATCTAGTTGCCCCCATGTTTGCTGTGCCCTTGCAGGGCTTCACTTGTACTTTATTTATATTTATGTGACATCTTTTTAACTTGTGACTTGCAAATAAAGAATCTGAATCTGAAATGATGATGTTGATTTACAACATTATCTGACCAAGTACGGCTTTGGTAATACAGAGAGGTGCTCCGTCAGTGTTTAAAAATAAAGACCTAATGATGATGATGATGCTGATGAATGATGACATGCAACAAAAGACTTAGCTAAACAATTGAAAGAAGTCTACTCTATTTACTTACACGATTCCCGTCCCACGGAGAGTTGAGTAGAGAAAGAGAAACAGATTGTGTATTGGCGACTGCTTACAATTATTTTTTTATGTACACTACCACGTCTTAATCCCTAACGGTGTAGACAGAGTCCAGGCTCGTACAACCAAAAGGCCTCGCTTAGCGTGGTGGGAAGTATTAAAGTGGGAAAAGGGAATCAAAATAGTGATGGGTTGCTAGCCGCATTGAAATGATTCAGATTCACGGTTTACTGGTTTTTGCACAGACGAGTGAATTTTTCCGAGTCTGTCTCGACTTGGACAGTCTGGCGTTCGTATATAAGTTATGTATGTACTCTAATATATATTTTTTAACTTTATTACCAGAATGTAACTGGCGGATTTAAGTCCCAAGTCTTTTTCTATTAGCCAACCTACAGGCAAAAAGCGAGTATCTTTGATCCGAAATTCATTAAATATAATGAAAGAAATTCCGCTTGTGCACTCGAAGCGGGCGTAAAAGTCGGCTTTTAGGGCCGTGATACTAAAATACTAATTTATTCCCCTACCCTGTCGAGCTTCTTGTCGCCCTCCGGGATGTCCTCCTCGTAACCCTCCTTCATCTGCTCCACCACCTCGATGTAGTCCAGCTCGGCGAGGTACTCGTCGCCTTCGTTCAACCCGTCCTGTGGAACAATATGCCACATTACACATAGCCATGCCTACCCATCACCTTATAAATATAATTGTTTCTGTTCCTTGTCACTAGATGGCGCTATAGGTATTAATTAAATCATTAAATTTTTTTATTACTATTATTTAAATATAGTAGTACGCTAATTAATAAAATATGAATTATATGAAATGCAATCAATATTTTTACAGTATATTCAACACTTTCTTTGTCACTTTTTCCTAGTCGTGGGTGCTGCCATCTCTGTGTGCCTACCCGCAACTTCCAGTTTTGCCGACTTACGGGCTCTCCAATAATTTCTATGGCGTTGGACACCCAACAGACACCTGTTACGTTAGTAATTGTCCTTAAAGTCCGTATAGCCGACCTCAGTGGCGTATTGGAATGGAAACCACGATAATCCGCCACTGGGAGGTTCTGAATTCGATCCCCGGGAAGGTCAAGTTACAAAATGGCCTAAGTTTGGTAACACTGAAGTATCGTTGAGTTAGTATCTAAGAACGTTGCGCATTCGTTGGGTTATGTCAGTAATTTTTGTTTTCGGATTTCCAAGTTTCAAATCCGATCTCTCGATAGCTAGACGTGAAACGCTTTTGGATTCGTGATTCTTGAAAAACTGGTATAGTACTACGACAACTAAATAAATAAATAAATACGGACAAATTACACAGATTGAGCTAGCCCCAAAGTAAGTTAGAGATTAGTGTTATGGTATACTAACCCAACGATACTATATTTTAAAACAAATACATATGTTTATAGATAAACATCTAAGTCATTCTGAAAAAGATAATTTTCCATCTTTATCTGACCGGGGATCGAACCCGGGGCCTCCGGTCACGCGTGGCATGATGACCGTTAAGCCACAGAGGTCGTAACTATTTACTCTTGTCCCCTTTAGCACGTTCCGTCACATTTAACAAACCCTGCTTCCCCCATCGCTTTGATGTAATAACTGCATGGTAACTACTGAATAAATAAATATATTTTGCATCTGTAATTCCAAAGGACTTTTCACCCACGAACGTTTCACCAACATAACATGCATTCACTGACGTAGTTATGTTGCCGAAACGTTCGTGGGGGAATAGTCCTTTGGATGAAAAGTCAATTGTCTACAGATTCTGTTGACCAACGGTTCATGGACCAATATTGTTTTTTTTTAATGTCATAGGGCGGCAAACGAACAAGCGGGTCACCTGAGGGTAAGTGATCACCGCTGCCCATGGACAACTGCAGCACCAGGGATGTAACGGAAGCGTTGCCGGCCTTTCAGGAAGGGAAGATGTAGGGGGAGGGGAGGGGAGGGACGGGGGGGGGCTCCGGCTATCTCACTCACCGAACAAAGCAAAGAAGCGGTTGTCATTAAATATATACTTAACAAGTAACGTAAATTATGCTTGTGTAAAAGTGCCTGTAAAGGTGTAATCGCTGAATAAACATTTGAATGTTGACCACAACAAGTCAAAAACCAGTAGGACTCACCAGGTTGGCGGTGGCGTCAGTGAGCAGGTTCCCCGCGTACACGCACAGGAAGGACCCCTTGGGCACGTCGTTCAGCGCGCGGATGCCCCAGCCGCGGTTCATGGTTTTGAACACCTGGCAAACAGTCTCAATATGAACAACTTCTACCTTGAGATCAATGGCGGGATCTCGAAAAAAAATTATATTTTTATTTATTTACTAGCTGCGCCCCGCGGTGTTACCTGTGGTATATATAAAAAATTGCCTACGTGTTAATCCAGGGTGTTAGCTTCCTGCATACCAAATTTTATCAAAATCGGTCGAGCTGTTTGCGCGTGAAGAAGTAACACACATACACACTCACAAACTTTCACCTTTTCAATATTAGTTTGATGTGATTTATTAAAATCTTTATTGACCACAGTGGTACAAAAGACGAACTCAGTGCTAATGCATTTTCTACCAGTCAACTTGTAGGAAAGCTGACAAAAAAAAATTGCGACAAGTGCTAAGGAATACTTAAAATACACTATATACAAGTTTACTTAATAGGGAAAATGCATGAAAACAATATGTGTTATCTAACTAGTTTATCCATTATTATTCAAAAGTAAGGTACTAACAGAGAAACAAAATAAAAATTGGTTGAAAAACAAAGGGTTTTACAAAAATATGTCTATCTCACTCGCACAAACGCTATTATCTATTGCAAATGAATAGATGATATAGACTTTGACGTCACCAGTCCACATCGGACTTCTCTTTCTAATTGAAACTTTAAAGTATCACATGTTCGTCGCTGATTAAGATATTTTATAAATTCTTTCATATTTGTTTACTGTGGTTGATAAAGATTTTACTAAGCAAATAAAAAAATACGTGCATATTCTATTAAGTATTTTCCTGGGTCAAAAATAAATTATTTTGTACTCATAAGAAAATAAAATGTCGAAAAATAATGCTATTTGTGTCTGAAATTTCCATTCTGACGTTATTTTAGATTTATTATTGCAGAAAAACTTATAATAAGAGCGTTATTTGTCTCCAAGAAACTATGACGTCATCTGCCTGTATTTCATACAAATCCCATGGAAAATGTTTGTGTTGACGTTTAGAAAAAAGGATCTAATTTGGCTTGTTGGAAAATAGCTGATTAAATAAAATGAATGGCAATATATAACCGCCGCGTCCGCTCGCCCGTTTGGGCCGCGGTTGACAACAACTGCGTGCCTCGTACTACGTAAACGGCGAAAGCGGAAGACAAACGACGGCCGCCATACAGTATGCGATAATAAAGCAGCTCCATTTGATTTGATATCGAGGAGCTCGGTGGCCCGGTGGGAGTGCGCATTACTAGCGCTTTCGCAAGTAAAGCGACACCGGGCGTGGTCCGCACTTGGATTGGTGACCACAAGTGGCATGAAAATTTCTCGAGCTCCTCCGTGCTTCGAAAGGCACGTAAAAGCCGTTGGTCCCGGCTGTCATCATTGTATGGCAGTCGTCAAGCTATGTCAGATGCCTTTAGGCAGCTAGGAAAATCTGACACTAGTGTTGAAATGAAATGATTTATTTCGCTCAAGCGTGGTTACACTTAGCTGTTTCCAGCATGCAAAATTTGAATTCATAACTAAATATGTTACTTTATACATTAATCCATATTCAAGTCAATGTTAATCATTAATAAATAAATTGCATTATATAAAATTAAGATAAGAGAATTAATAAGATTTTATTAAACATGTCATTTTAATCTTAAATTATTCTAAAAAATCATTTATACTATAAAATGCTTTCTCAGTCAACCATGTGTAAAGTTTATTTTTAAACAAATTAATAGGGAGGCATTTAATGGGTTCAGTGTTGTACTGGGTAGTGTTGGCCACTTAAATTACACACACGAAAAGCAATAACAAAGCGATAGTCACTATTTGGAGACGAATTAGAATATTTATCAACTCTCGGCGATAAAACTTTACTTACCTGTAACTTGAGCTGCAGCGGATGTTGTGCAACTCGATTAAGACATGTGTGCTTGCATTTACACCTGCCGAAGAGAAACAACATGAAATACAAGTACTCGAGCATCATTTTATAAAAAAACATTATAAATTAATTTCTAAAATTTCACGGATTCAATGTCTCTAGTAACTAAATCTGGCGAACAATTTATTATGTAAAAGATGTTTTAAATAATATTTCCTAAAAATTACCCTGAGAAGAGTTAAAAGTATTTAAGAGCCTTTTCACCTTTGGTTGGCTGTCTCACTCGCACAATCAAACATTTTCATATTATTAAAAAATGTGACTCATTTGAAGAAGTGTCGAGAATACGGTCATCAAAAATTTAAATTTTTTTATGACCTTATTCTCGATACACACACACATAAACAATAAAAAATATGTCTACAATATCAAACATATGATATATTCAAAAGTTTATGAAACACTTTTCTTCAAATGACTCACATTTTTTAAATAATCTTTAAAAATGTTTGATTGTGCGAGCGAGACAGCCAACCAAAGGTGAAAATGCTTTTAAGTTAATATGGAAGATTCGCCTCTTTTATAATGTTTAATTCCATGAAATAAAAAAAAACCGAATACATCATTAGCTAAAAGAAATAAAACGGCCAAGTTCGAATCTGACTTTCGCACGAAGGGTTCCCTACCATTATCTATAAAAATCGCGTTTATTGTATGGAAACCTCATATAAATATTTATTTTATTCTGTTTTTAGTATTTGTTGTTTTAGCGGCAACAAAAATACATCATCTGTGAAAATTTCACCTGTCTAGGTATCACGGTTCATGAGATACAGCCTGATGACTGACAGACGGACAGACAGACAGACAGCGGAGTCTTGGTAATAGGGTCCCGTTTTCAGCCTTTGGGTACGGAACCCTAAAAATAAATTGTATACCAATTACACCAGTTTTGTAATTATTTCTGGGTACAATGCCTTCCCACATTTAGCAAATATAATTTACTTACTGGTAGGAGGAGAACTTACCTAGAATTACACTCGTATATTCCTGAAGGCAGTGGCTCTTGCAGTCTCTTGTACTCGTACCCTATGTTGGGGCCTTGCAAGCCTATGGTCCGAGCACCCTCTAGCGTCATCTTCCAACACGCGCATTTGGACTTGTCCTAAAAAAGTTTATTGTACATTTTTGTTACATTTTAAAATCAAAATTGTGACGGTTCCCACATTATATTTATATTTTCGGTCATACTGTATGTCACTTGTTCTAGTAGTCAATGAACCAGTCTACCGCTAGCTCCCGTATTTCCTTGACGTTGCACTGGCGACGGGGATGGGATGGATATGTCTGTGTGTCGTTATTTTTGAACAAGTTATGGGTCCTGATAGCCTTTTTAATCGACTTACAAAAAAGGAGGAGGTTACCGATTTGTCGCGAAGTTTTTTTTTTTTTAATGTATGTTCACCGATTATTCGAAAACGCCAGGATCGATTTTATTTTTATTTTTTTGGTTTTGGTATACTTGTACGGTGGTCCCATAGAGATTTTATCAAAATCGGTTTCTAGTTTGGGGGTGAAGTCGGTTTTTAGTTTTAAAATAATTAAACCTTTCTGTTTCTGGGACAATTACTGGCTTGCAAGTTTCTTTTTTATTAAACAGGAAAAATACATCTCTCCTATTGCTTTAAGATTGAAGAACGATCATAACATTTACTAGTGAAAGGTATCAAACAAAATGTAACATCAGGTTACGAGCCCAGTTACTATTGAAGAGCACACAAATTTTGCAATATTTGTTTACTAGGAAGTAGTCGTCTGTTTCTGTTGTTTAGGTGATATTGCAAAATTTGTTTACTCTTGAATAGTAACTGGGCTCGTAACCTAATGTAACATTTTGTCAGGTCTGACTACTAAGTCAGGTTATGGGCCCAATCTCAACTGAAATTCGATTTTTAAACCATTTTTATGCAGCTTACCTCACAGTCATCGGTGCAGTCACAGCCGCACAGGAACTCTGGATCCAAATTGAGTGGGACCCCAGCGGTGGGCGTCCTCTCGGTATTGTAGGAACAAAACTCCGGCAACGATTCGTCGTAGTAGTTCACGCATGGGACTGGCACGTTCTCTTTGCCGTGGGACAGATCCTGTGAAAAAAATCTAGTTTAGATCTCGGAAACTGCTACAACTATTTTGATGAAACTCAGTATTTACGAAGTGTTAGTGCTGAAAAATCGATCTAGCTCAAAGTCTGTGCGCTGAGATTTGATAAATATTATAATTCGTCTCCGACTAGCGATTTTCGCTTAACCTTTTGTGTGTGGCTATACCGGATTCCGGTATAAATCAATTGTTTTACAATTACTTCTGGTTTTTGCAACACACAAAAGGTTAATTATCGCAAACTGTATGGCGGCCGTCGTATGTCACCCGCTTTCGCGGTTTGCGTGGTACGAGGCACGCAGTTGATGTCAACCGCGACCCGAACGGGCAAGCGGAAGCGGCGGTCATATATTGCCATTCCGTTCTGGAATACGCTTCGACTGAGGCGTTTGGATGTTTTCGTGTTGTTTTCTGTTTTACACAGTTAATATTTGTTTAAAATTGTAAAAATAAAATTTTATAAGTTTGTAAATAATAAGCGTGCCACAATTCGTATTAGTTAAGAAGGCCTAAATTGATCAACTCTCCGAAAACAGACTAAACTTTATTTTTTTAAATAAATTGGTTTTCCTTGCGATTTCATGCATAAACATTGTATAAAGGATATTTTCGCAGCTTCAGTCATCAGAACTTTCGCTCTATTCATAACATGAATGGCTGTGACCCAAAAGTTTATGGTACGAGTCTCAGTTGGTCAATTCAGGTTGTCTTTTATTCTGTACTATATTGTAAGCTAAGTGTGAGCTGTAAAAATACACTAAAACTAGTGTTTCACTAACCCTTTTTGCCCACTAGTCACTAAGTGTAAACTAAAAAAAGACACTAAAACTAGTGTTTCACTAACGTTTTTGCACACTAGACACTAAGTGTAAACTCAAAAAAGACACTAAAACTAGTGTTTCACTAACGTTTTTGCCCACTAGACACTAAGTGTAAGCTGAAAAAGGTCACTAAAACTAGTATTTCATTAACCTTTTTGCCCACTAGACACTAAGTGTAAGCTCAAAAAAAGACACTAAAACTAATGTTTCACTAACCTTTTTGACCACTAGACACTAAGTGTAAGTTCAAAAAAAGACATTAAAACTAGTGTTTCACTAACCTTTTTGCCCACTAGACACTAAGTGTAAGCTCAAAAAAAGACACTAAAACTAGTGTTTCACTAACATTTTTGCCCACTAGACACTAAGTGTAAGCTCAAAAAAGACACTAAAACTAATGTTTCACTAACCTTTTTGCCCACTAGACACTAAGTGTAAGCTCAAAAAAGACACTAAAACTAATGTTTCACTAACCTTTTTGCCCACTAGACACTAAGTGTAAGCTCAAAAAAAGACACTAAAACTAGTGTTTCACTAACATTTTTGCCCACTAGACACTAAGTGTAAGCTCAAAAAAGACACTAAAACTAATGTTTCACTAACCTTTTTGCCCACTAGACACTAAGTGTAAGCTCAAAAAAGACACTAAAACTAATGTTTCACTAACCTTTTTGCCCACTAGACACTAAGTGTAAGCTCAAAAAAGACACTAAAACTAATGTTTCACTAACCTTTTTGCCCACTAGACACTAAGTGTAAGCTCAAAAAAGACACTAAAACTAATGTTTCACTAACCTTTTTGCCCACTAGACACTAAGTGTAAGCTCAAAAAAGACACTAAAACTAATGTTTCACTAACCTTTTTGCCCACTAGACACTAAGTGTAAGCTCAAAAAAGACACTAAAACTAATGTTTCACTAACCTTTTTGCCCACTAGACACTAATTGTAAGCTTAAAAAAATCACTAAAACTAGTGTTTTACTAACCTTTTTGCCCACTAGACACTTGTTCAAGACAAACTCGGCCAAGCAGTGCGTGTTAGCGCCAAAGTCGAACAGGTCCACTCCCATATCGGACTGTACGGTTCGTAGGTACCGATGCAGCTCCTGTATGTTCCTCAGCCGGCGGCCGCACGGGGCGCGGTACATCACTTCTTTGTGCCCTTTGAAGCGGATGATTTGTCTGGAGAATCAAGTAATTTTATTTATTTTTATCGTTATTTCTTCATTTAGTTATTACTCTTTATTTTTTATTAAATATCAATGATATACATGCAATTTTATCAAAAATGCAATCATCATTGATATCAAGATATTCTAGAAAATATGTTTTAAATAAATACTCGAATAAAAATATTTTCTTAACAAAATTTTATTGATTTTTGGGATTCTAACAAGGCTTGGAACCGGTACCAAAAGGACAGGTTCTGTACCGGTATTTAGAGGTTCTTTCCATTACGGTACCTGGCTACCTGTTCTACATGGGTACCGGTACTCCTCCTTAAAGAACAGGTACCTAAAAGTACAGGTACCTAATTTAGGTACCGGTATAGTAATGATACTGACGAAAAAATGGTACCGGTACAGATAGTACAGGTACTATGTCTGGTACCGGTACCGCATCAAGGTCAATGGTACCGGTTTCTATAAATACCGGTATTTCAAGCCTTGGATCTTACCTTTCCCATCAGTTGAGCAGCGGTTTATACAACGGGTTGAGTTATTTGACCGCTAGTATGTCTGTGCGTTTGCATTTGAGAGAGCACCTATGTGGGGATATCTTGCGGAGCTTCACGATAAACGGATAACATCCTCCATTTGTTTGGAGTTGCATTTAGTCCAGCAGTGGACTGGATAAGTTGGTAAAGAAAAAGTTCTTACCTTTCCCACCCGCTAAGTAATGGCTTAGCCAATGGGTTGTACGTCCTGAGATCTTTGAGCGCTAGTGTGTCTGTGCGTTTGCATTTGGGAGAACACGTGTGTGGCGACATCTTGTGGGGCTTTACTGCGTTCTTGGGCGTGTAGTACTGGGAAAAAAACAATTTTAATACACCTAGATGAAATTTTCAGGGAAGCATGGTTCTTAGCGCATATCTATATATTTTTTGACCTCCAGGGCTATCACTTGAGAAGTCCAAACTCCAATTCAGTAATATTCGGGTTTTACTCGTCAATAAGTTTAGTAATACATTATCTGAATGTTTATTTATATAGGTACATACATACATATTATCATGTTTGTTTGTATATAATAGTATCACATGAGTGTTTTAATACCTAATTATTACAGTTGCATACAAGACTTTATCTACACCCATGATATGAATCCTCTATAAAAGGTCCATATGGTGTTGTACAGTCTTGTAAGAACTCTACGTAAACTGCTGGTAGGTTTAATCGCTGAGTATCTAATATACACTAACCATGTATATATAGGTAATAATGAAGTTTTTTATCTTCCGCCGTATCTTCCTATTTTCATTCCAATTCGCAGAGAAAAGAAAAACTACGTGTACAATATCTTTTTAAATTTATAAATGCAAAAGTTTGTAAGCATGTACATAGGTATGGATTATATGATGTAAGGTACTGACCACGACCCTGCTGGTGACGCTGTCGAGGTTGGGCGCGGCGGGCTGCGGCGGCGGCGCGGGGGCCGCCGTCGACTTCTTGGCCACCGCGCGCTGCCGCCGCAGCTCCTGCGACACACACATCAAATGTACCAAACTCAACAATTCTAAATACAGAATTAGATAAATAAGTTTCCTATACAACAAACGTGATTTTTTTATAGATTTTGGTACGGAACAATTCGTTCGCGAGTCCGATTCGCACTTGGCCGGTTTTTTGGTGTACAACAAAGTATTATTCACTTACAAGTTAAATGATGTTTGTGCTTAGTACTGTAGTCACTTTTACCATCCACAAGAGATGGAGTAATCCTACTCTGTTGATGGCGTAAAGAGCGCTGAGGAAGAAGTGCGGGGAACGGGTCGGTGCCGGGGCACTCGACAGAATGCTTGTGACCGGCTGCGCGGTAGCACACGCGCATATATCAGTGAACGACATTAGTTATTTATGCAACTGTAGGGGTATCAAAACACGATGTGGTTTGTGAGAATAGAATCACATGAGTGTTTTAATACCTAATTATTACAGTTGCATACAAGACTTTATCTACACCTATGATATGTATCCTCTACAAAAGGTTCTAATAGGGCGTTGTACAGTGTTGTAAGAACTCTATGTAAATTACTGGTAAGTTTAATTGCTGTATAGGTAAAATGTATAGGTCATAATGAAATTATTTATTGTTATAATTACTTAAATTTTGGATCGTACAATTATTGGAATGTAAATTATTTTTGTTCGATATTAGTAAATATCGAACAAATATGGTGGGACACGACGTGAATTCGAATACCCAATAAGTCCTTTTTTAAATTACGGAGAATGTGGCTGTTTGATGAGTAAGGAAGGGATCTAGTTTGCGTTGCATAATGAAATTTAGTACAACATTTTAACACTCGTTTGGGTGATATAATGGTTACTATGACACTGGGTGTTTTAATGTTGGCAATAAACTAACTGTTTCAGAAACTTCTATAGAGGATTTTTAGCATGGGTGTAGATAAAATTGTGTACCTAACTACGAATACAGGCATCACAAAGAAGAACTCGTTTCCTTTACCTTTAAGCCAGAAGCCACACGAAGGATATAAAAAGCATACCTCATGCTGCTGCTGCTGCTGCCGCGCCTGCTCCGCAGCCAACGCCTCCGCCTTATTCTGCTCCTCCGACCGAGTGTACTCCACGTATGGCATGTTCATCTATTCACAAACAATACCAGAATGAAATGTCATTTTATGATTGCATATGTACAGGGTGACTTATTAACCATCATAACTTTTGAAGTGGAAAAATTAGAAAAAATAAAATACTTTTTGCAAAAAGAAAATATGTTTGAAAAATTATTTTACTAAAAATCGCCCTTCTGTATGAAATCCATTAGGCTTTAAAAAGGCGGATCGACTTGCAAAATACCTTCCCAATGGTTGTTCCTAAGGTCAATATTGTAATTTCATTTTTTAGACTTCATAAACAAAGACAAAATGAGCACGAAACCACAGAATTAATATAAGTATTACATACAGAGCGGAATCTCCTAAGGTCGTGCGCAATATGTGTCCCCGTCCCCCGTCCCCGCACCTTTCCTTTCACCTTGTCGAGGCGGCCGCAGGCGCCCGCAGGCGGGACCTTAGAAGATTCCCCATGTAATAATTATATAAGTTCTATAACGAAACTTATGATAAATTTGGAAGACCATGCTAAGAAAATAAGCCGATAAAAACCCAGTTCAGTACCCAGGTCCTGGGGAGCTCGGTGGCCCGGCGGAAGCGCGCATTACTAGCGCTTTCGCAAGTAAAGCGACACCAGGCGTGGTCCGCACTTGGATTGGTGACCACAAGTGGCATGAAAATTTTTCGGTCTTCTCCGTGCTTCGAAAGGCACGTATAAGCCGTTGGTCCCGGCTGTCATCATTGTATGGCAGTCGCCAAGCTATGACAGATGCCTTTAGGCAGCTTGAAAAAACTGACACTAGTGTTGATCACTTACATACACAAAAAGCAAGTACAGGTCCTTACCCTACCTGATGGCCTTCAATTGAGATAGAAGACTGAGAAACACAGAGAACCAAGTGAGAAACATTACGAAACAAGCAAAATATTCATCTTTAGTTTATAACAGTGAGAAACAAGTCCCAACAAGCGAGAAACAAGGAGAACCTACCCTCCTCTGGTTGCTCCTGGGCAGAGGCCTGGCCCGCTGTCTCTCGGCCGCTTGCAGCTCCAGGAACAGCGGCGCCAGCCTGGTGGAGCCTCGGTAGATCCATTCGGAGCGGTTGTCTTCGAAGGAAACCTCCACCAAAGAAGCGTCCACTTGGAGAACCCTGGTCACCCACCATTTTCCTAGAATTATTTATTTATTTATTTATAACGGTAATAAAATACACTGACTGCCTCCGTGGTCCAGTGGTCAAGGCATTCGCCTTGTGACCCGGAGGTCGTGGGTTCGAATCCCACTGGAAAGCATACTTTGCGCATAAGTTGTTTTTAATTTGGTTAGGATATTGCAGGCTTGAATCACCTTATTATCCGAAAATAAAGATGATTCCGTGTTTTGGAAGGCACGTATAAACTGTGGGTCCCGAGGGCCATCTAGCGTTTGCTCATCAAAGCATATCCAAGGATTGGTTCTGGTCTACCCTTTGGGTTGAGCAGTTTTTAGTTCATTCAGTACCAAATCCGCCGCTTACTGAACCGATTTGTGTAGGTACTTACCTATTATGAAGCGTTTTTCCAAAGTAATAACAATTAAACTGACTTGAAATGCATTTTTAGGTATCTAAACCAATAGGTGCTAAGTTCTAAAGCGAGCTAAATTAAACTATATCGCTAACCACATTGAGTAGATATTTCTTTAAATTCCTTTGTTGAGTAAAACGTCTGTACGTGAGTACTAGTTCATACTCTGTGCTTAAAAGACTGTTTCAATAGGGGAGGAGACAGGGTCAGAAAATTATTATTCTAAATAGTTCGACTTTTAGATTATCCAAAAATAATGGACCCATATATATTTTTTTTTGCAATAATCAATACTCAATAATTTATTGCTTCCTGAAATGACAAATTTTTCAGTTTATCAAAAACGTTAAAATTTATAAAGATTGGAGGATCTAAGTTCCAGAGTGGGGGCTTGCGACGTCACCGGTTTGTAAAATTTGTACGAAGCCATGACGTCATACTGAATTAAATTCACTGTGTCTTCATAATTTTTTTTATTTAAAAGAAAATAAAAAATATGTGATAAATACTTTTTAATTGTCTAACCAAATATATTATTCCAGTCGTCATGCCTATTATCGTGATCACAATTGTATAAATAACTGTGAACATTACCAAACTTACCTACGTTCAGACGCCGAAAGTCAATTTCGGAAAATTTCGCTGTTGTAATAGCGGTTGTACGTACAATGCGGCACAAATAAGTTGAACAAAAATGGCGGACTTCAAAGCACTTTTGTACCAATTCCCGACATGTAGGATGAACCAAAATGGCGCTTATCGGCGCAGGTACAAATAATGCGCCGACGACCGCCATTTTGGTTCAATTTACTTGTCGGTACAAAAAATATTTGTGTCGCATTGTAAAATATCACCACCTACCACTAAACTAAACTAAATTACTAAACGAAATAATGTCGCTTCGTTTATCAGTTTCCACGGATACCAAAACTATGATAAGTTCTAACTAGGAACGCCCATGGCTTTTATTTATTCCATTATTTTTTATCACATTTTTCCGTTAGTAATGATTGTCAAACTCATTGACAGTGACATATAGAGACAATTTATCGAGTATCGATATTTCTATAATATTCGATAAATTGAAAGTTTCAATTCTTACAAAAAAACTGTTGAGAGTTTTAAGCGGGAAGTTATGGGGTTCAGTTGTAAAGTAATTCTAGTGGACTTTATGATATAAAATTGGTGTAGTTTGGTGTTATAAATGCTCATGCTCATATACAATATGTGAAATGTTTAAAGTGGACACTTGGACAATCATAGTGCGGCTGTAGTAATATTTATTTGCGGACTGTGGTGGCGTCTTTAGGCGCCGTCCGCCACTCAATCGGCTAAGAAAACCAGTGGACTCGTATAGATTTGTCGCCAGAAGCTCCCTTGACGCAATCAAAGGACCTACACTAAACCAACCTTTGAATGTATTGTTAAAGTTAGGACTTAGGTAGTAGGAATAAAGAAGTGAAAAAAAAAACAAAGATGGGCTCTAAAGGACTAGTATCCAGAGCCTTATAATAATAATAAAAAAAAACTCGAGATATCAAAGTTGTCAGTGCGACACGATAAGTTGGTGTATATACAACATATAATATTTCAACATTTCTCACTGGTTCCCATGCTCGCTGGGTCGTCGAACAATAGTCCAACTAGTGTTTACTTCCCGTTACCGCACACACAAAAGTGTGTGTGTCAGGCTTGCTACACAGATGCGGAACCGACGATGCCGGCCCGCAGTATTTACCGAACAACAAAACGGATCCGCATAATAATAAATATATATATATATATATATATATATATATATATATATATATATATATATATATATATATATATATATATATATATGTTCGAGACTTGTGTTATTGGATATTAACTCAACATTATTTTATTTTATAACAAATACATATAAAGATAAACATCCAGACCCAGGACAGTTTGAAAATTTTTCCAACATGCCTTGACCGGGAATCGGGACCTCTGGGTGGACTAGCATGGTGACCATTGGGCCACGGAGGTAGTCAAAACTCCCGAAACAACCACTACATTACGTTCGGCTTCATTGTATTATGAACTTACCAGCTGCGCCCCGCGGTGTTACCCGGAAAAATGTGTTACTGAAGGGTGTCAGATACCTACATACCAAATTTTATCAAAATTGGTCCAACCGTTTGCGCGTGAATAAGTAACAAACACTCACATATACAAACGCACTCTGTAGCCCGGGTGTGCCATTTAATGCCGGCCCGAATAAGTCTGTAGCAACCCTTGGGCGACTGACCCTGTTTCTCCTTATCGGCACATAAACACTGCCTCTCCTTGCATAATTCACTAATTTTTAAGATCTTTCTTTCGCATCGAGAGTTTATCTAATACTGGTGTCAGGTTTTTGAGCTACCTAAAGGCATCTGTCGGAGATCAATGACTGCCATCGAGCCATCTAGTGTCAACAGTCGTTATTACATGGTGGCCCGGCAGGAGTGCTACTACTAGCGCTTTCGCAAGTAAAGCGACACCGGGCGTGGTCCGCACTTGGATTGGTGACCACAAGTGGCATGAAAAATTTCTCGAGCTCCTCCGTGCTTCGGAAGGCACGTATAAGCCGTTGGTCCCGGCTGTCATCACTGTATATGCATAAAATGACAAAGATACAACGCGTTTAAAGTTCGCATTACGTCACGGCTAGGTACGCTTTTTACATAGCGGTGACGTCGGAAGCCCCCACTCCGGAACTTTGATGCTCCATATTGTGGTGGGGTTTAAACGGTCGTGAAAAAAGTATGGCCTTCCTTGGGCTCAAATGTTGGGCATCTAAGCAGTTGCCTGCTCTGCCTAAGGGATACTCCGCTCTGGAAACAATATTACTTACCGTTCCTTTCGGTTTTGATGGCCCGCATTACTACCGTTTTCACATATTCAGCACCATCAGGCATGGTCCGTGTTTGGATTAACGACCACATCATCATAATAATCGAAGAGATCGCTTTAAGCGATAAGACAGCCCGTTGTAATCATTTAATTTAAAATTATATCTTTGTGTTACATTTTTCAATAAAGAGTATCTATCTATCATAAGCCGCAGGAAGTCCACTGCAGGACATAGGCCTCCCCCAAGGTTTTCCAAAACTGACTGATTGAAAGCGACCTGCATGCAGCGATTTCCTGCA
Source organism: Acrobasis suavella (assembly GCA_943193695.1). Taxonomy (NCBI): domain Eukaryota; kingdom Metazoa; phylum Arthropoda; class Insecta; order Lepidoptera; family Pyralidae; genus Acrobasis; species Acrobasis suavella. The sequence continues at coordinate 4,660,895 of OW971957.1, read as the reverse complement.
ACCTTGCTAAGGTCGTCCGACGACCTAGTTGGTGGGTGTCCTAAAAGGTAGTTGGTGGGTGTGCTACGCTGCACTTGCCGGTACGTAGCCGCCATTCGAGAACCCTTCTGCCCCGTCGGTTCCTCATGCTATGTAGTAATAACCACAAGTAGCTTTCCGAGAATTTTCATATTCCGTTAAACCGTTAATCCTGGCTGTTATGACATTGTAGACGTCATGGTATGTCAAATGTTCACTCTTGAAAAATCTACCGCCACGTTGGGAATATCTTCGTGGCAGCCATGGTGATGCGTTTGGGATACCGCAGCTTTAACGATGTTTTGTTGGAGATTGTATTTATGCAGCCTATGAAAGAAACTTTGAGACCGCCACGTCGAAAAGATTCCCCTGCCAGGCACGGTTTTGAGCCTGGGGAACCGCAGCTTTAACGATGTTCTGTTAAAGATTGTATTTATGTAGCCTATGGAAGAAATTTTAAAACCGCCACGTTGGGAAGATCTTACCGCCAGGAACGTTTTTGAGCCTGGGGAACCGCAGCTTTAACGTTGTCCTGTTAAAGATTATTAAAGCAGCATATGGAAGAAACTTAGTGACCGCCACGTTGGCAAGATCTTCCCGCCATGTATGGTGTTGCGCCTGGAGAACCGCGGCTTTAACGATGTTCTCTTGGAGATAGTATTTATGCAGCCTATGGAATTAACTTTGAGACCGCCACGTTGGGAAGATCTTCCCGACAAGCATGGTGGTTGCGCCTGCGGAACCACGGCTATTACGCAGTTCTCTTAGAGATGGTATTTATCCAGCGTATGGAAGAAACTTTAAAACCGCCAAGTTGGGATGATCTTCCCGACAGGATTGGTGTTGCGCCAGCGGAACAGCGGCTTGAACGATGTTCAATTAGAGATTGTATTTATGCAACCTATCGAAAAAACTCTGACATCAAGTTGTTGGATATGTCAGCGCGCCATCTAGAATGCTCCCTGTGAACTATGGTTTTCTTTTTTTCTCACCGTTCCACTCCGTTTTCAAGCTTTGCCCAGCATGCAGGCGCATCATGGGCCGCTTGAATACGCCAATAAATACTGCTTGTCGAACTTCCGCGAGTAAGGGAGAATATATTTATGCTGCCAATCAAAGTAACTCTGATATCGAGTTGTAGAATGTGTCAGCGCCATCTAGTATGCTCCCTGTGAACTTCGATTTTTTTTCTCTCACCGTTCCACTCCGTTTTCAGGCTCTGTCCGGCATGCAGCCGCACCATGGGCCGCTCTGGATACGCCAACAAATACTGCTTGACGAACTCCCGCGAGTTGGGGTGCACCTCCTCCCACACTAGGCTGGAACTCTCGCAAACCACGCGGGTGTCGCGGTGCTGCACGTATTGCGCGTAGCCGTGGTCGAAGAAGATTAGGTATCTGGAAAGAGGATATACTGTCACGACTTCATCTTCAACGGAATGGACAGAATTTAGAGACCATAAGACCCAAATAATAATTTTAGACCAGAGGAAAATAAATAAATAAATATATGCGGACAAATCACACAGATTGAGCTAGCCCCAAACTAAGTTCGAGACTTGTGTTATGGGATACTAACTCAACGATGCTATATTTCGTAACAAATACATATATTACAAATACATAGATAGACATCCAAGACTCAGGTCAATTTGAAAAAGATCATTTTCCATCTTGACCTGACCGGGGATCGAACCCGGGACCTCCGGACTGCCTGGCATGATGACCACTGGGCTACAGAGGTCGTCACTGAATGGGAATCAAAATAGTGGATTGCTAGCCGCATCCTTTATTGACACGATTCGGATTTGAACTTTTTACCTCCATCGGCTTTTACGATTACGATCTGCGCGTAAAGCGTTGCAGCTGGTAGATACTGTTTCATTTTCTCTATGATGAATAATTTTGTCAAACGTCTCTGTAAAGCTTGAAAAGTCATAGGTGTTTACCACAAACTTATTCAACAGAGAGAGAAAGAAGGAGATATAGTGTTAAAATAATTACACCGACTCTTTCTCGTCTTAATGAGAATGTGTGTGAGAGAGAGAGAGAGAGAGAGAGAGAGAGAGAGAGAGAGAGAGAGAGAGAGAGAGAGGTACTGTGTGTTCCATCACCTGTAGTTGTTGACAGGGTTGGGAATCTCAGCGACTATTCCCGAGTAGAAACTCTTCTTTTTGGCGGGGTCGTCTTTATTCGCGTTCTCTTTTGACAGCGCTATGACGCGAGTACCTGGTTAAGCACAAATTATATGTATTATAAGTTAAGAGTCAGTCCAGTCTATAATTTTGAACAACTCTTGCTAATGAATTCATACCAAAATATACAAAAAACAATGTCTCATACAAATTTTACTGCCATGATATATTTTTTTATAAGGGAAATTATTTATTGTGATTTATTTTTATTGATAAAAACCATATTTTAAAAAGATGTTCAGTTATTATTGAGTGAAGTACATCATTGATTCATAATATCATGAAAACATAATCAAGCGCAAAAGAAACCCCATCAGAAGTAATCGCTACAAGCTACATATTTTTTTTCCACTAACACTGTTAGGGTTGGATCTCATTTGTCAGCACGGCACAGCACTTTTTCAGAAAGCGAAGGAACGCTGTAGCACCGGTCGTGCTATAGCGTACCTCTCTCGCTCTGGCAATGAAGGTTCTAAGCGACAGAAAAGGATAGTAAAGCTGGAATCGCGTCACAACGTGAATTGTAAGTCATATGGGGTGCGAGTTCCAACCGTACAGCTGGAGACCTTCACTCAAGATTACTGGCCGAGAGGTGTTCCGGCGTTATCGCGGGAGGTTACCGGACACTGCGACATCGTGTAGTGCGTCACAGCCATTACAAGTACGTACAAAATAGTATTATTTTTAAGTTTTATATTATATGTATGTGAGTCTGTAAGGTATATATAAATATGGGCCAATAATGTTCTTTTATGTTTTGTTGCCTGCAATAAACATTTATTATTATTCTAGCAGCACAGAAAAGTTTTGTTTCGTGCTGACAAGTGAGATTCCAACCCTTAATTACGTTATTTCACGACAATATTGCTAGGCCAATCAATAGCTGCTTTAGAACGCTATGTCATAGAAGACAATAGCCAACTATTGGCAGGCCTGTGTCACTCCCCGTTTAGGTATCGAAAATATACCTACATTATTACTATGCGCGCGGCGACCACTTTCAAGGGGACAATTCAGTTCCATGAATTGTTTGTCCAGAGTAATAAGTATGAAATTGGCTTGCAATTATTGTCTGGGTATCTAAACGAAAAGGTGAGAAGTTCTGACGCGAGCTAAATTAAACCATAGCGCTAACTACATTAATTAGATGTTTCTTTGAATTTCTTTTCTGAGTAAGACTTCTGTGCGTGAGTACTAGTACTTATTCTGTGGAATTGGGCACTTGTCTGGGTCAAAAGATAAATTATTTGTCTTTGAAAATGGATGTGATCATGACAAGTGACGTTGTTTGGTGACATTTTGCTATCTTAACATAAGATAGCAAAATGTCACCAAACAACGTCACTTGTCATGATCACATCCATTTTCAAAGTGATTTTAGATTTATTATTGCAGAAAAACTGATATTAGGAGCGCTATTTGACTCCAAGAAACTATGACGTCATCAATCTATATTTCATACAAACCCCATAGAAAAAGTTTGTTATGACGTTTAGAAAAAAGTATCCGATTTGAGTTGATGGATACAAACGAATTGACGATGCGTCAAGCGATAGTCATAAAAAAATGTGGGGCTATTTTGCGCAAAAATGTTGGAAGTTACTCTTCCATAGTACATTAGTTCGCTGCTTTACAATGATTTTATATTTGACAACTGACCCTATTCTAATTCGAAATTAAAAAAACAATGACAGTTTTCAAAAATATGTGACACCAGGTGGCAGCACAGTGACGTCAGATCCAATCGACTGTAGACATTGAATCATCAGTTGACAGGTTCTTTTGCTGCGTCAGATGCATCCAATAACAGCAGCTTATTGGGCCTGATGTCACTGTGCTGCCATCTGTGTCCCATATTTTTGAAAACCCTCAACGACAAGTTTCTTTGTTTCTCTTACCAATAGCGAGTCTGAAGTCAGCAGGCTCAAGCAATTTATTGGTTTATGTACACTTGAAAATTTACAAATAAAACCTTGTAAAAGTTAACATAGTACATAAGTGCTACTGATTTCTAAAGAAATTTATTCCAGTAGACCCGCGAGAGGAAATGGGAAGAAAGAGGTAATTGGCTTGTACAATACAAAAATAAATAAATTAATAAACATACCTACATAGACGTACGTAAAATAAACTTCCATAAATACATAAATATTACTGATATATACAATTAATGAATACATAAGATAATATTTCTAAATATGATGATCAGGATGATAAAAGACAGATAGTAATCTTTTACTCGTTTCTTAAACGTGGTTATGGTTTTTGATTCACGAATTTTATTAAAATATGTTCGGATTTCAAATCGCACGCGGCACATCATCAACGGAATATAATGCTATCTCACACGCACAAGTCCTGCTATCTCGCTCGCACTTACCGATAGTCAATCTGACTTCAGCAGGCTCGAGGTAGGCGAGACATCTAGCGGCGAGCAAACGCGTTGCAATTTTAGTTCGGATTTCGAATCGCACGCGGCACATCGTGAACGGATTGGCTGGCTGCAAAAAAGTTAGTAGGAAATTAGTTAAATGTTCTGCCGTGAGAGGGCAGCATTAGCGCAAACCGTGTATCTTACTTGTTCGAGCAATGCTCGCACATTTCGGCTGCACGCTGCCACATAATATTTAGGTCGCGTGTCAGCTGTTTTACGAGTACCTTACATTTTACATCTATTAATAGCAACAATTGAGACACTATCGAGCGGCGATCGAGAAAGGACCCGTCACACCCAACTACAACATGTAACTACAATAATAAACAGTTTCTACGTGACATGGTCTTGTTTCTTCACACCAACATCTCACAACCTCTACATCAACATATCTTCGTGTATGGTGCGGGCCTAGGTGACAACCGAAGCCTGCGCCGTACATTACTAAATAAACTATACTGAAAGTACAGCCGTTTTTACCCGACTACGGCGAAGCCTGAAGGTTATGTATTTCGCCGCTATGTATGTATTTATGTGCATCTGTTCCCAAGTTTCTATTATGATATCCATGGACCTTAACAAATGAGGTTTCGTTGGAAGCGTTTTGGTTGTACGCTAGCTATTGTTTAAAAAGTAAGTAACTAAAAAATAAAATAAATCGCTTCATACCATAATTAAATGGTGGCAATAAGCACATTTCAAAAATATATACATTACTAGCTGTTTCTCCCTGCTGTGCTTGCATTCCCTGAATAAACCTGCTTTTCAGTAAGTACCTTCCCTAGGTCGGGTTTTAATTTGTAACACCCGACAAAAAAAGAGGGGTAATAATATAAGTTTGACGCTAATTTCTACCTGTCTATCTGTCGTGGCATCGTAGCTCTCAAACGGATGGACCGATTTTGATGCGGTTATTTATACGTGAAAGCAAGTTCCCTTGCGGTGGTTCTTAGCTATGGTTGATGCAAATCGTTTCAGCCGTTGAAAGTTATTGTTGATTAACGCTTAAAAGTTGGGGATTTTTAATTTACCTAGCAAATAGTAGATGGCGCTACGATCAATTCCACTTAACATTAGTTAGAATATATAGTTTCACCACGCATCACTAGATGGTGTCGTCGGGGTTTTTTAGGGTTCCGCACCCGAAGGGTAAAAACGGGACCCTTTTACTAAAACTCCGCAGTCCGTCCGTCTGTCACCAGGCTGTATCTCATAAACCGTGATAGCTAGACAGTTGAAATTTTCGCCGATGATGTTCTGTTGCCGCTATAATACAACAAACGTGATTTTTTATAGATAATGGTACGGAACCCATCGTGCGCGACTCCGACTCGCATTTGGAAGGTTATATTTATATGCCTGGCAAATAAATTTGTTAAAACTATATCTTTTTTCACTTACGTTCTTAGGATGCACGTCTATTATCTTCCCGGGTAACCAGGTGCAGAATGAGTTCCTCATAGCGAACACTGACATCCCAGGCCGTAGTTGAGGACGTGATATCTAAAAAAGAAATGAAACTTAGTTATATTACAAACAATTTTATTTTAATTTATTTTATTTTATTTGCTTGGAAGATTATCGACTACAATGACAGTGTAACATTAAATTTAAAAACCTTGAAGTCATTTACAAATCTCCACTTATAACAGTTACATAAGCGATAAATGAACCGACATGTTAACAGTCTAAAAACTTATTAATGCGTAAATACAACATATGTACTATAAAAAATGCTGCAATTAGATAGGTGAGAGGTGAAGCTGAGAGAAAGAATTACTGATTAATGATAAATGTGTATAATGGATAAAGCTGAATGCACGAATTCTGGTAATGAAGGTTTTTTTTAATGCCACTGTCTTTAAACCTAGGATGTCCATATCTGTATCAGAGGAGAATATTATTTTAGTTATTACAAGCTCTAATTAAGAAAGAATTTTGTCAATAATTAGTAGTTGCTGCTGATCATCATTATCTGAGCGTATTCCAGGTTGCATCTTCAGCAGTAACGTAACGCTTCAGAGCCCGTGGTCCGCTAGGTGATTTGACGAGGTTACTGGTTTTTACTCAGAGCAACTGCCGTCTGACCTCCGCAGCACAAAGGGTAGACCAGAACCAAGTCTTGGATAGGTTTGAATAAACGCTAGATGGCGTTCGGTACCCACAGTATATACGTGCCTTCCGGAACACAAAATTATCTTTTCTCAAACATGCTTGGAAATGTGGGCAATATTGTAGTAAAAAGAAAAGACACGAAGTTTATAATTCTTGGATCACGTATTACTTTACTGGCCTAGACCAGGAAAGTAGTATGAAAATTCATAACTGGCCGCTGCTCAAAACAAGAAGACGAAACGAAGTGTATTCAGAATGACAGTAACATTGACGTTTCAGGTGACAGGTTTGTTTTTACATTTGGCAAAGACATTTACCATCTTATTCATAAAAAATTACAAACGTTTGCTAAACCTATTTTAGTTAAAATATGTTTTGTCCCATTCACTCCTTTCAATATTTGACGTTGCAAGAGCGAGATAAAACATATTTTAACTAAAACAGGTTTAGCAACGGTTTGTATTTTTTTATGAATAAGGGCGTTAGCGTTTAATTTCATCACTTGTCATACATCCACTTGCTACCACATTACAAAAAAATGCACTCGTCGAGCATTTATATAAATATGACCACAATTTTATTAAAATGTTTAATTTTCGTTGCGACATAAAAAAAAATTACAGTATTACATTTTATGCATAAAATATGACTGGGCTGTATGGGCTACGTTTCCTTTGCACTAAAAACGCGGGAAAGCAGTCTCTTTTCTTTCAAACCACGCAGTGATTGATTATATACCCTTTGCAGTAAACATTTATTGCTTCCGGTAAATATTTGCATAATTGGTTATTTCTTTAATTAATTTTTCGCATTTATTGAGAAAAGCACTACGCATGCGTCGGCGGAAAGGGATTGCCGGACTCGTAATTATTGTCAAAACTTACAATAATTACTTCCTGCCCTCTGCAGTAACGTACTATTTTTTCGGATAATCAGGTGTTTCAACCCTGCAACATAGGGTATGTAGTAACCAGACTGGAAACAACTTTTTCTGTTTGTTTTGACATTAAGAAAAAAAAATGTCTGATTTGACTATATTTTGACTACTAACCTCCCCTGGCGGAGGCAGGTCCGAGGGCGCTACTTCCGCTGACAGCTTCACGACTGACACGTCTTTCTGTAAACAAACCAATCAAATCGTTTTCCTTTCTTTTACAATAGGGAACGTACCCACACACGTTTTTTCCACTTTTTACACCCCTCCCCTCCATCGGTGACCATGCGTAGTATAGGCGAAGACTCCCCCCCCCCCCCCTTCCTCAGTTTTCATGTTTCAATTGGAAAACACGTTTTGTAAAATCGTTATATCTCGTTCGTTTTTCAACTATTTTTTATTCTGTTTTCACTGTAAGTACTTAACTTTTGAATATTTATGCATAAACTAGTTAGAGAACGCATTTTTTTTTTCATGCATATTCTCTTATTTTGACCAAAAATTAAGGAAAAAATCTACATCAATTGCATATGTGACAGTAGGTTTAAAATTGCTGGATGCTGTGCGCTATAATTTAAATGTGGCCCGAAAAAGTGTCAAGATTTCCATAGAGGACATTGACTACGTGACGAAGACCAACCCTCCTGTGTCCAAGCGTGGTATTTTGACGACCCTTAAAAAGGTCACGTAGTATGGGTAAGTTCCCTTATGTAGCAGAAGCGAGGTGATATCACGATAGCGAAAGATGTAAAATTGAAAAAAAAAATATCAAAAAAACAATCTACTTACATCGTCATCAGCAGTGCTGTCTTCCTTATTGGGTGGTTGTTTCATGTCCTAAATAAAAACATGTCAAATTAATTGTGTCCCTCCGACAGTTAAAAATACCATCCAACAATACACTTTTTGCAACTAAATACACGCACGCGACGCACACGTATTGACATTTTGTGAAATGATAATTTTTTTTTTTATAGTGACAAATAACACTGATTGAGCTAGCCCCAAGGTAAGTTCGAGACTTGTGTAAGGGATACTAACTCAACGATACCATATTTTATAACAAATACATATATAGATAAACATCCAAGACTCAGAACAATTTGAAAAAGGCCATTTTTCAACTTGCTCTGACCGGGAATCGAACCCGGAATTGAAGTGAAAGGTAAATTCGTTTTAATGTTAGGGTTGGCCCATAGAGTTTAAGAGGCTTTTCATATTTGGTCGGCTGCCTCGCTCGCACAATCAAACATTTATAAAGATTATAAAAAAATGTGACTCATTTGAAGAAAAGTGTTTCATAAACTTTTTAATATATTATATGTTAGATATTGTAGACATGTTTGTATATTGTGTAGACATTGACTACATCGAAAATTATTTAAATTTTTGATGACCTTATTCTCGATACACACACACATAAACAATAAAAAAACATGTCTACAATATCTAAGACTATGAAACTAGAGGCTCAAAGTTTGACTCCAGTAGGTTGATTCAATTTTTGTTTTCTATTTTTTATAACTTTTTTAAATTTCATAAAGGTTCCGGACAAACAAACCCTCCCTTTTAGGGAGAAGCATAAAGTGCAGTAGTAGACCTAGTAGATGTGAGACAGTGGCTGGTACCCTCACCTTGTCTGCACTGGCTTCTGTCTCTATCGGCGTGTACCCGAGAGGGATGGCGGGTTTCTTGGCGGGCTGCTCACTGGCTGAGGACGACTTGCGCTTCAGGCGATTCTGAGTGGAGAAACATAGTTAGTAGGCCCCACCATATTGCGAGTAAATTTGACATGAAACCGTGTTTAACACGGATTAAAAAGCCATCTTTTCAGGTCCACTAACTTAGTTGTTAACCTTTACAATGAAGCAATAATATTTTGTTTCCGTTTATTTATTTGACTTAATTACGAATGTAATAAGAAAACTTAAAAGCCATAGGCATATAATGTGTACCTACAATGCACAAAAATCAAAGTCAAAAATTTTTTTTTTGATAGTTGTCCATCACTTCATAATTGTCAATTTTTGTTTCTATTTCATGTAGTTGTTAACGTCAGATCATTTACTTACAACCGCTTCCTAAGCGCAAGTACAGAAGAAGCGGCAACAAACTGTACTGAAGCATTTTTTCAAAATAGTACAAAAATACAAAGTCATCTAACCGTGACGTTTCCTGCCTAGAATTGGCCGACGTCTTCTCGTCGTAGTCGTAAGACTCGTCAGAGACGACTAAAGCATATATATTTTTTTTTATTAATTATTTTACGGCTCTGGATACTAGTCCTTTAGAGCCCATCTTTATTTTATCACTTCTTTATTCCTAACCCTAACCCTAACTATACTAACTATACAATCAAAGGTTGGTGTAGGTCCTTTGATTGCTTCAAGGGAGCTTCTGGCAACAAATCTATACGAGTCCACTGGTTTTCATAGCCGAATGAGTGGCGGACGGCGCCTAAAGACGCCCACCACAGTCCGCAAATAAATATCACTACAGCCGCACTATGAGTGTCCACTTTACGCATTTTACATATTGTCCATGAGCATGAGCATTTATAACACTAAACTACACCGATTTTATATTATAAAGTCCACTAGAATCAATTTGCAAAATAATTTAAAGCAAACTCCAACTGAACCCCTTGATTTCCCGCCAAAAACCTTAGCATATACATCTAGTGCAACATTCACAAGGACAGTTGACGTCATGCAGTCAATTAGATTTTTCTTATTCACTCGGCACGGTTACCATAGGTCTGCATATCATCTTTGGATAAGTCTAAAAGCACTACTCTCTTTAGATACGAAATAAGTCTGAAAACACTAGTAAAACACCGAAAACAACTTGTAATACTTACATCAGGAAGAGCAGATTCGCAGAATGAATACTGAAACAAGAACAAATTTTATTATGACTACATGAAGATATTGTAATTAAGGTTTTATAAATGTTTGATATAAAGAAGGCGGTGACAAAAAGTTTTAAGGAGAAGGGAGAAAGGAGAAGGAACAATAGACGAGAGACAAGGGACGAGGAACTAGGGACAAGGGACGACGGACGAGGGCCGTGGGACGAGGGATGAGGGACAAGGGACAAAGGACAAGGGACGAGGGACAAGGGACAAGGGACAAGGGACAAGGGACAAGGGACAAGGGACAAGGGACAAAGAAAGGGTAGACCACTTACTTTTTCAGTGGGCGTATCAACTATGCAAATGGCCGTCAGCTCCCGCCGCTCCGGCTCGAAGGTGGCGTACAGCTGGTTGCGCAGCAGGTCCGTCGCCACCTGGCACTCGTTCAGCATCGTGTCGATCTCTTTGCTTTCCGCTGTAAAAAAAAAATAGGTTTTTCTTTTCTCTTTTTAACCGACTTCCAAAAAAGGAGGAGGTTATCAATTCGTCGCGATCCCATATTTTTGTTTATGTATGTTCACCGATCATTCAAAGACGCCTGGACCGATATAAAAAATTCTTTTTTTCTTTGAAAGGGTAAATTTTTCAGGTACCATGAAAATTTTATTAAAATCGGTTGTGTAGTTTGGGGGTGAAGTCGTTTAGTTTTGAAAAATTATTGTGATACCTAGTTATGTTATGTCACGAATGACGAATAGAGTCACGAGCGCCTGACTAAACACGTTCGAGTAGATGCAAACGCATGTCTAAAAACAAGTTGATTTGCATGCAAATAAAAACCCCCGACGACACCATCCAGTGATAAGTGTCGGAACTACATAATATTAATTAGTTCGTAACGCCATCTATTATTTTCCACACAAATTACAAGTCCTAGCTTTCAAGCGTAAATACATAATAGATTTTAAACCATTGAACCGGTTTTTTATCAAACATGGCTAAGAACCACCACAAGGGAAGTTGCTTTTACGTAAAAAAAAACCGCATTGAAATCGGTCCATCCGTTCGAACGCTACGATGCCACAGACAGACAGGCAGACGTTAGCATCACTTATAACACCCCGCTTTTTTGTCGGGGGTTTATGATTCACCTCGGCGAATAGCGCACGCATGTGGAAACACGGTGTTATAAAACAAATAGTAGGTATGCTAAGGGCAGACTGTATTCTACAATTTATAACAACCCCTTTCATTCAGAGCCTACCACTCAATTCCAAAAAAAATCTCGGTGAAGGCCATACCGACAGTTCATTTAGTTTTCATGCACTAGAGGGAACTCAGAGAGGTAACAGAAAACTTTAAAAGCAAAGACTTCTTTTTGTTATAGGATTATTTTTGGGATTATTCCCACAAATGTTATAAAAACATCCATACCCTAGCAAAGGGTGTGAAGCTAATTCAGAATCAACATTACCTTCCAGCTTGGCCAGCTCGTCGTTGAGCTCGCTCTGGGCGTCGCCGAGCCGCTCGTCCAACTTATACTTGATCCATGTCTCGTTGATCAGGTCCGCCAGATGTTCCTCCAAAAACCTGATCACGATACATCATTTAAATATTTGACGTGGAAAACATATTTTTAGACAATGATAATTTAGACTTTAAAATCAAAATTATAGGGAAAACATGATTTTAAACGTGCACGAGCATGTTTGTAGACGTGACATAGTTACACCAAAATGACACTAGCTCCTATACAAATAAGGTTCAACATATTTTTCTCCATAGCGTATTTACGTTTATGCTAATCGCAGATAAAACACTCGCAACTTAAATATATAATAAAAGTAAAATTAAAAATTTTAAAAACCCTCCGACACAAGAAATAAACTCTGAAAACTAACAAATAAATCAACTATTAAAGAGCTGATTATCTTCAAATGGCTGATCAGGCCATGGTTACCTTACCATATCCTTTCAATATCATTGTAGTAACACGGTACCAAATTTCGAATCGATCGGACATAAGGAAATTAGCCCGATCCAGATTTTCATGAAACATGGCTAACAACACTCGGGATAAAATTATCTATGATACAAAAAAAAACTATACGAAAATCGGTTCTTCCGTTTGGGAGCTACGATACCACAGACACGTTAAGACACAGATAGACAGACACGTTAAACTTCTAACACCCCTCTCTTTTTGCGTCGGATTTTAAAAATAAGATTCAATATACACCTACTTGGTTCCAATCTCTTAAGGAATTTCAAATATTCTTGGCGTGTTTGAACATATCTTTAGATGTTACTTATTTGCTACACCAAAAGGAGACTTCACTCCACACAAAAAGGTTCAACAACTATTATACTCTCATTAATAATGTTAATTTTTACACGTGCTTCGCGTGACATACTCGCAAACAAAAATGAGACTAAACCACATCAAAACAAGATTCAACATACTTTGCACCGCCCTCCCCAATGATATCTGGCTTAAGGCTGTCGGTCTCCCCGTCCTCAGAGTCTGAGTCGGAGATCTCCACAGTCTCGGTGGAGACTTTCCGAAGGTCCAGCTCCAGTAATGGAGTCAGTCCCTTGATGCCGCTTACCAATCCCTGTAAAAGAGAAATTCTAATCTAGAAAAAATTTACAAACTGCTTGTTTACTACCAGATATAAAGAGTTTGAAGCGGGAGTGAGGTGGTGTCCTCGAACACGACAGAAGGAAGGTCTTCCCGCTAGGCATGGTGTTACTTAGAGAACCAAAGCTCCACAGGTGTATGTCGGAAATTTTATATATGTAACTCGCAGGAACTCGGATATCGAGATGTAGGATACTGTCGGCGCCATCTAGTATGCTTCTTGTGAACTATTTCCGTGTCTTCGTTATATTGTGTCAGTAGTTCTAGTGTCATGGCGTAGAGGTCGCCACTGTTTATGTAGATTTGTATATCAAACGTTCGCGAAACTTGCGGATTTTTACTCACTTTCCATGTCGCTATCTTTTATTATTTTTCACTGTCACTCTCTCTCTCTCTCTTTTCGATTTAGCGTTTCCAGTTGCCTTAGCTGTGTTGTTACGACAAAGCACGGGGTCTCATCGAAATTTCCTCGTCTTTGTTACTCCTAAATTCTAGATCAAGGTAAGTCTTGTTTCTTAAATACATGAAGTGTCAACTTCATGTATTTAAGAAACAAATTACCTTCGTAAATTCAAGCAAACCTTGTTCTTCTTGTTCGCGTCAAAGTACGCTCAGGCCGTCACGTCGGCCGCGACGAACGTGGCGTATGCGCCGCTACTTCTACTTTTTCTGTCTCTCGCGCTGTCTCTCTCTATCTCTCTATCTCTCTCTCTCTATCTCTTTCTCTCTCTCTATCTCTTTTTCTGACTCTCTTTTTCTTTCTGTCTCATCGTAGCGAGTAATTTCAAGTCAAGATGTACTCTATTATTCATGTATTTAAAGACCAATTACAATTACCTTCGTCCTCTCGGCGACCGCGTCGGCGCAAGCCAGGCACACCTTGTACTTCTTCTTCTTGTTCGCGTCGAAGTACGCTCTGGCCGCGACGTCGGCCGTGACGTACGTGGCGTGCGCTCCGCTGCGGCACGCGGGGTTGATGCACTTGTTCGATTCCGGTTTCTCTTCGATCACTATTTCTGAAAGGGATTAAATATACCACCGCAAAGATATTTTGATACCCTAAACTGTTGATTTGAATTTTTTAATAGTTTATATTTGTTAAAAAACTCATTAAACTAATTTGTTTTCAAAATATCGTTCTGATGTGGTATTGTAATGGTAATTTAAAATAGCTTATAGTTGTTAAAGTACTAATTTAGCTAATTTTTAATGCCAGGAGACATAATTGTATTTCCTTTTGACCTGTTGGGGGCCTGGTGATCTGTCGTACAGGCTCACGCCTAGTACAGACACCAGACTCTTCACAAGGACTTCTTCTTGTGATAAGTAAATAAATTTTTATTTTTTATTATTACTAAACTCTTTTACCGAAAAAATATACTAAACGCCAAAAAATAAAAGTCTAAAATTACAGTAGTTCTAGTTGATGCCAAATTAAGTTATGTCTTCGGCTTACACGCCCCTTTCTAAAATATACAAGTATATATGCCTCAAGGGTTACTTTTAAGGGTTCACCCCCAATAATTTTTGATCGGCTAAACCGATTTTCATAAAACATAGCTGAAAACCACCGCAAGAAAGCTTGCTTTCAGGTTAAAAAATCGAGATCGGTCTATCCGTTTGCGAGCTACGATGCCACAGACAGACAGACATTGGCGTCCAACTTTAAATTACACTACTATATATATCGGAGGTAAAAAGTTAAATACATAATAAAAATAATATTGACGACCTCTGTGGCCTAGTGGTCATTATACCAAGCTGTCACATCTCTCTCTATTAAACGGTTATTTATGGACATGTGAAAAAATTCACAGCAGAAGTATATATAACGAAGTTTAAAGGAAAACTATCAGAGGAGATCTACCAAATTAAGTTATAAGCGACCAACTTATAAAATGTTGAGTACATTTTATAAGGAAAAGTGCATACAAAAATTCAATAGAAAATTCGTTTTAGACGTTTTTAGCGGTGTGAACTCAAAGTGGGCATTCGCAACTACGGAACCCTACACTGCGCGTGGCCCGACACGCACTTGGCTGGTTATTCCATCTAAACACCCCACAATCACGCGAAACGTGGCCATTGGGTCCGATGGCCCTGGCCATGCCTACCCATCGCCTTATAAACATAATTATTTATCATCCTTGTCACTAGATGGCGCTATAGCCATTTATTAAAACATTAAAATCTTTTATTAATGTTATTTAAATAAAGTAGTTCTATAATTAATTAAATATGACTTATACGAAACGCAATAATAGTATTTTATGCAACAGTTGTATAAGAAGGTTCATAAAATGCGAGTGGCGCAGGTTACGATGCGAGCCTTGGCGAGCATCATAAGGAGACGCCATCGAGCATTTTTTGACATACTTATACAACGTTGCATACAATACTTTTTCTACGACTACATTTACTAAAATAAATCCAAAAATAAACAAAGGAAAGTATGAAATACTATTATATGTTTGCTAGATACTAGGTATCTATGGAAGACTTAATTTTTTTTATTGACGTCTTCCTAGTGACCAAAAGTGCCATTTTTGAAACATGGAGTCACTTAAACGAATGTTTTTCATACAAAAAACGATTTTATTATGTTGGCAGCATGGTAGAACTAAACAAAAATAGTTATAGGTCTATGGCTAGGAGTATTGTTTTGGCGAAATAACGACACATGTGCTATTATATTAGGAATAGACTATAGACTTTTCTGAAATCATATAATCTATGTTCTTATATTAGTGTGTGGGACCATTTAAAAGACAGATAATATTTCACACTTTTTGTCACTTTTTTGGTAGTCGTGTGTGCTGCCATCTCTGTGTGCCTACCGGCAACTCCAGTTTTGCCTACTTCTGGGCCCTCCAATCGTTTCTATGGCGTTGGGTATCTGTTACTTTAGTAATCTAGGGGCTCTGTCTACCCCGTCAAGGATAAAGGCTTGATATTGTATTTATACATACCGTTAGCTATACTGGGCACGTCATCATCATCAGAGTCCAGGTTGAACACTTCCGAACTCGCACCAGCTTCGGGCTTCGTCGACTCCGTTTTGGCCTAAAAAATTGTTACTGTCAAGGTATCGGTCTGTTTCTGTCTAGATCTTGTTTTGTTGTTTGAGTTAAGGACCTCGGTGGCCCGGCGGGAGTGCGCATTGGTAGCGCTTTCGCAAGTAAAGCGACACCAGGCGTGGTCCGCACTCGGATAGGTAACCACAAGTGGCATAAAAAATAAATCTCGAGCTTCTCCGTGCTTCGGAAGGCACGAATAAGCCGTTGGTCCCAGCTGTCATCATTGTTTGGCAGTCGTCAAGCTATGTCAGATGCCTTTAGGCAGCCTGAAAAATCTGACACCAGTGTGAGCCACTTATACATACGAAAAACGAAACGAAACGAAACGATGTCTAGATCTTCATAGATGTGTTCACAAACGTAAGTTGCACTGAATTTTTTTTTATAGGGTCAAATAACACTGTTTGAGCTAGCCCCAAAGTAAGTCCGAGACTTGTGTTATGGGATACTAACTCAACGATACTATATTTTATAAAAAATACATATACAAATATAGATAAACAACCAAGATACAGGACAATTTGAAAAAGGCCAATTTTCAACTTGCCCTGACCGGGGATCGAACCCGGTACCTCTGGGTGGCGGACTAGTATGGTGATCACTACGCCACGGAGGTCGTCCATTGAATTAGACTATTATATGACCAAATAAATAGTATTGATTGGAAATAATTAAAATAAATACACATACAAAGTGGAAGGGACTTACCCGTTATAAATCGAACCACGGCCTTTATTAGATCACTATAGTATGATAAAATAAAATTAACAATTGAAAACAAAAATAAAATTTGGCATTTCCATAATAAAAGTGTGCAGCCGCCCGGCAATTTGAATGGGAGTGTCGAATTTTTTTTTTTTGTTTTTGTACTTTCATGATACTACAGTGTTTACTTTCATTATACTACAGTGATCTAGTATAGCCCGTGGTTCGATTTATTACGGGTATGTCCCTTCCACTTTGGATATACCCTTTTAAACAAAAAAGAATTTCGCAAATCCACCAGGCGTCTTCGAATAATCGGTAAACATACATAAAAAAAAAGATTTCGACGAATTGAGAACTTCTTTCTTAAAGACGGTTAAAAACCAAACACAATTATTTAAACCATAAAGAAATCAATGTCATTATAACGCAGATTAACCAAAAACCAATGGACCTTCACGTAAAAATCTTACCTCAACAATTTTTGGTAGAAAATCAACTTTCTCTGAAGTAATTGCCGCTTCATCGGTTTTTGGCTGGACAAATATGAATGAATTTTGTAATAATTAACAAACAAGTATTGAAAAAGTGCGTAACATTTCAACAGTATGAAATGATGTTGCGATTTAGTAATACATATGTCCAATATGTTTTCTAAAACATGGGACAATAGATGGCAGCACAGCGACGTCAGATCCAACAAGCTGCTGTTATTGGACACATTTGACGGAGCAAAAGAACCTGTCAACTGATGGTCCAATCACAGCAGTGGGCTTGGCGCGGGTCCTCTTTGAGGTTTTGTATACTCAAAAATGTCATAATTTGGTACATTAGGTACATACTGAATATACTACTTGAGTTGACAAGATTTTAAAGTATCGACATTTGAAAAATTTAGAATAAATTATGACAACAAACAATGCATTCTCTGTCCAAATATTAACTTTAATTATTAATTTCATTGTGAATTGACGTCCTTGGAGAAAATGCTGCAGTGCAGTTTGTTACCGCTTCTTCTGCACTAGCGCTTTGGAGGCGGCAGTAAACTTAGCTATAAGTAACTTTTTGACGTCAACAATTACTGTGCAACAAAACAAAGTGACGATTATTAAGAGATATTATAAATATCCTATTATAATAAAGATATATTTGAATTAAATTGAACAGTCGATTGGACCTGACGTCACTGTGCTGCCATCTGGTGTCACATCTCTTTGAAAACTCCTCATTGAATACACATACTTAACTTATTTTATCAAAACTAAAGTGATTTAAATTTATCATTAATTTATTAAGACCGATCGGAAATCCCGACTCGTCTCTCCCGACTCAATGCAATGCAGACAGCGACAACATCCCGTCGCCGC
Source organism: Acrobasis suavella (assembly GCA_943193695.1). Taxonomy (NCBI): domain Eukaryota; kingdom Metazoa; phylum Arthropoda; class Insecta; order Lepidoptera; family Pyralidae; genus Acrobasis; species Acrobasis suavella. Next base: position 4,642,556 of record OW971957.1, on the reverse strand, counting down.
TCCTTACACTCGCCCTGATGATGATCGTTTAAATCAATTGGAACCTGGTCGGTCTTTCCTACTATATTACGTGAGTCAACCGTCTTAATTAATTAATAAAATATGTTAGTATTTTATAATTACTTAATAAAAGTTAAAAAAAAAACTAAACTCACGTCTTCCTGCGATTTCGTTTCCTCTTTTTTGTCAACATCCTCTTCTCCAGTTTTCTTCTTGTTTATTTCTTGAACATCTTGAGAGAAAAAAGCTACTTTAGGTAGGAACATACGTGTCGCAGTTGGATTATAATCTACCGTTTGTCAAAACAGCTAGCAGTTTTACAATTTAGCGCGGTTTGGCAAGAGCTGAATGACGTTTAGCGTTTTAGTTAAATAACTGGCCAAGTGCGAGCGAGAAGGGTTCCGTACCATTCGTACGCATTCGTCAGTTAAAGATTGTCAATGAATTCTGTCACTTGTGGCTAGTGATGTCATTCTTGAAAATTGCGGGAAATTTCCGAAACGTTCTGGAAAATTTCTAGCAAGAAATTTCTTCAAGAAAAGTTTCAACTAAAATTCTGTAAAAATTTTGAAAACTTCCGGAAATTTTCAAGGAAAGAAATTTCCAAGAACCGAGAATTTCTCGGCGGCACATCACTTGTGGCTGTCAGTATCATAACAACTATGTCATCGACACAGAAAATTCTTTACTGCAAGTCATTTGTCAAGCGGATTATACAATGCTACATAAATAAACTCCGTGTTTGGGACATGTTTATGACGTATGCTCACCATCTTCTGATGAGCTTTCGAGATCCACCACACCAGTGTCAGCCGACGTCTGAGCAGTTTTGACCGTCGGAGTTTTCACTGTGAAAAGTATTTGAAGCATTTACTCTCAAAAACTGTTAATTATCAATTAAAAACTGACAGTTATCAAGTAAAAATTGACACTTATCAAGTAAAAACTGACAATTATCTAGTAAAAACTGACAATTATCAAGTAAAAACTGACAATTATCAAGTGATACAAATATCGAAAGACAAATAAATTATTTTTGACTTGGCTCAAAACCAAAACCACATTTTTTTAAATGCATACGGTTGGTGTTTACCTTTTCGGTGAAATATAAATAAGGTATTTTTGGTGAAAAGTCAAGGGGTTCAGTTTTAGTTTGCTTGCTTTATATTGTTTTGCAAATTGATTCTAATGGACTGTATAATATGAAATTGGTGAAGTTTGGTGTTATAAATGCTCATGCTCATGAACAATAAGTGAAATGTTTAAAGTGGACACTCATAGTCATAGTGGGGCTGTAGTGATATTTATTTCGGACTATAGTAGGCGTTTTCTTTAGGTGCCGTCCGCAACTCAATCCCTTGAAGCTTCCTTGAAGCAATCAAAGGATCTGCACCACAATTTAAATAAATATATAGGCACAAATAACACTGCTTGAGCTAGCCCCAAAGTATGTTCGAAAGTTGTGTTAAGATACTATATTTTATAACAAATACACATATAGATAAACATCCAAGACCCAGGAAAGTTTGAAAAAGGCCATTTTCCAACTTGCTCTGATCGGGGATCAGACCCGGAACCTCTGGGTGGCGTACTAGCATGGTAACCACTACGCCACGGAGGTCGTAATTTTGATAGTTTACGAATAAACAAATATAGTATCCAGAGTAGTAAAATAATCAACAAAATATATAAAAAACTATAATTTAAACATACATAAAATAGAAATGCACAGTTTTATTCAACTCTCCCCCCCTCAAATAAAATACTTATTTAATAATTGACATGGCTATATATGGTCCGACCCCCTCCCCACACCAACCACCCTGTCTCCCTTACATGAGCTAATCGTACGCCTATAGTGGACACATACCTTCATTTGACAACAGTCCCTTCAGGATACTGGCAGCTATATCTGTCTCATTGTCAGACGTGTCCGACAACTTGACTGTTTCTATGCCCTTTGAGACAGCAGTCTGCAAAAAAAAATGCATATACGTCTTTATTCTTGGCGGAGTAGACAAGAGCCCAGGGCCGTTAGGTCCAAACTTAGCGCGAAAAAGGAATCAAAATAATTATGGCTAGCTAACCGCATTGCCTCAATAACATGATTCAAATCTCGTCAATTCCCTCAATCTTTTTGATTATTTATTTATTTACCAACTTCTGTAAACGGAAAATTTATACAGAGAATACATCAAATCAAAGTTGGACAAAGGCAAAATATCTCAAAAGAGATCTCTTCCAGTAGGCCTGTGAGAGGAGATGTTTATGTAAGATGTTTAAAGTGAGTGTGATGTTTATGAAAGTTCGATCTGCACGGAAAGAGAAGCATCTGGTACATTCTAATTTGTTTCTTTTCTCCTAGACCGGCTTGGAAGATAAAAAAAAAGCTATAGATATAGCAACAAGGTAAAGTAGTGCGGTTCAAATTCATTTTTCTTTTCCTCCTATGTGTTGGTAACTCTGGCTTCTGGCAAAAATAATCAGCATTGCCATAAAACGTGGCAATACTGTCAGCCTTCTGGCCACGCTGCAAAGAGCTAATATTATACTGGGATAAAAACATATTTAAAAATGTTAGTTTAAGTTTTATTTAAACTATACAAAGTTTTAGTTTAAATTTTATCGATCTAGTTTTAATGAGAATTTTCAAAAATGCGACCCCTGGTGGCAGCACCATCACGTCAGTCCAATCGACTGTTCTTCTTTTCTTAGGGCGTCCGCTAAGTGACGCGGGCGAACGCGATGGGTACTCTCACAAATTCTAAGTGCGAAAGAGATAGCAGAATCCGTCACGGGTCACCTGTGTCTGTCGTACGTAGAGTTTATGACAGAGATATACTAAACCCGTCACGTGCGCTCGCCTCACTTAGTGGACACCCTTGGATTATAGCTCCAACATTTTCAAAACGATGATCATTGCCAATATTAAGGTCGAAGATGACATGGTTATGTATAAAGGTTATGTAGGCAACAAGTAATTATTTAAAAATATATTTTAAAACAAGCCCAAACTCGGCGGGGTTGCGTCGTTTCATTACAGAGTTTCTATGGCCACCTTGCGGCTCCATCATCAGATCACCTACATGTCATTATAATATTGTATTGTCACGCGACATACGTATGCGTGCATCAGTTCTAATCATCATCATCATCAATTGGAAACTGGGAAGTGGGTCAAATTTAACTTGCAAGATTTGATTACAGACAGACCGACAGCCAACGGGGCAGGTGAAACTAAATAAAAGCTTGTAAAAAACTAAATTAATTGACCAACTACTGTTGTCATTGAACCATCAGTTGACTTCATCAGGTTCTTTTGCTCCGTCAATTGTAACCAATAACAGCAACTTATTGGACCTAACGTCACTGTGCTGCCATCTGTTGTCACATATTTTTAAACCCTTATTCAGTTACCTCCTTGGTCTCTTTATCATTTTCCTTCACTTCATTGGTGGCGTCTGTTGCAGCAGTGGCTTCTTCAGGTGTTGCAGCATCATCAGGGACCTTGGAGTCCCCAGTAGTCAGTTCCATCTGTAATAGTTCTCATTGTACTTAATCCAGTTGGAGTTAGTACAAACGGACTTAATTGTTTGCGAGTTTTTGGTTGCACTTTTTTATCATCATCATCCTCCCGCATTCCGGTTGCATCCTCAGGACCTCAGCAGTAAAGCTTCAGAGCCCGAGGTCTCTACCTAACCAAGGTGATTTGACGATGTTACTGGTTTTTACACAGAGCGACTGCCGTCTGACATCCGCATCCCAAATGGTAGACCTGAACCAATCTTAGGACAGGTTTGAGCATACACTAGATGGCATTCGGGAATCATCGTTCTTTTCGCATGTTCAGGTGATTCAAGCCTGCAATATCCTAACCAGATTGGAAACAATTTTTCACTAAGCATACTTCCCAGTGGGATTTGAACCCATGAGATCCAGATCACAAGGCAAACGGCTTGACTACTAGACCGAAGTCTTTCCGAAGCCCATGCGGAATGGAGAGGAAAAAACCCAGAACAGTCTAATCGATTAGGCTATAGTTTTACGAACAGCAGCCTGCCTGACGTCATAAAAGCATTTGTAGCACGAGAAGTTTGTGCTTAGTCCTTAGATCGCCTCTTACGATATACACAGGAAGAGATGGTCACATCTTAGGCTGGAAACCAGACAGAAAATGAATTGAAGGATTAACATGTATATCATCTTTAAGGAAAAAAATGTGAGTTGAATTCGCTTGCAGAGGGTTCCGTACAATATCAAAGTTTTTGAATTAAAAAAAAATATCACTTTTGAAATTCTCACAGTAAAACGCGAGTTAACTACTACTAGCGCTATCTAGTGGTGTTTCAGTGAACTATTTTCCGTAAGTGAACGTATTTTCTTTGAGTTTATTTCTTTATTTTCAATTGATAGAATTCTTATAGCTTTTCCTGTAATCTACAAGCAATGAACTATAATTTGTATTTTTTACAAAATTTTTTGACTCAGTAGTTTTGAAGATCAGGGGTGTCAATTGTTAATTTTCGTCTTCTTTCATGATTTTTTTTTTCCTAATTTGACCCCCGAAAATGACCCTTATTTACTTTGCACATCTGTGTTTCGGTCATAGGATTACACCATCCTACTCAATTTGATTTGGTCCAGTAGATTCGGAGCAAATTGGCTGTGACAGACGGACGGACAGACAGATGCAGAAGTGATACTTTAAGGGTCCCGTTTTTTTTTTTTGTATGAAACCCTAAAAAAGCCGTAAGGGGTTCTTGACCTCTGAAGCAGCACAGCTGATAATGTAATGGAGACAACACAGAAGGAGACAAACTTACATCATCACCCTTCATTCCATCCTCCGCAGAAGTGACTGTAGTTAAAGCAAAGTTGAAGTCTTTCTCCTTCTCTGGAGTCCTATCTTCTTTATTTGTCTGAACGTCTTCTTTTTCGGGTAGCGTGTTTGATTCTTCTGAGTGTTCTCCTGTCATTTGATTGCTGCTCTCTGGAAAAAGCAGGTTTCAATCTGAATCTTTAAAATATGCATTTTAAGGGTGCATTATGCCATTACACGCAATATTAGGGTTTATAATGGAGAATATGAAGTAGTGATAGACATTTATATAAAACTAGCTGACCCGGCAAACGTTGTTTTGCCAAAATTGAGGATTGTATGTATTTTTGTATGTTGTATCATAAAAAAATAGAAATTAAAAATTTTGTCCAAAAAATAAAAAATAAAATTTAGGGGTGGACTACCCCTAACATTTAGGGGGATGAAAAATAGATGTTGGCCGATTCTCATAGATACCGGATAAGCACAAAAAATTTCATCAAAATCGGTCAAGCCGTTTCGGAGGAGTATGGCAACTAAAACTGTGACACGAGAATTTTATATATTAGAAGATTTAAAAAAATAGTGTTTTTTTTTTCAGACTTTCCATGATCTTCATCTTGTTAAATCATCATCATTATCTTAGATAAACTTTCAAACTGACATGTTACTCAAATAATGACAGCATTTGATGATAATGAACATAGGTTATTAGTGTTTTCTAGATTTTTAATCATTTCTTTAAATTTTAATCTATCTGTAAAGTCCTTAGATTTTTGAGAACTTACCATCATCTGGATCAAAGTCATCATCTTCATCGCCTTCCTCATCCTCCTCAGCATCACCGCCTTCACTACTACCCTCAGCATCTTCCACCACCCTGGAGGACTCCGCCAACAGCCCCAAAGTATCTTCCATCTCTGGCACTTCATCGGTCGTATCAGGTATTTGACCCTTATGATCATCTAGGTTATCCGATGTTGCTTCTTTGCTTATGGAATTGTCTGATTGTGTTTTGGATGTGGAAGGTAGCTTCAATATCATTGTTGTTGGTGCTATGGGAGAATCAACTGTGGGTTCTTTAGATTGGTCCAATATGGGAGTTGTTTTGGACTCTTCATTTTCTGTATTTGCTGAGGGTTGACTGTTATTATCATTTTGTTTGTCCAATGTTGCTTCTTGGTCTACAGAATTGTCTGATTCTGTTTTGGATGTGGAAGGTCGATCCAATATCAGTGTTATCGGTGCTATGGGAAAATCAACTGTGGGTTCTTTAGATTGGTCTAATTTAGGTTTAGTTTTAGGCTTTTCATGTACTGTATTTACTAAATCTTTAGATGCACATGGTTGGCCTACTATTGGAGAAAGTTTTGATTCTGCATCAACTGAATTGATTGCATCTTTGGATGCAGGTATTTCAACCAATTCAGGTATAATGTCTGATTCAGAATCTTTAAATTGTTGCTCCGATAACACTGTGGATTCAGAACTTTCTTTAATATCTAAATCTGTAGATGGTTGTTTTAATGTTTGCATGTCTGTTTCATCTTTATTTTCTGAATCATCAGTAGGTTGTTCAGTTTCAATTTTTTGCTTTACTGTTTGTGTAGTAGTTATTGGTTCTATATTATTAGATAGTTTAGACTCTTTTGACGGTAGTTCCAAGCCTGACTTCTGTTCCAACACTGGTGTGGTTGTTATATCTACATTTTCTTCTTCTTTGTCAACCATTGATGTATCCTTAATGACGGACTTTGTATCCGAAATTGCCGTTTCTATATTGGCTATCACTGTTTCATCAGTAGTTGTCAATATGATATTTTTTACTGGTTTTTCATCAAGTTTGTCTAAGGTTTCTATGGCAACAGATTCAAAAGCCTCAGAGGAAATTGGTTGTAAATCACATGATTTTCTAATGTTGGTTGTTGTTTTATTTTCTAGGTCTTCTGATGTTTTCTTATAAACGTTTTCGTTAGTTTGTATAATATTTTTTTCTTGGTCTTTGTGTTTCGTTTCACCTGATGATACTATGGGTATCTGGTCCTTTTCTAAATCTTTATTTATCAGTGGTTGAGAGATATCTTGTTCTTGAGAAGTAACATTTTCAGAAGTTTCAATTTCTTCCACTTCCATTAAAGTTTCTACTACAGGTGTACCTATAGGTTCATTACTTCGTGAAAGCTTAAGAAGTTCTGGGGATATTTCAGTCTGATTTTCTGTCTCTAATATTTGCGATTTGACTTGTTTCTCAATTTTTTTTACTGACTCAGAAACATCAAACATTTCTACATCATTTACTACATTTTCAGAATCTTGCTCGTTTTTATTCATAGAGAAAATCTCACTAATTTCAAGGCTTTTATCTTTTGCTGTAGACTCCGAAATACTGTCCGATATTTGTTTATATATCATTTCTATCTCATTGTCTTCTTTTACACTATTTGTTTGATCTGCAATAACGGCAACTTCATCTTTTTCAGTCAAATCTGAGATGTTGCCAACAATTTGTTGGGTAATAATTTTCATTTCACTATCCTGTAGTTTGGTCACAGAATTTTCTTTACCTTCAACTTTTTCGTCAACATCTAGACTTTTTTCAGTTAATGCCGAAATATTCTCAGTCAATTCTTGATCGATTCTTCCTATTTCATTGTCTAATGCCTTTGAATCAATGTCTTCCTCTAAATTATTAATTTGTTTACTTACATCAATAATTTCAACCTTTTCATCGTTTTTTTCATTGTCTGAATCGAAATCATCTAAACAGTCAATTATTTCTTGAGTTGGTATCTCCAACATCATATCCGGCTTTTTCAGTCCATGTTCAAACTTAGTGTTCCCTTCTAGAATAGAATTATTCATAGTACTTGAAAGGAGGCTACTTTCATTTATTATTTCAACACTTTCGGTAGAGTCATCTAGATTAATGCATTTAGCCTCAATATTAGCTTTACTTTTAGTTTCTACTTTTGTTGAACTAATTGAAGTACTGTCATCCATTTTTTTACTAATATTTGATTTCAGTTCATCAATGCTAACTACAGGATCAAGATTTTTTTCTTCCGATGTAGTTAGTATTTTTGCAGCATCAATTTTCTCAGAATCCTTTTTCAAACTTTCTTCTTTAATCAAATCAGTTGTTTCATCATTTCCAATAAGCTTATCAATATCATCTAAAATCTCTTTAGATGAACTACTTTCAGGTTCTTTTAAAACGTCATTACCAACTTCATTCTCTTTGACAGAGCTTCCATGGTTGAGATTTTGAGTGTTGGTTTCTTCTAAAGCATTTTCTAATTCTTTCACAGCAGTAACTAATGAAGTTGATGGATTTTTTGATTCGGAGTCTTTAGATTTCTCATTATTAATCATCTCATCATCATCATCGTCTTCCCATTTCAAATGCATGTCGTCACTGTTAAAATCATCATCATCATCTTCATCAAATTCTGAGTTTATATTTATTTCAACTTGATTTGGTGGCAAAGTGCTAGTTGTATCTTCAGAATGCTTAAATCCACCAGTTTGAGTAATAACATCATCGATTTTTTGTGTCTCTATGTCTCCACAATCTTTACGAACCTCATCAGGTTTTGACTCAGCTGTGGTGTCTATGGGTTGTGGTGGGGATTTGGGTTTGTCATTGGTGGAACGTAGTTCCTGCTCTGTGGAACTCATTTTTCTGCAAAAATAGAAATAAAGCAATGTTACTTAAGCATGAATTAACACACGTCTTTATACCTAATAGGGCTGAAAGAGCATTTTGGCATTTGCGGCTCAAAAAAATTATATATTATAAGGAATTATAGTCTTAAAATACTTGTGTTAGGTTTTAAAATACTTTATCTACACCCATGCTTTAAATTCTCTGTAAAAGTTTCTGAAACAGTGAGCTTACTGCCTACATTAAAACAACCAGTGTCCAGTGTTATAGTAATAATTATATCACCCAAACAAGTGTTATAATGTACTAAATTTTAATATGCAACGCAAACTCAATCCCTTCCTTACTCATAAAACAGCTACATTCTTTATGAATTTCAAGAAAAGAACATTGTCATGTATGCATGGTTCACTACCACAGCTCTGTAATTTTAAAAAGGACTTATTGGTTATTCGCATTCACGTCTTATCCCTATATAAATACTAAAAATAAAAACTATATATTGTTTGTATTTGATGCTCAGCAATAAACTTACCAGGAATTTACATACAGTTCTTACAACAATACAACACCCTATGAATTTAGAACTTTGGAAAGGCTTGGTGAAGATAAAGTATCGTATGCAACTGTAATAATTAGGTATTAAAACACTCATGTGATACTTTAATCACCTTAGGGAACGTACCCGTACTATGTGACCTATTTTTTTAAATTTTTTGACCCCTCCCACCCCTCGGTAACCACTCGTAGGATATGCCAAGACTCCCCCCTTCAAGTTTTTACGTAGTATTGACAATTATGATTTTTAATCAGTTTGCAAGCAGAAAGTGTAAGAAATAATAATAATTTGACTCATATTTGTGTTTATTAACAGCCGTTTATTGCAAAAAAAATTATTAATAAATTACATATTAGATTAAATATTATAAAGAAGAAAAACTTATGTAAAAACATATTGCTACCGTAACTTAATTTATAAAAAGATTTAAAGGTAGTCCAAAAAACAGGACGTTTCTCCCGGGTGACAAAAATCTAAGCCACCCCCCCACACTCCTGTGACTGATCGTAGTATTTTTAAAACCCCCCACCCCCCCCCCCCCTAAATAGGTTACGTAGTATGGGTACGTTCCCTTATAATAAACCCACATTTGTGTTTTAATATAACATTTGCATAAATAACTATAATAGCAACAAATAATTAAAATAAAAATGACTGTAGAAAAATGTTAGCCAGGTTTTCTAGAAAATTACGCACAGCAATAAGTATTTATTCTCATGCGCATAAATGACAACTGAGCTCACAACAACTTACTGGCCATCAGTCCCGGCCCGGAATTTCGCCCGCACTTTATTGTAGAAATGGTTCTGTTATAATACCGAAAGAAACCTCGGTTCTTTGGGTATTATTATTATTGTGGTATGGGAATTCCCGGATGTAAGCTCTAGCTTTGACGTCTCTGAGATGCAAGCATAAAAGAGACCAAAAAATGTGTATAAAGTTACAAAGAAAAATTTCACAATGGTAATTTTTCTGCCCTTGCTGGGAACCAAACCGGTAAAAATTTCCATTATGGACCGTCGAATTAAGGGCGGGGAGGGGGGGGAGGGGGGAGGGGGGGGGAGGGGGGAAGCCCCCCTGTGCCGCCCCCACCCCGCGGAGCCCCATGGTTACGGAGATATTAATGGTTAAAGTTTTGAGGTTAGAATTTAAATTTCCATTATAAATCATCAATTTAAAGGGGGAGGGGAGGGGTAAGGCAGAAGGGGTAAAGGGAAATACCCCCTGCACCACCCCCACCCTGTAAAGCCCAATGGTAACAGTGATATTCATGGTTAAAGTTTTGTCTCGGACTACCTAACTTTCTGTCCATAACTTATACTACATGATATAAAACACAACAAAGTAAAAAAGATAAGGCCCTTTAATCAATTTTATATACATATTTAATTGCCTTAATTAATTCCTCATATGGATCCAAGTGATTTATCATATTTCTTCGCCTCCATGAATACTCGCACAACCAATCAAAGAAATCATGCTTATTTTGATTTTGTCAAAATTGTTTTTTTAATCCTCTCCACTGGCTCTCAATACGCTGAGTGTGTGTCCCATCTGGTGCCACAAATTTTTTGTATGGGAATGAGACCTCTTTCTTCTGCAAACTCAATACACTGTTGATGTGTTCCCAATTTGGCAAATATTCTTCTCCAATTCCACATGGATCTGATAAGAAACAACAAAACTGTGATTTAAAATTACAACTTTGCAAAGGGACTTGAGGAATTTGGGGGAGGATTGCCAAAGATGCCAAACTTTCTTTACAGATATTTCTAAACGTTACATCTCCGGCGCTGCGGGAAGTGCAGCCCCTCCGCCCTTGCGTAAGAAAACACAGGCACTCATGCTCGCCTTCGCAGCTTCGGCTTGCTGGTCGCCTTCGGCGACCAGCCTCAGCCGCTACGGCTCGCATGGTGCCTGCGTTTTCTTACAGCGGGCGGGGGCTGCCCTCCCTCCGCGCCTCCGGCTATAAAAAACACTACGAGTATAGGGCAAACAAGACTACGTGAAGTCGGGGTTGGCCAATTCGGATTTGCCCATAAATTTCATGTGAATAAAATTGATTCTATATTCTGGGACAATTTTCACAATTTCTATAGCCAGCCCAAATGTTTAATTGTTATAAATTGGAAAAATTACCTTGATTTGTATTACTTTTCCAACATTATACAAAATTAATCAAACAAAACTTACCTTAATTCATCCGAGTAAGGATTAATTCTTCTGCCAGATGACCCAGTATATCGGGGCATCGCAAACTCCCCATCCTCGCCTTCCGATGAACTGCCAGCCTGTACTCCGATGGGACTAGCTATCCTGCTAGGGACAGAAATCCCACTGGGACCTGCGACTGGTTCATCGAGCACCGATGGTAATATAGTAGGCACAAGCGGCTCTATTGAGTCCATCACTCGCGCACTACTAACAGACGGCGTTGAAGAGGAGGCCGTGACAAGCGGCTCATCTGAGTCCAACACTTTCACACTCGACTCTTCACACACAGAAGCATGGGGCTTTGGAGACGTAATGGTAGCCACACGTTGTTGAACACAAACAGGAGTACGTTAAAATCACGATCTCGACTGCAAGAGCAACAAAGTATGACTGACGCTAATAACTGACAGATGAAAGGACGATAACGACGTCGTTCCGTTCCAAACAATGTAAACAATCAAATTCTTTGTTTTTGCGTAAATACTTAATATTTATTAATAATACAGCAACAATTATTGCTCGTTTAACCTAAAAATGCAAATATAATATAAATCATAATAAATATGTAAAAATAAATAACGTATTTAAAAAAAAATATAAACAATTCAAATTGATAACAAAAACCTAACCCAGAACGGAACGTTTACTGACAACTTCACGGAACGTGACCTGTCAACTTTGACGTCTGACAACCTATAAATTTGCAAATGGCGTGCTTTTTACCAAATTTGAATGGAAACTTTAGAAATTTATATCTCGTGAACTGTGAATTTCCGCAATTAGAAAATTTGTAAGAAGCTTTCTATTTATGAGTACTATCTATAAAAAAAAACTGGACTTCCAATTCGACGGTCCATAATGGAAATTTTAGCCACCAAACCCATAACCTCTGGAATGTCGGCTTAGTTAACCACTAAATCAGGAGTTCATTGTGCTTGTGTTCACAAAAATGGCTGAAGGCTAACAAAAATAATATTCAGAAACATAAAAATGGCAATTTTTCTGCCCTTGCTGAGGATCGAACCCATAACCTGTGGAATGACGGCTTAGTTAACCATTAACCCAGGAGGTCGTTGTGCTTGTGTTCACAAAAATAGCTGAAGGCTAACAAAAATAAAATTCAGAGTGGTTATCTATCTTTGATTGAAAGATAAATCGAAACCGAATGCAGAATAGTGATAATAAAGAACATAACGAGTGAACACTCATGAAAACACTAAATGGATGGATATTCTTGTATTGAAGAGAGGTAGTAAGTACCCGATGATCGAAAATCTAAAAATACTTACTGGTTTCACTAAATACAGTCGGCATGGGTTTTCAGTGTTGTTCAATCACTATATAATAAATTAATGGTTCTTTATTTTACACTAAAAACAAGAAAATTCAATAAAGTCAGCGCATCAAACCAAAACCAACTACATACCTTTACTGGTTTGACCTGTGGGTTTGACAGTGACAGAACCAAAACTGACATTTGAAATGCGTGTTCTTATTTTTTTCTGTTAATTTAGGCAAATAAATAAAATGTAGGTACCCTACTATAGCTTTGCTAAAGCATTTACTGCAACCAACAGCTGCTGTTGTATAACCCACCCGCTTTCTTTCATTACCTATTGACAGTTGACGATGACAGTTGTTGACACTACTTGACACAAATATTTTGATTGCCGAGTCGACCGATTTCTCTTTTCTTGCATTTTCCAGCAAAATTATATTTTTTCATTCGTGTATTAATATTCTATCGCATATTGAAATCAATATATTTCCTATAATTACTGTTAAATGTGAGCGTAGCATTCCTTTCTTATTATAACCAACACTTCCGTAACGTGTTGATCCTGAACCTGTTTTATTTCAATTTTAATTATTTACGAGACGTGGTCATAATTAATTATAAAGGTTAACGCTTTGTATTCACAAGCATAACTAGGAGTGTTTAGACACGTTGTTGTTCAGAACCGAGGAGGTTGTTATCCAGTTATTTTTACCATGAATCTAAACAGCTTGTTGTCGCCGAGGGCTATGGTTGGAGCGGCGATAGTCGGCATCGTCGGAGCCGCCGGCGTGTTCATATACGAGCAAGTGTACGCTGAGAAGAGGAGAGCTATGTTAAGTATGTATTAGAAATTTAGAATAGAATATAACAGAAAATTCTTTATTAGATGTTATACTTCTGTATGGCCTGTTTAGTGCTAAGTCATTGTTATTTTCTACATCACTTCAAATTCAAGTATATCTTTTTTATCATTAGATATTTACAATATCGCTTAATAATCGTCACTTTCTTTTGTTTTACAATTTTTGATGTCAAAAAGTTACTTAGAGCTAAGTTTACTGCCGCCTCCATAGTGCTAGTGCAGAAGAAGCAGTAACAAACTACACTGCAGCATTTTCTGCAAGGACGTCAACTCACAATGAAATTAATAGGTACTTAAAGTTGATATGTGGACAGAGAATACATTGTTTGTTATGTCATAATTTATATAAATTTTTATAAATGTTGACATTTTAAAATATTGTCACTGTAAATACTAGAGGCAATCTAGTACTTACTGAGTTAATTTTACTACTAATATTCAAATTTCCTTTTATTTTTACCTAGACATTTTCCAGCAATTAGTCAAAAGCAGCTCTGGATAGAGGAAAATGAGAGAGCCCTTTTCCCAGGAGTGGAACAGTATATAATTTATATATTTTGATGTTTTTATTAGTGTATGGTACGCCTCAGAAATTGAGTCCCACTTACTTACTTCTTACTACAAAGAGGATATCCGCAATTAGGTCCAAATTGGTCGGTCCTGTTTCGCGTGAGAAGCTGACGCCGGCCTCAGTTTTCAAACCAGCCCAGCTCCTGCAGAAAGCCTAGAACACCTGCTGGCACCCTGCACGCTTCCGCCATGGTTCCCAGATGTTCTAACAACCTTCCTCTCATGTGTGCGACCCCATCGCACTCCAGGAGGAGATGGCTTGCAGTTTCTTCAGCCTCCATGCACGCTCTGCACAGGGGGCTATTAGTAAGACCTAGGGTGAAAAGGTGTTTATTTAGTGCGCAGTGACCAGTAATGATGTCAATCATACGGAGTAGGTTCCTCCGTGGCAATGCTAACAGATGTCGGGATAAGCGGCTGTCCCATTGGGGTAGCGCCTCCTTGGCTTGCCTGCATGTCCGAAGGGATTGCCATGATTGAGATTGTTCTTCGCTAATGCGATTTCTGATCCAGAAGCGAACCTGCGTGAAGGGAATCGAAGCCAACGGTAGGTGACTGCTCGAGCCTCGAGGTACTAGCTCGTCCGCTGCATTGTTACCCAGTGAGTTTCTGTGTCCATTGATGAGTCCATTGGATCCATTGGAGAGTGACTTTGTTGTACTTACAGAGTTTATCCAGGGATCTGTGGCATTCTTGTACTACAGCAGAGTCCACGTATGCTCTCTTCAAGGCAAGTAGAACCGCTGCGCTGTCAGTCAGAATACGGATAGACATACCTGATACTTTTATCCTGGTAATTTCTATTGCTGCATGGGTTATGGCTGCACACTCGGCTTGAACGATAGAGTTGTCCTTACCCAAGGCAGCTGCAGAGTGGATGTTGAGATCGAGAGAGAAAACACCAGCACCCACACCAGTGTGTGTCTTTGAGCCGTCTGTATATAGTCTCACTTCTTCAGCACCTGAGCTGTCTGATGGTGCCTCGTGTAATTGTATTTTGTATTTTTTGTCGAAGATGAATTGCTTGGATATCCTGTCATTTATTGCAACTATAAGGTATGATGCTCCGAGAGCTAATGGCAGGATATGAGTATGTGGTGCCTGGTCTTTCTGTTTCCATAGACCTAACGTATTGAGTCTTGCAGCTGCTCAGAAAAAGCTGACTTGTTTCAATCGGTCTAGTAAATTATCATCTAAAGAGCCATTTTTGTAACGTGGAGTCACTTATATAAATGGTTTTTCCATACAAAAAACAGTTAATAATAAATATTAATAATGATTATTATTATTATTATTACAAAAAACAGTTTGTTCAGTGACTCCATGTTTGAAAAATGGCATTGCAGGATGAGTACTACTTGAGTAAAATGAGTTAAATTGATATTATATCTTCTCACATTCCTTTTAATAATATTATATGTCTCCTTGTTTCAGTCAGTGAAGTGGCCCGTCTTGACAGGCAGGTGGCCACCATGAGGTCAGAGCTTGAGGCATTGAGGGAATTGCAGAAAGAAAGGTACTATGTCATACCTGGCACTACAGATTTATCTATACTAGTTATACAAATCAATGTCACATCATTATCCCAAATCAGGCAGTTTTTTGGCCTTGCATCTCGAACCAGCCAGAGGGAACATGCTGATTTTCTATGTATTCTTATTTAACAAAATCCCAAAGACTTAAAAAAATGGTTTAATTTGGCTACCATTGAGGAGCTCAGTGGCCCGGTGGGAGTGCGCATTACTAGCGCTTTTGCGAGTTTAGTTAGTTTAGTTTTAAGCGACACCGAGCGTGGTCCGAACTTGGATGGGTTCTCCTCTGTGTTTCAGAAGGCATGTTTAAGCCATTGGTCCCGGCTGTCATCATAATATGGCAGTCTTCAAGCTATGTCAGATGCCCTTAGGTAGCCTGAAAAATCTTACACCACTTACACACACGAAAAACAAACACAAATTATTAAATAAATATAAATATTAATTGCGGGCAACAATATGAAGATATTGAAGACTTTTTTTTTCAGTCAGCTACGTCGACTGAAGCAAAAGAAGTCAGTCCAACGGCGTGAGAAAAGGAGCAAGCCCGCAGCCGGCGGGGAAATGGTTGATGCTCCGGAACACAGCTATGCGTCGGATTCGGAGTATTTCACAGACTACCAGTCCGTGTTAGGTAAATATAGAAGTAAGGCGCTCTCTCTCGCTCCAACTAGTGACTGTTCTGAGTGACAGAAAAGGATAGCAGCATGTGAAAGTGCTGTTCTTTGCTGACAGGACAGCGGCGGGCAGCGCACTTTCATTGACGATTATTTCTATTTAATCAAGTTACAGTATAGCTAAAACAAAGCAAAAGTCTCGCGACTGCCAGCGGCGCCAAGCGGCCGAGTTCTTTTGAAGCTATTCTATGCATTTCATAGGTACAAATAAAGGTAATCCCACTAAAAACATTTTCATGTAAAAATGTTGCCAAGACGAGTTTACATAGCTTGCCCTGTGAAAAAGTTATCAGATCTCGTATAAAGCCAAGCTCTAAAGACTACACGCTCTAAACCTACAAGCTTTACACTACACCTTAATCAAAATCTATGGAAAAGTGGTCAGACCTCATGTAGAGCCAAGATTCTTGATCTATGCGCCCTTACTTTACCAGGCCTAACTTCACATACTATACATTTTAGTCAAAACGTGTGGCTTGGCCGTTTTATTTCACACACGGTGAACGAATGCCCATGAAATCTTCGTAACGGTAGCAAAACGGCCAAGTCCACTATTGGGGATAGGCCTCATTCAAGAATTTCCACTATCACCAATCTTACCGTAACATGTTCTTGCATGTATGGCACTTGATAGAAGCGGATTATGCTTACTACACTGCAAACGAAACAATACATCCATGCACACATCATCATCATCACCAGCATATCAGGCAGTCCACTGCTGGACATATTCCTCCCCAAAGATTTCCAAAACGACCGATTGGAAGCTGCCTGCTTGTATCGTTTTCCTGCAACCTTGCTTAGGTCGTCCGACGACCTACTTGGCTGTCCTACGCTGTTTTTTGCGGTACGTGGCCGCCATTCGAGAACCCTCCCGGTTCATCGGCCATCGGTTCTTCGTGCTATGTGCCTCGCCCACTCTTACTGCAATGAGCCCATCCGCTTGGCCATGTCAGTGATCTGTGCTTATCTTTTCTACCAGTTTAAGGCTATCAAAATATTCTGTTGTATTTTGTTATCAGTTATTTGCGATCTTTTGTTTTCTTTTTTTTATGTATGTTCACCGATTATTCGAAAACGCCTGGACGGATTTGGATTTTTTTTTTTTTTTGATGGGGCATGCTTGTCAGATGGTCCCATGGAAATTTTAGATAAATCGGTTGTGTAGTTTGAGGATGAAGTCGGTTTTTAATTTTGAAAAAATAATAAGATTAAAAATTAGATTTTAAAATTTTTTTGCGATTTGTATTTATTATTTATTTAAGACTTCATTTACCTGGTACAAAATGCGGTTTCGGGATAAATAGAAATTTTGCAAAGTAGGCGCAAGCAGTATGCTCAAAACATACAGCATATTAAATAAATATAACATTAACATATTTAATTTGTGTGGGTGTTCCAGGAACAGATGGTGAGATGGACAGCGAGGAGTTCTACGATGTACACACAGACGATGAAGACGACACGCTGAGAGAACCACTACGGAATGGACACCCAGAGCCGAATCCCCTTGACGAGGTACGTTTAAGTAAGGTATACTGAGCCGAAGACACGTAGCTGAAGTTTAGGGCGATATGTAACCAAAAACCCTGTCCGTACCTTGTAGGAGCAACTCAGACCGTTAATATGAACAACTTTTCCTACGGGACCAATGCTTGAAACTCGAAAAAAAAATCAACATTTTCTTACAAACTTGTTCGGCCGGCCCGGCAATTTGTATGAAAATGACGATTTTTTCTTTGAGTTTCAAGCATTGGTCCCGTAGGAAAAGTTGTTCATATTGACGGTCTGAGTTGCTCCTCCAAGGATCGGACAGGGTTTTTGTTACACATTGTATTGTAATGTAACGGAACCAGCGGCAGGGCCGGATTATCCATAAAGCGGATTAGGCATCTGCCTAGGGGCCTCGCATTGACTAGGGCCCCCTGCACATACGAAAAAAACGTACCATCGAACGAATTAAAAAAAAAAATGTGTATACCAAATTTACGACTCGAATGTGTTTGACTCGACTTTTGTAATATAAAAATGTATTTTAATAAGTACGAAAGGGTAAAGGTAAGGGTCAGGTAGGGATCCTGAAAATTGCATTGCCAAGCTAGGGGCCCTGATAGGGTTAATCTGGCCCTGACCAGACCACGCAGAAATGACCGCTCATTTCTGCGGGCACGCAGAAATGACCAATTCACCACCTTTTATTTAAAATATTAATAAATATTGCGGTTGTCGAAATGTTGGTGGCTGATATTCCACGATTTAAAGTATACCGTTTAAAAAGTGTACCGTAAGTATATGAGCCTATAATACGGGGCAACTAAGTCACTCTTATTGCGTAAGTTTCGAACGGTAAAATCACTTACTTTATTGTATGAGGAAATATTTTTCCCTACATACAATTAATAAATTTCAAATATATACTGTGATGTAATGGTTGATATTAAGAGCGCTGTTTGACTATCCAAGGCACTTTGACGTCACGGTTTCCTATTTTATACAAATCCCATAGAAAATGACTGTTTTGACGTCAACAAAAAAGAATCCGGTTTGAGTTGCTGCAACTAGCAGATTGTAGATAAAAACAATATTTTTGCTTTCAGGATACGGTTGCGTTACCCAAGTCTCCACGGAAAAATGGTCCCGCCCAATGAGCACAATGTAAATGTAAGTTAACTTCTTAACCACCATCCCAAATTAAAACGTGATGAAAAATTTCGCCACGGGTGGGATTTGGACCCACGTCCCTCACGTTAACGCGGTGAGCGTACTAACTATTGTGCTACCGTGACTTCGAATCATCGTGACGAGTTTTCGTCTTTCGTCAGGGTGATTCGATCGCACGTCGAGCCATGTGTCCCGCCCACTTATATCCTTCCATCCATCCATAGCAGTTTTAAAGGTGAACGCACACTTATCCGAGCCAAACGCGTCGAACGAAACGAAATTTCGAAACCTAAGAAACCTCGCACACCTGACTGCGTCGAATCGTCCGAATCTGGAAGAAACATAGATATCATAGAAGAATTCGGATGACGTCATCAAATCAAATCGATCGAATCGCCTGCATTTCAACAATGACAAGTGTGTGTGTAAGAGCATGCGAGAGTTATGCGATCGAGTTACTTACTTCGATTAATTTTAATGTTGCAATAATTGGTGATTCTAACATATTCGATTAATAAAGCCCTGGCAATAAAAATCTCGTCAAGATTTATTCACATGTAATTAAAGTGCGACAGGTGTAAAGGAAATGGAAACAATTGGGTATTTGCCCGGGTCAAAAATAAATTATTTTGTACTGATAAGAAAACAAAATGTCGCAAAATAATGTCACTCGTCTTTGAAAATATCCAATTTAACGCGATTTTAGATTTATTATTGCAGAAAAACTGATAATAAGAGCGCTATTTGACTCCAAGAAATGATGACGTCATCTGCCTATAATTCATACAAATCCCATAGAAAAATTTTGTTTTGACGTTTAGAAAAAAGTATCTGATTTGAGTTGTTGGAAAATAGCGGATTCTTTCGGCGCGCTCGATTCTTTCGGTGCGGATAGATATGCGAGGCCTTAAGAACTTCGATGGATTCGACGCGTTCGGCTCGGATAAATGTGCGTTCACCATTATGTTATCCTTTGTGACGTTAAATTTATTTAAAGGAAACAATATGAAGGAAACCAAACTCTTTATTTCGAATTTTAACAATTTAGGTACCGAAACAAGAAAAATGCCACAGATAGGGGTCGTAGGTTCGAAAGGCACGAGATTCGTCGATTCAGGACTATAGAAGTACTCAGCTTTGGTGTACAGCCCGGCTTCCGAATAGTGGAAAGAGGACGAGGTCCAGCTCGCTGCCGCTTTTATATGGTCAGCGCGGGGTGCGGTGCGGTGAGGTGCGGCGCGGAGCAGGAAGGTCGTCGTCACACCTTTCAGGACATAGGCCTCCTCCATGTCTTTCCATCGTTGTCTCTCCCTTGCCACCTGCATCCAGTTGCGGCCTGCGTGACGCTTAATATCGTCCACCCAACGCATTGCTGGGTGTCCTCTACCTCGCTTGTTGGCCCATTATCACCAGCCCATTACCCTTCTGGTCCACCGACTTAAGTCCATTCTTACTATGTGTCCTTCCCATTTCAAATTTTGTATTTTTATCGTATAAACAACGTCCCTGACCTATGTCTTATTTCGAATCGCTATAAACAATAGTATCAACTATATGAAAGTAATATAATTACTTATACAAAATTTTTATTTTTATCTAGAACTTATAAATTGGGAACAATTGGTTCTCGGGGTACAGGTTTTCCTAGTCCGGGAGCCACGGCTAAATTTATCTTGTAAATCTGTTTGTTGTGAATAAATTATAAATTATTATTGTACTATATCCTTCACTGCACTTCAAATAAATGTTTACAACAAACAACACAGATTGTGCTAGCCCCAAAATAAGCTTAAGCTTGTGTTATGGGATACTAACCCACCGATGTTACATTTTATGATAAATACATATATAGATAAACACCCAAGACCCAGAACAATTTGAAAAAAGGCCATTTTTCATTTTGTCCTGGCTGGGAATCGAACCATTATATATATAACATTACACCGCGGAAGTCGTAGATATAAATATTTATATTGAATATATAATAACAACAATTGTTTCTTGTCTTTGTTTGCAGATTAGTCGGATCTAGTTGGGAATAGAACGTATATACCACCGTAGCAGTATCTAGCTTTAGTTATGTCGAACATGGTGCCGATATGTCTACTCTGACCATAGATAAAAAATTCTAGGTCTATGAATCTGACACATATTGACTCGCAGATGTCAAACTGTTTTGACATGTTGTTGAATTTGACATAATTTAGTCGGTTTTAGTCAGGTTAGGTGACGGGGTGTGTATAGGATTATTATTTCATGGACAGGTATGTAATCAATTTAATTATTCATAATGGATACGGAGTTTAACGTCTTCTTACTGTACTCTGTGATAAACTTAATCTTCTTAATGAGTCGAAAATGGCTAAAATGAAGGTTTTCAAAAATATGGGACAATAGATAAGACAATAAGCTGCTGTTATTGGATACATTTGACGGAGCAAAAGAACCTGTCAACTGATGGGCCAATCACATCGGTCGATTGCACCTGACGTCACTGTGCTGCGATCTGGTGTCAGATATTTTTGAAAACTCTGTTTAAATCATAATCTGGCCACGTGGACCGCTTTGTTTTAAATATTGACTAAAAAAATAATTAATTGCTTCCTTGCTGGCGTAGGAGACAAAAAACTAAGATGCAAATAAGATTTATACACATATTATGTAATCTAATGGCATCATTATTTTGTAATCATCTATTTTAAATTTAAAATCTTATCGTAACAACAAAACTTTAACCGTGATATTATAAAACAGGGCCAACTTTGTTACGTTTAAACCATTATCCGCCCAAAATGAAATTGACATTGACAACAATATTATTTTTAGTTTAAGAGAAAATTTAAGATATAAGTATAGAGAGCCTTGTCAGGTATCTTGGTACTTGACTGTACAGAAGTCTTACTCAGAAAAGAAATTCAAAGGAATATCTACTTAATGTGGATAGCACTATGGTTTCATTTAGCTCGCATCAGAACTCCTCACCTCTTCGTTTAGATACCTAGACATCGATGGGAAGCCAATTTCGTTATTACTTTGAATTTTTCTCTTCGAAGCGGTCGCCGCGCGCATAATAATAATGTAGGTATATTTGCGATACCTAAACGGGAGTGACACAGACCAGCAAGAAAAGGCGACGGAACGCCAAACAGCTATGCTGAAGCGTTCCGTCGCTCTCTCGCTCTGGCAAATGACGGTTCTTAGCGACAGAAAAGGATAGCAGCATACAAAAGTTCCGTTCTGTGCTGACAAATGTGTCCGAACGAGGAATGTTACGAATATTCGCCTTTGCATATGCGAATGATTCGCATCGTTCATTCGCAAAAACATTCGCACCCTAAACATTACGTACTCGCATTCGCGTTCAATGTAGAAAATTTTAAGTTCGTAACATCCCTGGTCCCAACACTCCCAACCCTAATAAAGCTCTTTGTTATTACCGCTTCACAAGTGGACGGTATGACTGTTAAATTTAAACAAAGCAATTCTTTTGATGTCATTTTGACTAAAATAAATGCTTAAAATAAGTACATTCTCAAGTGTAGACGAAATGCCTTACTTAAACGATTTATACTTCCAGTAGTTCTAATATTTATCGAAAGTAGCGTTAGATTGTCATGAAATGAAGGGCTACTTCTCAACTATCAATAGATGGCGCTCAAGTGTCAATTGGGAGTGTTATGATGGCTTTTAAAAATGTCTATGCCTTTGTTAATAATCATAAAATATAGAAAATCATTTAACATTTCAAAAATGGACATTTTTGAACAGATAAAAGCCGCACTTAAGGCCACTAGTGTTCTACGGCAATCCCAAATAAAATTATAAGAAGAGTGACCTAAATAAGCATATTTTTTTGTTCAACTGTTTGTCCCCCATACTTGAGCAAAGGTGTCTCCATCTTATTCCACTTATCTCTTCCAGGATCGACCAATTTCAATTATTATCGATTAAATTATTATCTCTAATGAGGGCGCCGTTGGGCCTGAAATAAACGCCATCTAGTGGTACTAGGTCTGAAGCCCCTTAAATTATGAACTTAAGAATCCCCTTACCCTAGATTTTTCCATACAAACGTAGTAGTTTTTAATTTGAAATGGCCTGTGAGATTTCGGCAGTATTTTGTACTTTTAAAGAAATTGCATACATCTAGGCATACAACTAGTTTTCGACGTCAAATATGAACTTGAAAGAAAATATGAGAGTGTAGACGTTTTCCATACTAAAAGTCAAATATGATATGAAACACTATATTCCCTTTTAAGTTTATATTTTGACTGTGAAAACTAGTAATATGCCTTAATTTATGTAATTTCTTTGAAATTGCATGATTTCGCCAATATCTGACTGAGTTTGTATGGGAAAGTCTGAAATAAGGGTCATTTCACATCAGACGGAAATTGCGCAAGCATTTTTTCGCCTGCGGTTAATTGACCCTGAGGCTTCCTCCGTTCATGCACATAGTAAAAGTTTAGAGGCAGGTTTATTCAGATATAGATAGTAGCTATAGTACCATATAGGTAGTATATCTGATTCCTTGCATCAGAACCAGTGTTGGCTACACCCATAGGGACCGGCCACTTCAAACGGCGAGCCGCCAGATGGCAGCACAGAGTGACATCAGGTCCAATCGACTGTTGTGATTGGACCATCAGTTGACAGGTTCTTTTGCTCCGTCAAAGGTGTCCAATAACAGCAGCTTATTGGATCTGACGTCACTGTGCTGCCGTCCGGTGTCACATATTTTTAAAAACCCTCTTTCACTTCTAGGAAAACTTGTTAAATACTGTTGAAAAATTGAAAATAGTTGTAATATTATGATGAATTTAATCAATTTTAATTATTTGACTTTAGTATTGTAAATTGACATAGCTACCTATTTAAATGTTAAATTTTGCTCAATCCAAGCCAAAAAATATGTTCAAATAGTTATTGTTCGTTGTCACGCAATGTGCCCTGCCCACAGCCACTTCCATGAACTATTTCGCTGGGCTATGCCGGCGACCTAACCTGTAGGATGCATTCAGACGACCTAAGCAAGGTTGCAGGAAGACGTTGCATCCAAGCTTCTTCCGATCGGTAATTTTAGAAATCTTAAGAAGCATATACAGACGTGCCATTTTTAAAACGTGGAGTCACCGAAATGGATTTTCCATATAAAAAAACCGTTCGTCTAGTGACTCCTTGTTTAAAAAATGGCACCAACAAGGTCGACAACATATATTTAAACTATTTTTAGGGTATAATTTAACGGATCAATTTTTGCCAAGGAACATAATTATATCGAAATATGAAAAATATTTTTTTGTCTCCTGTACTTGTTGACAGATCAGCTGATCCAAGTTTGTATGGAAAGCAAAATTATTTATAACGCGACACACTGTGCTTAGTGTAAGCCGGCAAGTTACGTGGGAAACAAATGTATAACCATGCCGCCTCCGCCGGGGCCCGGCAGGCGGGGTAGACTCAAGAAGTGCTGGCTTAACGTCGTCAAGAATGATATGCGTGCTAATCACCCTATAACCAAGAATGCTCAAGACCGTGCAAAGTAGAGAAGAAAAAGTCGGAAAGCGGACCCCGGGCTTCTCAGCCTTGCAGCTGAGGACGCAACTGGGAAAACGCCGAGATGAGAGAGAGAGACACTGTGTGCTCAGTGTGTCGCGTAGCAGCTTCGTGTACGCGCGTCACATTCGCCCTTATGACCTCTGGATGAGGTCGAAACATGTCGGCCAGTAGTTGACCCTCTACGTGAGTAAACCGTGCTTGTTAATGTCTGTGTCTCACATTACTTTTTATCAAAAACTTATACTTCATATTTTGATATTATGTTTATTGAGAAAAGATGTTCATGGACTGAATGTGCCCTTCAAATAGTCTCAGTATATTTGACGTGTTAGTTCAGTGGACTTTATATTAGTTTACAGTGGCGGATTTACCAATATGCTGAGTAGGCTGAAGCCTAAAACGGCAAATTTTTTTATCTTACTGAAAAAAAAATCATTATGATATAATCATTATCATATACCGACACAAAGAAACGAGTGACAAACATTCTAATATGTTACAGTATATGTATTTTAAGGCATACCTTTCCTCACCTTATAATTAGTATATGCTGCTGTTTTTAGGTTAACATTTTACTCTTCACTTAATCGTGGGTTACAAAAATAACCTAGAACTAAACTAGCGTATTGAATTTCAAAGGTCAGTAGGGGCGGCAAAAATTGAATAGCCTACTACCGGCAAATTTGTTACTCCGCCACTGTTAGTTTGTATTCTTTTAATAGTTGCATAGAATTTTTTTTAACAGTCTAAAATTGTATATTTTAATCAGTTAACCCTAAATATGTATGTAAATGTTGAATATGTGCTTTACTATCATGCATTTATTGTAGCTCAATGTATGTATAAAATAATTTTACTTTCAAACTGTATTTGAAAGTTCAGTTGTCAAAGGGCCATCCACATATTCCTCTTCTTATATTTAAGAGCTGGGCTCTTGTCGGTGGAATGCTTTCTATGTGTCATTGGAATTCCCACCTCGTTTGTTGTAATAGTTAGGGAGCCCAAGAGATTTTTGCATAAATTCGACCGCGTCAGTTCTTTTTAGAGGGTTTTTTTTTTCGTATTTTTACCCCTTCCGTATGGCCACCCCCGCCATGCAATGCAAGTCGGCAGATTGACATGCCTTCGATTCCTTCGTTATTAGTGACACATGGGAGCATTTGGGTTATTAATATCTGACGCGCTCATTTATTTTCATTTATCGTATAACCCCGTAGTCACTCCCCCCACAACAGTGTACGGGTACACATTACATAACCTTTTTTTCTTATCACTATCTAATCTTCAATATCTAATAGGTCCCCACGGTGCTCGAGTAAATCCAAATTTAGTCTCGTTGTCTCGCTATAATGTCACATTTGCCATGACCCCCCTTTTCTCCTATCGCTGTGGCGTAATATGTGGATGACCCCCAAGTGATTTAGAATGCATCTTTACATTCCGATTTTGGTTATGATACTTGAGAAAATTAATTTACGACTAAAAATATTTCAGTGCTTTTGTAAGACCTTAGGTATATGCTTTTAAATATTGCCGCACAAATCAAATAAGTTATGTATTGTCATTGTCACAAAAAAAGTATTTAACATGAGACCGGTTCTGATGTTTTTACAAAAACAAAGTGGCCTGAATTGAAAAAGAAAATTATGAATAAATGATTTGAAATTTATAATCTTTCGTACGAATTTAATTCGATCGAAAATAAAATCTAACTTATCTGCATAACGCAATGGCATTGTGCGGGAGTTACGCGACCTAAGTTCGCGATTTTTTTTAGAAAGTTCTTCAAATATTACAGGCGTTATCACTACCCTATGTCACATGTTGACTGTAAATAACCAAATAATTAACAGAAATGTATACTATATTACTTATTCACGCAGTTGAATTGCGTAGGTACATTGTTTCGAATATTGTTTGTATGTTATATTTCGGCATAATAAGAATTGAATGAATAATGAAATGAATTGTATTTCGTTTGTACTGTTATTTAATGTATGTAATAGTTGTAGGCAATTATTTTTCTGGGTTATTCCACGGGTATTTATTTTGTTATAAAATAAAAGTGGTCTTTGGAAAATTTCTTTCTTTTTCCTTCTATTTTGACTCCAACCAAGGTCAAGCGGTTTCTGGAGCATGCGGACCGTGGAGTAAAAAATTATTTTTAATCATAATCATATCCTTACTTGCTTAAAACATGGTAATATAGGTCTTATAATAAATATTAAAGAACAAACATGTTTTGCTAGTAGTAATAGCATGCAAATATTAGTAGTCCAAGAATTGTCTGAGGCTAAAAGTTTTTGTCAACAAGCCATTTATAAATTTTTTCTTAAAGAACCTGACATTTAACCGCCTATTTTTTAATATTCACTTCTCCCTCTACCCAAAGGTTGACTGGAAGAGATTGCTATGCGATAAGTCCGCCTTTGTATCATAATTCTGTCTTCTTTTTTTCAGTTTATTGTTTTTCCTTTTGTTTATGGTGCAATAAAGAGTATTTGTATTGTATTTAAAATCTTTAGTTCTTCTGACAATTTGTTGAATATTTGTATACACATATATAAACAACTAGTTCTGTATTTTTCAAATTTAGGAGCAACGTCTAAAACCAGTCTATTCGTTTTTCTAGTATTACGGTGATATAAATCTCGAGCTTTTTTAAACAGTGATTTATGCTTATAGACAAACATGCATACTTCATAAACATAAAGTGATGGCAGAAGCGATAGACCAAGGTTTTTAAAAAATGGTTTGCAAGATTTACGTGGTGGTAATCCACAAATTGCACGAATACACTTTTTTTGTGCAATAAATACTTTTTGAATATCTGTGCTATTGCCCCATACGATAATCCCAAAGCATAACGTGGTTTCGATATAGGCACGATATATAGTAATAGCCGTCTGATTATTAGTTATGTTCCTAACTTGTTTCAGAGCGTATACAAATTTATTTATTTTACTGCACACATTATCTATGTGTCCTTTCCAATTCAAATGTTGGTCAATGATTACGCCTAAAAATGTTGATGTCCTTTTCATGTTGTGTTCTCGAGTCAATACATTTTTTGCTTGTCACTATTATTGTTACATAGTAAAACAAAACTATGTCTATGTCATGTATCATTGTACGCGCACTGTCTGATTTATAAATTAAAAAAAAAGTAGTCAATATTGATTGATCTAGAACATTCCACATGTTTCTAGATTATTCTATAAACTTTTAGACCATTCATGTGCGTGTGCTCTGAGGGCCACTCTCTCCGAATTCTTTGAAAATGTGCTCAGGATTTTGTGAATATTCCCAAACAATTGTGAAACTTGGAACCAGATTTTGTGAAAATCAAGTAAGAGAGTTATGGGCTTTAAAGTCGGACCCTCAATCCATATATAGAGGATTGAGGGTCCACTTGTACCCAATTAACTAAGGGCACTACACAAAAACTCTTTACGCCCAAATTTAAGCTAATGCCAGACAAAAATTGTGGAAACAAAACATTAAAGCAAAACACTGTATTACTTTGTATATCTCCGTTCAAAATGGACCCTCAGATAGAAAGTTTATTACGCTGATAATAACGAACCCCTTAACTTTTTGTTGCTGTTTGAAATCCCATATAATAGGAAATAATTTGTGAAATTTTGTGAAACAAAGAACACATCCCGATATCACGTTATTTGAAAAATATCAGCTTGTCAAAATTCGGACCCTCAGACCGCCACTTTTTTTGTTTTCGTTTTATTACGCTCAGCGTATGATGTATAAGCCAAACACAAAATTATCTACCTATGTAAAATAAAATGTGCAACAACTTCAGTACCATTGAAAATCAAAAACACCTTTTATTATATATGAAAATCAAGTTTTACTTTTAATATGTAGAAACTATGTAAAAACTTGTTTCTTGATAAGTTGTCACATTGCTTTGGCAATCAACAATAATAACATCAATGTGTTTTAAGAGCTAAGAAATAAAAATATTTCTACTAGGGGCAGCACTGGGCTTCATGTCAGGGCTTTATTGAAATTGTTGTCACCCTAGTTAGTTTCTACATATTAAAAGAAAAATTGATTTTCATATATAATAAAAGGTGTTTTTGATTTTCAATGATACTGAAGTTGTTGCACATTTTATTTTACATAGGTAGATAATTTTGTGTTTGGCTTATACATCATACGCTGAGCGTAATAAAACGAAAACAAAAAAAGTGGCGGTCTGAGGGTCCGAATTTTGACAAGCTGATATTTTTCAATATCAGCGATAATGTTTTGTTTCCACAATTTTTGTCTGGCATTAGCTTAAATTTGGGCGTAAAGAGTTTTTGTGTAGTGCCCTTAGTTAATTGGGTACAAGTGGACCCTCAATCCTCTATATGTGGATTGAGGGTCCGACTTTAAAGCCCATAACTCTCTTATTTGATTTTCACAAAATCTGGTTCCAAGTTTCACAATTGTTTGGGAATATTCACAAAATCCTGAGCACATTTTCAAAGAATTCGGGGAGAGTGGCCCTCAGAGCACAAGCACATGACCATTCTACATTCTTCTAGAACAACTCACAATATTCTGAAAGTTTCTTATTGTTCTGGAATATTCTACACCATTTCGCGACACTATACACTGGGCGATCAAATGGTATGAATGAAAGTCTGATTTGGTCGACAATAACTTTAATTGTAGTTAATATTGGTTGTGAGTCCCCTCCTCGTAAGGTGCCCCCCTCCCCCCACCTTTTGTTGAGGCAATCTCCAGCTGTTTTGCAGCAGCCAGAGGCTTCCTACACTGGGCGATCAAATAGCGCGAAAGTCTGATTTGGTCGATAATAGCTTTTATTGCAGTCAATATTGGTTTGGGGGGAGGCTAGGCAGTATCCAGCTGTTTCAGCCTATACAATGATGTTACAAGCCGGGCACGGGCATGATGTACGCGATGCTGTGCAACGTGTCTTGCTGCACTTCTAGATCATTTCTCAAAACTTGCTAGATTGTACTGGAATATACTACACTAGACATTGGGCGATAAAATGGCGTGAATGAAAGTCTGATTTGGTTGACATTAACTTTAATTGTAGTCAATATTGGTTGTGAGGTCATCCCCTCGTAAGGTGCCCCCACCCCCCCTCCCCCTCCTTTTGGGGAGGCAATCTCCAGCTGTTTACTGCATGAGGCTTCCTTTGGTGGCCTTACAGGCCGGGCATGATGTAGGCGATGTTGTGCAGGGTGTCCTGCAGCAGCCGCGCGGGCGGCGCCACGCGCGGCAGCGCGCGCGCCACGCACAGCAGCGGCGCCAGCGAGCACAGCAGGGTGTCCAGCAGCACCGACACCGACCCCGATACCGCGATCTGGCCCTGCGCACCCGAATTACGCAATCAAAGTTTTCAAAACATGTGACACCAGATGGCAGCACTGTGACGTCAGGTTCAAGCGAATGTTATTGGACCGTCAGTTGAAAGGTTCTTTTGCTCCGTCAAATGTGTCCAAGAACAGCATTTTGTTGGACCTGACGTCATTGTGCTGCCATCTGGTGTCACATTTTTAAAAACCCTATTAATTAGACAACACATACATCATCATGAAATGAGTGATGAGTCAATTCAAATTCAATTCAAATATATCTTTATTATCATAGGATATTTATAATATCTCTTAATAATCGTCACTTTGTTTTATTGCACAATAATTGTTGACGTCAAAAAGTTACTTAGAGCTAAGTTTACTGCCGCCTCCAAAGCGCTAGTGCAGAAGAAGCGGTAACAAACTGCACTGCAGCGTTTTCTCTAAGAACGTCAACTTACAATGAAATTAATATTTATAGTTGATATGTGGACAGAGTATACATTGTTTGTTGTCATAATTAAAATTTTTTTTTTTAATGTTTTTAATGCGAGTGTAGGTGAAGTTAAAGCAGCCTGGCAAAATCGTAGTAAGTGAAGGTCCATATTTTCTGCCTTCCTTTTATGGAAAACAGGCGTGATATATGTATGTATCAAATCTAGTAATGTAAAAAAACAGTTTTTTTTCTAATTTGAAAAAAAACATGACAAAAAAAACCTTTTTTTTCTGGAGCATGTTTTTTTTTCAAGAATACAGAATTCAAAATTGACAAGGCAGTTTCCGTAAAAGATTAATACTTAACTGCAGTTTATAATTAGAGTTTTTTATATATTTATGAACCTACCATACTTTTTTGGTGAAATAGTACCTTTACCTAAGTTTACATGAATATATTTGCAACATTCAAATTGCGCACCGGGATTCCCGGTACAACTTGGTACAAACACAAACCGAGGGACATTCATTAGTAATGAACCAATTAAACAAAAATTCAGTCTAAATAATTGAAAAAAGTCTAAATTAAGTGATTCGATATGAAATTTTAGTAAAATGTAAGACGTAAGAAACCAATGAAAGTATACATTAATAAATTAATCAATTTTCTATAGATTTTTTTCTGAAAAAAAAAAAAACTAAATTTAGAAAAAAGACAAGGTTACTAAGTTATTTTCATGTTTTCATGCATTTTGAAAAAAAAATTGTTTTTTTTTTTCATTTTGCATCCCTAATCAGGTCATCATTACTTCTTTTCTTTTTCGGTCTCCACTATAGGAGCACCACCCTCCCTGTACTATTAGATATACTCGGCCAGAGCGGCCAGAGGATTTGGCCTACACTCTCCACGCTCTGGCCAGACGGGTTGGAGATACATACAGACACAATAAACAGCAATATTTTGGTTCAGTGCGTACATTTTTAGTCAATAAATCGGTTACATTCCACAAAAAATATAGGTATTGACTCAGCTTCCACCTACAATACTTTCTGGGCCCATCATCTAGTTCACAACCCGGCAGGTTATGGGCCCAGGACCATCAGGTGACAATACTCACAACCTGATAGGTTATGGGCCCAGAACCAATTTCTAGCAGTAAAAGATGTGTATTCCCCGCACTTCCTCTACCTACCTCGTGCTCTTTCAGCCTCTCCCCGATGATGGCCAAGCTCTCCCCGAGCAGCCTGAGGTGCGCAGCCACCTCGACGGCCCCGCAGCCCGCCACGCGGTACATGCCGCCGCCGGTAGCGGCAGCGGCATTTGCGTTAGACACCGGCTGTAAACATTTATATGAATTCGTCATCATCATATTTCACGACTAGGTTCTTGTCGGTGGAGTATTTTCCCTCCCTATTTATAAAAGACTTCAAAATGGATGAGGTTATGAATTCGTCAGAATCTTGTGATTTTTTAAATTTATTTATCTTCACCGAGTACTCGCAGACGCCTGGATCGATTTGTAAAAGTCTTTGTTTGAAACGGCATACTTATCAGATGGTCCCATAAAAAAAAATATCAAAATCGGTTGTATAGTTCGGTGTTGAATTCGGATTTTAGTAAAGAAAATGTATGGGCTATATATATTTGACTTTGGTGAAGCGTTGCTGAGAATGATTTGCGTGATTCGATTAAAGCGGAGAGCACAAAATGGCGGCCATGTAATTTCACTAACCGTATAAAGGCGTTGGACTTACCTTATACAGCCGGCACGAATCTTCTTGAAGCGGGTGCTTATTGCGTCTAAGTAAGCAGTGAAGTAAAGAGTTTTAAGCACAGTGATATAGCACAAGCACAACAAACCGAAGGATACTTAATGTTCGTGAACACAGATAGACGCGTTCGCGTGGCGTCCGTACGGCGGCGCGGCGGCGAGCTGAGACGTGGTCTCGCGTCGAAAGCTGATTGCGGTATATGGCTGCGTCCGCGCCAGAGGCGAGACGCGCGGTGAGGGCGGTGCGCGGGGAGATTCGGCCGGCGGCCAGCGTCACGTGACTGGCCGAGGCGAGCCCAAGCCATACACGGAATAATAAAAATAACATGGCGCCAACATTCTCCCCCCCTTGATATTACATAGGAATATCAAAGAAATGAATATTAAAGAATAAGGAACTAGGAAGAGAGGTAAAAGATAAATATAAGTAAAAGATAGGATATATATATAAAGTAAGAAGAAGTTATAATAAGTGTATTACTGCGTTGGAAGCGGACACAACTTCACAACCGGTCGCTTATATGTCCCGGTTGATGTTTTAACTAAGGCCACGCGAGTTACTCCGTCCTTTCCGGGAAATACCTTTTCTATTATACCGGTAGGCCAACTCATCGGAGGAACGCCATCCTGATGAATCAGAACAAGAGTTCCAGGATTGACAGGGACACTTGGAGTGTTCCACTTTTGGCGCTGCTGTAATGTATGCAAATAATCTACGTGCCATTTCTGCCAATAACTTTGCACCAAACTGTCTAAAAGAGCTTTCCTATTTGAAAGGCTCAGTGAAGTCATTTCGTACGCTGGTAATGATTTTAACGGAGTTGTCATGAGAAAATGAGCCGGAGTTAAAATCGAATGAGGTTGATCAGACAAAAGGCATAATGGACGCGAATTTAATATGCATTCAATTTGCGTTAAAACGGTTAAAAGCTCCTCAAACGAGAGCAACTGTTGACCTATAGTGCGATATAGATGAGACTTAATACACTTTATGTTAGACTCCCTTAACCCTCCCCAGTGCGCTGCCCGAGGTGGTATGGTACGCCAGGTAATTCTATTATTGTTAAATTCAATTTGAAACGCGTTTGAAGTTTCTTTATTCTCCAAAAAATTATAGAGTTCGTCCAATTGTCGCTTCGCGCCAATGAAATTGGTCCCATTATCGGAATATATAATGGAGACAGGACCACGCCTCGACAGAAACCGTTTGAAGGCATTGAGGAACGTGTCCGTACTAAGGTCAGAAGCAATTTCGATATGAATTGCCTTAGTCGTCAAACAGATGAAAAGACAAATGTATGCTTTTTGGCTCTTAATGCCACGCTTGCGCGCTAGAGTTATGTTTATCGGACCAGCATAATCAACTCCAGTGTGAGTGAATGCTTTAGCTTCCTCTTGCACGCGAGCCGCTGGAAGGCTAGCCATCATAGGCGAAGGAGCTGAAGGTGCATTTTTGAAGCATATATTGCACTTACGAATACGTTAACGAATAATGTTTCGTGCAGAAATTATCCAAAAGCGTTGACGCAGTAATGATAAAAGAAGATGTGACCCAGTATGACAATTGGAGCGATGACAATCATCGATAATGAGGTCAACGACATGATGGCGACGAGGAAGAACAATTGGATGTTTATTCTCAAAGGGAATATTAGCGTTTGTAAGGCGACCACCGACTCGAAGCAAAGACTTGTCGTCGATAAAAGGATCCAGCTTACGAAGAGAAGGCGAAGGCAAGTTACCCTTTGAAATATTTTTAATTTCATCCGCAAAATGATGATGTTGCAAGGCTCGAAGCAAAGCTACTTCAGCAGCTTCAATGTCTGAAACCTGAAGAGCAGACGCGCGAGGAAGCCTTTTAATAAAACGTAAAACATAAGCTATAACGTGTAATAATTTCCTCCAAGAGGAAATTCGTGAAGCTAGTTCTAAAAGCGGATGCAAGTTTTCATCATCAATAGACAAGGCAGCGAAGGTAGCGGATGACTTCTTTTCTGGCAA
This sequence comes from Acrobasis suavella, assembly GCA_943193695.1. Classification (NCBI taxonomy): domain Eukaryota; kingdom Metazoa; phylum Arthropoda; class Insecta; order Lepidoptera; family Pyralidae; genus Acrobasis; species Acrobasis suavella. The sequence goes on along the minus strand of OW971957.1, from coordinate 4,608,613 downwards.
TTCAGTAAGAGTCGACTCAAATGGCGCGACTGGCCACTCTGAGACAGGAGAGCGCGTCCAATTAGGACCATACCACCATAGAGGGTGATCTAAAATTTGGGAAGGCATAAGGCCTCGCGAGACACAATCACTGGGATTGTCTACCCCGTTTATATGAAAAAAGCGGTTAGGAGAAACATTTTCTTGTATTTTACTGACACGGTTGGCAACAAAGACTTGCCAACGGTGCGGCGAAGAATGTATCCAGGACAATGCGATGGTAGAATCCGAGAAAGCGAATATCTCTTCAATAGGATAACGATCATTTAAAGTAGAATAAACTTGTTTTATAAGTTCCGAGAGCATAACCATTGCACATAACTCAAGTCTGGCAAGCGTGACAGTCTTGAGCGGTGAAAGTTTAGATTTGGAGCATACTAACTGCACGTTGATATCACCATTGGGATACGTTGAATGTAGATATAAAACGCAACCGTACGCCTTAATACTAGCGTCACCAAATCCTAATAAACGAACCATGCAATCGGTTACTACTCCTAAATGACGCGGTATTTGTAAATTTGATAAAAGATGCAATTCATTTTTGAATTGTAAATAGCGGTGAACTATCGATTGAGGAGGCTCTTCATCCCAATCTACTTTTGAAAGCCATAACTCTTGTAGCAACAGCTTGGCGTAAAGAATTACAGGAGCAACGAGCCCCAAAACATCAAACAGACGGGCGATTGTGGATAAAATGGCACGCTTTGTATTACCCGTAGAAGGGTCAGCAATCGTAAAGGTGAAAGTATCAGAAGCTGGTAACCATTTTAACCCTAATATTTTGAGTGAGCCATTATCATTGTTGAATTCGATCGATGCGCGGTGAGAATCCGGCAGCTGATCGAGAAGTTTAGCGGAATTGCTAGCCCATTTTACAAGATCGAACCCACCAGACTTAAACAATACGATCAATTCATGTGCCAATTGAGCTCCCTCTTCTTCCGTGGCCACAGATGTGCTCACATCGTCCATATAAATTTCGCCTGTCGCTACTTCGCAAGCGCGCGGAAAACGCTCATGTTCTTCGTGAGCTAACTGACGAACTGTGCGCATTGCCAGGAAAGGGCTGGAGCGCAGCCCAAAGGCGACTGAGTTGAATTGAAAAATGCGTAAAGATTCATCTTTATTAAAGCGGTATAATATTTTTTGATACTTGCGATCGTCTTCAGAAAGAGTGATCTGAAGGTACATCTGATGAATATCAGCTGTAAGGGCTACATTGAAATAGCGAAACCCTATCAATAGCTTGAATAAGTCAGCCTGTAAATTAGGACCTGTATGGAGCAAGTCATTCAGCGAAGTGCCAGTACTAGTCTTTGCACTTGCATCCAGCACTATGCGTACTTTAGATGTGACCTTCTCAGGGCGCACAACTGCATGATGCGGTATGAAATACCCTTCTGTTTCAGTGGCAGCAGAATGAGGTAATTCGGATAAATAACCCCTTTTCAAATATTCTGTAATCAAATCATTATAGGCTTGACGTAGTGCAGGAAGTGCATCAAACTTACGCTCAAGTGAAGTTAGCCTACGTTGAGCACAAGTGTAAGAGTCACCTAACATTTTAGGATCTCCCTTAAACGGCAATGAAACGGTAAAACGACCAGAAGGATTTCGTAAGACTGAAGACTTATACAAGGTTTCACAATCACTATCTTCAGGGCTCATTACAGCGGAAGAAGTAGGTATCTCCTCGAGTTGCCAAAATTTTGTTAAACAACTATTCAAAGAATCATTAATTAAAGGACCGAAGGACCAGGCTACAAGATCAGGATTAGCATTGCATGTCTCTCCAACAATCACATAGCCAAGCGTCGTCTCGAGGGCATAAGGTAGTATGCGGTCTGTATATGAGCGATCAGACAATGATCGATTCACGCTAGAGAGGGTAGGTGTAAATTTACCACCTAACATTAAATGTGGAAAAAGTTGTGCTCCAAGTATGACATGAATTTCACCAGGTAAATTCCACGAGTCATCTGCTAAGTTCAAGTGAGTAAAACTATTTATTAAGTTTGAACTGACTGACCGCGTAGGTAGTTGATCAGTAATTTGATTTACTACAAGACATGCTATGTCATACTGTACGTTAGAAGTACGCGATTTTATTTTAAGTGCAACGGAACCTAAGATAGGCGTTGAGATTAATCCTACTATTTTTATAGAAGAATTAACCAGCGGTTGAATATTCAATTTTAATTGTTTACAACATGCGAAAGTTATTATATTATTTTGGGAAGCACTGTCCAATAAACATCTAACAGTATAATGTTTATTTTTGTAAGGAACATGTACTTTGACGGTAGGTAAAATTATTATAGTTTGATTTGTCAACGACGGTATAGTCGGACCAAAAGTTTGTGTAGTTGCTGTGTCAATATTAGCATCACCCTGTACTGACGGCGTAATTACCTTAACAGATTCAGCGCACCGGGTATCAGAATTATTGTTATCAGTCTTAGGTTGATGCGCTTTGTTATTGTCAAAGTGCAGTAAACTGTGATGACGATTATTACATTGTTTACACGTATTACGGGAGTTACATTTCACAGTAGAATGTTTTGCACTAAAACAATTAACACATAAATTATTTTGTTTGACGTAATGAAACCGTTCCTTAACTGGAAAATTTTTGAATACCGAACACTGATACAAATGTGTGTGATTTGTATTTTTACAACAGGGGCAAGCGTTACATTCAGAATTATCATTTTCCACAATGGCAAATGAGTGAGATGTTTTTGATTTCGAACCACGTGACACAGACTGAGCGGTATGTTGCGTGATCGACGCATTCGATGTTTTAACAGAAGTTGAAGTGCGCTCAACTATTTTGACGTGGTGTCTAACAAACTCAATTAAATCAGAACATGTTGGTACTTCTTTGTCACGCACTTGCGATTCAAATTGTTGAACAACCTGTATATCGAGCTTCTTTAACGCGATGTGAGTTATAATAAAATCCGTTAAGTCGGTAATTTGAAGTTGTTTCAACGCAGAAAATGAAGAATTAATTTTTTCTATGTAGTTATTTAATTGTACAGCGGAATTATTTGATGATTTCAATTCAAGAATATTATTTAAGTACATGGTACCGAGAAGACGTTTATCTTGATATTTATTAATAAGAGAATTCCAAATAATCGTATAATTCGATTCGCAAGGCACAATTCCAGCGAACGTGTCCAGCGCACGCCCATTCAACTTTCCAATTAAATATTGAACACGCTGGGCATCTGTTAAAGTGGAATTAGTGTGAATATTCGTTTTAAAAGATTCATAAAATAATGGCCAATTATTTGGATTGCCATCAAAGGAAATAAGTTCTATTGGAGGCAGCTTACACTTTACAGATTGGGACTTATCACCAGAAGTAGAAATTTTTTGAATAGCGGCGGTATTAATTGTAGACCTCACATGTTTTATGTAAGTGTATATTCCTTCAAAGGAAGACCAATCATCAGTACTCAAGACGGAGTCTGGTTTTAATTCCAACTGCAAAATGTGGTGCTCATCACATAACTTGTTGAAATCATCGTATAATTTATCTATGTTGGAAGAGTTCGCCAAAAATTCATGTTTACTACGTGTTTCACTGTCTGGTACAACTTTCTTGGCAGAATTATACAGCGATGTCATTTTTGCAAAAATTGCCTGTTTTTTAACAATTACTAGTTTCAATTTATTGTCGGCCATTGCAGAATAAAATATTGTATTTACCTACGCAAGTATAAATATTATAAAAGTATCTGAGTTAGAAAATACTCAGTATAGGTATTTACTTTGAGTTAGAACTCACAATAGTTAACTACCTATTATTTAGAAGATAAGAAAAACATTTTAATATAAATAAATAAATAAAGTAAGTGATAAATATAGCGGAAATATAAGTATGTAATGCGGTGAAGTTATATACGTATATATAACGTATAATGCGGGGAAAATTTTATGGAAAAAAAAAGGAGGAAAATTATAATAATTATGCGGGGAAAATAAATGCGAAATGGGGTTCAAATCCGGGTCGAAGTAACCAAAAATATGGTGAAGCGTTGCTGAGAATGATTTGCGTGATTCGATTAAAGCGGAGAGCACAAAATGGCGGCCATGTAATTTCACTAACCGTATAAAGGCGTTGGACTTACCTTATACAGCCGGCACGAATCTTCTTGAAGCGGGTGCTTATTGCGTCTAAGTAAGCAGTGAAGTAAAGAGTTTTAAGCACAGTGATATAGCACAAGCACAACAAACCGAAGGATACTTAATGTTCGTGAACACAGATAGACGCGTTCGCGTGGCGTCCGTACGGCGGCGCGGCGGCGAGCTGAGACGTGGTCTCGCGTCGAAAGCTGATTGCGGTATATGGCTGCGTCCGCGCCAGAGGCGAGACGCGCGGTGAGGGCGGTGCGCGGGGAGATTCGGCCGGCGGCCAGCGTCACGTGACTGGCAGAGGCGAGCCCAAGCCATACACGGAATAATAAAAATAACATGGCGCCAACAGACTTCCCTAAACGACATCATGACAAATGCCTACATAAATACTCAAAGCGCCAGTCTAAATATTATTTTTAACGTTTGAGTGCGATCTCCCCTTATCTAACCAAATTGCTATGCCGGGGCATAAATGATCTTATATTGTATTGATAAAATTTCATGTACTTTATGTTTTGCAATAAAGTATTGAGTATTGAAATAAATCATTTCTGGTCCAGTCATCATATAGTGAATTAACTAACTTGAACTAACCGGAACAATTTGGATTAATACATCTCTATTTTGGTATTCCAATGTCTCCAAAGTCTCAAAGGATCACGCGTTTGCGTCCATAGATAATTAGATAGATAGATGTTATAATGTGTCAACGTTATATTATAGGTATTTATTAATTTCAAAGACAATAATAATAATATGACAAAGCCCTTCTGGCGAGTAGGCGACCAATACTGTGAAAATGATTTTCTTTCGGCGTTTCTTTTCAGCAGTGGTCATTACGAAGCCCTGGCATCGGTAGCTTTCCTTTATAAATAAATTAAATTTTAATATAATTTACACGTAACGTAAATTATACTTTTTGAAGTGTAAAAGTGACTGTAATGGTCTAATTACTGAATTAACATTTGAATCTTTGCATCTAACTCTTTCGTACACAAAAATGGAAAATATAAGACAAAGTAAAATTTTACACTATGAATATTCAAGATTTATCAAAACGAAAAAATATATACATACTAAATTTAAAAATAAAGATAAAAATACTCACTACACAATAATATTTACAAATCAAATGTTTCATCAATTTGTTTTGTTTTGTTTCATAATGAAAATATCTCTCTTCTTTCACTTCAAAGCGTGTTCGCATGTAGTTATTAGAAAGTTATAAGTATCCAAATCTGCTTTTTGTTTTTGTGCATGTGTACGTGTTTTTCGAGTAGTGATGTAACGAGTCGAATTCAGTCTAATCCTTTCACCGCGAGACTTAAAATCAATGGTCGTGACCCCCAGCGCGAGGGGTAGGAAATCTAAAATAAATACCTACAACCGAAAAGGGATGTGGAACTTCAGTTATGTGCAAAACGGGCATTTTTTTTTTGTCGGAAATATCCGACGCTCGCGGAATTGGCACGACAATGTTTGTCAGATAAATCCGAAGTTCGCGGTGAAAGGGTTAAAAACTTACCACGAGCGCCTGCGACTGCGGAGGGGTGGTCGGGCTGTGCTTGTTGCGGTTGGCGGGCGGCCGGCCGGGGCCCGCGTGCGGGGTGCGGGGGGCTGGGTACATACAACACCCTTATTACTAACTCATTGCCACTAAGTGTTGAGACTAGTGGCACAGAATAAGTACTAGTACTCACGTACAGAAGTTATATTACTCGGAAAAGAAATTCAAAGGAATATCTACTTAATGTGGTTAGCGCTATGGTTTAATGTAGGTCGCGTCAGAACTCCTCACCTCTTCGTCTAGACATCAATTGCAAGCCAATTTCATTCTTATTTCTCTGGAGAAACGATTCATGTGACTGAATTTTCCCCTTCGAAGTGGTCGCCCCGCGCATAGTAATAATGTAGGTATATTTTCGATACCTAAACGGGGCGTGACACAGGCCTGCTCGCGGCTCTGTGAGCTGTATACCTCGAAAGTCACCCGACCCGTCAAAGTTTATCCGATAAAAAAGTTGTTCATACAAAAAGTTGCGTCTTAATAAGGGTCACAAAAAAGAATTATGTCATTTTTGAAATGACTTAAATATGATATTTTAGCCACTTATAAGAAATTTTGAAAAACTGAAACATTTTCGTTTTCTTGTTATAAAAGGCATACTTTCCAGGTGGTCCCATAGAATTATATCAAAGATTGTTTAGTTTATTTATTTATTAGATTATACACGAGCAGCTTAAAGCTGATGTGTCTATTTCAGGCACTGTTGAAATTCGCCTATTAGTCACTTCATATAGTCACAGAATTGTCCTCTATAATTGTTTAAGAGTCACTTTATTTGTGCGTAGAAAGTTATCCAGCCTATTTTTAAAGCAGTTCATAGATGTGGCAGACACTACTTCGTCAGGCAGTCTGTTCCAATTTTGGACCACTCGGTTGTTCAAAAAGTGTTTGGGGTGGAAGTGGGTTTTTAAAATTATTCAATTTAAGAATGTATCTGTCATGTATACAATGTGTATTTTTTTTACTTGATCAAACGAAATGTGCGGATATAAGACGAAATATTATAAAAAGTTATTAACATTTTTTTTTTTATAGAGGTCGTGTTCCGATTTTTATTTTTTTCTCTTTATGTAAAAGGCGTATTTTTTTCAAAGTGGTATCATTGAAAGGTACAAAAAAGCTTAAGAAGCTAAGAAAGTAAAAAATAATGAACAATACCAAACAGAAAATTAGTTAAAAAAATAATTAATGCAAAAATTTAAGTGTCTGGATTTTTTAAAAGACTAACATAACGATTTTTTTTTTCATTTTTATATCGATAATTCTTCGTCTAATATACGCACACTTCGTTTGATCAAGTATAAAAAATACACATTGTATTGTGTGTGTTTATTGTATCGGGTTTAATAAATAATAAATATATATGGAAAAATCACACAGATTGAGCTAGCCCCAAAGTAAGTTCAACACTTGTGTTATAAGATACTAACTCAACGATACTATACTTTAGATAAACATCCAAGACCCAGGTCAATCTGACAAAAATCATTTTCCATCTTGACCTGACCGGGGATCAAACTCGGGACCTCCGGTGGGACTGCCTGGCATGATGACCATTAAGCCACAGAGGTAGTTTCAACGAGGACGAGGCTTACGGGTTACAATAAACACACAGTACAGAGTGAACAACTATAAGCATAAAGAACCGAACTCACTTGGGTTTGAAATGATCTTGGTGAGCTGGTGCTGGTTGGTTTGCTGCTCCTTCTGTATGGCGTAGCGCTTGGCCTTGCGGCGCCACGAGTAGCGCTCGTTGTAATTCACCTGCAACAAGAACAATACAATATGTAACAAAAACCCTGTCCGATCCTTGTAGGAGAAACTCAGACCGTCAATATGACCAACTTTTCCTATGGGACCAATGCTTTAAACTGGAAAAAAAATCGACATTTTCATACAAAAATGTTCGGCCGGCTCGGCAATTGGTATGAAAATGTCAATTTATTCTGCTGGGACAAGCAGCTGATACATTCTAAGTTTTTGCTTTTCTCCTAAACCAGCATGGAAGAGAAAGATAAACGGAAAAGACTCGCATGCTGTCCCGACTCCACTTAGAGTACGATAAGGTGAGGAAGAAGTACTTACTTACATATGTATGGTAGTTATATACAATATGTAACACAAACCCTGTCCGATCCTTGTAGGAGCTAGTCAGACCATTAATATAAACAAATTTTCCAATGAGACCAATGCTTAAAACTCGAAAAATAATCGTCATTTTAATACAATAGTGTTCTGCCGGCCCGGCAATTTGTATGAAAATGTCGATATTTTCTTCGAGTCTCATAGGAAAAGTTGTTCATATTGACGGTCTGAGTTGCTCCTACAAGGATCGGACAGGGTTTTTGTTACATATTGTATACATATACGACTATGTTTATGTATATTTTTGAATGTTTATGTAAGTATATATCTTGTAGTAAGTATACATGTGTAGTTATTTTAGTTAGATTTAATGTTAGTTTCAGTTATCCGATGTGTAAAATAGGTGCCCGAGAGAAAGAGGGAAATTGGTATAAATGTATTTATTTATAACTGCTTAGTAGCTAAGGCGCGTTGAAACAGAGGCCGGACATTGTCCAAATTTCCTTTTATACTAGTACAAAATGACATCTAGTGGCGACTACTTCAATTACTTATTTACAAGGATGCTACAATCATCAAGCATTGATACAATATTCAATACTAGGGTACTTAATACCTACTTAATGCAATGCAAGCCATATAGATGGCGCTTGTGTCTAACACTATCTAAGTACGAAGTTTTATTACCCTTCTTGTGAGTAATTGTCCTATCTTCTTAGCCGGTTGACTGGAAGAGATTCTATTATGGGATAAGTCCGCCGTTGTTAATTTACTATTTATGTTGCGGACAAAAATAGCTATCGATCGTTTTTGTAAATATGATAAATAAAGTTATTCCTTTTAGTATAATAAGTTAGGGCTTTAGCCTATGTAAATGTATAAGTGAATAAATATGATGTAGGGACAGATGTTATAGGGTGCCTAGACATATCTTTCTGTTACCTATGTACAAGAGAGTAAATGAGTTATGAACTGTGCGTATACTTATTTTCCCGGTACGTAGCGTTTAGCACAGGTATATAGTGCTAAGCGTGAGGTAAATAGGTGTTTGGCTGTGGATTTCCCTAGCTTATTTACATAGAACCTTGTCACACTGGGGATCTCGATGGCCACGCCCCTTATAAAATTGAGAAGGTAATTTAAAATATTGTAAAGTGGAGGGGATATATCTAGGCACACCTACCCTCATTTAGTTTTAGATTTTTGTTGGCACGAAAGTATAAATATAAGATGCCTGGTCTATGGAAACATAGTTCAGTGTCACGGATGATGGAAAATAGCGTAGTGTGTTTTCATAGTACAATAAAGTTATTACAAACAAACATACATTGGCCCACATCTCGCCCAGTCGCTTGGATATCGCGGAGAAGTCCATGTCAGGGTGTTTCCTCAGCAGCTCGTTGCGGGCTTCCTTGGCCCACAGCATATAGGCTGTTATGCGGGTTTTACCTGAAAGATAAAGAAAAGTTGATCGAGAGAATGGTCGTAAATGCGAATGCAGCTAGGAACCCATTACTATTTTGATCCCTTTTTTTACCTTCTCGCCCACCATCTTTTTTTAAATGAATATATAGGGACAAATAACACAGATTGAGCTAGCCCCAAAGTAAGTACGAGACTTGTGTTATGGGATACTAACGCAACGATGCTATATTTTATAACAAATACATATATAGATAAACATCCAAGACCCAGGACAATTTGAAAAAGGCTATTTTCCAACTTGCCCTGACCGGGGATCGAACCCGGGACCTCTGGGTGGCGGATTAGCATGGTGACCACTACGCCACGGAGGTCGTCAAGTCCATCTCGCTAAAAGTGGCATCTGAGTCTTGTGGCCCTGGGCTCTATTTGCTTATAACCGCAAGACAGAAAATGCTCTGTCTGCCCCGTTAGAAATATAGACGTCATCCATTTCTATTCCATTTCCATTTTCAGCCCACATCAACTCACTGCTGGGCATAAGCCTCCCTTTTTTTGTGCCATTTCCCACGGTCATGTGCCATTCTCATCCACTATTTACCTGTCAACCTTACAATATAGTCTGACCAATGGGCCAGTGGTTTCCCTACTGGTCTGTTCCCCTGTCTCCATCACCACTCGGTTACTGCTTAGGTTCATCGGCTGTCTTTTCTCCTTAAAACTTATACACATATACAATATAGATTTGAATTTGTCGGCATCCTTATACCCATCCCACGATACAATGTAATTTAAGACTAATACAATGACAACCAAAAGCTGTCATTTTTTACCCGACTACGGCAAAGCAAAAGGAGGGTTATGATTTTAACAGGCTATGTATGTATGTATGTATGTTCATCTGTTCCCTCGTGACTTCTAAACTACTTATCAGAATTCGACAAATGACATATCATTAGAAGCGTCTTAGTTGTCCGCTGGTTATAGGCTATATGGGGTTTCACAAAATCTAATGTGGCTCCCTCTAGCGGACAAAACATACAGAGTAAAAAAATAAAGTTAAGATAAATATGCTGTGTTTGGTATCATTTGAAAGCGCTTTACTTGTACATTTTGAATATATATATATTACTAGCATTTGCTTGTGACTTTACCTGTATTCATGGGCTGCTTGCATATAATTCACATCTTTTCGTTCATAGCTTCTTTACTACTTATCAGAATAAGACCACTGCAGTACCATTAGAAGGGCCTTGATATTCTGTTGGTTATGAGCTATAAAGCTTGTCACCAAATTTAGTATTGCGCCCTCTAGCGGACAAAAAGTTCTATGTTAATATAAAATTGTATCACTTGAAAGAGCTTCACGGGTTTTTTATGCTTGTACATAATTACAAGAATGCTTTAATGATGTTATTAGTTCATCAATTTAACTTTTGTTAATATTATGCGCCACAAATACACTTTAACACCAAAATAATACAAATAATAAAAAGTAAAAAAACTAAAACCCAACTACGACAAAAAATGACGCTGAAAAAGTATAAAACAAGTTATATATACCTACCTACCGTAGCACTTTGACAACGTGTGACTACGCCTTTCCAAACATGAAAATTTATCTCTACATAGTGAATATTGCATACTTCAGTATAGTATTGTATGAGATTATTGTCAATTTACAACGAAGGCATCTTGGTAGAGTCTACTGTGTCCATTTACTTGCAACTACATTAGCAACTTTGTTCAGTTCAGTATTCTGAAAATCTTGTTTTATACTTTTTCAGCGTCATTTTTTGTCGTAGTTGGGTTTTAGTTTTTTTACTTTTTATTATATATAAAGGCGAAGACAGGGCAGAAGTGGCACCCTTATTAACTCTGGTAGTTTTTAATTTCTTGAGCTCCTCCTGCCATATGTCTCACACCATCATTGTATGGTAGTCGTCAAGCTATACCTATGTTTAAGTGTGTGTAATAGTAAAAGTCTTTGGGGAAGCATTTGTGTCAATCTATTTTCTATTCACTACTCTTGGCTACAAAGCGAAAGTGAGTGGAAGAGTGGGTCAGGGTCGCCCTCAACGAACGTACCACTATCATTATACACACAAGGAGAGGTCAGAAGTATCCGTAAACCGAGCATGCGTGAAGACAGTGATGAGTGTAGATGAAGTGGAAGAGGTCAGGATCGTAGCAAGTGGAGGTCTATAGTCTCTGCCTACATGATATTAAGTATGTATTAGCTGACACTCACCCTTGTCCTTCCTCTGTGCTTTAGCGCGCCCCACAACCCTCCCGTCCTTGATTATCAGCTTCTTCTTACTGCTTTTCTCCATCATGTAGAGCGAGTTCGCTGGAGTGCGAGCCGAGCCCTCATCTGACACGGAACTGTCAGACTCCATACTGAAAAGCACAATTACTTTTAACCCACGTTAAAAAAAGAGGGATGTAATAACTTTGACACTAACGTCTGTCTGTCTGTGAAATTTGCTTTAATACTACATGTTTCGTTCACGTTCAAAAATAGGTCTCCTGACTCGCCTCGTCACAGAATAATTACTAGTACTCACGTAAACAAGTCTTAATCAGCAAAGAAATATCTACTCAATGTTCGTTAGCGATTTGGCTTAATTTAACTCGCGTCAGAACTCTGTATCTTTTCAACCCCGACAAAAAGGATGGGTGTTATAAGTTTGCTACCAATGTCTGTCTGTGGCATTTCAGTGTGGTTTTTTTTTTTTACGTGAAAGCAAATTCCCAAATTCCCATGCGTTCGTTCTTAATGTTTGATTAAAATCGTTAGAAACTTATTACATTATTTCAGTGTTGTTTGCGGTTTGTAATTTATCTGGAAAAATAATAGATGACGCTACGGATTATAATATTATGTAGTTCTGCCACTTATCACTAGATGGTGTCTTTGGGGGTTTTTAATTTACCTGCAAACCAACTTGTTTAATAGGGTAGTATCATGGGTAACCAGTATATTTGCTAGGCAACTTAAAAAGCCCCCGATTGTCAAAAACATTATCTAGTGATGAGAACTTCCGAACTCGTATATGTACTGCCGTCTTTTATTTTCTAGAGGAAGCCTTGACTTCCAACTTGTAATCCCCCAATCGGTTGAGCTATTTAGAAGTTTTAAATAGCTCAACCGATTTTCATCAAACAGCTAAAAACTACCACAAGGGAACTTGCTTTCACGTAAAAAAACTGCATTGAAATCGGTCCATCTGTTCAAGTGCTACAATGCCAGAGACACAGACAAACAGACAGACATTAGCGGCAAACTTATTTATAACACCCTTCTTTACTTTCGGGTGTTAAAAAATTAATTATTTCTTACTGATAGAGTTGTTATTGATTATGTCCATTTTGGAAGTGATTTTAAATTTGATAACCAAAAAAACCTGACAGACCAAAGAACTGTGATGTCACGGGTAGCTATTTTATTCCAAGCCCACAGCAAATGTTTGTTTTGTCATTAACAACAAAATAAGTTTTGACACTTCATGGAATAAATAATATTATGGTTGGTCAAGTAACTGATACAAATGTGACAAAATATAATAAGTAATACAAATAAAAGCCCTGTATAGAAAAATAATAAAAATACGGGGTTTGTTAGTTATGTATGACTTATTGTAATTTTCACACGATAATTTAAAAAAAACTACATAATTCTACTCCTACATTGTCCTGTAAATAAAATATGTATAAGGTAAGGGTTTTGGTAAGTATAAATATAAATAATATAAATAAAATATAAATATATATGGACAAATAACACTAATTGAGCTAGCCCCAAAGTAAGTTCGAGACTTGTATTATGGGATACTAACTCAACGATACCATATTTTATAACAAATACATATAAAGATAAACATCCAAGACCTCGGATAATTTGAAAAAGGCCATTTTCCAACTTGCCCTGGCCGGGGATCGAACCCGGGACCTCTGGGTGGCGGACTAGCATGGTGACCACTACGCCACGGAGGTCGTATATAATAATATAAAAATATTGATATTAATAAATCGATAAATTAAATGTTTCAATAGCTACAAAAATGTGACGTCTATGTGACAAGATAAAGGGGTCTAATTATGGCAATACAATGATTGGTAATTGGTAACCTACAAAACAGGCCACTCCTAGTGTAGGAATCAGAACGATGGATAAAACAAAAGAATTTTTTTATGTTAAGTTAGTAAGAAACCTATTCTCTAGCCACAATCAATATCCCCGCGGCCCTAGTACCCAATGGTCTGGCTAGAGATGATGGCAAGCGGCCAGACGGGATGAACTTGGTGCTTTGGAGATTGGGATGGCCCTCAGTGTTGGATGCTACTTGTGTGGATACCCTCGCACCGTCCCATCTTCAAGTCACCAAGTCAAAGGCTGGCACAGCAGCAGCTGCAGCAGAGAGCCTCAAACGGCGCATGTATGTAGATATTGGAGAAAACTACATATTTGAGCCTTTTGGGGTAGAAACTTTTGGTCCGTGATGTCCTTCAGCTCATAATATAATCAAATTTATATCAAAATGTTTGTTCGAGGTATCCCATGACCAAAAGGCGATAACTACCTGGCTCAAAGAATCAGCATGGCAATCTATACGACGTGGCAATGCTGCCAGCCTTTTGGCCACGCTGCCGAGAGGTGATATTTTAGTGGGACTGCATAATTTGTAATATTTTTTTTATTTTTTGTTTTAGGTTGTTTTAGTACTTATCTAGTTTTAATTTAAAATTTTACTACTCATAATTTTAATTTAATTTATAAAAATATTTTAGGCAGTGTTTCTATTATCAAAAATTTTAAAAACAAATTGGCTATCATGCAAAATTAGACCAATATCTATATTATAGCACTTGCATTCCATACCTGTCGGCATTTTCAGCATTATTTTCATAATAATCAGATTCGCTTCCAGAAGCAGTGCCAGCCCCTGCATCCTCCATGGGCCTAGGAGCTTCCTGAGGGAACTCTGGTGTCTCCTCTTGTCTAAATCCCACAAAGGATTTAACAGGGGTCTGCCTGCGGTATCTGGCCTCAATGTCATCAGGAGACTCAAAATCCATCAATTTTGAGCTCTTTTTCCTGACTCGGCCGCTTCTTGAGATTCCTGTGACTTCCAAATCTGAAAAGAAGAGGTAAAATAGTAGTTTGATTGATAGAAAGTAGTAGAACGAAATATTATTTAGTTATTTTTTTTGGGTTACTTACCATCTTGCATTTTGAAGCCGTTAATTGATTTTAATTATTCAAATAAATGAGGTGAAATTCAGTTTAAATTCTTGTTATTACGCAAAAACTTGCAGCTTCAATCATACAGGGACACGTTTTTTTTTTGTTTTTGACAGTCAGACAGCTTAGCGGTTGGCTGTTTACAATATGTCAAAGATTTAGTAATGCTTGGGCCGGACCAGCGCCTATTGACACGAAGCTTCGTGCTAGTGTCCGACTGAATATTAGGTTTCGGTTTCGTTTTCGGTTGAGTTTCGGCAAAAACACGAGTTTCCGTTTAGTTTCGTTTTCGGCGGCAAACTTGCCGAAACTACGACAAAGTTTTCGCGCTGTGATCGGTCATGTTCGGCGCGTTAAATGAACGAATGAATCCCATCAGAGCCCATGTCGTGACTCGCTTGTTTGTTTGCTGTTCGTTTTGTTTTGTTGTGGTGGCGAGTTTTCAAGTGATTTATTTTGAATTTGGTATGTTTTATCCAGTTTTATGTTGTTATAACATAAGAGCGACTAGTAAACATCAAAAAAATATTCAATATGACTGATAAAAGTAAGATCAAGTTTAATCTAACCTTTAAATATTTTTTTTGGTTTGCTTTACTATTTCGCAAATGCTATATGTAAACAAACATTAGTTAGGTAGTTAGTAATGACTATAGTGCATTTTATGGTGGTAATATTATGGATTCAGAGTTTCAAAGTTCATTTTACTATTCATTACCAAGGTATCCAAGTGGCAAGTACAAAGATACTAACTTACGTACTACCATTTTTTTTTGTGAAATTATTATCACACATAAATTAAGTAATTACATAGGTCTTCCCAGATATCCGTATATTAAAATTAGTATCTATGTGATTTAACGAGAAAACAAAAAAGACTGACTGATTATAATAACGTTTTTTTTTATTTTTCCTTCAAAATATGATCCTTTTAAGAAAGTTTCGGTTTCGGTTTCGGCCGATACAGAGACCGTTGCCGAAATTCGTTTTCGGTTTCGGTTTCGGTCGTAAAACTAGTTTCGGTTGAACCATGGAACAGAGAAATAGGTGGAAATGCCTTGGGCCTAAATTAGTTAAGAAACAAGCGTCGCCAAACTTACACAAATAAACCAATAATCACATATTGCACACATACGAAAAATTCGTTTGATTGGTCAAATATATTTATTTCAATATTGGCTTAAGTCAATAGACCCTACATTTTAAAAACGACATTAAGTCTTAAGCATAAGGTTTATTTTGCTACGGTTCAAAAAGTACTTACGACATTTTGCTATTTACTGTCTAACTCAAATTATTAAGTCTGATAATTGTGCCATCTATCGTCGAGAAGCAGAATTTTTTCGTCACTTGAATCCCAAGCTACGAAATAATTCTGCTACTTGCCGACAGGTGCGCTACTCGAATAGTGATGTCCATATTATTTAATATTGATTAACAGTATCGATATCATTCAACGCAAAGGCATTTTTTTTTTAATTTTCTTATCTTTATTTAACACTAACTTTCACTCGCTACTTCGTCTGCGTAACTTTCTTATTTATAATATTAGTATGGACGTGCAGACTAAATCGTGGGCGAAGCCAGTCTCAAATAATATAATTAAAGATCTATTATTTTGAGAACATGAAAAATCCGTCTTTATCCCTGTAGCGATCTTAATCCCAAATGGAATGGAACATACAGAGCATTTTGAGTCTTGCGGTTTTAAGCTGAAATCGCCCAGGGCCGCAAGATCCAAAGGCTACTTTTGGCGTGACGGCGGGCGAGAAAGTGGGAAAGGGAATCAAAATAGTGATGGGTTGCTACCCGCATGGTCGAAATGGCAGAGGAATTTCTCTTCTGCC
Organism: Acrobasis suavella; assembly: GCA_943193695.1. NCBI lineage: Eukaryota > Metazoa > Arthropoda > Insecta > Lepidoptera > Pyralidae > Acrobasis > Acrobasis suavella. The sequence continues at coordinate 4,592,256 of OW971957.1, read as the reverse complement.
ATTGTGCCCTTTTGTTTAGTGGGCTTTTAAAATCTGCGCGGGAATGTGGAAAGTTGTTACATTCTATTTATTTTCTTTTGTCCCTTTCACCCAAACCAGCATGGTGAGCTTAAAATACAGAGAATTGTGTCAATAACTTTGTAGATCCATTACTAGTATTACAGTGATATTCAACTAAATCCGTCTGTCTGTTACTTCTTCACGCTTCAACTACTTAACCAATTTAATTGAAATTGAATATGTAGGTTTATTGTTTAAGAGTCCCGGAAAAGGACATTGGACAAAATAAGATTCACCAAACCAAGTTCCATCCATTCCATTCCAAAAAAGAGTGATGGAACTTGGCATTAATGATCTTCCAAAAGCTACTGAACACTTCTGCACTTTATTTGCCGACGATCTCTCTGTAGTGATACCTAATTTATCAAATTCAATTGACGCATATAATACGGACATAAATAATACATTAAATGACATAATAAATTGGCTAGACAAAAATAATTTACAAATAAACACTAAAAAAACCAAATACGTACAATTTCATAATCAAAGGAATAATAAAAATGCAGATTTAACAATAAAACATAATGGACAGACTATTGACGAATGGAATGACGTACAATTTTTGGGAGTTACTTTGGACAAAAACCTAACGTGGAAATCTCATATCAAAAACGTATGTAGTAAGCTAAATAAATTTTCCTTTGTTTTGTGGAGACTGGTCAATATAACAGATCTTAAAACAGCCTTGTTGGCGTATCATGGGTACGTAGCGTCGGTATTACGATATGGAATTATAGTATGGGGAAATTCGACAGAATTTGACAGAGCATTTATAGCCCAGAAAAACTGCGTAAGGTCCTTATGTAAGTTACCTCAGAGAACTAGCTGTAGACCGCATTTCATAAAACTTAAATTGTTGACACTGCCATCGATTTACATTTATGAAATGTGTCACTTTGTAAAGGTACACTCGTATTTGTTTCAAAGAAATTGTGAGGTAATTTCTAATTATCGTGGTAGATACCCAAACAGACTCGTGTTATCTAATGTATCCACATCATTATGTAACCAAAATAGCTGTCGGATGGCTGTTCGTATCTATAACAGACTGCCAGAAGATTTCAAAGTATTGCCGTTGTCAGTCTTTAAGAACAGGCTGCGTAAGTTCCTTGTGGAGAAATGTTTCTACTCGATACAGGAATATTTGAATGTATAATTGTAATAGAAGTGGAATGAATATGCATTGTATCATCAATCATCATATATAATCATAGAATTGTAACATACAAAATATTCATTGGACTTTTAAAATGTCACACACAATAAATTCGACCTAATTATATATACTGATAGAATAGACAGGTTATGAACACATTTTTTTTTTAAATGAATGATAACATTGACTTTTGCATGCCTAGATAGGTTAGAAGTGTGATCTAAAAATTGTAATAAACAACTAATGTAACCACTTTTACAGCAAATAAATATATTATTATTATTATTATTATCATGGTGAATCTTATTTTGCCATACAAATGGAGAGTTTTTCAAATAACTTATATTACATTAACGAAGTCTTGGGTTAAAGCTAGTTACATTTAAATTTGGGAGCAGCAGCAGGAGCTAGAGCAGAAAAAAATTGACATAAAGGACAACCTTTATAAGAAAATTAAATTATTATATATAAATAAATTAGATATAAATTATTTCTTCATAACGCTCCGAACATATGGTGCTTGATTTAGTTGGCATCCAGTTAACCCTAGCCGTTGCATCTATTCACTTTTCTTTTACATTTGGGCCTAAAAATATTTCGAAAGGTTAGACTAATATTAATAGTTTTTAGTGCAATAAAAATACTAGAAAATGTTCATGTTTATAATAAGTCTATATATTACTTAAAATCGTTGCGTTATTCTATTAAATTATACCTGAAATTTTGATTTATTTTATCGACAAAATCCGCATCCGACTCGACTACATCACTAATCGAGTAGCGCAGTTCATCGACAAAATTTGTACATCACTAATCGAATAGCAAAATATGTACATCACTAATCGAGTAGCGACAACTTACGGGAACGAACTTTCTAGAACTACCTAGTTAATACGATCGTACCATAATGATTTTCGTAATTTTTTAAAAGAAAATGCATGTTGTCGTACATACTGATGGAAAGAAATACCTACATTGCTTTTATTTTTGTTCTTACTGCTATTTTTACATACTAAAACGCTACAACACGGGATATTTAGCGAAAAAAATGTTGGTCGGGCGGACAAAACGATCTCAACACGTAGCTAGAATACGACTGATGCACAAATTAGATAGTTATTGTCAAGATGAGTTATTGTCAGGACTGATGTACGGAGTCGGTCGATCTTGTGTAGTTTTACCGGATTATGACACGCGCGCCACGCCCACTTGGCACTTCCACCTATTTCTCTGTTCCGTGGGTTGAACACTACTTCGTGCTATTATACGATACACGCAAATGTGAACGGCCGTTATCGGGTATCGGCCCGAATATTCGGACTTCGTGTGTTATTTATTGCGCGGGTGACGATACATCAAAGGATTTAAGCACGCTAACAATTCGCTCTGCGTGGTCGCACTTGCGTTGTTCATTTTGACGTTTGTTTTCAACTTGTTCAGACGCGTGCTGTGCGACGGTGCCACGGTTGTTAATGCGTAAAAATGGAGTGGAAGGATAAAATGGTAACATTTTTAGCTTTTTCTTTCTAGGTTTCTTTTTAGGTTTCACATTTTATTGAAACCTAAAAAGAAACCTAGAAAGAGTTTTTACTGTATAAAACATACGAAGATTCGCCGTGAATTGCTTCGGGACGATAGGCACAAGTGCCTCCGAAGCATTACAGGCATGTTTATTACGTTACGGCCAAAGATATGTATCTTTTTTTGCTCTTAGACTGATTTAAAAAAAGTATTGTCATTATGACATGTTTCAGCTGACAGTATTTGTCAGTGTCAGATTTTTTCGTTTGTCAAAATCTTGCTCGTCCGGGATGATATCATTCCGTAACAAAAAATGCAATTAAATAGTCTAAAACAGTAATAATATGCAAAAATGGCAGACCGCCTCCGTCAAATTGTCCAGCGTCTCAAAGTCAAAGTCCATTTTTCCCAATTCAGCGGTACAGGTAGAGAAAAAGTCGACCAATTAATAACCAAGTATGCACCCGGATCTCGAGTCACGGAATTAGCTGAAAAATTCAAACACGAAACCATTGCGAAGAGAGTTAAGGAGTTAGTCACAAAGTATGAGAAATTCACTGGGGTGGAGGAGATTTTGGCGCTCCAAAACACTGTCAACGAAGCCCAGGTACGACTCTTCATATCGTCGCTCAAGGTCGACTATTGTCAGTTTGGAATGCATTACTGATAAATAGAGATGGTTTTTCTTTGTTGGCGGTTATTTTTACATTAGAACACATGTTTAAGTATTTAAAAATAGAAGTAATTTATCGATATTTGGTTGCTGGTATCAAGTTAACAGTATATTAATCGAACAAAACACTCCATTTCAATATTTTCGATGTAGACAATTAAATGGGGGAATATGCAGCGTCGTACAAAATTCACTAAGCTTATCCTGTGTATTGTGCTATATGTCCAGGTTTCCTGGATTTGTCCTAGTTTATAGGGCGTCTGGGGAGTGAAAATGCTGCAGTATAGTTTGTTACCTCTTCTTCTGTACTTGCGTTTAGAAAGCGGCAGTAAACTTAGCTTTAAGTAAATGATTTGAGATTAACAACTAAAAGATAAATAAATGGTCTTGACTTTGACTTTGTCCAGGGGAGGCGGGGGTTCTTAAATAGTGTCCACTATTTTTAATCACCATTTCTGGTCACAATATTTTATTTCTAGTTTATTTTACTGTTGTAATTTTCGTGGGTGAAAAAATCATCATCATCATCAACATTATCATTTCAGCCGCATAACATCCACTGCAGGACATAGGATTTCCAAAATGACAGATCTGGAGCGGCCTGCATCCAGTGCCTTTATTATCTCTAGATAATATCTTCTTATTTGAATGATTAATCATTTTAAAGCTTTTATGGCTTTGCGCAGAATTTGTAACATTTCAAGGTAGGTGCAGCCCTCGAGACGTAAGCTCAGCTTTACATTTGTGTGAGTGCGGACAGATAGTGTAGGCGAGACATCAGCCTGAGTCATGGCACGACCCTCGGGTGCATCTCATAAACTAACATTAATTAAAAAATATAATACAATAAATATACTCGTATATAATGTTTATTTCTTAATTATCAAAATCGTTCTTTATAAAAGAAACACTTGTTTTATTTTTAATTAATTTTTTACTGATTCTTTCTACTTTTGGTGCTTACTCACATTAATGGAAAGCTAAGCTTACGCCTCGAGGACTAGGCGAAAGAAGTGTAAGATATACCAGTTTTTTCTTTTTTCAAAATTCTTTCCGTCCAGGCCTATGTTACTTCCCATTTAGGTATCGAAAATATTCCTTCATTATTACAATGCGCGCGGCGACCACTTCGAAGGGCAAAATTCAGTTGCATGAATCTTCGTCCAGTGAATGAAATTGGCTTGCAATGGATGTTTAGGTATCTAAACGAATAGGTGAGGAGTTCTGACGCGAGCTAAATTAAACCATAGCTCTAACCACATTGAGTAGATATTTCTTTAAATTTCTTTTCTAGGTAAGACTTCTGTACTGAGTACTAGTATTTATTCTGTGTTGCAACTCAGTGTTCCAGTACACTCACTCATTTTTTTTTTTCATTCATCCCCTCCAACTTTTACAAAAATAAGATGTCAATCTTTATTTACACTTTGATTTATTTTTTTTTGAAACATACTTTATATATTTTTTTGCAAACCATTTTCTCTTTGTCCAGGACAAGTTCATAGCAGCACAAGAATGCCGCCGCGAGCTGGGCAGGCAGCTGGCCAACATCGAGGCCCGGCTGAAGGAGCTCCACGCCGAGATGCAGAACACCATGAAGGGCGACGAGAAGTACTTGCATTTGTGCACGGAGGAACATAAGGTTCATATTCTTAGGAAAATCTATAGGTTCTTACATCAGTAGTCATCATCATGATCATCATCATCATCATCATCATGCATCAGAAAATATATTTTTTTTTTAAAACAGCAAAAAAATTGGTTGAAGCAGCAATTAGCATTTCAAATATAAGCGTAGGGACATGGTGGGGACATCGCACTATCTCTTTCGTACCCGCGAAACCTAAAAGCAGTGACGTCAAGAGCGCTGTACGTGATTCCTTTTTCTGTTTCTTGACAGTTTCCCTTTCCATTAGATTTTAAAAGCTGATACCTTGCTTATTTTTGCGCAGATTGAAAAAATATTTTGTTTTCGATTTCGGATTATGTGACGCATTGATATGAAAATATAAATAATTGATTAAAATACTGCATTGGACTTTTGTTTGCCTAATGTTGGTAGCTGACGAACAGGGTTTCCATTGCGACCTTGTTTGGCTATAATTATATTAATATGCGTTTGTATTCACTGATAAGTACCAATTTTTGTATTTGTTAAGGTAGTATGTTGTAAAGCAAGCGGTGTTCATCTTACTCTTAGATGGTATGCGTATTTAGCAAAAGTGTTGAGCATTTTAGAAATAAGCATGTATTAGTGTAGTACACAATGGTGAACTGGTACATCCCCTTTAGCCACCCGAGCCTCGCTTAGCTCTCATTCTCTAACTCTTCTATCTTAATGTAACCAGAGATCGAAATCACGAGTGCTATTGCTATCAAAAGATGGATATGACTAAAAGTTCCGGGATTTCTCGAGAATCTAATTGGGTACTAAGTAAATAAAACAATCATAATTATGTGATTTCAAGATAAGTATTTTTTTTTCGATTATAATATATCTTGAAATCACAAAATTATGATTTTTTTATTTATAGATTATATAGTCATATCCATACTTTTGATAGCAATAGCATCCCTGATTCCGACCTCTGATTGTAACACACGCAGTTTACAACAGACCAACTAATTAGACTGACGCATCGGTAACTCTCTCTGATTTATCTATTGCAAGTTAAATAAAAATAAAAATGCTATGTTTGTACACAGCTTATAATCCAAGAGCGAGCCCTCCGGACACAGTTCTCGGACGCGGAGCGGGAGGAGCGGGAGCTGTTTGCCACCATGAGCGCGGCGGTGAAGCTCGGCCACGAGCGGGAGCGGGCCCACGCCGAGAGGAACAAGTACTGGTACATTGTCGCTTCCATATTCGGTGAGTGAACATTTTAGTTTGGGGCAAGTGATGGGCAGAGATCGGAATCACGGGTGCTATTGCTATCAAAAGTATGGATAAGACTAAAAGTCCCGGGATTTCTTGAGAATCTAATTTGGTACTAAGTAAATAAAACAATCATAATTATGTGATTTCAGGATAAGTATATTTTTTTTTCGATTAAAATATGTCCTGAAATCACATAATTATGATTGTTTTATTTATAGATTATATAGTCATATCCATACTTTTGATAGCAATAGCACCCGTGATTCCGATCTCTGGTGATGGGGCACTTTCCATAATTTGAATCAATACAAAAAGAATTGTCTTGTGTAGGACGCGACGCCACATGTGTGGACACGTTTAGCCTTCGCACCTTCCACTTCCGCACACGGTGATGCGGCTGCGCTTGCTGCAGTTGGGCAAAATACGCAAATATGGTCTGGCAGCCAATCATATTTTCTTACCTTTCGCGGTGGAAACGATGGGTCCTTGGGGCCCGGAGGCTAAATTGTTCTTTAAAGACATTACGACGAGTCTTATCGAGGCAACGGGAGACCCCAGAGATGTCATTTATTTTGCTCAGCGGATAAGTCTTGCGATTCAGCGAGGGAACACTGCCAGTATTCTGGGCACGTGGCCTCGATGTGAAGCGTTGGAAGAATTCTTTTATATATAATTTTATGTAGGTTTTTTATTGTAATTTGTTTCTTATTTTATTGTTGAAATAAAGTTATATTTATTACGTTTAACAAAGGACGTTGATTCACTCACTTTTTTATTTGTTTATAATTGTATTTTTAATAGTACATTAACTAACAATATATTTTCCACATTATATGAAGTCAAACTTCTCCGCCTGCTTGTAAAAATCCATTTAAAAATGATAATTATTTTTCGACATAAATCGTATCCACACTATTCAATAATTGTCGTCCTCCTATCCGATCAAATAGGCTTCCTTCGCTTCGGTTCGCTTCGAAGTGATCGCTTCCGTAGCTCGTATTGAACTGCCGTGGTGGCGCCGAAATACAGGTCTACATTATTCTCGAATATTCCCCACACTTGACGAATGTATTTCGATGTCGCCGAAACGTCAAGATGTCGGTATGTGTGTGTGTGAGTGGAACTTGCCAAACAACTCCAGATTTATGCTCTAAGGACATAAGACCTAGTTTCGCTTGCATTAAACCGACGTATTTCTACGCGGTTCTTGCTCGCGAACATTCTGCGTCTATCTCGATCGCGACAATATATTAGTTTTATAATTTTGTGTCGCATAGTTTTGAAGTTATTCAAGAAAATATGAAATGTGTACAACATGCAGACAAGATAAATATGTTTTATCTCGTATGATTGTTGCTGAATAATCAAGATAGTACAATGTAGAAGATTACTTTCACTATCATTTGATATGATTTTATGGGTTATTATGGGTTCTATGATTTGAAGCTCTTTCTACGCATTGGTACATATTGCGGCACATGTAGAGGGGATACTGCGCACGCGTACGGTGCTATTATTTGACTTCTGCGCAAGCAAGGTCAGCGCTAGAGTTTCGTGCCGCTAACTGTAATAGAATGTCATGGGTATTTGCATGGGAAAAAAGTTTTTTTTTGGTACTGGTAATAAAGATTTAGAATATACAAGTTAAGACCATAATAATCAAAGATTTAGAATATACAAGTTAAGACCATCATAATCAAAGATTTAGAATATACAAGTTAAGACCATAAAACGTCACAAATAATGTCATTTGTCATGATCATATCCATTTTCAACGTGATTTTAGATTTATAATTGAAAAAAAAACTGATATTTACAGCGCTATTTGATTCCAAGATACTATGACGTCATTAGTCTATATTTCATACAAATCCCATAGAAAGTGTTCGTTTGGTGTTTAGAAAAAACTATCCGATTCGAGTCGTTGGAAAAAGCAAATTTAGGTTGATGATGTATCTCCCCAGGCACGGTGCTGGGCATCGCGGGCTCGACCATTAACAACCACCTGAAGATGACGGAGTTCCGGGACATGATGGAGCAGCAGATGGCGCGCAGCGCGAGCGTGCTGTACACCATCGCGGGCGGCGCCGGCGGCGGCGACCGGCAGGACATCGCCGACGCCATGAAGACCGAGTTCGCTTACCAGGTACAGCCTCGGTATCATACTACGTTCTGTAAAAAAAAAAAAATTCTACTAATTATTCGTTGACATCAATGACATTTCAACTAAATTTTCTTTTGAAAGAAAAGTACACTCTCATCTTCTAAAATAGTGTAAGTATATTTCATTTTCACACCATCATCATTCATTATTTATGTATTGTATATGTATGTTTATGTATGTATATACATATAATAAATGTAGGTATATTTATTAGGTTTTATTTAGTAATTATTTTGCGCCGCAACTAGATCTCTGTTTATTCGTATGGTTGACTGGGAGAGAACGCTTTTAGCGTTAAGTCCGCCAATTGTAAACAATGTATGTTGTGGATCAATAAAGTTTTATAAATAAATAAAATAATATTATACCTATAAATGTTAAGAGATCTGTTCGATTTTGGACCATAATTGCTGCAGTGTCAAGTCGCAAGCAGCGGCCTAAAATTATTTTTCTCAAACATGCTCGGAGATGTGGGCATTATTAGAGTAAGAAGAAGACATGAAGTTTGTAATTCTTGGTTCATGCATTACTTTACTGGCCTAGGCCAGGAAGGTGGTATGAAAATTCATTCTTGCTGCTGCTCAATACAATTAGACGAAAAGATGTGTACTCAGAATGACAAGACAGTGATATTGACCTTTCAGATGACAGTTCTGTTTTTACATTTCGCAAAAACATTAAGCGTTTAATTTTATCACTTGTCATACAGCGAATTGCTAGCACATTATAAAAAAATCCTTCCTCCGTGGCGTAGTGGCCACCATGCTAGTCCGCCTCTCAGAGGTCTCGGGTTCAATCCCCGGTCAGGGCAAGTCGGAAAATTACTTTTTCAAATTGTCCTGGGTCTTGGATGCTTATCTATATTTGTATTTGTTATAAAATATAGTATCGTTGAGTTAGTCTCCCATAACACAAGTCTCGAACATACTTTGGGGCTAGTTTAATCAGTGTAGTTTGCCCCTATATATTTATTATTATTATATGAATATGGGCACAATTATATTACAAAGTTAATTTTCAATGCGATAGAAAAAAAAACCACAGAATTATATTTTATGCGTAAAATATGACTGGCTGTATGGGCTATGTTTCCTTTGCACTAAAAACGCGGGAAAGCAGTCTCTTTTCCTTCAAACCACGTAGTGATTGAATATATTCTTTGCAGTAAACATAAATTGCTTTCGGTAAATATTTGCGTAGTTGCTCTATACATGCCTCAGCGGGAAGGGGATTGCTGGACTCATAATTATTGTCTAAAATACTCGTCCGGCAATGCCATACGAGTACTTCCCGTCCGGTAATGTGCTATATATAATCATAGTACTACAACTGTGAGTTACATGTCATAAAATAGTACATTACTGCACAGGCCGGGAAGTAAGGCTTGCTGGACGAGTAATAGTTGGACTCATAACTTTTGTTTTTTGTATTACAATAGTTACCTGTCCGGCAATCCCATTCCCGTCGAGGTATGTAGGTATAATGCTTTTGTCAATAAATATGAGGAAATAATTAAAGAAAAATATCAACTATGCAGATATTTACCGAAAACAACTTTTTACTCCAAAGAGTCGAATCACTACGTCGTTTACTGAAAAAATCTGCTTTCCCGCGTTTTTTAGTGCAAAGGAACTAAACTTGCGACGACGCAACGTTCGTGTGGATGATCTTACGCAGTTTCGTATCGTTTGCTTTGCGATTGTTTTTCCTTCTTTTTTCAAAAGCGATAAAGATTGAAGAAGATGAAGTATAGGTTTTCTATTACATTACAGCACATCTTAAAATTCAACAACCCAGTAAGTAGAAAAGACTAGTAAATGATATTGTGATTGTGTCTTGTTATGTGATATTAAAATACCCGTGAAAGCCTCATAACATTTGCTGGCCAGTATAGGCATGGTCCCATCATTGGTTATCTTATTAAATAAATTTTATACAGGGTGGGCAAATAACAGGTATATACTTTATTTTTTTAAATTTTATTTCAACAGCTCCCGACTATTTCTGTGGGGCTATCTAAAGGGACGTGTCTATGCTAACGGGCCAATGAACCTTCAACAATTAAAATAAAATATCCGAAATATGTGAAAATGTACTGAAATACGCGATGAAAATGGTTCGCATGATTCGCATCTGCTATGCTAGATGCTAGAGTTGGAAAGTCTCACATAATTTTCTTTAATAAATTTCCGGCCCTAAATAGTAAATTTAAAAAGAAAGAAATACTTAATACTTTAATTTTTTTTAAATAAATCGTGCACCTGTTATTTGGCCACTCTGTACAAGTTTTTTTTTGTCTGACTAACAAAAATCCCAATTATGTTCATTGAAGGTGGCATTCGAAAAATACACGAAGCGAATAGCGACGTTACTAAATGGGTTGATGACATTCCATTCACTCTCCAACATTGCTGCATTTTTTCAAAAACAGTTTGCAAATAACAAATACAAAAAAATTGGTTGTCTGTAAAGTCGGTTTACGTACGATAATTTTACGTGATAACGTCATGATAGATGCGTCACAAGCCGAACGCTTAGGTCGATCGTGCTTCTCTATCGCTCGTTCCGCGATCTCGCTTGCACGCTCGGCTCAGACGGAACGTGACAATTTTTCGTGCGTGCAGCCGGCGTTCATTGATTTATAAGACGTTATCCCGTCAAAAATTACGAAGTTACAGCGTATTTGAATTTTGTGACGTCACAAACAGAGCATGTACGTTTCGGTGGTAAGTGGGGACTTACCACAGAAACGTAGTTGCTCTGAATCTTTGTGAATTTTTACTAATCAAATAAACCGAAAAATATGCATTTATTATTTTTTGATAATATATCTGACGAACTAAATAGAATTTAATTTTTCTGTGGTGCCATTTTTCAAACGCGACGTCATGAAATGAATGGTTTTTACCTGACTGCGCCAGAAGGGTTATGTTTATCGAGAGTATGTATGTATAATTGTTTGGCACGCTCTGTAGCCTGAACGGTTCGATGGATTTTAGCTTGAGAGGTGTCGTTAGATTCGTATTCACCGTGAAAGTGACACTGGGTATATCAAAATGATAAAAAAACAAAATGGCGAATTTTTGGCGCCAAATTCAAATGTTTGGCACGCCCTGCAGCCTGAACGGCTCGATGGATAATAGACTGAAAGGTGACGTTAGATTCGTATTTACTGTGAGAGTGACACGGGGTATATAAAAAGGAACTCGGATTTTTTTTTATAATTACTACTTGTTTGTATTCAAAAATCATTCGTTTAGGTGACTCCGCATTTCAACAATGGCACTTCGGATCCAGTATCATCCCTATTGCCTCACCGTCCTTTGTCCAATTTTTACTTATGATCCAGTTCAGCCACTTACAAATTCCGCCTTGCAACTGACTTCAAAAAAAGGGAGATTATCAATTCGAATGCATATACAATATGTAACAAAAGCCCTGCCCGATCCTTGCAGGAGCAACTCAGACCGTCAATATGAACAACTTTTCCTATGGTACCAATGCTTGAAACTCGAAAACATTTTCATACAAAAGTGTTCGGCCGGCCCGGCAATTTGTGCGAAAATTACCACTTTTTTCTTCGAGAAAGTTGTTCATATTGACGGTCCGAGTTGCTCCTGCAAGGATCGGGCAGGGTTTTTGTTACATGTTGTATGTTTTTTTTATGCATGTTCATTTTTCCCCGATTATCTGGAAGGCACCTGGAACAATTTGGAAAATTCTCTTTGTTTGAAAGGGTATACTTGTCAGGTGGTCCCGTAGAAATGGTCAATAATCAAAATCGGCTCCGTGTAGTTTTTAAGTCCGTTTTTTAGTTTTAAAGTATTGTGTATACATTTGTTGTGACCCTTTCACATGATGCCTCCGACTGTGGAATAGTTCTTTTATGAGTAAAAAAATTGCCGCCCAAGTGCGAGACTGACGCGTGCACGAAGGGTTCCGTACCATTGTCTATATATCTTGCTGAGGGAAAAATTAATCCTTTAAATTTTGCCTTGTTCTTTGAGTTATTAAAGCAGTATGTATAAATGACGAACGGAACAAAACTGTGATATGTGGTGTCTACTCTAGTACCTCAGTACATTATCTCGTTGGCTGGCACCGTTATATTGCACGCCTCATAAGCGGAGCGTTGATTCAAGTTAGTGCTCAACTCTCAACATGTCAGGGTCAAGCATTTTTCTGGACTAAAACTGTCTCTATTATATTCACATTTGTTGTATGGGAGCTTCCCCTTAGTATTTATTTTATTCTTTTTTTAGTATGAGTGTAGATGAAGCGAAATAAGTCTGTCAGGATCGAAGCAAGTGGAGGTCCATAGTCTCCCTGCCTTTGTGGGAAACAGGCGTGATAATATGTATGTATGTTTTGAGTATTTGTTGTTATAGCGGCAACAAAAATACATTATCTGTGAAAATTTCAGCTGTCTATCTAGGCTCATGAGAGCCTAGTGACCGACAGACACACGGACATCCGAGTCTTAGTAATAGGGTACCGTTTTTACCCTTTGGGTACGGAACCCTAAAAATATATAACAAAGTATTTTGCTTCGTTACAGGACCAGCTAGCGCAAAATCTGAAGCAGATGCAGGAAAACATAAACCATCTAGTCAGCAAGCAAAGTTCACTCATCGGTAAGTAGTTGGGTTCATAATTCTGTTATACTTGTTGTCGGTTCACTTCTATTGTTTGTACTTAGTTTAGTCGACTCTCAGGACATCGGAAGAGATGGAGTGGTCCATTCCAGGCCGAAAAACATACGGCATAAAGTAGCCATTCTTTAAATTTTAAACTTTAGTTTCTACCCGAATAGGTCGAAGCCAAAAAGAAGGTTATGTGTTTCACCGCTATGTATTTTCATCTGTTCCTCGTATCTTCTATGATATTTATAACACCTTAACGAATGAAGTATCTGCGCTGGTTAAAGGCTGTGGCCAGTGTCACTCCCCGTTTAGGTATCGAAATATACCTACATTATTACTATGCGTCCGACGACCACTTCAAAGGAGAAAATTCAGTTACATAAATCGTTTGTCCAGAGTAATAAGAATGAAATTGGCTTGCAATGTACGTCTAGGTATCTAAACGAAGAGGTGAGTTCCGACGCGAGCTTAATTAAACCATAGCGCTAACCACATTAAGTAAATATTTCTTTGAATTTCTTTTCCGAGTCTTCTGTATGTTAGTACTAGTACTTATTCTGTGGTGACGTCACAATAAAATCAATATGGCGCTCTCTATATGCTAAAAAAAACTAAACAATTTTTTTTTAATGGACAAATTACGCTGATTGAGCTAGCCCTAAAGTAAGTTTGATACTTGTGTTATGGGATACTAACTCAACGATACTATATTTTATAACAAATACATATATAGATAAACATCCAAGCTATAATTATAAATAAATAAATTAGAATCATATACCATGTTTGATTTTTAATAAAAGTGCTCAATAAGCATATTTCAAAAATATATACATTACTAGCTGTTTCTCCCTGCTGTGCTTGCATTCACTGGAAAAACGTTTTTTTCAGCAAGAAGTTTTAGTTTTTAAAATTAATATCTTGTTGGAAAAGAAAATGAAAAATCCTCGCTCACCGTCGCTCATTCGAGTCTTGCAGCCTCGGCTCTGTTTGCTTATAGCCGCAAGATTCAAAACGCTATGCCTGCCCCATTATTGATAGAAACGTATGTTTTAATAAAAACGTTTGTCTTTTATGTTTTACAGATCACCTACACCATCAAGACGAATTAATAGAGAAACACATGAGAGATCTGAAGAAGCTTGTCGTCGTTGCTTCTCAAACAAGCGCCAAATCCGACGCGGAGCTAGCAAAGGCGTTGTCTGTGGTCCACCACGACTTAGACGAAGTCGAGAGAGAGAGGGAGGAAGACGGAAAGAAAATATCACTTGAACCAAATCAAATTCTAACAGGCGTAGGCTTGATAATCTGCGCAGCCGTGATTCTCGGAAACTTTATTGGCAGGGTCAGTTGATTTAAATCCGTGAAAAACATAGCGATCGTTACTTTTTTTAGAAAATCTGTTAAGATATAAACTGTATACTTACTCGAGTGGTGATTCCCAATTATATTTTTAATAATAGTTGCTTTGAATAGTTTATAAACTATCGCGTTGCAACATTACTAAATTAAGCGCACGGGAATTAACGCAAAACCGAAACAAACCATTTTACGTTGACGTTTCATGTCATTAATTTAGTAAGTTGCTTTCGTTCGATTTTTTGCACGAATTGACAGTTTTTTTTTTGTTTCTATTTCAAGGGATGTATTTTATAGTGCCAAAGATGGTGTGGTACTTTGCCTGTACCGTTTGCAATAAAGATAAAAACGAATTATTTATCACTTTTTATACCAACTTCGAAAGTCTAGTTAAATACAATTTTGGTATCGCATAATCTTATTTATAATTATTAATTTAAGAAAACAAAAATTTGTGATTTGCACGTTTAAGACTTTTATTTATTGATAACTTTGTTGTACTTATTATATTTATATATTCAGTTCTTGCCGTGTTAACTCTAATGGACATTATAAAAGACTTCATTTTTTCAAAATTATATACCATTAGCATTCCCAAATACAAGGTATTTAAAAAAATTGCATAATTTGACATAAAATTCTTTTATTTTGGAAAAATAGTCAAAAAATTGGAAAACTAATCTAACATTTGGAAAAAATATTCAAAAATGTGTAAGGGACCGTTCAAATATTACAATAGCTAAATTTCAGCCATTTTTGATCGCTCTTGTCAGCAAAAGTAACCAAATCTCTTGCCCTCTTATTCTTTTTATAAACAAGTAGGTATAGTGTTCATAGTTGTTATTTTATTGTTTATAATTTCAAATCAAAATAACAAAAGAAAATGCCTAGAAGTGTTATGTTTAACCAAGAAATCGCTGACGATCTGGAAATCCAGACTCACCCACGCCCATGTCAAACTAAGCAAAACAAGCAAACGTAATACTTTAACGGCCCTAATTATAGTTTTAGTAAAAATCTCGCCATAAAAATGTAATTTTTTTTAAATGTTATATAAATAATTGTCACAAGAAATCTAGTCTGACTAAGCATAACATCAGTGCTGGCTTTAGGAACAAGTGCTCCGGGCATTAAGGGTTGGGGGTGTCTAGCGGGCTAACTAGGGGCGTACCCAATCTTTAGATTGTGGCGATCCCCTAGCGTATGCAGAAGTGTAACACTAGTGTTGGCCACTTACACACATTTGTAAGTGCAATTTTATACAAATTCAACATCTCCACTATAAAAAAATAATTTATGAAGGGCCCGAAAAGGGGCGCTTTAGTCCCTAGGGCTGGCGTCGTATAAAATGTACATAAAAATTAATTTTAATAAAAATTGATGTTGTATGCTTAATTTCGCAGTTTTTACTATATTTTAGGAACAAATGTCGAATTTATTATTGTGACTAATTTTCTAAATACCCACTAACAATAATTTACAACTATTAGGTATCTGTCAGACAGGAAGTGATCTGGCATTCTGCATTTTTTTTATCACACTACATGACGAATTCAAGCGCATACCATACCTTACCTTACACGGTGAGTGCCTCCGTGATCCAGTGGTCAAGTTGATCGCCTTGTGACCAAAGGTCATGGGTTCGAATCCCACTGGGAATCACACTTTGTGAAAATTTGATTCCAGTCTGGTTAGGATATTGCAGGCTTGAATCACCTGATAATCCGAAAAAAAAGATGATTCCGTGTTTCGGAAGGCACGTAAATCTGTGGGTCCCGAACGCCATCTACCGTTAGATCATCAAACTATCCTACCCTTTGGGTTGCGGAGGTTACATGGCAGTCGTTCTGTAAAAAAACCCGTAACCTCGTCAGATCTCCTTGGTTAGGTAGCGGACTCTGGGCTCTGAAGTGTTAACCCTTCATTTACCGCATGGCATTTATGCATCGTCCATTGTTTTACTATTGTGTCGTATTGGCGGTAAATGAAGCCAGGACTACTAAATACACTTTTTTACAGTGTTGCTTATGTGTATAAGCGTACGCTTATCGTCCGCGCTGGTGGTACAGTATACGAGGCGTAAGCTCAGCTTTGTATTAGTGTGAGTGAGCCAAAAGTAGAGTCAACAAATTACTTAAAAATAAAATCAATGTTTTATTGGAAAGAAATAAACCCGTATGATTTTTTTAAACAAGATATTATGTTAATTTATTTATTTTATAATTTAGTTTATTTCACTAATAAATCAAACCCAACAAAACTGGAACGTCAAGCTGCAAGCGGTACCAAAGGTGAAGGTAGTAAGTGCGCGGCCGGGAGATGATGCGCGAGGGTCGTGCCGCGTCTCAGGCTGAATTTCAAAAATCAGTATAAACCGGCGCGGGCCGTGCCGTGCCTCAAGTCGATGTCTCATTTAGACTATCTGTGTTCACTTTCACAAATATAAAGCTGAAAGTCTCGAGAGCCGTAAGCGCATTTAACATTCTTACAAAAAATTAAAAAAATCTTCGGTGTAAAAATAATGATCCAGAACAGATAAAGCGGCACTGTAAAACTAGCCTAACACATTGCGCAGACCGCGGTGTGCAGTGTTGCCGATATTGCGATTATGTCGCTAGATCTAGTGGCATTTTCAGGCCAGTTAGTGACTTTAAATAATCTGATTTTATGTATAAAAAATATGCGATTATTACATTTAGAGATTTTTATTCGAAATTAGCATAATTTGATACTGTTTTGTAGTTTTCTAGCGATATTCTTAAAAGTAAGTTGGCAACACTGGCGGTATGCAGTACGCGGTACACCACTTCCGCAGTCTTCTAGCGATATTCCTAAAAGTAAGTTGGCGACACTGGCTATACAGTACGCGGTTCGCAGAACGTTACAACACTTTCCGTCTGACAAATTCCTAGTTGCCGATTACGCAGCGCCGCCCGTACGATTCCACTCTGCTTTTGTAACAGTGTATAACACAAATAAAAATATAGTTGTTACATATATTTATCATGTTTTATTTAGAAGTTTAGTTTCGTTGTGTTTATATATATATATATATATATATATATATATATACTTTTCAAAAATATGGAACACCAGATGGCAGCACAGTGACGTCATGTCCAATCGACTGCTGTCATTGGCCCATCAGTTGACAGGTTCTTTTGCTCCGTCAAATGTATCCAATAACAGCAGCTTGTTGGATCTGACGTCACTGCTGCCATCTGATGTCCCATATTTTTGGTAATCCTCATTTACATAAACAAAGCAAATCTTACTAGAGAGGCAAGATTGATGTTTGAGGGTTGTACAAAAATAATGAAAATCTCAAAACTAATCAGTTATCCCATACAGCTATTTATTATTATTATTTTGGGATTTTTTAAATTATACAAATCTCCTCGACCGACTGGAGCTAAGCTCTTACTATAAATAGGTAACCAAAGTGGTTCATATTATGTATATTAGATAGAACGCTGCGGCGACGCAACGGCCGGGATATATCCCATTAGTCCCTTTGGGGACGTCCCCACTGGAAACAAATGGAACTATTGTCTGTGTCATGACAATCGAAACACAAAATTAAAAATAGACCCATTTGTCAATGGTATATATCCCAATGCCGTGGGTAGCCGCTCTACGATAAAAAAAATATACAGTCGAACACATAACCTTCCTCCTTTTTCGAAGTCGGTTAAAAAAGGGAAGCGACATGTGTAAGTCCAGTCTTCCCATGCTAGTTTAGAGAAATTACTATTTTGTTTTTGTAAGTACCGTCTTACTAATTTACTTATTGTACTACAGATTAACACTGTCACCACTGCGTCGTCCCCAGTCCCCACTGGGGAGGAATGGCTCTGTTAAATAATAGTCTTTCTCATTCGTCCCCAATGGGGATGACGCGGTGGTGACAATCAAAACAAACTAAACTAAAAAAATTGTCCCATTTGTCCCCAGTAGAAACATTCCCTGAGGACCAATGGGATATACCCCAACGCTCGTGTGGAGTCGCTCTACGATAAATAATCGGGAGGTGTCATATGCACAGTCCGCAGTCTTCCAGGCTAGACTAGAGAAAAAAAAAATTATGTAGGTGCCGATTTACTGATTTTCTTTTTGTACTTGAACACGTAGCATAAAGTTCTTGTACCGCAGGATTTTGCGGCCCCCTTTGCGCCGGGCTTTGGGCAGGCGCTTTCTTTATAGTAAATATGCCACCGACCAGTCAATCACTACGTGATAAGCACGCTAAAACAAATTACAGAGGCGATTAGTGTTGCCGAATAGGTATCGATATTCAATAGTTTCACTATCGATTGTTTTAACCGACCTCCGTAGCGTAGTGGTCACCATGCTAGTTCGCCACCCAGAGGTCCCGGCCAGGGCAAGTTGGAAAATGGCCTTTTTCAAATTGTCCTGGGTCTTGGATATTTATCTATATATGTATTTGTTATAAATTATAGTATCGTTGAGTTAGTATCCCATAACACAAGTCTCGAACTTACTTTGGGGCTAGCTCAATCAGTGTAATTTGTCCCTATAGATTTATTTATAACCCTATATAGGGCAATCTTTTTCCATGCTGGTCTGGAAAATAAAAAAAAATCTAAGAATGCACTAGCTGCTTCTCTTCCGCGCAGATCGTAAAAGCCGTTCGAGGGAATCGGGGGAAATCCATCTTCTTGTCCACCAATACGCCTAACAGATTATATAGTCATTTCCATACTTTTGATAGCAATAGTACTTGTGATTCCGATCTCTGGTCATAACTTTCAAATTCAATTATAATGTATACTTACGATGCCTATTAAGAGTTAATCAAATAATGCCCTACTATCGATAGTATCGACCCTTGATAAATTAACTAGCGAGATAGACTATTGATCGATGAAAAGCAATATGATATCGGTAGTATTGTTGGTTACCGTACTATCTGTAGTACTATCGATACTACTTATTTTGCAGCCTATCGATAGGCTATCGATAGTGAATTGTCGAGCGGTAACACTAGAGACGATGTGACCTCAACATTAATAGTTTATGAGCTATTTAGCTGCATAAACCCGGACATAATCAGATAACGATAATGTGGACATGTGAATGGTATACAAAGATAACTGTGTCGTGTGTATAAGGACCATTAGGACGACCTCTGTGGCGTACCTAGTGGTCACCATGAGAGTCTGCCAACCAGAGGTTCCGGGTTCGATCCCCGGTCAGGGTAAGTTGGGAAATTGCCATTTTCAAATTTTTCTTGGGTCTTAGATGTTTATCTATAGATGTATTTGTTTCAAATATAGTATCGTTGAGTTAGTATCACATAACACAAGTCTCGAACCTACTTTGGGGCTAGCTCAATCAGTGTAATTTGTCCGTATATATATTTATTTAATAATTAAAAGCACTATGTACATAAAATAAGGAATAGACAAATCATTTATTAAGGCCTTCGCACATCTTCGACCCATCGATGTTTCGAAAAGTTGACCTCAAGAGTCAAACTCGTGTCACTCGTTTAGGTATCGAAAATATACCTACATTATTATTATGCGCGTAGCGACCACTTCCAAGTGGAAAATTCATTTACATGAATCGTTTGTCAAGAGTAATAACAATGAAATTGGTTTGCAATGGATATCTAGGTATCGAAACAAAGAGATGAGGAGTTCTGACGCGAGCTAAATTAAACCATAGCGCAGATATTTCTTTGAATTTCTTTTCTGAGTAAGACTTTTGTACGTGTACTAGTACCTGTAGCGGGAGCGAGGTGATATGCTCGACCGCCACAAAGGGAAGATCTTCCCGCCAGACATGTTGTTGCGCCTGGGGAACCGCGGCTCCGACGGTGTATCGTCGGAAGTTGTATATATGCAGCGAATCGGGCGAACTCTAAGTTCGGGATGTAGGATACTGCTGGCGCCATCTTATATGCTTCTTGTGAACTATATCGTCGGTTGTCTTTTGATTGGTTTCTTATTGTAGTTCCTCCTAGTGGCCGTAGAGTTCGCCACATACCTACTTGTTCTGTGTTATAGGTATGGGTGCGGAACATAGAATGTTGCGTTTCGAATCGAGAACTCTTGAGAAGAAACGCCGACAGTGTTGGACGCCTTCTCGCCAGAGGTATGATGAAGCGGTGGTGGTCAAGAGGTTTCAGCTCTGAAGTGCCATTTTTGAAATAGGGAGTCACCCAAACGTTTTTCCATACAAAAAAACCGTTCGTTTGGTGACTCCACGTTTAAAAAAAGGCACCACTATGGCTGTGAATCTATGAGGCACGAGATCGACCTTCACAGGGCGCGACTTATACGGTACGCCTCAAAAACGGAGTCCCAATTTCTCATATAATTAGTATGAGAAATTGGGACTCCATTGCTGAGGCGTACCGTACCTCTGATTTAGTACTCATGTACGGTCATTTTCAACTACCGCCATTATTTGCCAGGCAAATTAAAAATCCCCCGACTTTCAAGCGGGTGAACACCCGCCATAACTTTTGAACCGCTGAACCGATTTCCATTAAATATAGTAACTACCCACCGCAAGGAAACTTGCTTTGACGTTAAAAAATCCGCATCGAAATCGGTCCATCCGTCGTTTAAGAGCTACGTCGCCACAGATGAACACGCAGACAGATAGAAATTGGCGTCAAACTTAATACGCCCCTTTTTTCTGACGGGGGTTAAAAAATTGACATCGTTTACGTCTACATCGACAAGAGATTCAAACACACCAAAAATACTTATACGGTATTACATAAGTGCATTCCTTTGCATAATCTTTCTCGTCTTCCTCCCACGCCCATTTGGCGGGAACAACGTTCTTTTTTAAGGTTATATCCATAAATAAGGTATCGACAAAGCCTTCGGAACTGATTAGAATTAGCCTGGCGTACACCACGCGTGCCGCATCGCAATCAGAGAAGATATAAATCATTGTCCTATACTAACTATGTCGACCGACAGTCGAGAATGAATTTGTGAATTAAACAAGATTTGAATCATGTTAAGATGGGTGCTAGCGCCTATTAATACATTGATTCTTTTTTAAAAAAACTGGACCCTCTTACTAAGACTCCGCTTTCCGTCTGTCTGTCACCAGGCTGGTATCTCATGAACTGTGATAGCTAGGCAGTTGAAATTTTCACAGATGATGTATTTCTGTTGCCGCTATAACAAGAAAAGATAAAAATTACAAACAAATATCCTTCGTGCGCGAGTCGGACTTCCACTTGGCTGGTTTTATTTCAACTTAACGCCCACTATCATCACGCTAAGTGTGGCCTTGGGTGTTACGCCCCTGGCTTTCGGTCTAGAATACACTGAGAAAAAGAATAGCTGAACCAGTTTTGCTACTTGCAATTTGGTAAGTACGAGTAGATACCAAACTTTTCTTTTAATTAGCAGAACTATGTAGTTGCATGTCCCAAAATACAGTTAATTTAAACACAGTAACTACAGCCCTGAGTTCAGCAGTCACTCGATTTTGGTAACGTGTAGCAAAAATTTTTGTTACTAGCAACCATTATTTTTAGGAATGCCTAAGCACTAATACTAGCAACCATTATTTTTAGGAATACCTAAGTCTAATACCAGCAACCACTATTTTTATTATTTTTAGGAATACCTAAGCACTAATACGAGCAACCATAATTTTTAGGAATACCTAAGTCTAATACCAGTAACCACTATTTTTATTATTTTTATGAATACCTAAGTACTAATACTAGCAACCACTATTTGTAGGAATACCTATAAGCACTAATCCTAGCAACTATTGTTTTTAGGAATACCTAAGCTCTAAAACTGCGTTCCCTCCAAAGCCTAGAAGGGTTCCCTCAAAAACATTTCGGACAAACGCAAACGCATTCTCAATGACGGTCGACGTCAGGCAGGCCGCCGGTTGTAAAACCACAGCAAAATATTTTTGTTGGTTCTTGTGATTACGTCACTAGCTTTTTTTGAAGCTGGTCATTAATCTTCTATGGAACACTTAAGTAGCTACATAATGGTGTTTTTACTTAACCTCACACAAAACATTGATTGAGTTAAAGTAGGCCCCAACTTACTTCCTTATTGGTAGAAACCTAGTTAGCATCATTAAATCTGGATCTAGCTCTATTCATTACTGAGTATACCTAGATAACTTATATAAGAGTTCCGTTAACCTAGAGTAGGTAGAACTATAAGCAGCCTCGCTTGCTTCGCTCGCTCGTACACCTAAATATCTCGGGTGTCATTGATCACTTACAAACCTTGTTTAACTAGCTATCTACTATAACACTGTCACCAGATAATTTACTTAAATCACGCGTGACCAGAGTGCTGGACTTTATCTTTCAAAGAAGATAAGCATTGCCATACAACGCGGAAATGCTGCCAGCCTTCTGAGCACGTCACTACGGGACAGCGATTTGCCTTTTATATTAATACCTATTGAAATTTAAGTTATTACAGTAGTTTAATTTTCTTGTTAATTTTATCAATATTTTTATTGAGAAAATATAAGTACCTACGTACATTGTGATTACTTTGTTTGTTGTGTAATAGATACATACCCACCAAAATAGTATTGCTAGTAGTACAAAGTAAATTTAAAACGTCGCAAAATGTTGCTCCCAAAAATTAATGTGTTATTTTACATACCTGACTCCAGATTTAAGCACGCCTTACCTTTGGCCATTTCTGTAAGTAATGAAGTGTGTTGTGCTCTAAGTTTGCAGTGAAAAGTGTATTTTTCTAAGATAAATATATAATTTTGTTTCAATTTATTGTCACGTTCCACCGCCACACGAATGGTATGTTGGCAAAAACACAAAAGCGACGTTTACATAGGTCGATTGAAATTTTATGCTCTATGACAGACTCTACATTGCTCTGTACTAATACTTATCGTACCATGTAAATGTTCTTTTATTTATTATTTATTTATTTACCAATTTTTTTTTGTACACGGAAAATTTTATACAGAGAATACCTACATCAAATAATAAAAGTTGAATAAAGGCACTACTTATCTCAAAAGAGATCTCTTCCAGTAGGTCTGTGAGAGGAGATATTTATGTAAGAGAGGCATTCATACAGGCGTGTTTATAAACATAAGAACATAAGACTAAGAAGGAAATTAAAATGCATAAAACTACACTAACTACAAATAATTACACATATACTTAAATAAATATGTATGTCTATTTAGAATGAAATATAATATATTCCTAATATTAACAATATACATTACAATTAAGATGATTTGAAATAGTAACAGATATGAAGTACTTAGTAAAATACTGAAAGGGTGTATCCCCAAGAAACATGGTAGGTATATCAAAACATTAAAATAATTTTTTGCTTACCCTTAAAGTTAACCGAACAGCTGATTAGAGATTGTATGAGAAGCTAAAAAAATAATGAGGGTAAATACTAAATTATCACATAAGAAAGTTTGTGAGTGTGTGTGTTTGTGTGTGTAAGTTTGTTACTTCTTCACGCGCAAACGGCAGCACCAATTTTGATAAAATTTTGTGTGCAGGAAGCTGACACCCTGGATTAACACATAGGCTACTTTTCCCGCGGGTAACACCTCGGGGCGCAGCTAGTCAAACATAAAATATAAATACATACCTATATAAATATTCATATATTATAAATATATCTACTAATACACATATATACTAATATAATAATGCTATATAATATACTAGTTTATTACATACATATATAATATAGTATAATAATACTAATAAACATGTAATAAAATAAAAAAACGGCCAAATGCGAGTTGAACTCGCGTGGAGAGGGTTCCGTACGATGCTAAAGATTTTCCGTAAGTGAACGTATTATATTGAGTTTACCACTTTATTTTCAATGATAGAATTCTGATAACAATTTTCCTGTAATCTACAAGCAATAGTTCATTGCTTGTAGATTACACAAATAATGTATTCTTTTCAAAATTTTAGGTTTTGTAGTTTTGAAGATCAGGGGGGGGGGGATGGTCAATTTTCGTCTTCTTTCATGAATAACATCTAAACTATTTATTTTGCAATATAAGCAAAAATATATTTGAGATCCTCATAACGAGCCCTTTGATTTGATATATGACATAGTAAAGTTTGCAAACTTTTTTTTTATTTCTTAATTTGTCCCTCAAAAATGACCCTTATTTAAAAAAAATATTTATCTACTTATTTTTCCTGTAATTAACAAGCAACGAACTATATTATATATATTTTTTCAAAATTTTAGGCTATGTAGTTTTGGAGATCAGATGGTCAATTTTTGTCTTCTTTCATGAATAAAATCAAAACTATTTATTTTACAATAATAATAAAAATATATTTGAGATCCTCATAACAAGCCTTTTTATTTGATACTAGCTTTTGCCCGCGGCTTCGCTCGCGTAGGGGTGCAATTTATTAAAATCCTTTCTTAGGGGATGCCTACGTCATAGTAGCTTTATGCATGCAAAGTTTCAGCCTGATCGGTTAAAAATTGACAAAGTTTCATACAAACTTTCATCCCCTATTTTATCCCCTTGGGGGTAGAGTTGATCAAAATCCTTTCTTAGCGGATGCCTACGTCATAACGTTTACCTGCACGCCAAATTTCAGCCCGATCCGTCCAGTGGTATGGGCTGTGCGTTGATAGATCACTATGTCAGTTAGTCAGTCACATCTGAGTTATATATTTTAGATATGACACAGTAAGGTTTGCAAAACTTTAGTAGAATCGGAGCAAATTGGCTGTGACAGACGGACGGACAGACAGACGCACGGTATAAGGGTTCCGTTTTTTATTTTTTGTACGGTACCCTAAAAACAACTTAAGTCTCCAGGTGTTTGTAAAAGCTTCCTAATTCTTTTAATTTAACAGAATGCAAAGATTTTGATTTCTTAAGACAGTTTAATCCACTTTGGAACAAACAGCAAGCAGCAAGGCTTTGGAACTTCCAAATGAACTGCAAAAACTGCGAAAGACTTATAATAGCCCTTCGCGGAGTAAGCGGGTATGTGCAGCGTCGGGTTGTTACACCTAGCGGCACGTAAGTTTAGCGTTGAGCGACATGTAGAGGGGATGCTGCGCACGGGTACGGTATTAATTTTTAACTTCTGCGCAAGCAAGGTCAGCGCTAGAGTTTCGTGCCGCTACCTGTACTCGATTGAAGGCGGATTTCTATGTCGCGAAACGAAAAATGTTCTGTAAGGTATTTAGGAGAGCAGGGATTAAACAGGGATGTGATGGTCACGACGAGTTACAAGAGCGAAACTCAGAAATATGGTCAATCTTCCTGAGATTTCCTACACGTAGAATATGCACGTATTCTGAATACAGTAGAACACCGAATATCCGAATTAATTGGGTATGGGGTCGATTCGGATTAATCGAAAATTCGGATAATCGGACATAGACTGGTAATAAAGATAAACGATCTGTCACAAATATAAACTTTAACTTACCGCCCACTCTAGAGTTAAGTTTAACAAACACAGTTCTACAATAACACTCACTTGAGCATCTCGTTTAGAGTAATTTGCAACCCCATCATAAAAATTCACAACAATAATACAGGTACATACTTATTAGCAAAAACATAAATGAGAACAGTAGGATACAAGGACTAACGTAAGTTATAGTAGTGAAGTGTAATGGGTTTGGACCCTAAAAATATGATGTATGTTATGTATAAAACTATGAATAACTGTTTCATGAAAGCTACTTACTTTTAAATAATTTTGGCCACCTGAATTAGTCTACATCAGAGTTAAGCGACCTTGTACTTTTACGTCCAAAAATAGCATGTACAATCTAATGCACGATGCGTTAGATTTCATATGCTATTTTTCAAACATACATCTATCGAAACATTTTGACGACCTCCGTGGCGTATTGGTTAAAGCGCTAGTTCAACATTTGGGTGGTTCTGTGTTCGATAATCAGCTAGGGCAAGTTGGAAAATGAAATATTATAATTTCCTGGTTCTTGGGCGTTTAGATATGTATTTATTATAACAATTAGCTGTGCCTGCGAAATTTTGGAATAAAAACTATTTTATGTCCTTCCTTGATTCTCAATCTATATCCATACCAAATTTCATCGGGATGAGTTATGTGGTTGAAGCGTGAAGAGGTAACAAACAAACAAATATAACTCACTTTCACATTTATAATTCTAGCTGCGCCCCGCGGTGTGACCCGCGAAAAACGTAGCCTACGTGTTAATCCAGAGTGTCAGCTATTTGCGTACCAAATTTTTATTAAAAATTTGTCCAGCCGTTTGCGCGTGAAGAAGAAACAAACGTACCTACACACACACACACTCACAAACTTTCGCCTTTATAATATTGTGTGATGTGATAGTGGGATTACTTTAGGATTAGGAAAGTTATGATTAGGATTAGGATATACTACAGAACCATTGAGTTAGATTTCATGACACAATTTTAAACTTACTTTGGGGCTAGCTCACCGTAGCCCACCCCCAAGGATTTCCAAAAGGACCAATCAGAAGCGGTCAGCATCCAACGACTACCTGCAACCCCGCTGGGGTCGTCTGACCACCTAGTATGGGGCTAGCTCAAATAGTGTGATTTGTCAACAAAAAAAAATATATCTATAGGTACTTTGCAAAAACATATCATATACTTTGAAGATTACATAAAGCATAAATAATACTTCGAAGATCTTAAGAGATGGCTCAATTACTACTCGTAGCTATATATTTTGTTTTTTTTTTTATCAAATGTTTTACTAATACCTAAGTAAATTAAGCATGCAGATGAGCTAGGAAAAAGACGAGTTAGGATGTAGTCAAGCCAGGATAATGGAAGAGTTAGGAAGTTGACGAGTAAAAATAGCTTATGGAATAAAAAGAATAGTCAAAAAAGTGACGGAATATGAAATGGACAAGATAGGAAAGTAGACAAAGTCAACCTAAAGGGTTTTTTAACAAGCTTAAATTTAACTTGGAATGTATCTTGTATGTAGGTAAAATAAAGTAGGTATCTTTGTTTATGTCAAATCTCGCAACTCAATTTTAAACCAGCTATAACTGGTATCCTCAACCGATTAAGCTGAATATACTTGTGTAAGTCGAATGACAAAGCAATAATTCGTATGACATGTAGCTGCTCAGATGACGGAGCCGGAAGGTGGCCTAAGGAACCCTGTAAGAAAAGGACACAAGCTCATCGAGTTTGGGCTCATTGCATATGTCCTGATAAGTACTTACTTATATAGGCTTTACAATAAAAGCTTGTATGAAACCTTTTTTTTTTCTAAAGTTTTTGCCTTTATTCAAATGTGTTCCAAGTGTAACTATTACTGGACTAAATGCCTCTCCCATTAAAAGGGGGATTGATCTGTCTAAAATCACTACAGGTTGGTAATCGCATTAGATTTTATAAAGTCGTATTAGAGACGAAACTGATAACCGTTCTCCGTCGAGTACCTACTCTTACTTTAGTCGCCTCTTACGACATCGTGTCAGGCAGGAAGGGATAGAGACAGAAAGCACCTGTCACCATAAAGCAATAATCACGTCATAACTCGTCTACATCCGCCTTAATATGAAACGCAGACAACATTTTTAAGGTATTTTATTTATTAAAACATTAAACAAATGCTCTGCGAACAAATAGGTGACCAACATATAACTAATATTTCCTCTTGACAAGGTCTGCGAGATCGGGTTTTTCATGCTCACTAAAATGTCCAATCCGGTGGTGGCGTCACTGGTCGGGTCGTTGGATTCCCTCTAATATGGTTGAGTTTTACGATTGCTGATCCGTGCGTCAACTCGTGAACGGGTGCTGCCGGGAGGGACTGGTCAGCTCGACTATGCTTTTTTAACTACTTAATACATTTTTTTACGCAGTTTATGTTTACTTGTTCTCTCTCTCTCTCTCTCTCTCTCTGTTTAGAGACGCAATGCTCCGTCTGCCCAATTAGGTATAAAGACATGATGTATGTAAACTCATGAATAAATATAGGTACACGGACAAATCACACAAATTAAGCTAGCCCCTAAGTAAGTTCTAGACTTGTGTAGTGGAATACGAACTCAACGATACTATGTTTTATAACAAATAAATATATAAATAAACAGCCAAGACCCAGGTCAATCTGAAATAGATCATTTTCCATCTTGATCTGACCGGGGATCAAATCCAAATTAAGTTGAAAGTGACTAAATAGAAGGTGACACATTGCGCGGGAGACCTTCTTGTTTTGGGCGTGTAATGCTAATGGGTTAAACCACAGAATAAATACTACACTACAGAAGTCTCAACCAGAAAATAAATTCAAATAAATATCTACTTAATGTGGATAGCGCTTATGGTTTAACTTAGCTCGCGACAGAACTCGGCACCTTTTCGTTTAGATACCTAGAAATCCATCGCAAGCCAATTTTATTCTTATAACTCTGGACAAACGATTCATGTAACTGTATTTTCCATTGCGCAGTGGTCGCCGCGCGCATAGTAATAATGTAGGTATATTTTCGATTCCTAAATCCTAAGTAAACGGGGAGTGACATAGGTCTGGTTGGAAAATTGTGTTATGGGATACTAAACTCAACGATACTATACATATATAACTTATCATCCAATCTGAAAAAGATCATTTTCCATCTTGACCTGACCGTGGATCGAACCCAAATCAAAATCCAAATTTAATGGGAGAATCCAATTATTGGAATCCACTCAGACAATGACTGTCTTCGTTCAGACGAAGCCATAGACGGGACAATCCACAAAGACAATATTGTCTTTTGGCCAGGTACTCGTAAATGGACCGAATACCTGTGTCCGGCATTATATAGGTATGTCTAGCGCATCTTGCGCGGGTAGAAGCTACATCGCGCAATAAGGGACGCAGGTTGCGCCCCGTCTGGTACGAAACTAATGCTGGAAAAAAAAGGTTAGGTAAACCAGGTAAGTACTCAGCCCGCGTCATCAGACTAAATGTAGTTCTTACTCACCGTGCGGTTATTCTAACCTTGTACTTTTTATCCGTTCAAAAATAACTTAATATATGCAATCTAATGCGTCGTATCGAAACATATGTATACTTTGTATCTTTTTGCTGAGTTCTTATTGCATAAGGCACGATCAGAGATGGCTCAATGACCTGTTATATTATGCCATAGGTATATTATATGCCATTCAATACGTGTATATCTATTTTTTAATCAAGGATCGTAGTATTGAATGGAGTTTGCATAGGTATACTTATTTGAACGAGCAAGCAAAGCAATCGAAGTACTTCGAGTCTAACTGAACTATCTAAATGTATGTTTGTTCGACGATAAATATAAATATTTAGGGACAAATAACACTGATTGAGCTAGCCCCAAAGTTTTTGACTTTTGTTATGGGATACTAACTCAACGATACTATATTTTATAATAAATACATATATAGATAAACATCCAAGACCCAGGACAATTTGAAAAAGGTCATTCTCCAACTTGCCCTGGCCGGGAATCGAACCCGGGACCTCTGGGTGGCGCACTAGCATGGTGACCACTACGCTACGGAAGTCGTAGTCAACTCGAGTAATTTCGTAGTTTTGTGTTTGGTAGACGTGTAAGTACATGTCACTATGAGCCATATCGGTCAAGGGGTTGCTGAGATGTGGGGTCCGCGAGTTTAAATTGGGGCGAACTACTAGTAAGGTGAGTTTGTTATCAGTTTTGATGTTAAAAAATTAGGAAAAGAAAGAAATTATTTTCCTAATTTTTTTATCGCTATACTGTGTTAAATTTTTAGAGGCATTTGATAAAGGTAGCTATGCGACAGGTTTTTGTGTTCGTTTCGTTTTTACTTTCGTTTGAAAAAACATCTTCCAAAAAAAAAAGTCTCGCTGAATGAATTGGATGACCCCTAAAGCTCAATGATGCTTGCTTGACACTTAAACGCGGAGAAACGATTTAACGATGCCAGCTCTGTAAGTTTAAAGCTGCTTGTAATGAAATGGTTTTTTATTGATTTTGTTTTACACTTACTATTAATGCATCTTAATGTTTCGTTATTTTCATGCACATTTGCTGAATTATTGAGTTACATGAAGCCAAGGCTAAATATATTTTGTGGTAGTTCTTCGATTCATTTCGTGGTTTGCGTAAACAGTTACTGTGTACTTACCTCGATTTCAAATCAAGGCCGAAAGCTTTAAAATGAAACTGTTACGTTAAATTGAAAGTAAGTGGAAAAAGAACCGCATGTGTGGAGTTAGTCTCGAATGGTTTTAAATGCAAACCGTCTTATTATAAAACCCAGACTAACTTTGTTACTAGGTTTAAACCATTAACCGCCCAAATCAAGTTGACATCTAGTATCTAACACTATCTCACCTGTCAATGTCAATTTGATTTGCGGATAATGGTTTAAACCCAGTAACAAAGTTAGTACTTATTTCTATAAAATAGTCTATATAGTAGAAATAGTCTATTTAGAAACTCGTCTAAATCGCAACTGGGAACTCGTTTAAATAACAACCCGTCTTATTATGAAACCCAGACTAACTTTGTTACTAGGTTTAAACCATTATCCGCCCAAAATGAAGTTGACATTGACATGTGAGATAGTGGGATATTACTAGATGTCAACTTGATTTGGTCGGATAATGGTTTAAACCTAGTTATAAAGACAGTCTGGGTTTTATAATAAGACGGAACTTGTCTAAGTTGCAACTAGTCTCAAATATTATTTTGATTAAAGGCGCGTTCAGACGACACGCGCACGCCAAGCCTAGCCCACGCCTAGCGCACGATAAGGGCGGTTATAATTTGAGTCCTATCACACACCAATACAACTCAAATTTCATTTACCGATGTCCAGTCAGGACGAGCGCCAGGCGGACGCAAGGCGGAGACAAGTCGAGCGCGTGGCGTAGGCGAGGCATGCGCGTGTTGACTTCGGTTAATGCAATTTGAGTTGTATTGATGTGTTATAGGACTCAAATAATATGAAACAATTTTCTAAAATTTCAAAGCGCGCGTTTCATTTCGTCCGAATACGCCCTAAGTTGCGGCTAGTCCTCTATGTTATTATGTCTACTGCTGAAAGTGGTTTAAAACATTTGTGTGGCTCACGGCGCAATGCAACATAGTGATACTTGAATTTGTATACCTATCTAACACCCATTGTACCTGTGATTGACAAAAAAACTGATAATGATTATGATAGGTAAATTCTTCTAGTTAGGAATTTAGTTTTGCTGGGTATGAAAGTGGCTGAAAGGATTTTCACATTAGGTTATGGGCCCAGTGCACTTCCTATCTCGTAGTTACTCAGGCGCAGTCAAGACAGAATTAAATAAATTAATCAAATTATATAGATGCATAAGTGTAGGTAAATACATGCGACGTTAACAAGTAGTATACCAATACACCTTACTTTGAAAAGGTGTGCAAAATTATAATTATGCACAAAATAACAAATATTATAGTACTAATACACCTTACCTTGAAAAGGTGTGCAAAATGAGAATTATTTACAAAAATAATATAATTAATTAATTCAATGACAAGTTAACATTGATAATATTAAGTTCCTTAAGTAAAAAAGATACATTATGATAAAGGTAAATTAATTAAATTCCATTACCCATTAACAATTAATTTTATCCGATAGATATTCATCAATGTCTTGTATAATAATGTTGTTTTTAGTTTGTTTTCAAATTGCTTTCACTCTTTCAATTTGTCTGATAAATGATTTTGGGCTTTAAATATACACTGTCCTACGTATCATATGAAGCCAGGTAAGAACCCTCTTCAGGCCGTATATTGTACATCGTTTTTAACAGCTCTAGGATGTTTGTACTTATTGCTCGATTAGACAGTGCGAGCTGCTGCCTACCCAGTAGACAGCTACTCGGCTTGTCTACTCGTACGCAACTAGCTCAGCTCGCCTTTCCTGTGTGCACGTAGTAGCTGCTGCCCAGTCTTGTGAGTGGTCACGACGTTCGCGACATAGGCGCAGCACACAAAAACACAAGTTCCGCTCACAACTGCCCGGCTAGCACTAGCGAGCGAGCTACTGCCAAACGCGTCCAAACGAGTGATGACCAAGCTGCTGTCATGTGCGAGTTGCGAAGCGAGTGAAAACGAAATACGTTGAAGTAACTCGCTTGCGAGCTACTGTCCAAATCACACGTACGAGTAACTCGCATTTAAAAAGTTTAAACTTCTAACAGTCACTGGGTTATATATTTACCAAAATGCCTGTTTCGTTAGACTACACCCAGAATTTTTTGAAGCCGAAACTGTGCACTCGAGACTGAGACCAAGGGATCCTACCCTGTTGCTGAAACCTATATGTAGAAGCACAGTCATAGACAAAAACTGCTACCTAATGTGACTATCAAAATTTATAATAAATTACCAGTGGACATAAAGACGCTCAATTTTAATAATTTTAGACGAATGTTATTTAAATGGTTAGCTGATAAATGTTTCTATAATATTAAAGAGTTTTTTGACAGTTAGTAATAAATATGACATCAATTATTCTATACAATGCATAACTTGACTTAAATATATAATTGTGTAATAATAGCTAAAATTTGTAACAATGTATTTAAATTTTTGCATGCCTATGTTATAGAGGCGGGAAATTGTTGGATGACCCTTGCAAATAAAGATTTCATTTCATTTCATTTCGCATTATGTGTCCACACGTTGCAAGCAGCTGCACGGCAGCTACTCGGCAGGCTGACTCGCACGCTAGCTCGCACTGTCTAAACGAGCCATAACTGTTAGTTTATATTTTACTATGTTATCCTTGACATAAAGACATGACTCTTAAATATACAGCGTGGAAGGGACATACCTGTTATAAATCGAGCCACGGGCTATACTAGATCACTATAGTATAATGAACTTAAAATAACAGTCAAAAAGCAAAAAAACATTTGCCATTACCATACAAATTCGGCCCGAGCGGCTGCGGCCGTCCGTCTGTCCGTCTGTCCGTCTGTCACCAGGTTGTATTTCATGAACCATGATAGCTAGACAGTTGATATTTTTACAGATGATGTATTTCCTTTGCCTCTATAACAACAAATACAAAAAACAGAATAAAATAAATATTTAAGTGGCGCTGCCCTACAACAAACGTGATTTTTTATAGATAATGGTACGGAACCCTTCTTGCACAGTCCGACTCGCTCTTGGCCGGTTATTTTTTTGCCTTCCTTGCCATTCATCTTAATATGCTACTTAGTATTCCTAAGGTTAAACATAGAAATTTACACCTGGCTAGAAATAGAAACCAGTCTGACAACTAGTCTAGATTCTGTTAAAACCTACTTTTTAGGTGTTTGACCTTGCAACTCTAAATGTCGACCTTCGTAGGTACGTATTAGGTTTTAGGTCCAGTTTTTAATCATTGTGAAATGATAGACGGTGTTGTTCAAATACAATGTAATAGCTTCTTACAATTTTATTATTATGTATCTCCTTTAGTTGCACGGGTCTTTTCACCCCGGTCCTTTGAGAGGCTTGCTTTGACCTGTATCCCCATGGATACAGATCCAACGCGTAGAGGCCCTTTGGAGAAGTTGATGTAATGTGGCGCTCCCGCCAAAACCCGTTCCTGAATAATATTTAGGAAATAAGTAATATATATTATATTAAGAATGTAAATTCTATTTTAATTTATTTAGAATAAGGCATTTTTTTAGCATAAACCCAAGCAACTAAAAATATAATTGAACGCATTTTTGGACCCGTTAGAGTAAAAAAATTGCTCGGGCTTTTTCTGTAAATATTATACGCTTAGGTACGAAAAAGCCCGTTTTATTAATAACTTACCTACTGAAGCTCTTTAGGGTTTCGTATTTACTGAACAACCGACTGTCCTGGCCTACCGGGAAATGTAACCCAAGTTTTACTTAAAAACCCCTTCCTCTGCGTTTTCATTTAGAATTATTTTTAACCCCCGACGAAAAAGTGGGTGTCATAAGTTTGTCGTGTCTGCGTGTCTGTCTGTGGAATCGTAGCATTCGCCTTAACAAATGGACCAATTTCAATGCGCATTTTTTTAATCGATGGTTTTAAAGCTCCAAACTACTAAACCTCTTTCTCCCAAAAAACAATCCCTGAAGGAGTTAAGAGCCTTACCGAGGATTCCAATCCGTGTAAAGAAAAACCCCCCTCACTGAGGGTGAGGGAGAAAATTTTGAAGGAGTTAGAGATCCTCACAGCACCCACCTTCAGTCAAATCACTGATGTACTTAAGTACTAGGTATTCCTTTAGTTTCACGGGTCTTTTCACTTTGGTCCTTTGAAAGGCTTGCGTGGGGATACAGATCCAACACGTAGAGGCCCTTTAGAGAAGTTGATGTAATGTGGTGCTCCCGACAAAACCCATTCCTGAATATACCTACGAAAGGCATACCCTTGAATAGGGTTTCGGCTGGAGAAAGATCTATTGCAAGAAAAGGGAAAGGTCCATGGGTTATGGAATGAGATTGGGATGGACTGAAACTGGGATATTGCAATAGGAACGTCACCTGCCATAATCATGATTACTGACTATTGTAGGCAGGTGGTGGCTTGCCGCCCACGAGATGGGCCCCTCAAACGCGCCGACAATAGTTGCCCGCAAAGGAGCAACACCGGTGCAGGCGACTCAGGGGTGTCGAGAAGTGTGCTGCGCTTTCTCCGAAGTTACTCGCGGCGTTATGCCCTTAAACACTTCCACCCCTCAGCTCTAACGACTCGTCTCTGCACGGCCAATAAAAGCAATGCAGAGTTAAGTTAACTCTTGGGTCTCCACCCCGACCGACGAAGACACGTTGGGGACGAGGGCTCTGACCAGCTCTCTGGAGCACTCGGGTCAGTGTGCTCGTTACTCACCAAAAGCTCGCCACTAGCTGCCCTGCGGGTAAGTACTACTTATTATTAATACATTTTAACGGAAGAATGTGCTGAACTCTAAATATCATATGTATAATATACAAAGTAATTAAATTAATCGCAAAATTGCACTCATATAAATCTACCGGGCTATTAATGAGACGAGTTTCAAATTTGTGTATTAATATGTAATTAATTATTTATATACTGGATTTAGCAAACTATATAATATCTCGGTCTGCAGCCTTGCTTTAGCGCTTAATACGACATCAAAACCCCTCCGTTTTTACATTTGTGAAATTCAGTAAGGGAAAATTTAAATAAAAATAATTTCTTAACGAATCTACGAACGTAGTATGCGCAGTATTGTCATATAGCAATATTTCAATTAATTTCCGAAATATTCCTTCCTCGAAACCTAGTAAGAACACTTCAAAACTTGATTTACCATAATATAAAGTAAAAACCTAGTAATTAACCTTCTCCATTTTAAAAACTAGTAAAGAGACGAACTTACTAGGTATTATGGTCATTGTACCATACTAAGAAATTGCGAGACCGTCCGAGTCACATCGCAACCAATAAGGACCTAATAAGAGGGGGAAGAAGGGAAGTGCTGGTCATACTTAGTCTTCCTCGAGCCGTAGCTTCCATGTCATCATCTGTCTCACCTTATCCCATTATCTGGGGTTGGCGCTGTATGTTTTCTCTTTCCACATTCCTCTATTTCCCGTCATACTAACATTTATACCCCCATATCTTGCCTCACGCATACCATCCACCTGTTCTTTCGTCTTTCCCTTCCCCTATTTTCCTTTACCTTCATATTCAACGTTCTTTTTGTTGCGTGTTGATTCTCTCTTCTCATCACATGTCCAAACCTTGACAACACTCCATGTGACCTATAATATCATTCCCTATCGTCAAGTATACAATTAAAGTAAACATCAATGACCATTTAACATTACTTTGATAAATCCTTATACACGTGGACCCCCACATCCTTATCTAGAACCAAAGAAAGATAACACATTTATTTACTGACGTGTTTATGTCTAGAACTGTGATTAGCTGCATAATGCGGGTTTGTTCCTTAGCCATAAACGTAAATTGTATTTAAATAATTTACAATTAATGAGATCGGTCAAGTGCGAGTCACTCGCAAATGAAAAGTTCCTTATACGTTCATACATAGGGCGCACTATAAGTTTCCGGAACTGGCCACTTACATAAACAATATTTAAAAATTTATAGCAACATTTGAAAATAGAACTCTTTGGCTGTAGAATGCAGTTTGTTTCATCTGACTGTCTTTTGTTTTTACCTTGTGGCGCCATTTAAAAAATTGTGTGTCTGCATCAACATGGATTTAACTCGGGAAAATTTTCGTAGTATGATTTTCTACGATTTTAAGTGTAATTTGACAGCTCAACAGAGCATCGCTCGGCTTGAAACAGCTTTTGGCAATGAAGCACCATGCAAGACAACTGTTTATAGCTGGTTTGCAGAATTCAAGCGTGGTCGTATCAATCTTAGTGACGAATCTCGCCATGGTCGGCCGTCCACCGCTGTGACCAACAAAAACATCGATGCTGTGCGCCGTATGATTGAAACAGACAGGCATGTGACCTACCATGAAATTCGAGCATCCTTAGAAATAGGCATGAGTCAAATACAATTAATCCTACACAAACATTTGGGTGTGAGAAAGCTGTGCTCGCGGTGGATCCCACACAACTTGACCGAGGCTCAAAACACGGACCGCGTCACTTGGTGCAGTGCCATGCTTACCAGATTCAACGAAGGTGCGTCAAATTTGGTGTGGGACATAGTAACAGGTGACGAAACATGGATTTATTGCTACGATCCCAAAACAAAGCAGCAATCGAGCGTATGGGTCTTTCAAGATGAGCCGAAACCAACCAAAGGGGCGCGCGTGAAAAGTGCATCTAAGCGGATGATTGCTTCTTTTTTTAATAAAACTGGACACGTGGCTACTGTTGCTTTAGAGAATCGTCGTACAGTGAATAGTGACTGGTACACGACCATTTGTTTGCCGAAAGTTATTGACGAACTCCGTAAAAATAACCGTAAACGCCGTATCATCCTGCACCACGACAATGCTAGTTCTCACACGGCCAGACAGACAAACGACTTTTTGAAGGCGAAAAATGTAGAACTCATGAGTCATCCTGCATACAGTCCCGACCTGGCACCTTGTGACTTTTTTCTGTTCCCAAAAATTAAGAACCAATTACGCGGTCAACGATTTTCATCACCAGAAGAGGCTGTCGAGGAGTATGAAAAACACGTTTCAGAGGTCACCACAGAGGAGTGGCACAAAAGTTTTCAAAACTGGTTTCATCGAATGAAAAAGTGCATAGACGCCAAGGGAGGTTATTTTGAAAAACAATAAATTAATTTTGTACCTTTAATAGTATTTTTTCATATTCATTCCGGAAACTTATAGTGCGCCCCACGTATTAGCGTTGCATAACCATCGATAGTTTGACTATCGATAGTTGACCTCGAAAATCAATCACAATATCGATAGGACTATCGATTGTCAATAGTTTGCAATACTATTGATGAAAAGTAAAACTATCGATAGTATCGACACTATTGAATTTAGATAGTATCGATAGTTTTTAATTGACACTATCGATAGTATCGATACTATTGATAGTATCGATAGTATCGATACTGTTACTGCTTTTTGTACGGAAAACTATCGATAGCTAAATTACTATTGATAGTATTATACAATCGATATTCGTCACAATACTATCGATAGTTTTTAATACAAATAGTACCTTTAATATCGATACCATCGATAGTCCTATCGATATTGTGACTGTTTTTCAAAGCCACAATAATATCGATAGACTATCGATATATATACTATTGCTTGCAACACTAGTTTATATTGCATATTTACCCGTGCCGTTTCAAAGATTTTTATTTGGTTAAGTAAGTAATTACATGAGGGAGACCAATAGAATTTTTAAATAACCGAGATATAAGGTTATAAGAGATCACAAGTAACTGTGCAAATGAGTTTCTTTCGGCGTTTCTTCTCAGCACTGGTAGTTGCGAATCGGTAGCTTTTCTATAAAATAATTATTGACGTGTTAAAGTGCCTGCCTGCAAAGGCCTACTTAGTTATTTATTGATTAAACATATAAATTGGTTTTCTATCGAGACAAAAATGTTTAACTCGTGGATATTGTTGGCCTTAAGATTACTATGTATTTTTTTTTGAAAAACATGTTGAGGTAATTAGTTAAATGACAGCAATTTTTCAAAAACACCCGCAAGATTGCAAGCTGTGAACCTGCCGATTGGCTGTTGGTCACCTACTCGCCAGAAGAGGTTCGTCAATTCACAACTTCTAAATACAGTATTTACCAGATATTTATTGGTAATATTATAAGCTATTACCGTATCATACTAGCTTCTTATTATACATTTACTAAAGACTTATACTTAAATACAAATAATATAAATTCTTCAATAAAAATGCCCCCACGGATTTTAAAATACAAAACTGGGAAAAAGAAAATCAGAAGAGTGATGGGTTAATAGCCGCATCACCCAAAAATATTTTTGTGTTATATTATAGTTTATGAAAGTTATACCGTCTTATTATAAAACCGTCAATGAAAAATTCCCCCACGGATTATACTTACTTAGGTCAACCTAACTCGCGTCCAGTGTCAAGGGAAACCAGTAGCGAAGGACGGTGATCGTGCTGTTGGTGTCAATTAAGTTTGCTACTTGGTTGGTCAGCTTTAAAACCACTACTTTTATATCCTCTTAATTTATCGCAGGTTGACTGGAAGAGATCCCTATATGGGATAAGTCCGCCATTGTATATTTGCTCTTTCGATTTTTTTTGTACTTTATTTTGTTTTTTGGTACAACAAAGTTAATCAAACAAACAAACAAACTTTTTATTTACAGCAGATTTGATATAACAAATCCGTTTATGGCTAGCCGTTTTAGGCGACGACAATGTTAATTCAACTAAGTTCCGTATGAATGTTGATATTAAAATAATCCGTTCGGTTCCACACTCACTGAAGTATTGAGATAGATTTGATTTCAACTTTAGTTCATCATCATCATCATTTCAGCCGCATAACGCCCACTGCTGGACATAGGCCTTTCCCAAGGATTTCCAAAATGACTGATCCATAGCGGCCCGCATCCAGCGCTTTCCAGCGACCTTGTGAGTGGGTGTCCTACGCTTCGTCTGCAAGTACGTGGTCGCTATTAGAGAACCTTTTTACCGCATCGGCAGTCGGTTAGTCGCGCTATGTGTCCCGGCCACTGCCACTTCAAAAGCTAATCCGCTGGACTATGACTGGCTGGCTGACTTTTATACATCATCATCATCCGAGCGTATTCCCGGTTGCATCCTCAGCAGTAACGCTTCAGAGCCCGGGGTCCGCTACCTAACCAAGGAGATTTGACGTGGTTACTGGTTTTTACACAGAGCGACTGCCGTCTGACCTCCACAACCCAAAGGGCAAACCAGGAACCAATCCTTGGATAGTTTGATGATCAAACGCTAGGTGGCGTTTGGGACCCACAGTTTTACGTGCCTTCCGAAACAGGGAATCATCTTTCTTTTCGGATAATCAGGTGATTCAAGCCTGCAATATCCTATCCAGACTGGAAACAACTTTTTAACAAAGTATGCTTCCCAGTGGGAATCGAACCCATGACCTCCGGGTCACAACGCGAACGCTTTGACCACTGGACCACGGAGGCAGTCAACTGCTGGCTGACTTTTATACATACATACATATTTTCACGCCTGTTTCCCATGGGGGTAGGCAGAGTCTATAGATTTCCACTTACTACGATCCTTGCAAGCCTCTTTTGCTTCGTCAACCCTCATTTTTCTTTTCATAAATGCTCTCCGGTTATAGGTACTTCTTACTTCACCTTTTTTTCAGAACATCTGCAATTTTCTCGCAGAACGTTCGTCGAGGTTGACCCGGTCCAGTTTTCATATCCACATCCGCACGATAAAATTTTTAGTTAGTCTTCTTTCATCCATCCTCTCAACATGTCCAAACCACCTTTACATTCCTTTCTCACTTTTGTCACTACATTCTCTTTCACCTCACACTTCTCACGTATTACATCATTTCTTATCCGGTCTTTCAATGTTACACCACACATACGTCTTAAAGCTCGCATTTCAACTGCATTTATCCGACTTTCATTCTTCTTCTGCCATGCCCAGCTTTCATTACCATACATAAGAGTAGGTATCAACACTCCCTAATGAACAGCAAGACGTGCTTTGGCAGACACTTTCCTACTGTCCATAAAAGAATGTAACGCCCCATTCACACGATTACCAGCAACCACCCTTATCTCTATATCGCTTTCGTACCTTCCATATCTTGTTTCCACTTTTATTCTCCGACGAATTTCCACATTTTTGATTCGATCACGTACAGAAACACCGAGCATTTACATTCATCATCATCGTACTTTAGTAAACATTACAACTTACAAACCAGACAACGCACTATTATGCTAGTACTTCTGTGCTATTAGTACGTTGTCTGGTCAGTACGATGTGTCGCTGGTCCCGTCGTCGGTCGCTGGTCGGGTCGTTATATCCGGATTGGAAATTAATTGGGGACAAAATTATCCATTCCGTGCTGGTCGGGTGGAAATAACTAACCAGCCAAGTGCGAGTCGGACTCGTAGCTCGAGCGTACCACATTATCTATAAAAAATCACGTTTGTTGAATGGAACTTAAATTTCTTTTTTGTAGGAGCTCCTAGTAGGGAGGTAGCCGCACACTAGCTGGGGCAGTTGGAGCTCTTACATGAAGAGGTAGGTAAGGTACGTAGTAGAGCTTGGGAGAAAAGACAATAAGTTATTTTATTTATGTTAACTTCACAATACTGATATATATTTTGCAATACTATATATAGATGTAATCAGCTCGAGAGACGGTAGTGGAATGAATCAGAATGATGAGGAAGGAGTCTAAAATTAAAAAATTGAATTTGGAAATGAAATTATTATTTAGAAAACGGAAAAGGAGGTAAACTGGGCGTGAAGGATAAGGTTTATTGTAACATCGTTACAGTTTTAAGTATTTGTTGTTATAGCGGCAGCAGACAATACATCATTAGAGAAAATTTCAACTGCCTAGCTATCACGGTTCATGAGATATAGCCTGGTGACAGACAGATGGACAGCGGAGTCTTAGTAATAGAGTCCTGTTTTTACCCTTTGGGATATTGGGAACCCTAAAAAGTAGAATATCGTTAACAGGGTAGGCAAGCTTAGGACCGCAAGAACCAAACGCCACGTTTAGCGTAAAACTGGGAAAACGAAAATCAGAATAGTGCTGGGTTGATAGCCGCATCACCTAAAAATATTTTTGCACATTTACTCGATCGACTTTTACGATCGGAGCGTAGAGAAAAGCAGCTGAAGGTCTTAGATTTTCATCACTTTCAGACTAGCAAGGAGGAGCATTTAGCTATTAACATAAATAAATATTTGTAAATTTTCAAGTGTACATGATGTTGGAGATAAAATTTCAACATAATACGTTTGGCTGTATGCAAATTAATTTCAATGTCACTAGTTTATAGTTTTAATTTTTGTTCATGAATGTTACGGTAGAGGGCGCCGTACTACATCCTTCTGGTTTCTAGTTATGATAATATATGGAAGTGCATCTAGTGCGAAATAAAATCCATACAAAGAAATTCTCGGAAATTTCATTCACGAAACTCCTAACCTCAATACATGAACCAAAAAAATAAAAAATAAAATAAAATAAATGAACAGCAAACAGACATTTATTAGTGTTATATTATAGTTTATGAAAGTTATATAGTTTATTAGCTTTGGGTTTATCAAACGGACGAATTATAATTTCTCTACT
The DNA here is from genome assembly GCA_943193695.1 of Acrobasis suavella. NCBI lineage: Eukaryota > Metazoa > Arthropoda > Insecta > Lepidoptera > Pyralidae > Acrobasis > Acrobasis suavella. Next base: position 4,550,006 of record OW971957.1, on the reverse strand, counting down.
GGTGCATTGTTGATCACTTTCTCGGTAACTACTTAGTATCGAGAGACTAATAATTATTTATTTGATAAGACATGACGTGCATTGATTTATCTTGTCGACTTTGTACGTCGTTGGTCCATGGACGAAAGGTGAAAGGGTTTCTTGAACTGATGGTTTATGAAGGTTGCTTCTTTAAGGTTGAACTAGTCGCTAGGAACTCACACGTGGGCGCGGCCTAAAGCATGCTGTCTCACCTAACACTGTGTTCGGGCGAAGCAGTGAGGTGAAATGCACGATAATTCATGGTAAACCGAGCGCGTGAAAACATATGTAAAGTCCTTTGGGAAAAGGGGTTTTATGCAAAAACTTTTTTTTTTCACTATTCACTATTCTGTATCCGTACAGACAAAATTTACAGTGAGACAAAACGATATCATGTTAAACTTTGCATGTACAATGTCAAGAAGTGGAGGAAATCCCCAAATCCGAAATTTGTATGAAAAAAATATCGACTAGTTTAACCTCAAATAATATGATTTAATAGCTGAAGCCCACGGCCTTGCCTGCATGATAACATTTTCAATAATGCCTCGAGAACCTTATATTTACTCGCTGTTTAGCCGTTTTAGGCTTAGTTTCATACAAACTTTCAACCCTTATTTTAACTTTGTAAACGATTTCTTCACCATTTTATAGTACGGTTATAGTTTAATGCTATAGCAAGCGCGAATATAACTGTTACAGAATAATATTGCTCTATAATAATGTTTAATAACACTTTTGTTGGCCTGATTTGCTTTATAAATGTTGAAAATGAACTGTTATAGTATTTCTGTATAGCAGTGAGGAACACTCAATTATAGTATTACTTTGTCCTATTGTGAATATTCAGACCACTGCTATAGTTCTTAGTTTGCTCGTCTTAAATTATACCTTTTTTGGTCTGATTTGCTGTTAACTCTTTTTGGTCTGATTTGTTGAACTGTTATAGTACTTTGTTATAGCAGTGATGAACACTCAACTATAGTGCAACTTTGTCCTATTGTGGATATTCCAATCACTGCTATAGTACTTAATCCATTAGTAGTGCAAAAGAAAATAACTATAGAATGAATTTGTGATGTAGCCCTGTTTTAAGTTATCATTATATAATATAACTGTACTATGATAGTGTTCAGATGTGTGTTATAGTACATCAGATAATCATATCATCGGAACACTGTTTTAGAGCAAAGTGATTCTGTAATAATTGTTTGGTTACTTTTATCGTACTTGTTAGCACTACGACAGTGCATCGATTTTTTTAATAGTACAATAACGATAGATAACAGTAGACAAATATTACCGTTAAAGTACAATTTTATACTATAAAATATCTCATGTTTTACTTCTATAACACATATTCCGACATTTCTTTTTGACGTGCTTCATTTATTGATAGAATTTAAAATAATATGGATTTGATGAAATGGAAAAAGTATAAACATAGTGGAACTTATAGAAGTAAACAGGCCCAGTAAATATAGTCTGCCATACTAACCCTACCGGTACCCTAATTTCAATCAAACTCATGAGCTTCGCATTGTCATGTCAAATACTATAGTGGTCTTTATAACGCCTAGGTCATTTTAATTTTAATATATTTTAGTAAATACTTAACAGTTCGAGGGGGGTACTTAAAATTTACGGCAAACCTAGGCATATTCAATCAGTAAAATTGCGGTTGCATGCTTTTTTACACTCTAATGACAAACACAATAATATTTTTAATTAATAACTCATATGGCTTGAATCCTCTTATGTTTTAGTTTGCGGAAAAGTGATATATTATAATTGCGCCACTTTCAAATAAAATGAACCTTTTCAGGTCTTCTATATCACAATTAATAGTGTTTTCGAAAACGTTCTATGGACTTTTAAAGGACTAGTTTTTGTTACTAGGGCCGCGAACCTTCTCACAAAATTTTACGAGAATCAGATCAGAAATGAGACCGTATAGGCGAGAACAGCCGCAAAAACAGACAAACTGACAGCCGGACAAAAGCATTTTTAGCCAATCTCGAAACTGAGACGCTTCGTTCGCTCGGTCAATTATGGTATTTTTCAAATCTATATTTATAATAGAAGAAACTAGAATAAAATAGAATATGGTTTATTATCGAAATATATACAGTTACAATTTTACAAACTGGCACATTCATTAATCTAAATATGACGCTAATCCGACGTCCACTTAGCATGTGTAGAGGCATTTTACAACACCCCAACGCTGGTCTTCCGGGGACACCGGCCCAACAAGAAGTACCACTGCGCACTGCAACCTGCAACGACACGCTGAACCGTCTACATGTCATTCGATATGACATATGATTCTATTTCGAAGCACCACTGCATGCAACAATATCATTATAACTGACTGACCGACATATATTTATGTACCCAGATATGACTGAACGATCAACGTTCCAACGTGACCAACAATCCTGGAAGCATGGACTTTTGCACATATGTTCCTTTTATACAATATGTAACAAAAACCCTGTCCTAAAAAATCGTCATATTCATACGAATTACCGGGCCAGCCGAACACTCTTGTATGAAAATGTCGATTTTTTATTCGTATTCATACGAATAAAAAATCGACATTTTCAACTTCTTATTGCACACTTCAGTGTGCAATAAGAGTGAATTTTCGGAAAATTATCCCCTAAGGGGTTAAAATCGATTTTGCACTATAAGCTTATAGAACTAAAGTGTGTTGTTGAACGCTTTTATAGTACACGATGTCGCAACTAAAACCTTTATAACGCGTCTATATACCTTTTTAGTGATATGAGTTTAAATTACAGTACTATTTTACTGCTTGTGTTAGCAATTTCTACCAGGCAAACTCGCTATATAGAAAATAGTAATGGGAAATCTATTTAGAAAATAGTAATGGGAAATTAGGTAGTGGTCAATATAAACATACATTGTTCAAAATTTGTTTAGGAACTTAAATAAAGGTAAACAATCTTGACATATCTTTTTATCAAATATATAAATCAATACATTTGCAAATTACAAATCAATTATTGTATAAATTATGAATTACACGCTTAATATGTAATGTGTAAAGATATCAATTTGTAAAGTGTATATTTCAATAAAAAGACACGTCAAGATTGTTTACATTTATTTAAATACCCAACCAAACGGACAATAATCAAATTTAAAAAATTACATCTAACCTCTGCGGCATGGTAGTTTAGTAAATTGCCTGGTCAGATTATTGTATCAAAAAGTCAATTTTATTTGACAATGCAGTAATTATTTTTTTCTCTATAACAGTTTTTCATAAAGACGGGTTGAGACTTATTTTCCTATGCTTTCCTAAGTAAAGCTAAGTACTTATAGACTAATTAGCAGAGTTCGGAATTAGGTAGAGTTATTTATGTAATTTCATCGAAATGTTGATATTAATATGGATCCTCCCGGGATTTCTAATGGACAATCCCATGTTGTTAACAATTTTACAAATAAATAATCATAAAAACCTCAGAGATAGATTAGACAAATAAAACAAAGATAATTACATACAATTTTTATAAGTATTTACATTAGTATTTTTATTAGTTTTAACATATTGGCAACGTCGCGCGTGCAGTGGCAAGTCCACTTTATTCTTTCGCTGTATGAAATCAGTGTAAGTACATAAATAACTCTACCTAATTCCGACCTCTGCTAGTTAGGTATACATGTAACCAATGACATTAACATCTTAAAAAAAAAACACCTCACAAACCTTTAGAAAACCGTACGCTGTCACTACTTTAAAACTAGATTTACGATTATGAAATAAAATTAAATTTATTTTGACCTTTTCAATTTATCATCTACTAACATTGATGATAGTTATTGACGAATATTTTTTGTACAGAGGAACTTAATAAACATCCAATTAATTCAAAGGGCGTGTAATCGCGCACTCTTAATTTTAAATTTAATTGCAATGGCGTAACAGATCGTGAACATCATGTAGCCCTTAACAAAACCCATGACATAATCAAAGAAGAATATAAAATACTCGCTGCAATCAAAAAATTGAATAAATTAAGTAACTAAGGCCCTATGGTCAAGGGAATGTCATAGCTAATTATCGCCTAAAGATGAATGTTCACTAAGGCTGAATCACAGTTAGATCGTGTGCCACATTTCGCAACGTAGTGCACGCCGCGCCGGTCAAATACGCGTTCGCGCGCTTTTCAAAATTCGAACGAAATCGAACTTCGAAAATTCAGTGTCTGTGGATTTTTGGTTTTTTATTTCTTTTTTATTTTTGATATTTCTGATTGTGCTCGTGGTATTTTAAGTTAAATTGATTTAGATTATAATTTAAGTTAAAACTGATGTTTTTCTTGTGATAATGACGTTATAAATTTTAAGAAAATTATTTTTAAAAGTTTTGTGTTAAAGTGCTGCGCGTGGGTGCAACAACCCGCATATAGATGAAGGTTTGTATATTAATTTGCTAGTAACGTAGGGCCCGTGAGTAAAACGTTTATGTATTTAAAGTGCATATTATTATGGCTTGTTATATGAATTACATCAATAATTACGTTTTTATTATAGAATACTGTAACCATAGAAATAATTATGAATAAGATTAATAACTGGATACTTAGGTACATTATTTATAGGTTGTGCCACAAAGGCTCACTAATCTTTGAATTCAAAAGCTTATACACAAATGAAACTTTGTAATTTATTGATTTTTTTTATAGAAATTCGATACACTGTATACATATTCATTTTGAATTGGAGATCTCAAATAATTTTTCATTTTAAAAATATCTCCTGCTGGCAAAATAATTTCATGTGTCAATTATTTGAAAAAATTAAGACCCCTTGTCTATGGGCTACAGGACATTAGAAGTTCTTATTGGGAAAGGACTTATTTCATACTCAATATTTATTAATTAATTATTCTTAATTCTGAAATTAATGTAAATAGGCCATGGGGCTAGCAACCCCTTTGTATTTTGATTTACTTTTTACACCTATGATACAAGACCTCGTATCATCCCGCTAAAAATGATCTATGAGTCTCACGCACGGGCCCTTGTCTCTGTCTACCCAACAGCAATAAAGACGTGACATATTAATGTAGGTACAGACAAATAGTAGATGCCCAAAAACTTAGATTTATTTTTGAATGCTAAAAACAAGTTAAATTCACGCGTGTAGTTTATTGTACTGTTGTGCGTGAATGAATAAATAAATAAATATATAGGGACAAATAACACCGATCGAGCTAGCTGCAAAGTAAGTTAGAGACTTGTGTTATGGAATACTAACTCAACGATTATTATATGTCATAACAAATACGTATATAGATAAACATCCAAGACCCAAGGCAATTTGAAAAAGGCCATCTTTCAACTTGCGCCGACCGGGGATCGAACCCGGGACCTCTGGGTGGCGGACTAGCATGGTGACCACTACGCCACGGAGGTCATCATAACAACTGATTACCAGTTATTCTAAAATTCATTTAATTATTATGATCATTACTATTGTTCAAAAGTATGATGAGTAATGAATTTGCAATGAATTACAAATTTTAATGAGATTTAAAGTTGCTTTAATTGATCTATATTCAATTACTTAAGCATGTTAGTATTTATTATTCATTTATTATAAGAATCAAAAAACGTCTTTAACAGATGTTTTGACAAGGAATAAAATACTGCCAGATTTTTATCCTGTTACTGAACCAAGATTGACCCAATCTGTAATTATTATAAAAAAATGCTACTTTCTCCAATAAATAAATACGATTATTTGTTTTGAGGTAAAGAATAGATACTGCGACTTGATTGCAGACGTTCTTAAGAGGCATTTCACATTTGGTTGGCTGTCTCGCTCGCAAAATCAAACATTATTAAAGATTATTAAAAAATGTGTCTCATTTGTAGAAAAGTGTTTCATTAACATTCAATATAATTATATGTTAGATATTTTAGACATGTTTTTTTATTACTTATGTGTGCATATATCGAGAATTAGGTCATCAAAAATTTAAAATTTTGTTGACCTAATTCTCGATGTAGTCAATGTCTACACAATATACAAACATGTCTAAAATATCTACAATATAATTATATTGAATCGTAATGAACCACTTTTCTACGAATGAGACACATTTTTTATAATCTTGATTGTGTGAGCGAGACAGCCTACCAAATGTGAAATGCCTCTTAAAAGGAGAGGTTGGAAGGACCCGTAACCGAAGAGCATGAATGATAAGATTGATGATTGTAGATGATGCGAAAGGTCTGTCAGGATCGTAACAAGTGGAGCTCCATAGTCTCTTCCTCCCCAGTGGAAAATCGGCGTAATAGTATTTATGTACTTATGTATGTTGGTAAAAAAATAACTTAACTTAGGAAGGATCTTTGACCTAGGCACTTTAATCAAGTCACAAAACTAATAGAACTATACTAGAAACGGTGACAGGCTGGCTCTTAAAGCGGACCGCATTAAACCAAAAAAAATGTATGGCAATGTGTGTAATAGTTATTTATACAACTGTAGTATAATAAGGGGTATTAACACGAATGTGGGTTTTGTTGAATAGTATTACATGAGTGTTTTAATACTTAATTATTACAGTTGCATACAAAACTTTATCTACACCCATGATATGAATCCTCTATGTAATAGGTTCTAAATCCATAAGGTGTTGTACAGTGTTGTAGGAATTCCATGTAAATTTCTGGTAAGTTTATTGCTGAGTATCTAATACAAACTAACGATGTATGTATATGTAATAATAAAATTATTTATTGTAATAATAATTTAAATTTTGGATCGTACAATTATTGGAATGCAAATTATTTTTGTTCGATATTAGTAAATATCGAACGAAAATGGCGGGATACGACGTACATTCGAATAACCAATAAGTTCCGTTTTTAAGTTACGGAGCTTTGGTAGTGAACGGCGCGTACATGACAATGTTCTTTTCTTGAAATTCATAATATATACCTGTTTGATGAGTAAGGAAGGGATTGAGTTTGCGTTACATAATAAAATTTAGTTCAACATTATAACACTCGTTTGGATGATATAATGGTTACTATGACACTGGGTGTTTTAATGTTGGCAATAAGCTAACTGCTTTAGAAATTTTATAGAGGATTTATAGCATGGGTATTAAATAAATAGCTTACAGATATCAAGGTATATAATAAATTGCTTACAAATATCAAGGAACGGCCATTGTCCTTTTTTAAGAAAAAATAAAAGCCGTTTCTCTTTGACATGTTATAAAATTGACGATCTTTGAGAATTATACCTATTGTGGATTAAATTGCCTCATATACTTATAATTTTATATATTGTAAATAACCTATTTCTTGTTTTCACATGCTTGTTAACTATAAGCAAAATACATGTTTAATTTTTAAGATCTTATGTACTCTATTTTATGTGATTAAATTATCATTATCCATACATGCAAGTACATAGGTACTAATATTTAAGTGTAAAATTAATCTTTCACATTTGAAAATGCCCTAAATACCTAGATCTGTGTATAAAAATAAAAGCATACACACTCAATTTTGAACCTTATGCCTAAGTAAATAGATGGACATATAAATCGCTCCTGAAAAAATCTACGTGTCAATGAAAAGTACATTAAAATCTGCCCAGTAGTTTAAGAGTTTATCGAGTATATAGACAAACAGATATGAGCAAGGGATGACTAAGTAACAAAGGACAAAAGAAGTAGAAAGGACGACGACCTCCGTGGCGTAGTGGTCACCATGCTAGTCCAGAGGTCCCGGGTTCGATCCCCGGTCAGGGCAAGTTGGAAAATGGTCTTTTTCAAATTGTCCTGGGTCTTAGATGTTTATCTATATATGTATTTGTTATAAAATATAGTATCGTTGAGTTAGTATCCCATAACACAAGTCTCGAACTTACTTTGGGCTAGCTCAATTAGTGTTGTTTGTCCATATTTATTCATTTATTTATTATTATTTATTTAAGAGTAAATAACAAAATAATTAATGTTCTTGTATCTATAAAAGAATAAATAAATGAGGACAAATAACACTGATTGAGCTAGCCCCAAAATATGTTTAAACTTGTATTATGAGATAGGGTAAACTTCCAGTCATAGGACGCTAACAGTCGTTGTCCAATTCAGCTGATATTTTTTTATACTCTGTAACTGCTGTGTTCCCGTTTGTTCTGTCCATTAACTGTAAGCGTCCAATGACTGGAAGTTTACACTACTTACTGAACGGGACCCTATTACTAAGATTTCGCTGTCCGTCCGTCCGTCCGTTTGTCTGTCAGGCTGTATCTCAACCGATGATAGGTAGACAGTTGAAATTTTCACAGATGATGTATTTCTGTTGTCGCTATAACAACAAAAACTGAAAACGGAATAAAATAAATATTTAAGTGGGGCTCCCGTACAACAGATGTGATTTTTTATATACAATATGTAATAAAAACTTTGTAAGAGTAACTCAGACCGTCAATATGAACAACTTTCCTATGGAACCAATGTATGAAATTCGAAAAAAAAATTTTTTTTTTACTTATTGTGTTATGGTACGGAACCCTTCCTGCGGGAGTCCGACTCGCACTTGGCTGGTTATTTAATAACATACATAGTTAACCTCCCCTCCCACAAAAGACCAAGATCAATTCAAATAATGCCATTTTCGAAATTGCCCTGACTCGGTGTCGAATCTCAAACTTCTCCTGATAACCGATACGCACAGACTTCGGAGCACATAGTGTGTCAATGTACTTACTCAATAAAAACAAAAAGGACAAGTAATCATTATTTAAAATATATATTTTTTAAAAACAAGCTTTTATCGAAAGTGCTCCTTAAGACGAATCAAACGAGCCCAAACTCGATGGGGTTGCGTCGTTTCATCACAGAGTTCCTACGGGCCTACGGTTCCTACCTTTCGGCTCCATCATCAGATCAGCTCCATGTCATCATAATATTGCATTGTCACGTGATACGTATGCGTGTAAAATTTCAGCTCAATTTGAAACCGGGAAGTGGGTCAAATTTAACTTGCAAGATTTGATTACAGACAGACAAACAACGGGACAGGTGGAACCAAATAAAAGCTTGTAAAAGAGTATGATCTAGGTATTCTCTTTGCTTGAGCAAAAGGATAGTATGTTTGTTTACTTACTCCAGATTAATGATACTTCCTAGTGACTTATAAACATAGCGTAGACCTTTGACTTTCCTTGTATTATCAGTATTGTAGAAAATAAACCAACATAAACAAATATGTGTTTCCGTATCTCTGTTAGTACACTTTCGTTGATAAATTAACGCGAGTTGCGAGTTTAATGGCCTCCATTCTGACACTTTTTAACCCCCAACAAAAAAGAGGAGTATTATAAATTTGATGCTAACGTCTGTTGGTCTATCTGTGACATCGTAGCGCTGGAACAAATGGACCGAAATCAATGCGGTTTTTCACATGAAAGCAAGAACCCTTTCGGTATTTTAAGATATGTTTGATAAGAATCGGTCCAGCCGTTTAGAACTTGTTGGCCCCATCAGCCATAGGCTCTTAGAGCTGTCTGCACCACCACTACCACTTCAATTAGCTTATCTACTGGGCTATGTCAGTGACCTTTGCTTTCGTACGAATCTCTTCATTTCTGATTCGATTTCGTAGAGAAACACCGAGCATAGCCCTCTCCATAGCTCGTTACGCGACCTTGATGAGCCTTCTTATGAGACCCATAGTAACTGACCACGTTTCAGACCCATAGGTCATCACCGGTAATATATATACAATGTCCTTTTTATTAAGTACAAATATTTTACGGGGTGATTCAGTTTATCATTTTGAACAACTTTTCCCGATAAATGTATATCGAAATACGAAAAAATAAATCATTTTCCATAATAACGATTTCACGTGACGTGATATTTTCGTATTCCGATATATGTACATTTATTAGGAAATGTTGTTCAAATGATGGACTGAATCGCCCCTTAAAATATTTGTATTTAATTCAAAAAGGACATTGTACATTGATTAAAAACTTTCGTCTTCAAGCACATAGTTATTTAATTTGGACGAGAGGATACGTCGTAACTTCCCGAACGCTGCCCAGCCGAGTCGGATTCGTCGAAATCTTCCTCGAAGCTGTCCACATTAAACCAAATTACCCTCTACTTATTTCAATCATATGATGATAAGCTCTTATCTTAAATAAATTAGTGCATGAATCCTGTCATGAGGACATTGTGAAACATATCAATTAACATTCGTCAACCTGTCGCAATGTGTGCACTAGATATGGAGAGGTGACGGTTATTTTGATTTTAATTGAGCTGCGTTTCGTAATGTGATTTACTAAAAATGCTTTGATAAAACAAGTTAAAAATAATATGTAAAAATAAAACAAGAATAAGGTATTTTCTTGTGTCAAAAATAAATTATTTTGTAGTGTTATGAAAATAAAACTTCACCTTTACTAACTTAACGTGATTTTTAATTTATTATTGCAGAAAAACTGAGAATAAGAGCGCTATTTGACTCCAAGAAACTATGACGTCATTTGCCTGCATTTCATACAAGTCCCATAGAAATTGTTAGTTTTGACGTTTAAAAAAAGTATCCGAGTAAACTAACATCGTAAACTTTTGCGCCTCGTTTGCAATGTGACATAAACTATATCGTCGTTTTAATAAATAAATATATACGGAGAAATCACACAAATTGGACTAGCCCCAAAGTATCCCAGTGAGTTAGTAACTACTCAACGATACTATGTTTTATAGCAAATACTAGATAAACATCCAAGACCCAGGCCAAACTGAAAAAGGTAATTTTTCATCTTGACCTGACCGGAGATCGAACCCGTGATCTTCATTTCATTGATTAATTGTTTTCATGTCACACATATTTAAATACCTCCGGTGCCTTGATTACCTCTAAAGGCCACAGAGGTCGTGACAATCATTTAATAAATCTGCCGAATTATCTACTTATAAGAGGTGAATGTACACTTGATATAACATCTCTTTAATACAAGTTGATTTGCCAGGCAAATTAAAAACCCCTGACTTTCCATAGTTTAGTATGTAAACGCCATCTAGTGACGGGCGGAGGAACTAAATAGTAGAATCCGTGGCGCCATTTTTTACTTGAAACTCGAACTATAAAAACCCCGAATTTCAAGCGATAATCTCCAATAACTTTTAAACGGCGAAACAGATTTTCATAAAACATAGTTAAAAACCACCGCAAGGAAACTGGCTTTCATGTAAAAAGAACCGCATCGAAATTGGTTCATTCGAGCGCTACAATGTTCGACAGACACACAGACAGACAGACATTAGCATCCAACTTATAACACCCCTCTTTTTGTCGGGGGTTAAAAATAGTGTTAGTGTTTCAGAAAAGTGAAACCTAGTGCACTAGACGGCCGCAGTGCAGCAACCTTGGTCGCAAAAGCTAGAGTTGGGCCGCGGCAAAGTTTGCGGTAACTATACCACAGAATTAATTTATGTATTACATACAGAATGGAACCTCCTAGTGTCCCGCGTAATATGCGTCCCCGTTCCCCGTCCCCGCAGCTCTTCCCCATTCTCGCCTTATGGAGGGCGAACACACACATTGACGTGTGCACGGATGTATAGTTTCGTTTGTAGTCGTGTAGGCATAAATGATACTCCGCTTCTATGAGGTGCCAATGTGCCATACGTGTGACTATACAAACTATATATCCTGGCAGGGTCGCCATATTATTTTAGTGAAGGGATGAACTTTATTACTGATTTCATAGGGTTTATATACTGAAAATAGAGCACAAGTCGCCATAAGTTATGTTTATCTAGATCGAGGATGAGTAATCTAGGTGTCCTACATGTAAAGGTTACAAGGTGTAAGTGGGAAAATAATGAGTTCAAGTACACACACTACAGTAGGTTGGTCGCACCGACCAGTACATGCCAGCCCGGTGTGCGGATAAAACTTCTTGATACCGAGTTTAGTCAAATCGCATGCAGTTGAGAAGAGGCGGCCATCTTGAATTAAGAAAAAAAGAACCCAGAAAGTCCGATTCTCGCACGAAAGGTTCTGTCTTCTGTGTCATCACACTTATATTATACAGGCGAAAGTTTGTGAGTGTGTGTGTATGTCTGTTACTTCTTCACGCGCAAACGGATGGATAAATTTTGATAAAATTTGCTGAGCAGGAAGCTGACACCTTGAATTAACACATAGGCTACTTTTTCCGCGGGTAACACCGCGGGGCGCAGCTAGTTATCTATAAAAAAAGGTTTTTTTTAAGGAAGCCCCACATAAATACTTATGTAAGTGATGTAAAAATTCTAAGTTTTGTAATATTGACCTGTAACAAAAGTTATCAATGTATAAAAAACTATTTATTTTATTTTGCTTTTAGTATTTGTTGCTAAAGCGGCAAAATAAATACATCATCTGTGAAAATTTCAACTGTCTAGCTATCATGGTTCATGAGATACAGCATGGTGACAGACGGACAGCGAAGTCTTAGTAATAGGGTCCCGTTTTTACCCATTGGAAATAGACCCATGGGCGTACCGAGGGGGAGGGGGGGCAGAGGGAGGGCAGCTGGATTTTGTTTACGTCCCTACTTACTATCTACTTTTGTTGATAAAAGTTACGAAATATATTTTTTTGCCATTAGAAATACAATACACGTACACAACTTTTGACAAGTTTATTTGCCAGGCAAATTAAAAAATCCCCATCTTTTAACTTTTTCACTCCCTCAATAACTTTTGAACGACTGAACCGACTTTCATCAAACATAGTTAAGAACCACGACACGGAAACTTGCTTTCACAGAAAAAAACCGTCAAAAACGTCATAAATTGTTTTGCAGAAGACCCTTGAAATGTACTTTTTAAATAGCTATTGTTTAATTAAAGAATTTATATAAAAATAGATAATTTATATTATGGTATTATAAAAAAACCTGATTTGCCTCCCCCTGGCCCAGAACTGGGTATGCCCATGAATGGACCCCTAAAAAAGGTCAGACTTTGGGGCAAGTGCCTTGGGCTGCGGCCTCGCTGGGCAGCTCAGCCTTCCTTAGTTAGGGGAAGGGGCAGTAGAGAGGGGATTAGGCTTTAGTTCCAAAACAAATGTTCGTTGTGATATTAAAAAAGAAAATTGTCGAATAGGCATGACGAATGGAAAAATATTTTCAACCCATCGGTAATATTATTAAAAAATACTGTACACGTATTTTTTCTTTCAGAATATCTTCCTGAGAAATTAAAATGACAAAGATACAGCGCATTGACAACTCCCCACTACTGGGCCACTGGATGCGCCTTCACACTGAGGTTTATGTACAGATACCGGTGACCAGTGGGTGGGAACCTAGCTGTTAGTTGTGTTGTTTTGTCTGTATTATGTTCTTATACTTGTTTACTTACTAACATTAGATTAGGTTTACTCTGTTCATTACTAACATAATATGGATTATGTCCGAAATAAAAATTTATTATTATCTTTATTCATTTTACTTCGTTTAGATCGAACCTAGGTTAATTTTTTTTATAATATCTATAAAAAAGTAAAATTTAAAATATACACATATTACAAAAAAACCCCTCACCTAGTTGCACGCTGGCAGCGGGGCAAGGCCCAAGCTACCGGCGGGCGGTTAGGGCCGCAAAGAGAGAAACCTCCTGACAATGCGTGCCGTATTATTTTTAATATGTTGGTACGCTTTTCAGCCATGGGTCCATGGGGACCCGGTCCTTTGAGGCGTTCATGGGGCCAAAGCCAACATGAAGAGGCCTTTTAGTACCTTTTTATCTAAAATCTGTGCATCTATGGAGGTCTATCCCTTAATGTACCATAGAGATGCACTAACGGACAGTCCTCCACAGCTGCCAAACTATTGGAGGGATTTACTTGGTTTGGGCTTTATGGATGGGATGTTAGTGGACCGGATAACTGTGTTATGGAGTGAGATACGGACATCTACCTAAAAATCTCTCACAACAATTTTAGCTTGGTAGATTGTGACTTGCTGCTCGTTGGCTACACTGCCTGTGGACACCCTAACTAGCCACGAAAATGCGGCCAGGGCGCAACACAATGTGAGCAGCTGAGGGTGTCGAGAGGTGCGGCTCCGGTTTCACCATCACGGGGCTTACCCCCGAAAGCGGGTTTCCCCGTTATTACGCCATTTCGTAACTGTGTGTATGTGTGTGTGTTAGTGCATGTGTGTATGGTCCCCCTGGAGGTAGGGTACGTGGTGTCGCCACTCACCATCAGCTCGCCACAAGCTGCCCTGCGTTGACTGACTGCACAATCCAGTGGACGATGGGGTCGTCACGTCCCGACGCTTTTAATATTATTGAAATTTTGCATGACGTCACGGCTACGTACGATTTTTACATAGAGGTGACGTCGCAAGCCCCCACTTGCTTCATTCTTCACTTAATATGTATTTGTGAATTTTTACTTGTTTGGCAAACTGAAAAACGATTGGTCCATTATTTTTGGATAATCTAAAAGACTAAATAATTACAATTATACTTTTCTAACCATGTCGTCACCCCTATTGTCTAAATCAATTCTCGCAACTATGACACTAGGTGGAGAAGCAACAATATGTTTACTAACTTTAAAAAATTAATACTCGACTGTGCTGCAATATCTTTTTGAAATGTTCTAATCAAGACCTTTCATTTGATTGATACCCCACTCCAAGAAACAAAAGAAAATGTTTTTACTCTTAGTTTTTGTGTCTTTGAATGTAACATTAGTTATATATATTTTTAGCCTATGTCACCCGGACAATAATGACGAATCGATTGACGTATCATTTGTGAATATTGGACAAGTGATTCGGATGCAACGGTGGAACAGACATACATACATAGACTGCTAAAATAATTACCCTTCTTCTTATATCGATGATCATCTGATGTGAAAATCTAAGATAACAGTTTAAAGTTGTTTAGCATATTATAATAACATATGTTGGGAGTAACACCACGTGGTGAAGGTGGCAACAGTTTGGAGAAAATTTTTGTTATCCACTTGCCTCAACTGGCTAAATCTCGCATTTGCTGTCTAATCGTTTGAGATGAATGCACAATGGCCAAAAAAGGCAGTGGAAGCTGTAGATAGAACGTTGCGAGACATTCGTCGAGATGACAGGCCAATAGGCAATGTCACGTTTTTGTTGTCGGGAGATTTTCGTCAAAACCTTCCAGTTATAAGTCGGGGCACTGGGGTAGTTAAGATTAACTTCTCAATTAAACAGTCTTATCAGTGGCCTGAAATATAGATGACGATTAATATGAGAGCCCAGCTAGGCGGTAATTCACATGTCCAAGAGTTTCCAAGAATTTTTTAAAAGTTGGGGAAGGTCTCTTTCTTGAATAGAATGGTCAGGTGAGTCTTCCCGAAATACTTGGCGAAGTTGTTTTCTCCGAAGAAAAACTTATACCTTCAGTATTTGCGGATCTTCGGAGCATAACAAACCAGGTAAATTATTGGTTATGTGAGCGCGCCATATTAACGCCAAAAAATGTAAAATGCGCGACGAAAACTTACTACGCAAATTATTGGCGATAAAGTGGTTTATACTTTCTTCGATAGTGTAATTTGATCAGATGACATCACCAATTATCCAGTTGAGTTTCTAAATTCACTTGCAGCGAGTGGTCTCTCTGCTCACACACAAAATAAAATGTCAGAGTGCCAATTATATTGATGCGAAATTTGACTCCGCCGAAACTGTGCAACGGATTGCAACGAAATATAAATAAAGCTGATATACTTACTGGGAGTAGTGCCAGTAAAACTGTATTTATTCCGCGTATACCACTCATCCCCAATAATTTTTCTTTTAAATATAAACATACACCCTATGACCACTTGCTTTGCTATGACAATAAATAAGTCGCAGTGTCAGACCCTTAAAGCCGCTGGTGTCGACCTAAGAACTTGTTTTGTTGACCAACTTTATGTGGCTTCCTCCAAAGTTAGTAACGTTTCAGGTCTTTTCATATTGGCTCCCAAAGGAAAGCCTCCATAGATAATTTATAAAGAAAACATTCAAACATTTTTTTTAATATGAAAAAAAGTATTTTGTCTTTTGACATGTGACACTGCTATCAAGTATTTTCTTTTGCATCTCACTTAGTTATCCTCACAAAGTCAACGCGAACGAAGTCGCAGCCATCAGTTAGTCCATATATATTCCTAATTAAAAACAACCTCGCGCGACCCCTGAAAATTGTGAAATTTTAAAGTACATCTCAGCGACATACTTTACCTCATTTGCAAGTTTAACGAGTGTCAGGAATCAAACTCTTCAAGAATATACGTTGACCTTACTTAAATTTATTCGATGCCTAAGATATGGGTATTTCAATCAAATGTATTTTTAACCCCCGAGAAAAAGGAGGGGTGTTATAAGTTTGACGCTAAAGTCTGTCAGTCATCTGTTTGTGTGTCTGGCTGTGACATCGTAGCTCTCGAACGGATGGACCAATTTCAATGCGCTTTTTTACGTAAAAGCAAGCTCCTGTTTGATGACAATCAGTTCGGCCATTTAAAAATTATCATTAAAGCTTAAAAGTCGGGAATTTTTAATTTATCTGTAGTATATAAATAATAGATGGCACTACAGATATCAATTCCACTTAACATCCGTTGAAATATGTAGTTCCACCGCCACTCATCAAATCATACGTTCTGCGGTTTTTTAATTTACCTGGTAAATAAACGTATATTACGTGTGGAAGTGCGTTAGATTTACTAAAGAAGATTATAGAAGATTTATCAAAGAATATTATTGTAAGAGATTCCATTATGGAATAAGTCCGCCGTTGTCAATTTATTCTTTATGTTGTTATTTTATGTAATTGTGTGTTTTCATAGTACAATAAAGTATTACAAACAAACAAATTTAAGGAGGTCGGTAGCCCAGTGGTAGCACGCTACTAGCGCTTTTGCAAGTTATTCAACTTTAAAAAAGAAAAACATTTTTTCGTACATGCTTTTATTGTGAGACCTAAGTACAATACAAATATTCTTTATTGCACCATTAATAAAAGAAAAAAAACAAATAACAGAAAAAAAGAAGACAGAATTATGATAGGAACAAAGGCGGACTTATCGTATAGCAATCTCTTCCAGTCAACTTTTCTGTAGAGGGAGAAGTGAATATATAAAAATAGGCGGTACAGTATGTCAGATTTAACTACTTATTAAGACAAACAATAATAAGCCCAAACTGTAGGGTTGTGTCTATTAACGTTGCGTTTTATTACGTGCAAATGACCACCTTCCAACTCTATCGTCGGTTCATCTGTTCATCTCATTGTCACGCGATATTCGTATGCATGCAAACTCGATGGGGTTGCGACGTTTCATTACGAGTTCCTATGGTCACTTTCCGGCTCCATCATCAGCCCAGCACCATGTTATTATTACATTGTCATGACTTCATGAGATTGTATGCTTGCAACATTTCTGATAATGATATTAAGAATGAGTGTAGCAACATAGAATTTTACAATTCGAAGGGTTCAGTCGGTTTTGAGATATACGCATTTTGGTGAAATCAAATATTGCTTTATAACTTTCAAACCGTTAATCAGATTCGGCTAAAACTTCACATTTCACGAGATAGTATTGCTGTATTTCTTATGTACATTGGAAATTAGGATATCAACATTGTTTGACCGGTTTTGAAGATATTAGTAAAATAAGCCTTCTGGGCACGTTACCACGGGGCAGCGATTTCCCAGGGCTTTTTTATTTATAAGTAACTAATTTAAGGTATTAGTTTAGTTTTAGTTAGTTTCTTTTTGTTTATATTATTTAAGTCATTGTGGGAATTAAAACTTTATAGAAGTAATTCAAATAAAAGAATATAAATTATATTAAGTATAATTTGTTCAGTAATTTTACGTACTTGTATTTTTGGAATAATAATTTTTGGGAGAGTTTGCGACAAACTACTAGAATTATAAATATATAAACAATAAAAATTATAGCTAAACCATAGCTAAACTAAACGAAAAAAGCCAAAACAACTTGAAAGAAAACTGAGGCGCGTTGATGTCTTTTCTATTTCCTAGAAAGAACATCAACGCGCGGCTTTCTACCTTTTTTCGAAATCTTCTAATTATAATACATATGATTTTGCAAGTGTTTTGTCAAGGAGCACGGCAGTGCCCCGGCCAAGTTTCACATCTTTGTATAACTATATCATAATCCTTCAGTTTAGCTTTGCCGTAGTAGGATAAAAAATATAAAAATTGTTTTGATTGACGACCCTGGCGTATTCGTAATCACACTAGTCCGCCACTCGAAGCTTCTGGGTTCGATCCCCGGCCAGGGCAAGTAGGAAAATGGCCTTTTTAAATTGTCATAAGTCTTGGGTTACAGTTTATCTATTTTTTTATATCATATTGTATCGTTTAGTTAGTTCACAACATAAGTTTCAAAAATTATTTTGGGGCTAGCTCGACCTTGTGTGTTGTGTCCTTAAATGTACGTACATATTTACAACGTGGAAGGGACATGTACCCACATCCACAAAACACATAGAGGCGCCTTACTAATATTAATGAAATAAAATTATTAAGACGCCTCGCAACGAGCCTCCCGCGCGCAGTCATCCCCGCATGCCCCGTGCACTCCTCTCAATCAATTATCCTGCCGCGCGAGATTCCGCGTTTGGTTTACAATGATGATTAGATCCAAAGTTAACTATTTTAGCTACCTTAATAAATTTCATACACCAACACATAAACGTTGTTTAATAGTTTCCTGTTAGTAGGTATAAACGGTGTCTTCGCTGTTTATTTAAAAAAATGCAGAATAAAATAAGTACTACTGTCTAACAAAAAGTTTAACATTTAAAAAATGTTAAATCGATTTTTCCTTCGATACTCAAGTCGGATATATCTACCCGGTATCTAGCGGATTCAAGCGGCTGGTTATTCATTTCTAGCCGCTGGTTTCGATAACTACCGGCTTACAAGCCGCTGGTTTACAACTATAATCTAGGTTTTTGATTTAAACCGATAGAATGTTTGTGTTCATAGTCTATATTTCATCATCGTCATTAACATCGTGTCAGCCCTTCTTTCGCCCGCTGCTGAGCATACCTCCTCCTGAGTAGGCCACCCTTCGTCTACACCACCAATCTCAGTCCCATGCTGCTCTCATCCAGACTCGACCTTGACTATATCGTCAACCTATCTCATTACAGGACGTCCGAAGCTTCTTTTACCCGTCCTAGGACTCCTAGGCTAGCTCCTAGCTACCATTCTGTTAGTGCCTTACTCCATTGGCCATCACTCCGGCGTGCCAAGTGACCTGCCCAGTTCCATTTTAGGTTCATGACTAGTGATGTGCCGCCGAGAAATTCTCAGTTTTTGATAATTTCTTTCCTACTTTGAAATTTTCCGGAAATTACGGAAATTTTCAACATTTATCGAGAATTTTAGATTAAAAATTTTCTGAAGAATTTTTTTGCGAATAAATTTCTCGGCAGTTTTCCAGACCGTTTCGGAAATTTCTCAAAATTTTCAAGAACGGCACGTCACCATTTCATGACCGTTTTTGTGATATCCCATACTTTGGTACGTACGTAGTCTGTATTTATATAGCTAAAACTAGTTTAAGCGTCGAGATATAACCTTAGTTCCTAATAAGATCAGCAAACAGTTACACGCCAGTCAAAAAAAACCATTGCCGCGTTTATACGTCACTGGTTTTTTTTCCACGTTTTTAACCGACTTCCGAAAAGGAGGAGGTTTTCAATTCGTCGGAATCCTCTTTTTATGTATTTTCACCGATTATTTCAAAGACACCTAAACCGATTTGGGAAATTCTTTTTTTGTTTCAAAGGGCTTACTTGTCAGCTAATTTCGTAGAAATTTTATCAAAATCGGTTGAGTTGTTGGGGGTGAATTCGGTATTTTAAAAATGTTATAGTTTTGAAAAATTATTCTAACCTTTTTTTCCTTACCAAGTGGATATGATTTGCAAAAAGATTGTTCACGTGTGTAGACAGACGGACCGCATCTCGACTGCACGCCGACCGCAAAAATGCGGTTGAGATGTAGTTTGGTTGCAGTTGACACTACGTTTTGACGACGACACGTAGAACTGCACGCAGGCTGCAAGTGGACCTGATTGCAGGTCAACTTGCAGCCGGCGTGCAGTTCTACCGACCGCATATCCGCACTCCGTACGTTTGTTATGCAGTTGTAATAGGGAATTTCAATCAATTATTTTTATTATTCATATCAAATAAGTAACATAATCCGAAACCAAAAAAGAAATGATTATTTTTCATCTTCCTGAAAATCAGTAAGTTATAAGCTTTTAAAATCTGATTGAAAAAGGAACTGTCAAGTAACGGCCTCTGTTGCCTAGTGGTCATCATGCCAGGCTGCCATTCCGGCAGTCCCGGGTCGATCCCCGGTCAGGTCAAGATGGAAAATGATCTTTTTCAGATTTACCTGTCTAGGATGTTTATCTATATATGTATTTATTATAAAATAGTATCGTGACGTTGATTTAGTAATCCATAACACAAATCTTGAACTTACTTTGGGGCTAGCTCAATCTGTGTAATTTTTCCGTATATATTTAATTATTTAACGGAAAGAGTATGCACGTACAGCGCTCTTGACATCATTGCTATTAGGTCTCGCGTTTACGAAAGAGATACTCAGATGTCCCCACCACGCTCCTACTCTTAAATGAAATGCTAACTACTACTTCATCAATTAACCAATTTTCTTGCTGTTTTCAAAAAAACTTTCTTTTCAGCGGTATTTTTTGTTAAAGTAGCCTATGCAGTTAGCCGTGTGATTAGCGTGCAGTCGGATTGCGGTCGAGATGCGGTCGGTATAACTGCACGTCGGCTACAAGTGGAATATAGAGTTGTGTGCAGTTTGATTGTTGTCGTGTCAACTGCAACCAAACTGTATCTTAACCGCATTTTTGTGGTCGGCGTGCAGTCGAAATGCGGTCCGTCCGTCTCCCACTTAGTAACAAACTTCTTTGCAAATCATATCAACTTGGTAAAGAAAAAACGTAAAAAAGAAACATTGACTCGTTCATTTATATGACCGTGTGTGAAACTGTTTGCTTATATTATTGTGGGAACTAAGGTTTTGTTCACACTGAACCGCGCAGAACAAGACCACTCCATCTCTTCTAGTGATGTGCCGCTAGAAATATTCCAAATTTACCCGGGAATTTGCCCACTATTTTCGGAAATATTCCCCTAAATTTCCATTTTTAGGAATATTGTCTTGACAGTTAATTTATAATACCGAAATATTAATACCGATTACATTATATTTATATATAATATATTATTAATACTATATTTTTAATTAAGAATATATTATTAATACTGAAATTACATTATAGACCTAAACAGTGCCAGTAATTACTGGCACTTTTTAGGTCTATAATGTAATTTTTTTTATTTATATCGTTATTATCTGTATATGACTGTTTGTTGCTATTAATAAAAAAAATAAAAATAAAATAAAGACAGTTTACGGGAATATTTCGAATGTTTCCAGGGACGGCTCATCACTAATCTCTTCGGCTGGGAATCCACTATGCTGATTTTGTATACATTGTCTATTTTGCAAAGATCGATCGAAATTGTAAAGATAGAGAGAGATACCTTCTCATGAGACCCATTGTCAGGGACCACGTTTCAGAGCCATAAGTCATCAATGGTAACACATTGCCGGCTTTATCCCTGACGTGGTAGATTATCTATCCCAGCAGAGTTGGGCGTAGTTAACTACTATTGTGTAATTTGATTACAAATTACAATTACATTTATTTAACTACAAGTAGTTGAAATTACATTTAATTTAACTACAACAATTGAAACTACTGTGGTTGTAATTTGTAATTGTAATTAAGTAGTTATAACTACAAATTACATTACAATAAGAATTTATTACCGCGGGCGTGTGTTAAAGGTGTTGTATTTCGGAATTGTAAGTGTAAAAAGTAGTAAGCAAGAAAAGAAAATGTATAATTAAGAAATTCTTTATAAAATATGTAGTTTTTAAAAGTAGTTTTTCTTTTTCTGGTTTATAGTTTAACTACTTTTTCAATAACATTTTGTAATTGTGTAGTTGCAATTACTAACAATTTCAAATTCAAATTTACAAAATGTAATCGTAGTTAGTAATTAGTAGTTTAATTACATTTTACCCAACTCTGGTAGACAGAGCCAAGAACATGATGGTGGCCGTTATGAATCTTAATGTCTTCATCGTCGCTTACCATCAGGTGAGACTGAGGACAAATGCCTAAACCAATATATTGTAAAAAAAAAGATAGAATAAGGAATCAAAATAGTGATGGGTTGCTAGTCGCATTGCGTATGTATTAATATAATTCAAATTTCGCCCATTCCCTAGTTCGGATTTTACGATTTCAGCGGGAAGAAATGCAGCTGGTATATTCTAAGTTTTTTCTTTTCTCTCAGACCAGCATGGAAGATTAATTTAGTACTATTATTTATTAGTATTATTTATTCATAACTGTTTACGAAGCAAAGAAGTTTGCAAGGATCTTAGAAAGTAGAGATCCATAGTATCTGCCTACCCCCATGGGAAACAGGCGTGAAAATATGTATGTATGTATTTTTATTAATATTGGCCTTAAGTATCATGAAAAAAATGTTATTGTGTGTGTGAAGTGTGAGCTAACCCTAACCATGTGGTTTACACTGTCAAAGACCAAATGTACACCGCCAAGGCCCCCTCTCACCGCGGATTAGATCAGTGCCTTACACAATCGAAAATCCTGTTTTCCCTTCTAATATATAGGTAAGTACGAGTACATTCTAAAATTCAAAGGATAATTGAAACAAAAAACTTAAGAAAAAAATGGTTACAAAAACAATGAAATCTTTATTATTTCGGCTTTTTCTCTGTAGCTTTCTACTTTGAAACAAATAACAATTAAAAATTATCTATGATTTTGAATTCCGAACTCCGAATCGAAACTAAGCGAACTTCATTTAAGATTTTTTTTTTCTTAGATACATGGATACATACCGATAGGGGTGACGACAGGGTTAGAAAAGGATAAATTATAATTAGTCCGTCTTTTAGATTATCCCAAAATAATGGAACCATATTTTTCAGTTTGCCAAAAAGTAAAAATTCACAAAGATACGAAGCATCAAAGTTCCGGAGTGGGGATTGCGACGTCACCTCTATGTAAAAATCGTACGTAGCCGTAACGTCATGCGAAATTTCATTGCGCTGTATCTTTGTCATTTTTTGTTTCTCAGAGAAAGGAAAATCAATCGATTTTTAATTTTTATTACTGCGGTCGATCAACCTAGGAGGCGCTACAAACATTTACATACATACAAACTTACCGTCATAAAAAAACCGGATTGTCCATCTCGAAGAACATGGCTCATCATCAATAAAAAAACAGAACTAACCTAACCTAAGAAACATTAACTTCCAACTCAAAGACAAAAAATAGTAAAGTATTTTTAGCATGTATAGGTACCTATTAGCGGACGGTACATTAAACACAAGGCGAGTGAGCGATTGTGAGATATATGTATACATATGTTCTATAGGTATATAACTACTTATGTATGCATGATGCAGTCCTTCCGAATGCAAACGGAAATATTTTTTAAACATGTTATTTCAGTTCTAAGCATTATTAGCATACTTCCTTTTAAATGCAATTAGATTAATTTCGTCGGTTAAAGAAAATAGCTTAACTTCCTTGTTGGATTAATTAGATTAATTTTGTCGAAAAAAAAATAGCTTAGTTAGCTTTGCATACTTTTACGTGTGTACTTTTACATTGCCTGGGTCTTGGCTGTTTATCTATATATGTATTTATCATAAAATATAGTATCGTTGGGTTAGTATCTCATAAGTCATAACACAAGCCTAAGCTTACTTCGGGGCTAGCTCAATCTGTGTGATTTGCCCCTATGCAACGTGGAAGGAACATACCCGTAATAAATCGAACCACAGGCTATACTAGAATACTATGTTATAAATTAATTAAAATGAAAGCCAAAACACAACAAAAAAACGGCATTTCCGTACAAAAGTGTGCAGCCGTCCGGGCAATTTGTTACAAACTATTGTTTTATGCACGGTTGTTATTTTTTTTTTCATTATACTATATTGATCTAATCAGCCCATGGTTTGATTTATTACGGGTATGTTCCTTCCTCGTTGTTAACTTATTTAAAAAATCGACTGTGATGAACTATCACCTAATTCAGCAAATGGACGCAAGTAGGTCATATCAATCTTAAATTTAGCGCAAACCTATTGGTGCTCCATCGACTCGTGACGTGACCACGATTGAGAATGATGCATTGATTATTACTTTCAAGACTACTTAAATACGTATAGACAACATTTTACCAAATACCGCCAGAAGGAAGGTTATGTTTTTTGAGTGTACGTGTGTATCATAGACATAGTTTTTTTTTTTACTGAATGTATTTTTCTATTTCTTTCGCTTGCTCTGCAGCCTAAACGGCTTTATGGATTTATGGTTACAGGCGTCGTTATGTGACACTGGGTATATTAAAAATTAAAAAATATGGCAGATTTTCGACGGCAAATTATACAGCTTATTTTTTTTTAAATAAAAAACATTTCGAGTAGGTTCGTAAAATTACAATTATATGTACAAAGTATTTATATAAATGTAATTTGGAATAAAATATGTCAAACAAACATACTCGTGTGTATGTAAACCTCGCTCATCCGAGCGTGTTCCTGGTTGATTCCTAGGCATGCTGTTGTATCTCTTCAGTTCATCATTAGAAAAATTTTAACACAGTCGTTTTTATTTTCATTATTTTCTTGTTTTATAACTAGGTACGATCAAATCGCAGTCGCGATGCACCGACTCTCATAACAACAAATTGATATGGCCCACTTGTCACAACTTTCGTCTATTTGCTAAATTGGGTGATAGATAGATGTTAAATATTTGGTATATATATATTATATTTAGATTAAATAAAGCATGTTACTTCTAATAGATTTATTACGAACAAAGAACATTGGCATGTGTCACATTACTTCCTTTGACCACAAACCATCGACAAGGTATACATACTCAACAATAGTCAATAAATGCAGTGTGCATGGATGACCTCCGTGACTTTGCTCCGAATCTAGACTGCAGACAGGGTGTAAAATAGTCTTTCGACTGCCTTGGTGGCCGAGTGGTCAAGGCGTGCACCTTGTGATCCGGAGGACGAGGGCTCGAATACCACTTCGAAGCATGTTTTTCCAGTCTGGTTAGGGTATTGCAGGCTTGAATCAAATGATTATCCGAAAAAAATTATTTCGTGTTCCGGAAGGCACGTATAAGCTGTGGGTCCCGAACGCCATGTAGCGTTTGCTCAAACCTATCCTAGCATTGGTTTTGGTCTACCCTTTGGGTTACGGAGGTCAGAAGGCAGTCGCGATGTGTAAAAAACCAGTAACCTGGTCAAATCCCTAGGCTAGGTAGCGGACTCCGGGTTGTGAAGCGTTACCGCTGAAGATGCAATAGAGAATACGCTCGGAAGATGATCATTTCTTGGTCTTAATAAAGAGGTCTCGATGGGTCCGCAGGAGTTCGCATTTGTAGCGTTTTCTCAGGTTAAGCGACACTGGGCGTATTCCGCAGTTACATAAGTGACAAGTGACGTAAAAAAGCTCAAGCTCCTTGTGCTTGGGAAGAAACATAGAGCCATTTGATCTAACTACCATCATATGTCTTAAGAGCGGCCTTCCCGTCTTACTTTTCATACAAATGCTCGTGCGTGATTATGGCGTTGTAACTGATCTTTCTTGAAAACTTCTGAACTGATAGGTATCTTGTGTGCTATTTCTAGGTTTCTATCGAAATAGAAAATTAAAATTTTGCAGAACAAATTCAGTATAAGCCTCCAATAATCTGCTTTTTTGCACAAATTTTAGCTGAACTTCGACCGTTCATAAAGTACTTATAAATTGTAAGGGTACAAAAAATATTTCCATACGAACCTCGCAAATGTAATGAAAATTTTAAATAAAAGACATTTATTTCACACTTGTAAGGCTTACTTATGAACACGTATATCCTGGAACAAGTTTTATGAAATTTCCGCACCCTATGAATAGTTAATATTCGTTCAATTGATAGTTAATAATTATAATATACTAATTTCGCTCAATAGAATGCAAACCGAGCTCTCAGGCGCTATCTGTCTCTTTTTAGTTTGCATCTTTTTCTAGCATTACTATGGATGAAGCAACAAGCTTTTCAAAGTATGCTCGCGTTGACGACAGAGCGGCCGGGAAGGCTAGAAAAATCTAACACCAGTAGTTGGCCAGTTAAGTAGTCTTACAAACACAAAAAATCAACAAACTTGTATCCTGCTCAGAATGTCACCTTCATCTTGATATAACGGTGACAAATCGTGTACGAAGTGTACAATATATGAAATGTAACAAAAACCCTGTCCAATCATTGTAGGAGCAACTTAGACCGTCAATATGAACAACTTTTCAAAAAAAAAAATATCGACATTTCCATACAAAAGTGTTTGGCCGGCCCGGCAATTTGTATGAAAATTTCGATTTTTTTCTTCGAGTTTCCAGCATTGGTCCCATAAGACATACACCTAGATATACATACACACTATGACGTCTTTTTCCCTGGGGCAGACAGAGGATTTTGGGATTTTCTGCTCTAAACAGACTTAAAAGCCACTTTTAGCGCGATGGTGAGTGAGAACGTGAAAAAACAACAATAGTGATGGGTTGCTATGCGCATCGAATGACGTCACTTTCCCATGTGTAGGCAGAGGATTTTGGGTTTCGCTGGTCTAATTAGGCCAAAGGCCACTTTTAGTGTGCGAGTGTGAACGTGAAAATAAAAACAACAAAATGGTGATGGGTTGCTATCCGCATCAGATGACGTCTCTTTCCCTTGTGTAGATAGATGATTTTGGGTTTCGCTGCTCTAAACGGACAAGGCCAAAGGCCACTTTTAGTGTGAGAGTGTGAACTTAAAAAAACAATTGTGATGAGTTGCTATCCGCATCGCATGACGTCTTTTCCCGTGGCGCAGACAAAAAATTTTGGGTTTTTCTGCTCTAAACAGACAGCCAAAGGCCACTTTTTGAGTAATTTTGGGCAAGAACGTAAAAAAACAAAATAGTGATGGGTTGCTTTCCGTATTGTTTCCGCGGAGCAGACAGAGGATTTTGGGATTTTCTGCTCTAAACAGACAGCCAAAGGACACTTTTAGCGTGATGGTGGGCGACAATGTGAAATAATATAGTGATAGGTTGCTATCCGCATCGCCTACTAACATGATTCGCACTGTCGCGCATTCCCTTGATCTGCGCGGAAAGGGAAGCAGCTATTAAAGCTTTTGTTTTCTTCCAGATCTACTATAAAGTTAAAATATCCGGCCAAGAGCGAGTCGGACTCGCGCACGAAGGGTTCTGTACCGTTATCTATGATAATTCACTTATGTTGTATGAAAGCTCTCTTAAATATTTATTTTATTCTATTTTTATTACAGAAATACATCATCTGCGAAAATTTCAAGTGTCTATAGCTATCACGGACAGCCTATGGTGGCCGACAGACAGACGGACAGAGGGACAGCGGAGTCTTAGTAATAAGGTCCCGTTTTTACTCTTTGGGTATGGAACCCTAAAGAAAAATCCTGCAACATACTGTCGTATTACCTTCACATTTTCTTCCATAGTTGGATAATGTATAGATTTTAAACGAAGACGCCGGATGCAACGGCAGCTTCCCACTTATAGGGGAAATTTTTTAGTATTATATAAGGGAATGGAGGAGGGATAATACAGTAGATTGTGCTACAAGGAGTTGAGGTAATATTTTGAAGGCGAGGGCGCTACTTTGAATCCAGAGCGAAACGAAGAATTCTACGGTGGAATTCATGTATAACGTCCGAGATAAAAATATTATCATACCCGAGTAGCACACTCTACTTTTCATCTCCATCCATGAGAAAAACTAGCAAATACAAAACAGAATATAAAGAAAAGCAAATCAGATTGTTTGGTGTCGTTTTCATACAATTTAACAAAAAAGTATTTATATTTATCACAAATAATTACATGTCAATAAAATTTACCTAAATCTTCTCTAATTACTTGAATCAA
This sequence comes from Acrobasis suavella, assembly GCA_943193695.1. Taxonomy (NCBI): domain Eukaryota; kingdom Metazoa; phylum Arthropoda; class Insecta; order Lepidoptera; family Pyralidae; genus Acrobasis; species Acrobasis suavella. The sequence continues at coordinate 4,521,770 of OW971957.1, read as the reverse complement.
AGAGATAAATTGAGCTTTTTTAATTATACTTTTTTTTTGAAGCAAAGAACAATAATGCTTACCAACATTCATCCATGTTGACGACGATATGTATACCAATTTAAAAAAATCACGACGTCTGTGCCCGTTATTTTTTAATTTAAAATAAAATTCTCCTTTTTTTGCTGGACTGCCAATATTATTTTTGATTCTACATAGATTACACGCGTGTTCAGTTTTCAGTTTTTTAGTCCCTAGAGAATAACAAACTTTAGCTCCAAATGTTTTAAGATGAAAACATCGTTTTTAGAGTAAATGAGATGAAATACTATTTCATCTCGAAAAATTATTCACATTTACATAAATAATTACATTTCAATACAAATAACCTAAAACTTCTGTAATTACTTGAATCAAAGGGAAAAATTGCGCTTTTTAACTATACTTATTTCTTTTTCCGAAGCAAAGAATATAAAAATTTTAACCTACATTCTTCCATGTTGAAGACGATATGGTTTCCAAATTTTTTTTTTGCTGTACTGCCAACATTATTTTAGATTCTACATTACACGCTTGTTCTGTTTTCAAATTGGTTTTAATCCCTACTTAGATCTTCTCTTTCACGTTTTAGTCCCGAGAGAATAACCAGTAACTTTAGCTCCAAAGGTTTTGGGATAAAAACATCGTTTTTTGAGTAGATGAGATGAAAAATAATTATATACGGACAAATCACATAGACTGAGCTAGACCCAAAGTAAGTTCGCGACTTGTGTTATGGGATATTTACTCAACGATATTATATTTTATAACCAATAGGTACATATTTGGATAAACTTCCAAGACCCAGGTCCACCTGGAGAAGATCATTTTTCATCTTGACCTGACCGGGGATAAAACCCGGGAGCTCGGGTGTGACAGCCTGGCATGATGACCACTAGGCCACATAGGTCGTCAAGCAAGAATCATATCATTAGGCGATGCGGCCTCGAGCAATCCATCAGTATTTTGATTTCTTTTTTCGTCTTTCACCTGCCATCACGATAAGCGTGGACTTCAGATCTTTCGGCTTAAGACTCTGTCTACCTAGTTAGAGACAAAAACGTGATAATGTAACAAGTATTATATATACTTAATCTTATTATTATACTAGCTGCACCCCGCGGCATATGTGTTAATCCAGGGTGTCGGCTTCCTGCATACCAAATTTCATCAAAATTGGTCCAACCGTTTGCGCGTGAAGAAGTATCAAACATTCACACACACACACAAACTTTCGCCTTTATAATATTAGTGTGATAATATTGTAAGGTTAAAGGTAGCAGTTGATGAGAATGGCAAAGGACTGCAGATAATGGCGCAAAAAAAGGGAGACCTTTGCCCAGCAATGGGTTGATGGGGGCTGAAAATGATCATGATGATGATGATGATACTCAATACTTATTTTGTCCACAGACCAAAGAAACCAAATCCTCCTCGGAGTCCCTTACTACCATGACCATAGACTCGGATGGGTCTACGGACTCGACGCGCTGCGTGAGTGACGCGTCCGACTCCCTGAACAGCCTGATTGACGAGAAGACCATAGACAACTGTATGGAAGTCAAATGCTCGCTGGCAGACCAGTGCCCGGTGTCGTGTGAGGACAGCCAGAAGACAGAAGGGAGGAGGAAGAATTTGTGTTGCAGTAAGTATTTCAAGCTGATATGTTTTTAATTTAGTTTTTTGAAGTGAAAACTTCTTTAGCGGCGTTGTACACTTTTTTGTAATAGGTAAAAAATGCCAAACTCGCGTCAGAACACGTGACCCTGATCGAAAATTCGTAAGACGGATGAAGAGTAGACAGCCGGCGTCCGTCTTTTAGATTATCCAAAAATAACGGACCCATATTTTTCAGTTTGCCGAAAAAGTAAAAATTCACAAAGATACGAAGCATCAAAGTTCCGGAGTGGGGGCTTGCGAAGTCGCCTCTATGTAAAAATCGCACGTAGCCGTGACGTCAAGCGAAATTTCAATGCGCTGTATCTTTGTCATGTTTTGTTTGTCAGAGAAAAGAAAAAATACTTGTACAATATTTTTTTACAATCTAAACGGTGGGCTAATAATATTTTTCCATTCGTCATGCCTATTGGTGTTATAGTGAGTTTTTTCATATACTTAGCAATTTTTTTTTGCTAAACTTTATGTTTGGGTCTTACGTCCAATATACATTTCTAGTTTACGTAAATGTTATTTTATTTACCTAATTTATTATGAATTTGAATACAGTACATCGATGTTTTGAAATTCGATGTTCATTTCAGTAGGACAGTCCAGTTTATCCTAGAAGTTGTAGAGTATCTGAAGAAATAGCGTAATCTACACCTTTATATTTTTTCAAAACTTAAAATCGACTTCACCTTCTAACAACACACCCAATTTTGATAAAATTTATAAGGAGCCACCTAATAAGTACGCCCTTTCAAACAATATAGTATTTTTCTAAATCAGTCCAGGCGTCTTCGGATAATCGGTGAACATAAATAAAAACAAAGATTCTGACAAAATGATAACCTGCTCCATTTTAAAGTCGGTTAATTAACTATTTGACTTTGGCTAAACAAAGCATGCATCAACGAGTACTTACATAATGTTGTGGTTTGTGTTTCGTGTGTGTAAATGGCCAACACTGGTAACATGTTTTTCAAGCTGCCTAAAGGCATCTGACAAAGCTTGACTACTGTCATACAGTCATACAATAATGACAGCCGGTACCCGGACTATATGTGCCTTCCGAAGCACGGAAGAGCTTGAGATTTTTTGTGAGGACCCATTTTAGTGAGCACCACGCCTTATGTCGTTTTATTAGGGTATTTCACTTTAGGATTTAAATTTATCTGTTATGCCTTTAAGTTTTTTTTTTAAAAACACTGAGATATCTTATTTTTAATTTACTACTTCCATTTGTTACTAACGCAGGTGAACGACCACCTTAACTGATGTTTTGCGTGTTCTACATCGTAAAGCGTACATGACTGTTAGTAACCTATCTACATTGCTTTTACTATTTTGTACATAAAATGTTATTATATTACAATTACATCTAACTAGTTTTAAGATTTGTCTGTAATAGAAAGTGTAATTTTTTTTGAGAAATAAATCTGCGCACTCCCGCTTGCCTACCGAGCTCCTCACTTATATCTATTGGAGACCGGCTCCATTTGAGATGCGCGTGCTGCTTTTTGATTGGAATCATAAATATGACTGTCGTGACAAAGTCATCAACCAGGAATCATTCAGTCAGCTGACATTGAATGACCTAACTCCTATTACAAAATCCTTTGCGCTATGCATAACAATACTTACCCCAGGCGCATCATTGTCTCTGTTTATCTTATAGCGTTACTTGTTTACACGCGCACGACCTACTTCTTATGCAAAAAAGTGCTTGCGTATACTATGCAACCTACCGTACAGACATAGTTGCAAGGCTTATTTCATAAAACAAAAAATCTTGACTTTACCCTCAATTTATATCCTTGACATATGCACATTTGTGAGAAAAAATAAACACAAATTAAAGACACACACAACATAAACACGTGACATAAATATAGACTGGCACTGCCATCGAGAAAAAACCTAGACATATACAATAACGGACCATATGTGAGTGCAATCAAAATATATAATAAACTACCGAAATCATTACAATTAGAACATAATGACAAAACATTTGATAAAAATCTTAAAACTTTGTTATTGACAAAAGGTTACTATTCGGTTGAAGAATACTTAGAAGACAAATTACAAAACTAGTTTTAGAGAATTCTCAAGCCGTTCATCAATTATTATTATAGTGACATTTATACTACATATTTATATTATTATTTTTTGACATTACTATTATTGAGATAATTGAAATGTTTTCATGTATCAGAAAACACATTAAATTTATTTTAATTAAAATGAAATAGAATTTTCCTGAAATTAATACTTAACTTATAAGTTTATGTAACAGCCGACATTCAATTCAATTACTAACTTGTTACTAACAATTTCTGACATATCCCAAACGAAATATTTCTGAAATCACTATTATTATATAAACTCAACTACATACTTAAAGTTCGCTCATGTACTTATTTACCTACTAACCATGTTATAGTATAAGTGCATGTAGGCGAGAAATAAATAAATAAAATAAAATAAATAGCTACAGGAGTGCAGGAGTGCTATTTTTCTTTTAAGGACTCGCCGAAACACAAAACTTGTAGTTTTCCAACTCACCGCTCGCGTAAAAAACCATTTGGCCGTTTTTTTGAAAGCGTCGTGTCAGCTAAAAACAATATTGTTTTACACAGAAAATTCATTACAAAAAAAAAATCGAAAATATGTTTATGGTTTTCTAAGAATTTCACCATGAATAAAAAGCAGCATGAATCGGAACGGATTCTCCCTGAAGGTTTCTTTGACATATCTACGCCACCAATGTCAAAATTACGAGTGGTCAAGACCACTTGTTGCAAATCCTTCTCATACGATCATTTCAAAAATGCGCCCGTTTGGAAACGCTCGCGTAAAACATTCGTAATGTGACAAGTGATTTCAAAAATACGATCCCAGCTGTGAAACCTGTATAGTCTATTCGTTCAATTGGCTGGACGTCGTCGGCGTTTTAAAGGCGCGCACAAGTTACTGATTCAACTATATAAAGAAAGCAAAAAATTTTTTTTCATATTTCGATATGTGTTCCTCGGGGAATGTGGTTTAGAACCAGGAACTGAATCTACAGTAGGTATATTTTTGTAAGACTTTATATGTCGCATTTATCTAATCTGTAACGTGTAGTCCCACCGGTCATCCGAGCTCCTCAGTGCGTCCTACACAATTTAATCTACGAGTATATATCTCGACAAACACATCGACGAGACATCACCAACTCAGCTGACAATGGTGACCTAGCTTCCATTATAAGAACCTACGTGCTATGCATGCCAACACACCCTAGACGCATCATTGTGGTATCTACTTAGTGGTACTTAAGGCGGCCCTTCCCGGCGGCTTTGTCGTCAACGCGAGCATAGTTTGAAAAGCTTGTTGTTTGATCCAGGGCAATGCTAGAAAAAGCGGCAAACCAAAAAGAGAGAGATAGCGCCTGAGGGCTCGATTTGCATTCTATTGAGCGAAATTAGTATTATTATAAACTATCAATTGAACGAATATTAACTATTCATAGTGTGCGGGAATTTTATAAAACTTGTTTCAGGTGATACGTTTTCATAAGTAAGCCTTACAAGCGTGTGAAATAAATGTTTTTATTTAAAATGTTCATTACATTTGCAAGGTTTTTATCGAAATATTTTCTTTATCTTGACAATTTATGAGTACTTTATGAACGGTCGAACTTCAGTTAAAATTTGTGCAAAAAAGCAGATTTTTGGAGGCGTACACTGTTTGTTTTTCCAAATTTTAATTTTTTAATTCGATAGAAACTTAGAAATAGCCCACGAGATACCTGTAAGTTCAAAAGTTTTAAAGAATGATCAGTTGCAAGGCCGTAATCACGTACGAGCGTTTGTGTGAAGAGTAATACGGGTTGTCCGCTCTTAACTCAGATACAGAATATTACCACGCTTCTGTCCCTGACGGGGTAGACAGAGACCAGGGCCGGGATACCTAAAGGCTACGCTGAGCGTAATGTTGGGCGTAAAAATAAAAAAACGATTCGGAATCCTATGGGTGCATGCCTATAAACGGGACAAAAAGTGATTGATAGCTAACTACGTAACGTGACTAGACGTCAAGTTTTGAACGGGACTGCCCCTTTTTATAATAATGAGTCCTGGTGTCCCCGAAATGAACTCTGGAATGTACAATTTCATTTTCGGAAACCGGGCTTTGGATTAAAATGTTAAAAAAAGTTTTTTGTTTTTGATTGTCTTCCTGTTAGTAGGAATGAAAGCGGGGACGCCTTTGCCCAGCAATGGGACAATCTTACATGGCTTGTAATAACAAACCTGTTAATTGACCTAAATAAACGAATGTCCCGTTTTAGTCAAAAAATAATGGTCACATTATATATACTCAATATGGCTAGCAACCCATCACTATTTTGATTCCTTTTTCCATATTAACGACTATCACGCCTTTGGGTCTTACGTCAGTACATAATAGCCGTTTAATTCTACTTTATTGCAACAAATAATCCTAACAAAAACTAGTTTCGCAAATTATTCATACGCGAATAAGATAGATAACGGGCGGCCTTTATAAGATCAAATAAGACTTCACTACTTCCTACTGTGTGTGCGCTTTGTGATTATCATTGTAAACCTTCCGTGAATAACAAATAAAACATTTGAACTCAATACTCATCTTAAAACCATTTAGAATTCAATAAACGGCGCGAAAAAATACCGAACAAATACGCCCGTAAGGAAACCAGGAAAATGAGGCAAAACGTGACGTTAGAGCTGTCAAAGTGACGTAATGCATAGATAAAAAATGAGTTTGTTCCGGACACTGGCAAGATTTGCGTTCACGCCAAAAAGTTATAGTCTGGTTGATACGGTTCTTATAAAGAAAGAAAGAACGAAAGAAACATTTTTTATTCAGTGAAAATTTACATCAGTTGCATTACTAAATAACAGTCGAATACGAATAAGGTAGTTGTAAACTACAACTTAAAACATAATCGACATATATGCTAGGATTTGGTATATTTTTTCGAACTAAACCTTTACACAACCTATTTTGATAAAATTTGTATAGGGCCAGCTAACAAACCCTTCAAAAAAAAAAAAAGAGTTTCCCAAATCGGTCCAGGCGTCTTACAATATTCGGGGTACATACGTACTTAAAAAATTAAACTAAAAAACATTCGAATTAATAACCTGATATTCCAATACGAATTGGCCGATGGACATAACCGGCCAAGTGCGAGTCGGACTGTGCACGAAGGGTTCCGTAACATTATCTATAAAAAATCACGTTTGTTGTATGGGAGACCCACTTAAGTAGTTTTATTCAGTTTTTAGAATTTGTTGTTATAGCGGCAACAGAAATACATCATTTGCGAAAATTAAACCGTGTAGCTGTCACGGTTCATGAGATACTGTGTGGTGACAGACAGACGGACGGATGGACAGACAGCGGAGTTTGAGTAATAGGGTCCCGTTTTAACCCTTTGGGTACGGAACCATAAAAATCGTTTCGAGATCAAGGTGCTTAGTAGGTTGTAAGTAAGTACCTACCTTGTAAGTAAGTACTTACCAACGAGTATTTTTGATCCCAAATTCCTAAAGTATTTTTTTTTGTATATTTATGAGTCGACCCTCAAATCGATATCGTTATTTACAGGTTTTACAACCGATATATTGACATATAACAGGTTTTCAGATTTAATAATTAATGAGTATAATTATGATTTAAAATCCGGTAACTTAATCAGGAAAATAATGCGAACCAACGCAGAAAATATGAGTTATTATTTTTTAAGTCGACACGAGCTTTGATGAGCCGATCGCACATGAAGGGTTCCGTACCTCCATACAACGTTTAAAAACAGTTCAGTTAATTAGTTAATGCCATTATAAAGATCGAATTAATAACGCTGAATTATAAAAATACATATTTTATACCATGCCCCCTCTAAAACGTTTATTTTATTCACTAAAACAGTGAATGAAATCCACTTTTACTCACTATTTTGATGTTTGAATTTAGAACAATTTACTCTTAATTTTAGTAATAGTTCCAATTTTAATGTCCATTTTAATTAATTTAACCTTTTTTTTCTTCATTAAATGTCTATTTTCGCTTAAATTTTTCTTTTTAACCGACTTTCAATTCGTCGGAATCTTATGTTTTATATATGTTGATCGATTTATTCGAAGATGTTTGTACCGATTTAGAATATTATTTTTTTTTGAAAGGGAATACCTGTCAGGTGGTCCCATAATTTTTTTATTAAAACCGGTTGTGTAGTTTGGTTGTGAAGTCAGTTTTTAGTTTTGAAAAATTATTCTCGTAGTCATGGTATAAAGTATAGTATGCAATTCTTGAATAAAGCGGATTTACATCGAAGGCCATGAATCACTCGCATTGCTCAGGATTCTAACACTTGAATCACTGCTCGTGATTCATCTATGGTCCGCGAAGTAAATTCGTCCTTTATTCACTAATTGCATAATATACTATTTAACTTTATCTTATTTTTATTATAGCGGCCACAGTTATACATAGTATGTCAAAATTTCAAGGCAAGATAAAGCCTTGCGACAAAACTCGCGCACGAAGGGTTCCGTACCATTATCTATAAAAAATTACACGTTTATTGTATGGCAGTCAAACTTAAGTATTTATTTTATTCTGTTCTTAGTATTTGTTGTTATAGCGGCAACAGAAATTCATAATCTGTGAAAATTTCAACTGTCAGCTATTACGGTTCATGAGATCATGAGATACAGCCTGACAGACAGACAGACGGAGAGACAGACGGACAGCGGAGTCTTAGATATAGGGTCCCGTTGGCACTCTTTGTGTACGGAACCTGGAAAGATCCACAGATATAAAGTTTTAATAAGACCGATTAAAATAGGACAACTATCACTAGATTATGTTTTAAGTCAACAACTAAATGGCCCTGAAATGATGACGTCACTTTTTAGGGTTCCGTACCCGTAAGAACGGGACACTATCACTAAGACTCCGCTGTCTGTCTGTCTGTCCGTCCGTCTGTCTGTCAGGCTGTATATCATGGCCCGTGATAGCTAGAAAGTTGAAATTTTCACAGATTATGCATTTCTGTTGCCGCTATAACAACAAATAATAAGAATAGAATAAAATAAATATTTAAGTTTGACTGCGATACAACAAACGAATGATTTTTTTGTAATGAAATTGAGTAGATATTTCTTTGCTGAGTGAGACTTCTGTACGTGAGTACTAGTACTTATTCTGTGACAAAGGCCTTCCCCAAGGTTTTGCAAAACGAAACATACCTTTGCCGCCGGTGTACGAATTAATTACCTAATAAGCCGTAATTTAGTGCGTCGTAACCGCATCTAAACATTAAGATATGCCCGCCAGCATCCGCGGCTATAACATCGAGGACACCACGAGTGCATTAAGAATTTAAAACGTACAGTCAAGTAACAAGATATCTGACCAGGCCCTCTACTTATATCTTCAATTTTCTCTTAAACTAAAAATAATATTAACATGAAAATTTTTATTCAAAAAGACTTAATTAAAATCTGTCTGAATATAAATTTTCATGTTAATATCATTTTTACTTTAAGAGAAAATTGAAGATATAAGTAGAGGGCCTGGTCAGGTATCTTGGTACTTGAATGTACGGTACGGTTCTTCTAAGGCATGCCTCCACGGGCGAGAGAATTACCATTAACAAACCTGTTAATTGACCTAAATATACCAATGTCCGGTTATAGTAAAAAATAATGGTCACGTTATCTATAGACAATACGGCTAGCAACCCATCACTATTTTGATTCCTTTTTCCACCTTAACGGTCCTAAGGCATGCCTCCACGGGCGAGAGAATTACCATTATCTAACCCTCATACAAACAAACATACAGAAGGAAATAAGATAAAGATAAAATTTCTTTATGTACCAACTAAGTATAACAATAATCAAAAGTACATTTAAAATCTAGTAGGTACAAAGGCGGGCTTATCACTAAAGCGATTTCTTCCAGCCAACCTTTGGGTAGAGAAAACTATAAAAGATGTTGGGGAGTTGGCGCAGTTAGAGTATGACAGTGTAGAAGAATATAAGTATACCAATAAATAATAGGAGTACATACTATATCAAATAAATGAACAATAAAGTAATATAAATACATAAACTATAAAATTTGTACGAACATTAAGAGAAGTAAATGAAAGTAGCCAGTGAAAAGAAAAGAAGTTAAGAGATATTAGTGAGAGCTAGAGGAAAGGTAATGGGAAAAGAAATGAGGAAATCTCTAAAACAGCCAATTTGCATCGAATCTTCAGGACCAAATCAGGTGAAATTTGGTAAGATGGTGTAATCCTATGACCCAAACACTGATGTGCTAAGTAAATAAATGTGGGTCACTTTCAAAGGAAAAAATATCAAAATTACAAAGAAAGTTTTGCAAACCTTACTCTGCTCAGTTCTGGCTCGTTATGCGGATCTCAAATGTATTTGTTATTATTGTAAAATAAATAGTTTTGATTTTATTCAAGAAGATGAAAATTTACCATTCCCCTCTGATTACCGAAACTACAAAGCCTAAAATTTTGAAAAAAATACAAAATATAGTTTATTGCTATTGACGACCTCCGTGGATTGGTCACCATGCTAGTCCGCCACTCAGAGGTCCCAGGTTCGATCCCCGGTCAGGGCAAGTTGGAAAATGGCCTTTTTCAAATTGTTCTGGGTCTTGGATGTTTATCTATATATGTATTTGTTATAAAATACTAGCTGACCCCGGCAAAAGTTGTTTTGCCATAAAAAAATTTAGGGGTGGACTACCCCTAACATTTAGGGGGATGAAAAATAGATGTTGGCCGTTTCTCATAGATACCGGATAAGCACAAAAAATTTCATCAAAATCGGTCAAGCCGTTTCGGAGGAGTATGGCAACGAAAACTGTGACACGAGAATTGTATATATTAGATAGTATCGTTGAGTTAGTACACAAGTCTCGAACTTACTTTGGGGCTAGCTCAATCAGTGTAATTTGTCCCTATATATTCATTTATTTTATTTATTGTTTTTAGATTACAGGAAAAATAATATAAGAATTCTATCAATTGAAAATAAAGTGGTAAACTCTAATATAATACGTTCACTTACGAAAAATCTTTGACATTGTACGGAACCCTCTCCACGCGAGTTCAACTCGCATTTGGCCAGTTTTTTTCCAACACACTCCACACACAAAACATATAAGACAGCTGTATTTTCTGTTACCATAACAAGCTGTTGCTTTTTAATATGGATAAGAAAAAATAAAGTCAAATGCCGTATTATTATCTACTGATCTCCACATATGGTGATTTGATGTATTGACATGTCAACTCGTCAATAGGCCCGCCAGCATCCATGAAAAATCGAGGTCACGACGAGTGCATTATGAATTTTAAATACGATACGATACGTTCCTCCTTAGGATTGTATGCCAGTAGCAGTAGCATGCCACTGTACACAGTGGCGCTACGCATCGGTGATGTGAGCGGCCGCTGATGGCATCGCGCCTCGCAATCGCAAATACTCTATTTGCACTCATCTTCCTTTCCCCGCTTCGCCTAGATAAGTGGGTCTAAATAAGAGGTTCATGTCAACGACGTCTACATTGTCTAGCGCCGCCACTAATTGTACATAAGCTATAAGCCGTCGATAAAGATTATATTCCGCAAAAGACTAGTAACACTTTGCTCCAAGTCAGCAAGCATTTGAAAATGAATGGAATCTAATAAAGACACATAGTGGAAAAAAAAGGTAGAAACCCCAGAATGGAAACAGCTGAACAAAAGAAGTGCAAAATAATAGTTTTCAAAAATATGGGACACTAAATGGCAGCACAATGACGTCAGGTCTAAAAAGTGGAAAGTTTTGGATACATTTCACTAAGCAAAAGAACCTGTCAACTGATGGCCCATTGACAACAGTCAATTTGACCTAATATCACTGTGATGTAACTGAAATGTACAATATTTTTGAAAACTCAACAAACACGCAGGATTCACTTACTAATTTGTAGCTTCAGTAATAAGTGTAATAACCAATTTATAGGTGTGCGAAAGCCTTAGTTTTAAAATGTATGCAAACGTATTATATCAGAGATCGTCCTGGTAGAATTTTGATATATCTATTGTTCTAAGATTGATTACGGCATGGGCCTTTGGCATCGCGGAATAATAGGTACAGTGACGTTGGAATACAACTTAGTATTCTTAGGACGACTGGACTATAAATCACCTAAGCCAACTAGGTTGCTAGTGATCAAAAGAGAGCCAATGTCTCGATTTAAAAATGCAAACTTCTTAAATCTTCTTCCTTTTTTGGGTTCTGTACCTAACGGGTAAAAACGGGACCTATTACTAAGACTTCACTGTTTGTTTGACACCAGGCTGTATCTCATGAACCGTGATAGCTATAGTAGATAGATAGATAACTTTTTATTGTACACGAAAAGAAAATAGTAACACAAAGAAATAATTATAAATTAAATGAGTACAATGGGCGGTCTTATCGCTTAAAGCGAACTCTACCCAGACAACCAGAAACTATACACACTTTATAAATCTTAAATCATTTGCTTGAGCGACGAAAGTCACGGGACGCAACGGCATTCCGTGCTGCCCATGAGTCCCAAGTCCCAACCCTAAAAGCTATTGCAACGTATTCCCTCGATCGGCTTTTACGATCTGCACGGGAAGAGAAGCGAACCTTCTTCGTTATTTTCTCCCAACGCGGCGAGGAATATTAAATAAAGAGTTTAAAATTTTCCGTCCATGAATGACTTCACTGAACAATAATAACTATGGGAACTAAGACATTACGTTAACGAGGTCAAGTGCATGTCGATAGCATAACATGTAGATAGTAGAGAAGGGTAACCGGCCTAGAATAGCCACACCATCTCTTACTGTAAGATGTCCTAACGCGTACATGAATTTTTGAAAGTCCAGTGCTGCCCCCATTTGAAATGAATTATTTGAAAGGAAACGGAGGTGTCATTTAAAATGTTGTCTTGACCAAGCCCTAAATAACCCTTCAAACTATTTTATGAACTACTGTTTACAGTTTAAAGTTGGATATGTGAAGCTTTTCTAATATTCACATTAGCCAAAAGGGGCCGTTTTTTGCAAATGTGCGAAATGTACTAATCTGTAAACTACGAGTATAAATAGTATTTCATGAAATAGATTGAAGGGTTATCTAGGGCTTGATCAAGACAACATTTTAACTGATATCGCAATTTCCATTCAAACAATTTATTTCAAATGGGGGCAACACACTCGCCCCTTAAGAGGCGAGAATTTGGACTCTAGAAGACAAGCGAGCCTGTGGCATCTGTCAAAAGCTGTTAGCATCGCACCAGTGACAGCGTTTATTGGGCGCTTTCTTCTATCACTATCTTTCTCTAAGTTATGATGACGAGCGGGATGGCACTAGTCCGTCGTGCGATATAAACTTTATCTGGGTTTATAACTGTCGCTCGTCGTAAGAACACTAAGCACAAAGAACTTCACGGTGTTCAAGCATTCGGGCCTAGAATTGGACCACTTCATCTCTCCTTAAGAATGTTGTGAAAAGTGACTCCATGTTTAGATCCCAAAATGTATAACCACATCATCATTGGGTGCCATCTTCGTACTAAAGTTTGAAGATCAACATGCAAAATTTAATTTTGTTTTGCTACTCTCTTCATTATTTTAACCGTATCTTTCCTCATTGTGCATAACTACAAATTATATGCGCCTTATATGTTTAAAACCACCACCAAATTATTTCAATGTTTCCAGCGACCAGCTCATTAAATTTAAGGTTTTAACAAGTAATATTTAAAAATAGTTTTTAAAACAAGCTTTTATCTAAATTACTTCTCGAAACGAATCAAACGAGCTCAAACTCGATGGGGCTGAATCGTTTCATTACAGAGTTCCTATAGCCACCTTCCGACTCCATCATCAGATCAGCTCATGTCATCATAATATTGCATTGTTACGCGAAACCGGAAATTAGGTAAAATTGAACTTGCAAGATTTGATTACAGACAGACAGACCGACAGACAACGGAACAGGTGAAACTAAATAAAAGCTTGTAAAAAGGAGGACATTATGAGCATGATCATGTTTAGGACATTTTGCGGGGTCCATTCTAGACTTTGTTATTTTATGGAGTGACGCGAAGGCTTTGGTTTAGCGATAAGCTCACAGGCTTCCCGTAATGGACGAGATAATAGAACGCATTATCTGGACCATACTCTTAATATCTGGTTTATGTCCAACAGTGGACTTCCTGTGGCTGATATATTGATGATAAATATATAAAAATAAATGGCCAAGACTCGCGCATGAAGTGTTCCGTATACAATAATCTATAAAAAAATCACGTTTTTTGTTTGGAAGCCCCACTTAAATATTTATTTTATTCTGTTTTTAGTATTTGTTGTAATATGCATGAGAAATACATCATCTGTAAAAATTTCAACTGTCTAGCTTTCACAGTTCATGAGGCGACTCGGTGGCCTAGTGTTTCCTCAAGTAAAGCGACACCGGGCGTGGTCTGCACTTGAATGGGTGGCCACAAGTCGCATAAAAAGGTCTCGAGCTCTTGTATTAGCAGCATTGTATCCTGAACCATCCTGACGACCTCCGTGGCGTAGCGTGGCGTAGACCACGCTAGTCCGCCACCCAGAGGTCCCGGGTTCGATCCCCAGTCAGAGCAAGTTGGAAAATGTCCTTTTTCAAATTGTCCTGGGTCTTGTTGTCTGTTCATCTATTTATGTATTTGTTATAAAATATAGTATCGTTGCATTAGTATCCCATAACACAAGTCTTGAACTTACTTTGGGGCTAGCTCAATCAGTGTTATTTGTCCCTATATGTTTATTTATTATTTATTTATTGTATGGCAGTCGTCAAGCTATGTCAGATGCCTTAAAGCAGTCTGAAAAATCTGACACCAGTGTTGGCCGCTTACACACACAAAAAACTAAAAACTGTTACTGCAACCTCTCTTGCTGACGTCCTCTGCTTTCCTGTTGTGGCTGCTGTTGTTGGTCGTCAACTTGGCCTTTGGCAAAGGTCTCCCCAGCTGTCTCCATAATATTCTGTTCCTTGTTTTTCTTCTCCATAACCCTCCAGCTGCTTTCTTGATTTCATTTTCCCATCTCTTCCTTTGCCCTCCTCTCCTCCTTTACGAGGATACCACTCTGTAACGTCTTGCAATCATGTTAATAGCCATTTTTGACTTCCACGCAGACGAAGTCGAGGGTTAAAGCTAGTACATTATAATATTATTATTATGTACATAATAAGGTATTAAGGTTGTCACAACTAACTAAGAAGATACATCTTTACATTAGCAAGGTGAGGTCACATCTAAACTAAATCCTAAAACTTGACAGATGATCGCAAACAAACCCTAATAAAGAATGAAAAATGGCCGCGAAGTCCACGTCCATACCACCTTCATTAATCAACTAGAAGAATAACTGAGCTAAACAAAGAACCATACTTTTTGTAACTTAACGATTGTGTGTGAATCCTTCATGGCGTGACGACCTCCGAGGCGTAGTTGTCACCATGCTAGTCCGACATCCAGAGATGCCGGGTTCGATCCCCGATCAAGGCAAGTTGGAAAATATAGCCTTTTCAAATTGTCCTGGGTCTTGGATATTTATGTATTTGTTGTAAAATATAGTATCGTTGAGTTAGTATCCCATAAAACAAGTCTCGAACATACTTTGGGGCTAGCTCAATCAGTGTAATTTGTCCCTGTATATTTAAAAAACATAGGTTTGCAATAGGTTGAGGGTTTTATATACAACATAACTGACCAATTTCGTGTCGGATCAGACCAAGCTCAGAGAAGAAATTACAAGTTACAAACTTTCATTTTCATGAAAGAAAGAAAATATTTATTCGGCAAACAAAATACAAGTATATTAGCTAGGCAAATTAAAAAATCCCCGAATTTCAACAACCACATCTAGTGTTGAATAGGGAAACTACCGATACGAAGTGATAACCGTTGCGCCATCAATTATTTTTCAGGAAATCCCTGATTGTCCAGCGTTAACACCAAATAACTTTAAAACGGCTAAAGCAATTTTTATCTAACATAACTAAGAACCACCGCAAGGAAACTTACTTTCACGTAAAAAAAAACACATCGAAATCGTTCCATCCATTCGAACGCTACGATGCCACAGACAGACAGACAGACAGACAAACCAACAGTATACGTATAGGAACCACAGCGCTGATTTGCAGCTGATGCCAAGTAAAAAGGTACTCATCTCTATTCTTTTATTTTACGTAAAACATACTTTAAACGCAAATATACTTATCTAAATAATAGGCATTTGCATACATCACGTCGACTATCATGAGGTTTCGAAATGTGCAATTTTCTCGTAAATACGATAATATGTCCGCCGCTAGGTGCGAACATATGAACAAGGGCGGATCCAAGCTTCGGTTTGCAAGGGGGGGGGGGGCAGTGGTGGATGTACCAATAACAATAACAATTTTAAGATAACCTATTGCAGCGCCCGTCAGGGTCCTTAATTGGTTCTCATTTTATATTAAACACTACATGTATGTACAACATTAAGGAAGCAATAAAGGACTGAATTGAATTGAATACCAGCAGGCTGAGGAGGCTTCGGGCGATAGATTTTAGGAGGCGGCAAAGTGAATCAATTTCTGACATATCCGGACAAAGCCCATCGAATTCAGCACAAGGGGGTCCTTTTCTGGTACATAGGGGGGTAGCAAAGCCAGCAATTCGCCACTTTCCAGTTTCCGACAACTCCAATCAGACGACGAATCAGTAGTACTACCCAATGGTACAGGTGGTCCGGCGGCCTTTTTTCTTAACGTCAAAACAATTTCTATGGAATTTGTATAAAATATAGACTATCACGTTATAGTTTCTTGGAGTTAAATATCAGTATTTCTGCAATCATAAATCTAAAATCACGTAGAAAATGGATATGATCATGTCAAGTGACATTATTTTGTGA
Organism: Acrobasis suavella; assembly: GCA_943193695.1. Classification (NCBI taxonomy): domain Eukaryota; kingdom Metazoa; phylum Arthropoda; class Insecta; order Lepidoptera; family Pyralidae; genus Acrobasis; species Acrobasis suavella. Next base: position 4,505,059 of record OW971957.1, on the reverse strand, counting down.
CGTTTTATTTTCCTAACATTACCAAATAACTTATTTTTGACCTAGAAAAGTACCCAATTCATGATTGTACCCCCGTCATGTAAGACAAAATGTGAATAGCCCATAAGCGCTAATGTAGAAAATAATCCGACACACATGGGGTCATTGACTAGTCCTAACAACCTTAAGTGAGGCACCGGTCTTCGATATTACTGCTTCACCATCGCGATGCTGTCTCGGGCGACTTACTCTCTACTTGCTTCTCACCAAGTTAGCCCGATTGTCTTATATCCGCCGCAACAGTTCGCTTCCAGGACTTCTTGCAAGGGGTTGTAGTGTAGTCATACCCTTCGCCCCAAATCATAGCTAGATTTTGTAGCTAGCTTCAATACGAGAATAAAAAATCCCATTTAGAAATTGCTTACGAAATGGGATAAAATAGTTCAATTTCGAAGCCGGATTCGAAACTGCATTAAAACAGTACCATTTCGAAGCTGGCTTCTTATTGGGAGTAAAAGTCTTGCTGTAAGTACGAGTATATAACTTATGAATAAAGAGAGTCCTATTCCAAACTTGTTTTAATACAGTCGCCTCGTACATTGGCGACCCTGCCAGTCGGCGCAGCCCTGCGCCGGCGCGGTCGCGTTATTGTGTGTGGCTGACTGATCAGAACTGATCGCTTGTTCTGGAGTCTTCTGGGCTTGCCTCCGGATGTGTGGACTCACTCAAAAGTCACCAGTACTCACAGAGCTGATTTATCTCCTGTTGACTCTTCTAATAAGTATGAATCAATAAATATATAGGGACAAATAACATTGATTGAGTAAGCCCCAAAGTAAGTTCGAGACTTGTGTTATGGGATACTAACTCAAAGATACTATATTTTGTAACAAATACATAAATAGATAAACATCCAAGACCCAGGACAATTTCATAATTCCAACTTGCACTGACCAAAGATCGAACCCGGGACCTCTGGGTGGCGGACTAGCATGGTGACCACGACGCCACGGAGGTCAAAGTACAGCGTGGAAGGGACAAACACGTAATAAATCAAACCACGGGCTAAACTAGATCACTATAGTACAATGAAATTAAAATAACAATAAAAAAAAGGCATTCCCTTACAAAAGTGTGCAGCCGCTCGGGCAATTTGTACAGGAATGTCGAATTTTATTTTCGTTTTCTGACTGATATTTTAATTTAATTACCTATGCTAGTATAGCCCGCTGTTTGATTTATTACGGGTATGTTCCATCCTCGTTGTCTATCTGACGTAAAACTTGATAAGTGATTGTTTTGTAAACATTACAATATTTCTCTGTTATTAGTCAGGGAGAAAAGAAAAAACTTAGAATGTACCAGCTCCTTCTCTGCCCGCTTAGATCGTAGAAGCCCATCGTTCATGGTCATGTTGATAGGTGATGTGGCAACTCATCACTATTTTGATTCCTTTCCACCTTTTCGCCCACCGTCACGCTAAAAGCGGCCTTTGAGTGTTGGGGCCCTGGGCTCTGGCAGCTCAGAGCACACCCAAAATGCTCTGTCTGCCACAGTATGTATAGAATATTTAATTCTGGGTCATGCACAGAAGAGGAGTAGCTATTTCATAAGGAGGTTTCACATAGCCCATTGAAAGTCTTGGGGGTCATGACCCCCCTAACCTCCTTGGATCCACCCGCGCGTGCGAACGACAGTTCACGGTTGTAATTATGTCGGTCAAGGATAACTTTATTGTTTATATTTACGCGCATTTATAATAGTAAAATTTTCGAAGTTTTCTGTGTAAAACAATATTGTTTTTCGCTGACACGACGGTTTCAAATGGTATTTTACGCGAGCAGTGACTTAGAAAACTACGCGTTTTGTAGTCGGTGATTCTCTCAATGAAAATAGCACTTCTTGCACAGAAGTCACGTACAGAAGTCTTACTTAGAAAAGAAATATCTACTCAATGTGGTAAGCGCTATGGTTTAATTTAACTCGCGTCAGTAGTCCTCACCTCTTCGTTTAGATACCTGGACATCCATTGCAAGCCAATTTAATTCTTATTACTCTGGACAAACGATTCATGTAACTGAATTTTCCCCTTAGAAGTGGTCGCCGCGCGCATAGTAATAATGTAGGTATATTTTCGATTCCTAAACGGGGCATGACACAGGCCTGCTTCTGGCGACGGAGAGAGGGGAAGCCTTTACTCAGTAGGTTCCTACATTTGTACTTAACTAGTCACCTTAACAATTCACACTTCAATTTATCACGTGTTTAGCGGTGGTGATCTAAATATAAAGGTTAAACAAACTTTACTTCGTCTATTTGATGTTTTATCAACTGTTTACAAATTAATCAAAAGTACTTATTCAATGACTTCAATATTTACTTAGTTTTTGGACAATGAAGGCCTACTTTGCACATCTACTTTGATGTTTACAAAATAATAATGTTACTAAATATACTATAAATTAATTTAATATTTTTAAGCTATTGCATAGCTTTTATCGCGGGCCTTGGGCGCGGCAACCGAATCCACAAATTCCGTAACGAAAATTAAACCTAACACTCGTCTATCGTCGTTTCAGTTCGGCAGACTTCGGCACGGGGTTTGTGTGCGTGCGACTAGACGTATGCGTGTAGAGAGTTGGGCATTATTTTAATAAAAATTTATCTAGATAATTATTCGAATAAAAATTTATTCGTGGAAAATTATTCACGAATAATTTATTCGCGAATCACTTATGATTTTATTCATTATTCTATATAGCCAATTTTTTTAAACTTACCCTTCTCTTTTTAACTGATTGCGTCGGGAAGAGTTACATTTTGGAGTGTACGAGTGTTCTCTTTTTAACCGATTGCATCGAAAAAATTTGTCGCCATTTTGAATTTTTTTTTACTGGACCGATTGCCTTCAAAATCGATATCTAGGCGTCTCTGTGGTCCCTCATATTGAATCTATGCTAAAAATGTAAAAAAAAAACTGGACGCCATTTTTAACTCTTTTGTTACTGGGCCGATATCCTTCAAAATCGATATCTGGGTCCCTATGGTCTTTTATAATGAATCTATGCTCGAATTTGACAAAGGTAGCCGCCATTTTGAACTTTTTCGTTTCTGGACCGATTGCCTACAAAATCGATATCTGGGGGTCCCTGTGGTCTCTTATAATAAATCTGTGCTCGAATTTGAAATAGGAAGCCGCCATTTTGGACTATTTTGTTACTGCGCCGATATCCTTCAAAATCAATATCTGGGGGTCCCTGTGCTCTTTCATAGTGAATCTATGCTCGAATTTGAAAAAGGTGGCCGCCATTTTGAACTTTTTTGTTTGTGGACCAATTACCTACAAAATCGATATCTGGGAGTCCTTGTGGTCTCTTATAATGAATCTATGCTCGAATTTGAAAAAGGTAGCCGCCATTTTGAACTTTTTTGTTTCTGGACCGATTGCCTTCAAAATCGATATCTGGTTACAATTACCCTGTGGTCTCTTATAAAGAATCTATGCTCGAATTTGAAAAAGGTAGCCCCCATTTTGGACTCTTGTTTCTGGACCGATTGCCTTTAAAATCAATATCTAGGGGTGGGGGTCCCTGTGGTCTTTTATAATGAATCTATGCTCGAAATTGAAAAAGAATGGCCAATTTTGCCCAACTTTGAGACTAGCTGCTAACTGCTTATAATAAAAATTCCTAAATAACTTAATGTATTGTAAAATAATAAAAATATTTTAACGATATAACTTCTCATTTATTCAATAAAAGAAAAAAAAAGTGATCTTATCGGTCACCACGCTCAAAAAGTGTAACTTGAATTAATATCAAAGAAAAAACTCAAATTAATATCAAAGAAAAAAATACAGCATAAATAAAAAATATAGTATTTTATGCAACAGTTGTATAAGAAGGCTCATAAAATGCGAGTGGCGCAAGTTACGATGCGAGCCTAGGCGAGCATCGTAAGGAGACGCCATCGAACAGTTTTTGACATACTTATAATATTTTTTTTTATTATTGTAAATAAATATATAGAGACAAATAACACTGATTGAGCTAGCCCCAAAGTAAGTTCGAAACTTGTGTTATGGGATACTAACTCAACAATACTATATTTTATAACAAACCCATATATAGATAAACATCCAAGACCCAGGACAATTTGAAAAAGGCCATTTGCCAACTTGCCCTAACCGGGAATCGAACCCGGGACCTCTGGGTGGTGGACTAGGTTGGTGACCACTACGCCACTTATACAACGTTGCATACAATACTTTTTCTACGACTACATTTACTAAAATAAATACAAAAATAAACAAATAAAAGTACGAAATACTACCATATGTTTGGTAGATACTAGGTATCTATGGAAGACTTAATTTTTTTTTATTGACGTCTTCCTAGTGACCAAAAGTGCCATTTTTGAAACATGGAGCCACTTAAACGAATGTTTTTCATACAAAAAACCGTTTGTTCAGTGACTTCACGTTTGAAAGATGGCACCATATGTTAAAATAACGATTTTATTATGTTGGCAGTATGGTAGATCTAAAGAAAAAAAGTTATAGGTCTATGGCTAGGAGTATCGTTTTGGCGAAATAACGACACATGTGCTATTATATTAGGAATAGACTATAGAATTTTCTGAAATCATATAATCTATGTTCTTATATTAGTGTTCGGGACCATTTCAAAGACAGATAACAGTACAGGAGAAGAAAAAATAAATAATTATATTGCATAAGTTGATAAAAATTGATATGCAACAGCTTTACCGCGGCAGTCCCCGAGTGCCACACTTTTTTTATTAGATAGATTTACAATTTATAGTAATCAAATAATTGGGCAAGTGCGTGTCGGGCCACGCGAAGTGTAGGGTTCCGTAGTTACGAAAGCCCACTATGAGTTTATGCCACTAAAAACGTCCAAAAACTATTTTCTATTGAATTTGTGTGAAATTTTCATTTTGCGAGTACATTTTATAAGTTGATCGCCTATAACTTTTTAATTTGTAAACCCTACTTAGCTCTGATTGCTTTCGTTATATATACTATAGCTGTGAATTTTTTCACGTGTTTATAATAAACCGTTTAGCAGATAGAGGGGGTGGGGGGGACACGTGACTCAAACAAAAATTTTCACTTTAAAACCAAATATTTCAGAAACGGATTCCTCCTATTTCCTAAATCGAAAAACAGTGTTCACAATCTTATATACTTTTTGAAAGACCTATTCAACGATACCCAACATGACTGGTTAGACGAGAAAAAAATATTGCCTTTTCACATTACTTGTATGAAAGCAACCCTAAAAAAATTGTTTTTGAATATTTTATTTTACCACTTTTTCGTACTAATTGATATACGTATGCATGCCAAATCACAGCTTTCTAGTACTAATAGTCGCTGAGTAAAACCGCGGATGGACAGACAGACAGACATGGCGAAACTATAAGGTTTCCTTGTTTACTACGGAACCCTAAAAATGAACTACACTATAAGAGTAGGTACTATAAAAAAAAAATAATAACAAATTTTGATTATAATATTTTTTACAGAGTTTACTTAAACAGTTTATTATTATTACTAATAAAGCACGGGTTACTCACGTAGAGAGTCAGCTACTGGCCGACATGTTTCGACCTCATCCGGAGGTCTTCATCAGGGCGAATGTGACGCGCTCGTGCACTAACGTGAGTAACCCGTGCTTTATTAATAATGTATGAGTCTCACGTTAGTTTTAATCAAAAAGTTTATCATTACTTACTTGTATTTGTGATTATTATAAATAATATATACCTATGAATATTGAATATATGCAAGTTTATCTGCCAGCAATTAAAAAAAAACATCCCCGACGTCGAGCTATTGACAAGTGGCGGAACTTCATATTTCAACCGATGTTAAGTAGAATTGATATCCGTAGCGCCATCCGTAAATAAAAAAAAAGCCGACTTTCAAGCGTTATCCGCCAATAACCTTTAAACGGAAAAACTGCTTTACACCGAACATAGCTTACAAAAAAAAGCTAAACAGTTTATAGAAAAACCACCGGAAGGGAACTTGCTTTCACGTAAAAAAAGCCGCATCCAAATTGGTCCATTTTTTAAGAGCTACGATGCCACAGACTGACACACAGACAAACATTAGCGACAAAATTATAACACCCCCATTTTTTGTTAGGGTTTAATAAGTACAAGTGTTCTTAAAAATATAGTTATAAAGTGCAAAAAAGAAGGTTCAAGGGCGAAGTCTCCGACTCATAAAAAAAGCGTAACGTGTTCGTAGAGATAGCTACAGTGTTGGGCGTAGTTAACTACTATTGTGTAGTTTGATTATAAATTACAATTACAAGTAAGTAACTACAAGTAGTTGAAATTACATTAAATTTAACTACAACAATTGAAACTACTGTAGTTGTAATTTGTAATTTTAATTAAGTAGTTATAACTACAAATTACAATAAGAATTATTGCCGCGGGCGTGTGTTAAAGGTGTTGTATTTCGAAATTGTAAGTGTAAAAAGTTGTAAGCAAGAAACGAAAATTTATAAGTAAGTAAATCTTTATAAAATATGTAATTTCAAAAAGTAGTTTGTAATTGTGATTACAACTACTTTTTGTACTTTATAGTTCAACTACTTTGTCAATTACTTTTTGTAATTATTTAGTTGCAATTACTAACTACAAAATGTAATTGTAGTTAGTAATTAGTAGTTTAATTACATTTTGCCCAACTCTGGATAGGTATAACGTGCCAAAGATGAGGGTTAACATAATAAGGTCGTCTCTAATTTTTCAAAACTAAAAACCGACTTCACAACCAAACTACTCAACTGATTTTAAGTAGGCACGTCAAAAAAAAAGAAACATTTTCCAAACGTGTTCGAATAATCGGTGAACATATATACTCGTAAAATGGGTGTTAGGCCCAGTTTATAACTCTTTTCTGGACATATGACTATTGGATTAAAACTGATTAAAACAAACAATTGTTAATTACGTCACGCAAGGTTTTTAGAAGTCGTCAATTTAAGAAATACATACCTGTGTTTATTTAAATATGCAGTTTTCATGTGCAGACGAGGTCTCACCGAGGCAATGGCGTTCATGACACTTATAATCGTTTTTACCCGACTACAACGAAGTCAAAAGAGCAAGTTTCTAAGGGAGAAAGCACATTCAAATTTCAGACGCGAGGAGTCCTAAAACAATGCATTTAGGCATGAGATATTTAAAAAAAAAGGCTATAAAGGTCTTTATTACATCTGTAGCCCTTCAGGCCTAGCACCATAGGACCCAAGGGCCATGTTTTAACGTGAAGGTGGATGAAGGGAAAAAGGTCATGTGTTGTCTCGCATTCCCTTTTTTCACCGTCTCGCTAAAATTACTCGTACGACCGAACTGTGGAATCAACTTCCTGCAGCAGTGTTCCCGGACCGATACGACATTGAAACCTTCAAAAAACGAGTCTATATTCCTGAAAGGCCGGCTACGCTTCTGTTACACCCCTGGTGTTGCAGTTGACTATGGGCAGCGGTGATCACTTACCATCAGGTGACCTACTTGTCCGTTTGCCGCCCCAAAAACATAAAAAAAATGGTCTTCAGATTTTACGGTACTAGGCCCTGTCTACCGCTGTAAAGATAAAGGACGTCATAGTAGCGGTGATGCTTTCCTTTCTAAATTTTAACACTAGATTCAGATCACGTAATCCAAATTATAATGTTTTTGTTCTCCAAGTTTTCTCAAATAATACTTCGTACTATAACCCAATTCTTAGAATGTGCTGCCAATGTAACAGAGAAATTGATATTTTTCATGACTTTGACTCAATTCCGGGGGCAAATAAACACCACCTAGTCTCTTTAATTGATTTTATTTAATCAACAGTAAAGAATGTAATTATAAATTACACTTTCGGATTATCAGTGTTCCCTGGTATAATATATTCATAATGTAATGATGCAGGCACACATCTTTTGGATTATAATGTAGAACGAGTTATTATCCTTATACTAATCATCTATTTGATTGTAATCTGTTTTGTTTTGTTAACAAGAAATAAAATAAGCCACCACCTGCCTACAATAGTCAGTAATCATGATTATGGCAGGTGACGTTGCTATTGCAATATCCCAGCATCAGTCCATCCCAATCTCATTCCATAACCCTTTTTCTTACAATAGATCTTTCTCCAGCCGAAACCTATTCAAGGGTGAACTTTTCATAGGTATATTCAGGAATAGGTTTTGGCGGGAGCGCCACATAACATCAACTTCTGCAAAGGGCCTCTACGTGTTGGATCTGTATACCCACGCAAGCCTCTCAAAGGACCGGGGTGAAAAGACCCATGAAACTAAAGGAAATAAAATAAAATAAAAATAGATGGTAGTGTTAAATAAATAAAGATACGAGTGGAATAATGTTTATTATCTTTTACATAAGCAATCTTGGACTCGGCGCGACAGTAGCCGCGTTTAGTGGGGAGTTGGGGACCCGCCAACTCCCCACAAAACGCGGACACCGACTAGTTTCATACAAATTTTGTGGCCTCCACCGACGTCACCGTGTGCGGCGATTCCATACACAAAGTGGTCGGTGGCGTTTCGTGGTGGCCCGTTTGCACCGACCCTTTTTCGTAAGTTGTACCAAATCAAGTAAACTTTATAGTTGTTTAAAAAGTTAATAAACTTACAGGGAGACTTTTACAGCAAATGAATAAGAAAAATATGATGAAATTCCAAAAAAGTGTTGACTATATTTCCATTCAACTTGGAAGAGACATACCCGTAATAAATCGAACCACGGGCTATACTAGATCACTTTAGTATATTGAAATTAAAATAACAACCAAAAGACTAAAAAAATCGACATTCCCTTACAAACTGCCCAGGCTTCTGCACGCTTTTGTATGGAAAAGCAGATATTTTTGTGTTTTGATGGTTATATATTAATTTTATTATACTATTGTGATTTAGTATAGCCTGTGGTTCGATTTATTACGGATATGTCCCTTCCACGTTATATATTTCAATGTGATCAACAATATCATGGAGTGCGTACAATTTTATGCAAAAACATGCGCAATTTATAAAAAATTTTCTTGTATTTTTGACCGCGGTACTTTTTTGCTCCTAAGTTTTACTTAACCCAGCATGTGCCCTGTTATAATTTCTCCTAATTCATCCCCCCTATCCTTATCAAGTTCTCTATTCACATCCACATAACCAGATATTTGGAAGAGAGTATTTTCCAATAGTTTCTCGCAGCCATTGAAGAACTCCGCCACACAATTATTCTCCATATAACCGTACGCCCAATACAATACTACATCTTGACAATTGCAAGACATCAAATCATACTTAAACGTCCCCGAACCTTTTCCATCTATAGTGCATTTGACTCGTTGGAGAATTTGCTGATATCTCAACTCCGTTTCCTTGTCATCACCGTTTTTGTCGTCAATCTGTTCAGCTCTCAAAATCATGCGATTCTGATGATGCAAACACTCCGTTGAATTGTAGTAATTCGATTTTCTGTACGAGTCTAGAGTGATAACTCCGTTATGCGTCGTCTTCCCTCCCATTACACCCACATCTATAATTTTGTCGTTAAGAACCATCATGTAATGTTCTGCCATTCTACTTGAAGGAATTCTACATGAGATAATGTCACCCGTGCGAGGGCGGCTTTCCATAATTGATTTGAACGACTGGTTCAGTTCACCATCTAACGTAGCGAAAACAAATCTACCTGCTGGTATATCGAACATAGTGTATCCTCTTATGGTGCTTTCTTGAAAATTCCCATGGGCAATCGGCTGGTATATATATGTTTTTAGAAAAGCGCCAATACCAGCCGTAATCTTATTGACGGTAGATGAGGCGTCTCCGCGTAACGATTCGCTGTATCGGCGTGTTCTTGGTTTGTCTGATCCTTTTCCACCTTTTCTGATTTGGTCGAGCTCTTTTTTGATGTCTAAAACATCTTTTACCGTGCGTATAGTTTCGGATGCGGAGGCGGAAGCATTAGAAATGCTTGCTGAAGAAAGTTCGCTGTACCTTCGTGTTCTTGGTTTACCTGATCGTTTTCTATCTTTCAAGATTTGGGCGACTTCATTTTTGATGTCTATAGCATCTTTTACTGTGCGTACAGTTTCGGATGCGGAGGTGGAAGCATTGGAAACGCTTGCTGGAGAAAGTTCGCTGTATCGTCGTGTTCTTGGTTTATCTGATCCTTTTCCACCTTTTCTGATTTGGTCGAGCTCTTTTTTGATGTCTAAAACATCTTTTACCGTGCGTATAGTTTCGGATGCGGCGGCGGAAGCATTAGAAATGCTTGCTGAAGAAAGATCGCTGTACCTTCGTGTTCTTGGTTTGCCTGATCGTTTTCTATCTTTTAAGATTTGGGCGACTTCATTTTTGATGTCTATAGCATCTTTTAGCGTGTGTACAGTTTCGGATACGGAGATGGAAGCATTAGAAACGCTTGCTGGAGAAAGTTCACTGTATCGTCGTGTTCTCGGTTTACCTGATCCTTTTCCACCTTTTCTGATTTGGTCGAGCTCTTTTTTGATGTCTAAAACATCTTTTACCGTGCGTATAGTTTCGGATACGGGGGTGGAAGCATTAGAAACGCTTGCTGGAGAAAGTTCGCTGTATCGTCGTGTTCTCGGTTTACCTGATCCTTTTCCACCTTTTCTAATTTGGTCTAGCTCTTTTTTGATGTCTAAAACATCTTTTACCGTACGTATAGTTTCGGATGCGGCGGCGGAAGCATTAGAAATGCTTGCTGAAGAAAGATCGCTGTACCTTCGTGTTCTTGGTTTGCCTGATCGTTTTCTATCTTTTAAGATTTGGGCGACTTCATTTTTGATGTCATATAGCATCTTTTACTGTGTGTATAGTTTCGGATACGGAGGTGGAAGTATTAGAAACGCTTGCTGGAGTAAGATCGCTGTATCGTCGTGTTCTCGGTTTACCTGATCCTTTTATACCTTTTCTGATTTGGTCGAGTTCATTTTTGATGTCTATAGCATCTTTTACTGTGTGTATAGTTTCGGATACGGAGGTGGAAGCATTGGAAACGCTTGCTGGAGAAAGATCGCTGTACCGTCGTATTCTTGGTTTCCGAAATCCTCTGCTAGCTTTTATGATTTCCTTGAGCTCTTTTTTGATGTCTAAAACATCTTTTACCGTGTGGATAGTTTCAGATACGGAGGCGGAAGCATTAGAGACACTAGCTGAAGAAAGATCGTTAAATGCAGTTACAGCACAAAATAAAAAACAAATAATTACCAACTTCTTCATTTTGGCTTGCGACCGAATCCGGACAATAACTGACAATGTTGTGATAGTGACCAGCTAATATACATCACTAATGTTATACAACATCAGCAGATAAAACTTGACTTAATAGATCAATTACGAGCTATCATTACCTAGGGGTCCGGTTATTAACGAGCAGGCTACTTAAGCCCTCAGAGTCGACGACAATCCAGTTTTTTGGTACTTATGTTTCGAAGATAATTATGGTATCTTTACATTATAAAATTTGGTAGACAAGTAGATGCCTTGGACTTTAAGGTCTTAAGGCTCTTACATGGAGCAGAAGGCTTCAATAGGCCATGAGACTTACTGGACCCTAAGGTCCTAAGGCCCTCACATGGAGCAGAAGGCTTTAATAGGCCATGAGACTTACTGGACCCTAAGGTCCTAAGGCCCTCACATGGAGCAGAAGGCTTCAATAGGCCGTCGCGATCGATCTTGGTCTACGCTCTTTAATTCCCTGATCCCTGATTGTCTTCATCTCCGCCGCAACTATGCGTCGCCAGGTCTGCTTGGGACGGCCTACTTTTCGCTTTTCCTGGGGGTCTACTACAGGAGAGTATGGCTAATCCACATAACGCAAGTAGGTACCTATACGGCGAGCGAAGCGGTTTAGTTTCAAGGTTGGCCAAAAATTATTTTGTCTGTCTGTCAGTCTGTCTGTTCTCACCTACAGGTTGCATTTCTCTACCAATTTTCGTGAAATTTTGTAAGCAGGTTCCATAATTAAGTATATGGAATTTGTATATCCATTCAGTTTTTCGAAAATTTATTTAACCTCCATAATTTTGGCAGAATTATGGAGGTTAAAAACTTAAAAAATATCCTATTTCAATCGGCTAGACGTTTCGTAAATTTTCAAAAATGTCAATAAACTTTTTTGCTACCCATAAACATAGACGCAACTTTTTTATCCCATAAACTTCAACGTGTCTGGGACGACTCGCGTGGTCTACAGCTCAAAGAGACGCTAGAACAATAGTTTTATGGATTTTTTAATTAAACATGAGCAATGTCACAAAATAAGTACTAGTACTCACGTACAGCGGTCTTAGTAAGAATAGAAATTCAAAGAAATATCTACTTTATGTGGTTAGCTCTATGTTTTAATTTAGCTCGCAACAGAACTCCTCACCTCTTCGTTTAGATAGCTAGACATCCATTGCAAGCCAATTTCATTCTAATTACTCTAGACAAACAATTCATGTGACTGAATTTTCCCCTTCGAAGTGGTCGCCGCGCGCATAGTAATAAGGTAGGTATATTGTCGATACCTACACGGGGAGTGACACAGGCCTTGTATTAAATAGCCAATTAAGATGTGGGGAAGTCGCAATAGTACTTTATAAGGGACGCAATCACTGTGATTTAGCTAGTCCCAAAGTAAGTTCTAACTTGTGTTATAGGATACTAACTTAAAGTTAATATATTTTATATTTAAACATACCTATAGATAAACACCCAAGATCCAGGAAAATTCGAAAAAGCCATTTTCCAACTTGCCCTAGCTGTGCATCGAACCCAGAACCTCCGGATTGGCGGACTAAGCATACAGGATTATAATATGAACTCCTAGCTCTCGTTTCATGAACAATACAATTAAAAAAAAGAAAAATTTTGTAGAAACGAGGTAATTATATATTCTAAAGGCATTGAGAACTATAGGAACCCACATTTTAAGGTTAAGTATAATTAAAAAATCGTGCTCCAACTAAACCGTAATAAACCATAATTATGTTTTAACGACAGCTTTAGCTTACTAAGTTGTAGATTATAATAAGAGACAATGAACTATTTTTATAATTAGGTAGGTACTTAATAGCGAAGCATAGCACGCTCCGAAGAATAGCTTTTTATTCTTCTCTCATAACATAGTGCTTCTTATACTTACTTCTCTCATAACGTAATTTATGTACACCCATTCTATAAATCCTCTATAAAAGTTTCTGAAGCAGTTAGCTTATTGCCAACATTAAAACAGTGTACTAAATTTCAATATGCAACGCAAACTCGATTCCTTCCTTACTCATCAAACAGCCACATTCTTTATTAATTTCAAAAAGGATCATTGTCATTTACTCGCAGTTCACTACCACAGTTCCGTAATTTAAAAAGGAATTTATTGGTTATTCGAATGCACGTCGTAGCCCGCCATTTTTGTTTGATGTTTACTAATATCGAACAAAAATAATTTACATTCCAACAATTGTATAATTTAAAATTTAAATAATACAGCAATAAACTTACCAGGAATTTACATGGGGTTCAAACAACACTGTACAATACCCCATGGATTTAGAACCTTTTATAGAGGATTCATATCATGGGTGTAGATAAAGTTTTGTATGCAACTGTAATAATTAGGTATTAAAACACTCATGTGATACTATTATCAATTCGTGTTTTAATACCCCTTATTATACTACAGTTGCATAAATAACTATTATTTGTAAGTAAATAAAGTTAAAGTACTTTCAAATTAGCTCGTTAAAATATTCAGTTGTAAAGACAGAGAACCCTTTTTTTTTTGTCATATTAAGAGTCCCGTTACCCTAGACAAAATCAGACTTTCCCGTACAAACGTAGTCTAACTTTTATTTTGAAACGGCATGTCAGATATTGGCGAAATTATGTAATTTCAAAGAATTTGCATTTACCTATCTAAGCATATAACTAGTTTCTATGCTTTAATAGGCTTTTTATTTTCATTATGCTATAGTAGAGAATATAGTGTATCATATCACATTTGACCATCAGTATGTAAAACTTCTACGTTCTCATTTTTCAAGTTCATATTTGATCGTCGAAAACTAGTTATATCTAGATATATGCAATTTCTTTAGAATTATTAAATACTGCCGAATCTCACGTCATATCATTTCAAAATAAAAGCTAAACTGCTTTAGTATGGAACAGTCTAGGGTAAGGGGGGATTCTTAAGTATCTGTCCGTCAGTTGCATCCTCAGCAGCTGTGATGCTGTTCAGCCCTCGGTCTGTTTTCCAGCTTTTCTCCTCCACTTCTTACGGTTTAGCATCCTTGGTAGTAGACCATTGATTCACATCTAACCCTTGATGTTGTTAAGCCAGCATTTCTTCTGTCTATCACTATTGCCGGAGCCCGGCGGAGGCGGCATGTATTGGTTTCCCTCTTAACTTGCCGATTTCCGCAAGACATGCCCGTAACAAGGTGGTCCGAGGACCTGACCAATGTCGCTAGAAAGCGCTGGGTGCAGGCCGCTCTTGATCGGTCATTTTGCAAATCATTGGGAGAGGCCTATGTCCATGCAGCAGTGGACATTATGCCGCTGATGATGCCCATACTAGCGTAGGCGACTCTCTTGCAGTTTGTATATAATACGATCATGAAGGGTGCCGCGAATACGGGGGTTTTGCATTAATAAGGGACCTTCCCTGTACATAAAGGGATGATATTTTTTTCTCTTCTATACATTAGTGCGCACAAGACGCGCCTAGTGAGAATCGAACTCATGCTTAACAGCCACACAGCCTAAACCACTAGGTCATCACTGCTTAAACCAATAGGCATGACGAATGGAAAAATATTTTTAGCCAATCGGTTAGATTATTAAAAAATATTTGACATTTATTGTTTCTTTTCTCTGAGAAACAAAGAATTTACAAAGATACAGCGCATTGAAATTTCGCGTGACGTCACGGCTATGTACGATTTTTACATAGAGGTGACGTCGCAAGCCCCCACTCCGGAACTTTGGTGCTTCGTATCTTTGTGACTTTTTTGCTAACTGAAAAATATTGGTCCATTATTTTTGGATAATTTAGAAGACGGACTAATTACAATTATATTTTTCTGATTCCGTCGTCACCCCTATTACTGGTTTAATTATGTTCAGTAAGAATAGCGTTTATCATAATTCATAACGTATGTTCGTTTAATCATTAAGTAAGTACCTGGGCGAAACAAAGGCGAAGAAAAACAGGTTCTCTAAAAATTTACCTAGCTACATCGATTTGTTAGCCCCTAACCCGCTACATACCAAATTTCATTGAAATCGGAGACGTTACCTAATACAAAAGCGGACCAGTAAAAAATTTTTTGTTCATTGTTTAGATTATTAAAAAAAAATACGCATACCAACGTATTTTTTTTTATGATTAGCAAATGATCATAAAGATACAGCGCATTTAAATTTCGCGTCACGTCACGATCAGATACGATTTTCAGCAGAACGTGACGTGAATCGCCCCCACTCCGAACTTCGATGCGCTGTATCTTCGTGAATTGAATATGGGTCCATTAATTTTGGACAAACTAGTTGGCGGACTATATAAAACAATATTTTTTCACCCAGTCTACGTCTCTATTACGTAAATATATGTATAGCTAGTCTGTCCATAAGTTCTGTCACAAATGACAATGTTTTTAGGGTTCCGTAGTAAACAAGGAACCCTTATATTCGCCATGTCTGTCTGTCTGTCTGTCCGTCCGCGGTCTTACTCAGCGACTATAAGTACTAGAAAGCTGTGATTTGGCATGAATATATATATCAATTAGGCGGAAAAAACGGTAAAATAAAAATATTGAAAAAAATTTTTTTTGGGTATTTCTCATACTTGTAAAATAAAAAGTCAATTTTTTTTTCTCGACTGACCTGTCATGTTGGTTATCGTTGAATAGGTCTTTTAAAAACATTGTGAGTTTGAGAACACCGTTTTTTTGATTTTGGGATCCGTTTCTGAAATATTTGCTTTTAAAGTGAAAAAAATTGTTGGAGTCAAGTGTTCCCCCCCGCCCCCCCTCTATCTGCTAAACGGTTATAAATGGACACGTAAAAAAATTCACAGCTATAGAATTTATAACGAAATTCAAAGGAAATCTATCAGAGCTAAGTAGGGTTTAAACATGTGAAAAATCTGACAGTATTAGTGTATATAACAAAGTTTAAAAGAAAACTATCAGAGCTATGTATTTTACAAATTAAAAAGTTATAGGCGATTAACTTATAAAATGTACTCAGAAAAGGAAAATTTCATACAAATTCAATAGAAAATTAGTTTTTAGACGTTTTTAGTGGCATGAACACAAAGTTGGCGTTCGTAACTACGGAACCCTACTGCGCGTGGCCCGACACGCTATTGGCCAATTATTTTAAAATAAATTAACCCTTTCACCGCGAGACTTTTTATATCAGTTGCCGTGCCCCCAGCGCGAGGGGTATGAAATGTAAAATAAATACCCACAACCATAAAGGGATGTGGATACTTAAGTTATGTGCAATACGAGCGGTTTTTTTGTCGGACATATCCGCCGCTCACGGAATGGGCACGACAAAAAATGTTTGTCGGATAAATCCGACGTTCGCGGTGAAAGGGTTAAGTAGTGTAGTCTTAACAAAACTTATATGTACTTACATATTAATGGAAGTCTCAGCAAAAAATTAAAATAATTCTGTCCCTCAGACTTATTCCCTGAATCCCTTAGACTACACGACCTGCTCTAAACGACATGCCGACATTGAGTCTCTTATGTAATCTCTTAAGTAAGCAGTGGCTTTTCCCATGGAAACAGTGCGTTATTCGTGGCCAAACAGATGTAAGGCCTGTATCAAAGCCAAAGTTGGCCATTACAAATAGAATTACTTTTTATTTTTTGCTGGGACTTCAATTAATAATATGTTCATATAAGTTTTTAAAATACACTAGTTCATAATTTTTTTTATGATCGAGGATCTAACCCGGAACCTCTGGGTGGCGGACAGTATGGTGACCACTACGCCTCGGAGGTCGTCAATAGAGATTGATTATAAGAATTAAATAAAATGTCTTTCTGATTGTTTATCACGTGAATCTCCGGAATTACTGGACGGATTCGATTTTTTTTAATACACGTATAGTTGTTAAGCCTGGACACCATATTATAGAGTATAATTGATTTTGGAAAATGGAACACCTGATTCAAAACCATAATGGTCCAGCTATAAGAAATATAATAACCGGCCAAGTGCGTGTCGGGCCCCGCGCAATGTAGGGTTCCGTAGTTGTGAATGCCCACTTTGAGTTCACGCCGCTAAAAACGTCTAAAAACTAATTTCCTATTGATTTTTTATGAACTTTTCCTTTTCCGAGTACATTTTATAAGTTGGTCGCTTATAACTTTTTAATTTGTAAAATACATAGCTCTGATAGTTTTCTTTTAAACTTTGTTATATACACTAATACTGACAATTTTTTACATGTCCAGTCCATATAGGTAAACCGTTTAATAGATAGAGGGGGGACACTTGACTCTAACAAAAATTTGCAATATAAAACCAAATATTTTAGAAACGGATCCCTAAATCTAAAACTGATGTTAACAGGCTCACACTATTTTTGAAAGACCCCCAACGATACCCCACAAGATGGGTGAGGGCCGTAACAGACGCGGCGCAAGTTGCGCCGCGTAACAGCTAGTGATGGGCGATGCATAAATATTCAATAAACCCATTTGAGTATTTACTCAGTAGATGGAGTGAATACCCGATAAATATCCGTATTTATCCATTTGGTAAGTAGATTGATTTATATGAGTTGCGATCATATTTATATTCATATTCATTATTTCATATTTTCATGACAATTTTGAAACTTAAATCTAATATACACTTGCAATTCTTGTCGGAAAGTGTGTCCGTACGCCACAATATGCTTAAAATGTAGGTAAACGTTATATGCGATATAAATTATATGAAAATACCATACTAATAATACACTGAAAGTAGACTTCTTTGACTAATTATCATTTTTTTTTTGGTGGGAGGTGTGCATAGACGTAATTTTACGTAAAGATAAGTAAACAGACATCAAATGCGATGTCAATACTTGAGCACGCTCTATTTACTCTATTTATTAAATCTAGTGAGTAAATCTCAAATGGGCAGAATGAGTACTATCCACTGCCCATCTCTAGCTGTTACGCGACACAACTTGCGCCCCGTCTGTTGCGGCACATAGTCGAGAAAAAAATGACTCCTACTTTACCTGTATGGGAACTAACCTAAATTTTTTTTTTCATATTTTTATTTTATCATTTTTTTGGCATGATTAATAAACATACCTGTACCAAACTACAGCTTTTTAGGGTTTCGTAGGAAACAAGGAACCCTTCTAGTTTTACCATGTCTGTCTGTCTGTCTGTCCGGCCGGTGTCCGTTTTACTCAGCGACTATAAGTACTAGAAAGATGTGATTTGGCATGGATATAAATTTAATATTAATTAGGCGGAAAAAGAGGTAAAGTAAAATATTTAAAAAAAAACTTTTTTGGTTAGCTCCGGTACAAGTAAAGTGGAAAGTCATTTTTTTTATCGACTAACCAATCATTGTGGGTATCGTTGAATAGGTTTTTCAAAAATATTATGAGCTTGTAAACACCGGTTTTCGTCAAGTGTCCAACCCCCCTCTATCTGCTAAACTGTTATATATAAACACGTGAAAATTTCACAGCTATAATATATAACGAAATTTAAAGGACAAATATCAGTGCTAAGTAGGGTTTACAAATCAAAAAGTTATAGGCGATCAACTTATAAAATGTACTCGGAAAAAGAAAATTTCACAGAAATTCGATAGAATATTAGTTTTTAGATTTTTTTGTGGCATGAAGTCAAAGTTGGCATTAGTAACTACGGAACCCTACACTGCACGTGATCCGCCACGCACTTGGCCCGTTATTAGTACTTATAGTATCTGACTAAAACCGCGGATGGACAGACAGACAGACGGACAGACAGACGAAACAATAAGGATTCCTTGTTTACTACGTAACCCTAAAAATGACGCCTTAGCAAAAGTTTTTTAGCCTGATGAGTATGTTGTTGAGGTATAAATATTTAAGATCTGGATCTCCTGATGCAGAACCAAGTTTAAAAAAAAATGATTTGCCGAAGTCCTAAAGTCTTGTTTAAAATAATAGTGGACCCCTGTTTGTTGCAGATACGGTAGCACAGTGCGTGTGGGGCCTCCTGCTGATTTTCCTCTCGGTCACCGGGCTCATCTACACCCCCCTGGATGTCATGCTGAGGGAGAAACTCAATATGAGGCCGGGTAAGATTTTATGCAGAACATACCTTAGACAGCCTATTAGCAGGAGGCGGTCAAAGGTCGGGGAGCGGCATGTACATAGGTACTAGCTATATACAACGCGGAAGGGACTTTTTTTTTCGTGTATGTAATTGGCCAACACTGGTGTCAGATTTTTCAGGCTGCCTAAAGGCATCTGACATAGCTTGACGACTGCCAAACAATGATGACAGCCGGGACCAACGGCTTATACGTGCCTTCCGAAGCACGGAGGAGCTCGTGAAGTTTTTGTGCCACTTGTGGTCACCCATCCAAGTGCGGACCACGCCCGGTGTCGCTTAACTTGCGAAAGCGCACTCCCGCCCGGCCACCGAGCTCCGAGAAGGGACATACCCGTAATAAATCAAACCACGGGCTGTACTAGATCACTATAGTATAATGAAATTAAAATTACTGTCAAAAAACAACAAAAATCTTCATACCCATACAAATTGCCCGAGAGGCTGCACATTTTTGTATAGAAATGCCAATTATTATTATTTTTTTGCTTTTTGTCTGTTATTTTAATATCATTATACTATAATGATCTAGTACAGCCCGTGGTTCGATTTATTACGGGAATGTCCCTTCCACGTTGTATATTGTATACAACGTGGAAGACCGGGTCATACCGATATTCCTATACAAATTGGCAGCTGCACATTGTTGTACGGAAATGCCGATTTTTTAAATTTTATTTTAATTTTATTATATTATAGTCATCTAGTATAGCCCGCGTGGTTTGAATTTTTCTTATTTTTTTCTCTTTATTTTTAAGGACTTTTATCTTAATAGACATGTCAGCCTTCAACTGAGGAATTTACGTCTGAGGTATGAAAATTTCATAAAATTTTTTTGCTACTTTCGAGCCTGGTTTCGACAGAATAGACTGAGCGATACCGATATCATAATGATTTAATTTTAATTCCCTCATTAGTGAATCCCTTTTACATTTGAATTTGGTACACTCCATTAATATATGTTGGACATCTCTGGTTTGATTTATAGCGGGTATGGCCCTTCGTTTAACGTGAGATAACATAACACAACTCTCGGACTTACTTTTGGGCCCTGCTCATTCTGTGTGATTTGACCTATTTATATATACCTACCATCAAAGATAATATGCATACCATACATAAAAATAGCTAGGCAAATTTTCGTAGTAATAAATAAAACGCATTTTTCGCGCCAGTTTCGTTTGTATTGAGAATCAGTTATTTCAAAAATCTGATATTTTGAGATTTTTATTAAAGCTTCAACTTATCTTAATCATTGGGATCTTCTTCTTATTATTATTATAGACCTAACCTCTTGTCTGTGGAGCAACGAGCAACCAAAGCCTTCCATATCTCTCTGTCCAAAGTCAACTCCTTGAAGGTTGAAACATTGATTTGATCGTTTTATAAAACTATCTCAGTATGAGGCCGGGTAAGATTTTATGCAGAAACTATCTTGGACAGCCCTATAGAGGGGAGTGGGTTAGATGAAAAGAGGGTTCCTATATATAGGGATATTTAAGAAAATAATTGCAGCATTATATTACCGTGGGAGCACACATTCGCCATTTTAAAGACATGACATTATTTTGGCAATGCGTTCATTTTTACAGGGTTTCAAAGATATTACAAACAATCTAGATGATGGAGGGAATTCTAGGTTCCTATTTTTTTTTGGAACGTTAGGTATTTAAACATAAGCATTATGGAAATGCAGACAGTCATCTACTTTACAATGAAGTTGCACCACCCCCTCGCTTAAAGAGCCGAAAAAGGTTTCTAAGACAGCCAAGCATTCTAGTCAGAAAAGCCTCAAACACTAGGTTAGCTTGGTGGAAAAATAAATAACCTCCTTCACCATCTCATATTCCACCTGCTGAGAAACTTCCACCAAGATGTCATGAAAATCAAGCAAAGTGGGATTTTCCAGACAACGATCGTTGTGACTGTGGGGCTGTTCAAACCATGGCCCACTGTCATGTCCCAACTGCCCAACCCCCTGTACAATAGAAGGCCTAAATAACGGCTAATGACAGAGGCGTAAATGTGACCACACATTGGTCCACACTCATATAATATATATATATACCTATATGAGTCCATTCCGACTCTCTAAGGAGAAGAAGATTATAGAAATATAAACTTTAAGTATGTGGCATAGGTTTAATTTTCAATGTTGTTTTTTACGAAATTATTACTCGTAGTTTTTCTAGTTTTGACCGACTGCGCCAGAATGAGGGCTATGCTTTTCGAGAGTATGTATCTATGTATGTATGTATAATTGTTTGGCACGTTCTGCAGCCTGAACGGCTCGATGGATTTTAGCTTGAGTGGTGTCGTTAGATTCGTATTTACTGTGAGAGTGACACTGGATATATCAAAATAAAAAAAGAACAAAATGGCGAATTTTTGGCGCCAAATTCAAATGTTTCGCACGCTCTGCAGCCTGAACGGCTTGATGAATTATAGACAGAGGTGACGTAAAATTCATATTTTTTTCAGACGGTTTTTTGAAGTGAAAACTTCTTAACCGGCGTTGTACACTTTTTTGTAATTGGTAAAAAATGTTAATCTCGCGTCAGGACACGTGACCTGATCGAAAATTCGTAAGACGGATGGAGGGTAGACAGCCGGCGCGGCGTAGGAGAGGAAGTATCCCTCTCTCTTTCTACGGCGCGGCGAAAATGTATGCCTGCGCCTGCTGTTTTGTTTAGGCGGCGCAGGGCGCTTGCGCGTGGCACGCTGTAAATAAATAAATATTGTATTCTACCACATAAATGATAGTACTTTTGTACTGATAATAAAAGCAATTCGTGCAAAATTATTCCCTAACCATTCCAAAATATCGAAAATGCACAACGTTAATATTCAAGTTTTCACTTCTGCCGGCACTCCCGGAGTGCAACACGTCGGTTTTTTTTAAAATAACGTTTGCTACATATTTTTTTGCAGGGTTCTAGCCCCTCAAAATATGGCAATGATGACACTGATTCCAGTCCGGAAACCGCATGTCATTAACGCCTGATAACAATCTTGTACAAAATGGACTATAATCAAATGCCCATCACAAAGATAACTGGCAAGTCAAACAACCCAAGTTCAAGTGCCCGGAAGCGGCAGTGTGTCAAGGTCTGGTGATGCAGCGTCAGCACAGCACTAAAGGCTAGCTCACAGAGTCTATGTTTTGACGACCTCTGTGGCGTAATTGTCAACACGCTAGTTCGCCAATCCGGAGGTTCTGGGTTCGATCCCCAGCCAGAGCAAATTGGAAAATGGTCTTTTTCAAATTGTTCTGGGTCTTGGGGGTTTATCTATTTATCATAAAAATATAATATCGTTGAGTTAGTATCCCATAACACAAGCTTAAGTTTACTTTGGGGCTAGCTCAATCTGTGTGATTTGTCTGTTTATATTTGTTTATTATTTATTATTATTTTTCCGCCCAAAGTAGCCAATTGGGTACTTTCCTAGGACAATAGTTATCTAATTCCGTAATCTAATTTTAATATCAGTATAATTTACGTTGACGTTTTTGGAGAAAATGCTGCAGTACAGTTTGTTACCGCCTCTTCTGTACTTGCGCTTAGGAAGCGGCAGTAAACTTAGTTGTATGTAAATGATCTGACGTCAACAACTAGCTATTATGAAATCGAAAGAAAAATTGACAATCTGCTATTTTCCATCAAGTCAAATCATATACTTTTTTCTAAACGTCAAACCGAACATTTCCAAATGCGATTTGTGTGAAATACAGCCAGATAACGTCATAGTTTCTTGGAGGCAAATAGCGCTCTTTTTATTAGTTTTTATTAGTTCATCATACATCATTTTCAGCCAACGTCAACCCACTGTAGGACATATGCCTCCCTTTTTACCCGACTGCGGCAGAAGGAGGTTTATGTTTTTAGACAGTATGTATGTATAATTGTTTGGCACGCTCTGCAGCCTGAACGGCTCGATGGAATTCGAAATCGTTTACTATATGAGAATGACACTGGGTGAATCAAAATTATAATAAAAAATAAAATAACTGGCCAAGTGCGTGTTGGGCTACGCGTAGTGTCAGGTTTCGTTGTTGTGAACGCCCATTTTGAGTTCACGCCACTAAAAACGTCTAAAAAGTAATTTTCTATTGAATTTGTATGAACTTTTCTTTTTCCGAGTGAATTTTATAAGTTGGTCGCCTATAACTTTTTAATCTGTAAACCCTACTTAGCTCTGATAGTTTTCCTTTATACTTCGTTATATATACTACTGCTGTGATTTTTTTCACATGTCCATATATAACCGTTTAATAGATAGAGGAGGCCATACTTGACTCTAACAAAAGTTTGCAATATATAGGTAACTAAATATTTCAGAAAGGGAATTTCTGATTCGAAAAATGATGTTCACACACGATGGAATAGTCGAGAGAAAACAAATGACTCCTACTTTACACGTACGGGAGCTAACCTAAAAAAATTTTTTTTTCAATATTTTATTTTACCACTTTTTTGGCACGATTAATATACATACCTATCACAAATTACAGCTCTCTAGTAGTTATATTCTCTAAATAAAATCGCGGACGGACAGACAAACAGACTGACATGGCGAAACTATAACGGTTCCTTGTTTACTGCGGAACCCTAAAAATACAGTAGTTTGTTTTTGTAATAATTACTTGTTCGATGAACATTACTTTTTTTAAACACAGCAACACTTCTGGCGCAAGTCTAGCCCCTGATACTTAACTACCTTATATGAAAAAGTTATTACAAATCGATAACCTCTTATACAAAATCTGTCTAGCCGAGCGCTTTGGGAATGTAATTTTTTTTGGTTGTTATTTTAATTTCATTATAATAAAGTGATCCATTATGCAATATGTAACATAAACCCTATCCGATCCTTGTAGGAGCAACACAGACCATCAATATGAACAACTTTTCCTTTGGGACCAATGCTTGAAACTCGAAGAAAAAATCCACATTTTCATACAAATTGCCGGGCCAGCAGAACACTTTTGTATAAAATGACGAGTTTTTTTCGAGTTTTAAGCATTGGTCTCATAGGAAAAGTTCATATTGACGGTTTGAGTTGCTCCTACAATGATCGGAAATGGTTTTTGTTACATATTTTAGACCGTGGTTAGGATTTGTCCATTCCACGTTGTATAATATATTTCTTATGCCATTAAAATGCACAGCGCAGCAAAGTATAGGCCAGTGTGAACACACTTTAACCTCTTACACAGAATACATAATAGCACAAATACCAACAATATTGTGAGCAAATTACGTTTTATGTACGTTGAGATTCAACGACCTCCATAGTCTAAGTTCACACCATGGTTTACACAACGTGGAAGGGACAAACTGGTAATAAATGAAACCACAGGCTGTACTAGGCCACTTTAGTATAATGAAATTGGAATAAAAGTAAATATCACTAAAAAGAAATGGTTCTTTTTGAAGTGTGCAGCCGTCCGGGCAATAGGAAACATGCATCATTTTTTTTTCGTTGTGCTGTTGATACAGTTCCTAAAAATAGGCACGCCGAAGAAAAAACTACCTTGGTGAAACAAAATCTTTTTAAGCTATAAAGGTTACAAAGTCACGCCCGCCTTTGAACGGCGTCTTGGAGCTCCTTAGAAAGACCAGACAGAAGTGACGTCACTTATGTCGCATTTGATGTAAGAACATTTTTTCTTTATTACTATATTAATACTTATTTATTATTGTTTAATACTTCTAAAATTGTCTTTCTCAATCAACTAAAAACCAAGGTTAATGAATCGGTAAAAAAATATATTTGCGCTTAAAGGCCTTTTTTACGTTAATGCTTACAAAATCAGAGACATTTCTTAGAATCTACTCATTATGCATCTTCTCTATTTGTATGCTAATGTCGATATTTTTTTTTTGGTTTTTTGACTGTTATTTTAATTTCATTACACCATATTGATCTAGTATATCCCGTGGTAAAATATTTTATTAAGGATATGTCCCTTCTAAGTTGTATATAGAGTAGTAACAAATATACTTACTAAAACTATTTTAAAGCCAAAATCAGTCAATGATACTGAAAACCTTTCCCCAAGGAATTTTTTATCAAAATATGATTTAATTTGCCTCCCATACGTAGATAGGGAGACACTTAAATTAGGCTTAAAAAAAACAGTTGCACTCAGGGGTGCCACTCCGACAGAAGTGAAAACTTCGTCGCGAGTTCGATGGTATTTTCCTATCTCAAAAAGCCCAACGCGCCTAAAGTGTCTTTACTTCAAAAAAAGAAGATTCGTAAGTTGACCGATCAGGTGATCTGAGTTTCTACGGAAATTAACTTTTTTTTCATATTTCGGTTTATATATGTTTTTGAGAAAACTTGTGCGGTATCATTGAGTGATCAATCCTTAAAATATTTAAGTATATTTTGTTAGTTTTTGAAGTGAAAACTTCTTTAGCGGCGTTGTACACTTTAGTTTGTAATGGGTAAAAAATTTTAAACTTGCGTCAGGACACGTGACCGCGTCAGAACACGTGACCCTGATCGAAAATTCGTAAGACGGATGGAGAGTAAACAGCCGGCGCGGCGTAGGAGAGGAAGTATTCCCCTCTCTTTCTACGGCGCGGCGAAAATGTATGCCTGCGCCTGCTGTTTCGTTTAGGCGGCGCAGGGCGCTTGCGCGTGCCACGCTGTAAATAAATAAATATTGTATTCTACCACATAAATGATAGTACTTTTATACTGATAATTAAAGCAATTCGTGCAAAATTATTCCTTAACCATTTCAAAATATCGAAAATGCACAACGTTAAAATTCAAGTTTTCAATTCTGCCGGCACTCCTGGAGTGCAACCTGTCTTTTTTTTTATATATGTCACAGTACTATTGTATAATCCGCTGTTTGACAAACCCGCTAGAAATTTGGCAATACAGCCCGGATTGTAAATTGAGTGACAGGAATCCCCCTTTGACTGAAGTAAGAAACCCCCCTTTTATTCCAGGCTTCCCCCCTCACGACTAGTAGTTTGGCAATACAGCTCAGATTTGTAAATTATGTAACTGGAATTCCCCTTGAACTAAAATAAGAAACCCCCCTTTTGTTCCAGGCTTCCTCCCCTACGAATTATATTAGTTTGGCAATATAGCTCGGATTAGTAAATCGATTAACTGGAATTCCCCTTGAACTAAAATAAGAAACCCCTGTGTTGTTTCAGGTTTCCCCCCCTACGAGTGGTGGGCAGACCCCCCCGACGAGGTGCGTTTGAGAGTGTACGTGTTCAATGTGACCAACCACGACCGGTTCATGCAGGGGCTTGACGGGAAACTGAACTTGGAAGAGATTGGCCCTATTGTGTACTTGTAAGTACTTATCCTTTTTAACCGACTACAAAAAGGAGGAGGTTATCAATTCGATGCGTATGCTTTTTTTTTTAATTTATTTTTTTGTATGTATGTCACACGATGTCTTCGGCACTTGTGAACGGATTTCGATCATTCTGTTTTTATTTCAAAGCCTTTAGTTTCAAGTTGGTTGGTATGTTTGGTGAAGATATAATGAAGATCTGTGGAGATATGGAAGAAAGTGAAGTCGTTTTTTTTTCTAAATTTGTTATTTTTTTTTTGTTGCATGAAATACTATCACATCTTTATTCCTAAAGTGGTAGACAAAGCATTTTGGGTCTTGTGGCCATAAGACAGAGCCCAGGGCTGCTAAATCCAAAGGCCAATTTTAGCGCGATGGCCGCTGAGAAGGTTGAAAAAGGAATTGTTTTGTCGGCTTTGGGATGGGATTGGGATTGGGATCAGACCATAAACGGCGGTAACGAAGCCTTGGTTATAAGAATCTTCGGAGGAAGATTGCAATAGATATGGAGGTAATTAGGCTTAATAGCAAAAGCAAAATCATTTCTCTATCTTCAATATTTTCATTTCTCGATTCACAATAATTCTTAGCGTCAGATCATTTCATCATCATCATATCAGCCACAGGAAGTCCAGTGCTGGACATAGGCCTCCAAGTATTTCCAAAACATTCCAGATCATTTACTTAAAGCTAATTTTAACGCCGCTTCCTAAGCGCACGTGCAGAAGCGGCAACGAACTGCGTTGCAGCATTTTCTCCAAAGTCAACTTACATATTTACTAATATCATATTAAAATTTAGATATTTTATTTATTTTCAACACTTCATTAAGAAAATTTACAATAGGTGGACTCAAGCATTCACTCCGGGTCAACCTATAGAAAAATAAAAATAAAAAAAATTGCCGTCTAAATTAACAGATAAAAGATATAAAGCCAGATATCTTTATTAAGTAACGTAAATACATATTTAATCGTCAATATCAATCAATACATGTAATAAAACAGCCAAAAAATGTGACTGGTACAAATATTGAGTATATTTCCAAAAAAAAAATTGGGCGAAGGAGACATAGCAATAAAGTAAGAATTAAAAAAAATGTCTTTCTGTTTCTACCCGTAATTTACGGAAATACAGGACGGATTAGAATGTTTTTTTTTTTGATAAGTAGCTTTTAAACCTGGGTAACTTAAAGGGTAGGAATACTTGATTTTTTTAAAATGAAACAGCTGATGCAGAACCATAATGGTGCAGCTAAACTATAATAAAAATGACGCCTTAGCAAAAGTTGTTCAATCTGATGAGCAGTTTTTTGTTGAGTTATAATAATCTTTCGTTATAAGATCTTTTTTTGACAAATTACACTGATTGAGCTAGCCCCATAGTAAGTTTGAGACTTTTGTTATATACTTACTAAACGATACTATATTTTATAATCAATACATATATATATATATATATATATATATATATATATATATATATATATATATATATAGATAAATATCCAAGACACAGGACAGTTTGAAAAAGGCCATTTTCCATCTTGCCCTGACTGGGGATCGAACCCGGAACCTCTGGGTAGCGGACTAGCATGTTGACCACTACGCCACGGAGATCGTAAAATTGATTTGGAACACTTGATGCAGATACGCCGGACGCCGGAGTCATAAAGTCCACGCGAACGTCGTCAGCTAGTCCATATTATATTTATAAATACAATAAAATATATGACTACATACATATATTTAGTTGATGTGCTACTAGACGGTCAAAACTTAGATCTCGTTGATAATACTACTTTCTTGGGAATCACAGTAGATTCAAAACTTCAGTGGGATGTCCATATTTCTAAACTCGCTAATAGGCTCAGCTCAGCGGCTTACGCTATTAGAAGAATCAGACAATTGACAGATGTAGCAACTGCTAGACTAGTTTACTTTAGTTACTTTCATAGTCTGATGTCCTACGGGATTCTTCTCTGGGGGAGTGCTGCTGATATACAGACTATTTTTATTTTACAGAAAAGGGCAATTCGTTTTATTTATGATTTAGGATCGAGAGACTCCCTAAGAGATATTTTTAAGGAAATTGATATACTCACTGTACCATCCCAGTACATATTTGAAAATATAATGTATGTGAGGAAAAATATTGCCTTATTTAATAAAACAGGTGATATTACGGGTAGAAACTTACGTAACATAAATGTTTTAGTTACCCCGTATTATAGGCTGAAAACAGTCAGTAAATCGTTTAAGGGAAACTGTATAAAGTTTTATAATAAATTGCCAGAATCGGTCCTTGATATGCCAGATAGAAAATTTAAAGCTTATGTAAAGAAAGTACTTTGTGAGAAGGCTTATTACGGAACCGATGATTATCTTAAAGACAAAAACGTCTGGCTTGAGCTTGGCGCGGGTCCCTTTTAAAGGTTCATATTTGTACACTCACAAATGACATAATTTCAGTACAATCAGTACATGTATTTTATACAAACTGACATTAATTTCAAATTTGACATTTTTAATTAATAATTATGACATAGCAATGTATTCTCAGTCCACACATCTAATTTTAATATCAGTATAATTGTAAGGTTGACGTTTTTGGAGAAAATGCTGCAGTACAGTTTGTTACCGCTTCTTCTGTACTTGCGCTTTGGAGGCGGCAGTAAACTTAGTTGTAAGTAAATGATCTGACGTCAACAACTAACTATTAAGAAATCGAAAGAAAAAAGAAATGACAATTATCAAGTGATATAAATATCCAAAGATAAATAAATGATTTGACTTTGACTTTGACTTTGATATATACATACGGATATAGTAAGAAACGATGAATTCTGCTAACTGAATTGCTTTAAAAAAGTAAATCATGCACTTTTTTCTTGCCTCGGGCAATGCATTCTATGTGAAGGAGTCGGTCATGATGACATGAAACTAGTTCGATATACGGGAATTTCAAGTTTAAGCGTACCACTATATTATGCAGATATGTGAACTTTACAAGATATATAATTTAAAAGGTTAGATAATAATTTATTCATAGTAAAAACATGAAATAATATATAGTAGATGCTATAAGATTAAAATATTGGCAAATTGAATTAAACTACAGAAAATATATTACACTAAACTATGAAACTAAAATAAAATAAATAATTACTTTATTTTAATTTATTTATTTAAAACATATATACTAAGTTTGCTTAAAAACTGAAATAAAAATAATAAAATACTACACACTACACACTAATATTTACAAATAAAAAAGGCCTGGTAAGTCATTACCCTGCGGCAACGTGCCCAGAAGGCTGACAGCATTGCCACGTTGTACACACAGATATAGGCCAGCCTTCTGGTCACGGGAAACTTCAATAAGTTTCCTTGAGATGGCGTCAAATAATTTGCGAGCTGATGGCCCCCATGGTCCTAAATTTTCAACCCCAAACGGCTCAAATATTTAGTAATTTCATATTTGCGCCGTTTGAGGTTTTCAGCTGATGCAGCTGCAGAGCCCGCTTTGGACCCTGTGGCTGAAAGATTGGACGGCGCCAGGGTGTAAACGCAAGTAGCGTCCCACACAAGCGACCGACCCATCTTCCAGGACAATAATTACTTATAAACTAAATTAAGTATCTACCTATGTATAAACTAAAAATAATGAAAAACTCCGCTTTACTTCTTCTTTGTATAGCGATGGCAATTCGCTGCTTTCCAAATTCAATCCTGATACTTTTTTCTAAACGTCAAATAATTTTCTACGG
Organism: Acrobasis suavella; assembly: GCA_943193695.1. Classification (NCBI taxonomy): domain Eukaryota; kingdom Metazoa; phylum Arthropoda; class Insecta; order Lepidoptera; family Pyralidae; genus Acrobasis; species Acrobasis suavella. The sequence continues at coordinate 4,474,558 of OW971957.1, read as the reverse complement.
GATTTGTATGAAATATAGGTAGACTTATGACGTCATAGTTCCTTGGAGTCCAATATCGTTCGACTCTTAATATCAGTTTTACTGCATTAATAAATCTACAAGTTGATTTGTAGGCAAATTAAAACCCCCGATGACGGCATCTTGAACTAAGTGACGGAACTACATAATTCTCTAATCCGTAGCGTCATCTATTATAATTATTTAATCTATTATTTTTTATATATTATTTGCGACCTCCGTGGCGTAGTGGTCACCATGCTAGTTCACCATCCAGAAGTCCCGGGTTTGATCCCCGGTCAGGGCAAGTTGAAAAATGGTCTTTTTCAAATTGTCCTGGGTCTTGGATGTTTATCTATATATGTATATGTTATAAAATATAGTATCGTTAAGTTAGTATCTCATAACACAAGTCTCGAACTTACTTTGGGGCTAACTCAATCAGTGTTATTGGTTCCTATATACATATTTATTATTATGATTATTATAGGTAAACTACAAACCTAAGTTTTCAAGCATTGCCACCTATTAACTTTTAATGACAGAACCGAGTTTCATCAAACATGGCTAAGAACCACCGCAAGGGAAGTTGCTTCCACATGAAAAAACCGCATTGAAATCGGTCTATCCATTCGAGCGCTACGATGCCACAGACGATAGACATACGTTAGCGTCAAATTTATAACACCCTCTTTTTTGTCGTGGGCTAAAAATCACATTGAAAATGGACATGAGAATGACAAGTGACATTATTTTGTGCAATTTATTTTCTTAACAGTACCAAATAATTTATTTTTGACAAAGGAAAGTATCTAATTCTTTGAACAAGTCATACCTAATAATTATGTAATATTTACGAAACTTAAATAATATCAATTTTTAAAATTAATATTTTTGAGGTCTTATCTTTAAGAGGGATCCGCGACAAGCTCAACCCGGACTTGGTATATCAGTGACATCTGGGAAAACCAGTTAAAAAAAATAGGTCTGGGGAAAAACCATTTCCTGGTTGATATGCTCTACTTACACAAGGCCATTACTACTAAAAACAGGATAACATTGGTGAAATAATTTTTGATAAAATTTCTATGGTAAATCAAGTAGGTATTCCCTTTCAAGCAAAAAAAGAATATTCCAAATTGGTCCAGTCGTCTTTGGTAATAGATGAACATACATAAAAAATATTCTGATGAATCATAAAATCATAACCTCCTCCATTTATGAAGTCGGTTAAAAAAATTTATAAACGATGACGAAAAGAAAGAGGTTCGCAAGGATCATAGCAAGTAGATTCATAGTCGCTCTGCCTATGTATAGATATATAAATATGTCACTAGGTATACATGTATACTGAATAAATAAAACCGGCCAAGAGCGAGTCCGATTAGTAGAATGTTTTAAATTATTTATTTTTAATATTTGTTGTTAGCTACTTCTGTTCAATCCTTCTCAAAAGATCGAAATGGCTGGAAACAAGGGGAGGCCTTTGCCGAACGATTGGACCTGAATGTAATGAAAAATAATGAATAAATATATGTATTGTTATAGCTGTCACAGAAATACACAATCGTTGAAAATATCAAGGATCTAGTTAATGCCATAAAGATCGATTTAAGTATTAAAAACGCTCCTAAAATAGCAACAAAACTACAATCAACAAAGCTTTTAAAACACATAACTATAGAACAAAACAACAACATTATTACTGTTTACAAAAAACGGGGAAGTCAAACTAACTCATCGCGTAAGTATTTACTCATGGATCTACTGCGATAGCTGCTCTCAAGTTCAGGGTTCCGTAAACTAATGTAAAACACTGATTTGCGACTAAAAATCTGTAACTGGGCAGCTTTTTGACAAAAGAGAAACGCGTTATTCGGCAACCAAAATTAGTATAGCTATTATAATAAACTATTTAAATATCTTAGTTTGCGTTGTTGAGATGGTTCGGACATGTAGAAAGGATGGATGAAAGGAGATTGTCTTAAAGGGTCTACAAAGCGAACGTGAGTGGAAGAGTGGGTCAGGGTCGTCTTCGACGAACGTACCGCGATCAGATTGCAGATGTTCTTAAAAAAGGAGAGGTCAGGAGTATCTGGAACCGGCGGGCTTGCATGAAGAGAGTGATGAGTGTAGATGAAGCGAAAGAGGTCTGTCAGGATCGTAGCAAGTGGAGGTCCATAGTCTCTGCCTACCGCTGTGGGAAACAGGCGTGATAATATACGTATGTATGTAGTTTGCTTTGGGGTCTACATTTGGAAGCAAGTCAAACTTTTGGGTGATATTGTACTTACCCCCTTGACTTACTTACTCGTATCGGAATTTCTGAAGTAGGACAGCATAAGCTTTAGAAAGCCTGGTGCGTAGTGGCTGGCCCTCTAATTTACGATAGGATATGCTGATCCAAACAGGTTCATACGCTTTCCGGCCATTCAGGCGCGGTCGCAGCCTGAAATTGTGGAGGGGGTCACTCACTACACTAATAAATAACAGGTATACTAGATGTCATTTTCAAGTTATTTTTGCCATCGTACGTAGTTCATAAAAACACCACTAGATGTCAGCAAACTATAAATTTATCGCTGTTATGGGATAGCTAGAAATTTCCTTTTATTATTTGGAAAATATTAAACCTTAGATAGATGTGACGCCCCCGCCTTCGGACCGCGCCTGCGGCCATTGGGTCGCAGGTCGCAGCTACGCAAGATGTGTCTCATTGTCTCCTCTAGTTACTCAGAAGCCCGACATTTTGGGCTCTCAACAAGTCTCACTTTGAAGAGATGTGATTGTGTGAGTTCTTGTAGGTGAGTAGTACTTATTCTGTGGTTCTTGTCCCTTTTCGTTTAAATTAAAATAAATATATATATATTTATTTTAATTTAAACGAAAAGGGATAGCTCAATCTGTGTGATTTGTCCATATGGACAAATCACACAGATTGAGCTATCCCCAAAGTAAGTTTGAGACTTGTGTTAGGATAGAATACTAACTTAACGCTGCTATATTTTATAACAAATGCATATAAGTAAAAGTAATAAGTACAGGCACGAAACCACAGTATACAGAGACCGTGACAGAAGTCAAAAATTAGTACCGTACCCGTGCGCAGTATCCCCTCTAGATGTCGCTCAGCGCTAAACTTACCTACGTGCCGCACGTGTATAGATAAACATCCAGGTAAAAGATTATATTCCATCTTGAACTGACCGGAATCGAACCCGGGACCTCCGGTGTGACTGCGTGGCACGATGACTACCTACTAGGACACAGAGGTCGTCATTATATTATCAGAGGTCGTATATTGGTATAACCGTTTGCACCAATTGGCAAAGCTTCGCCGAGTGTCTCATTAGGGACTTATTTAAGTATTGAAATGGTCATAAAAAATTTTTTTTTATTAATATTCGGTTAAAAACAATACGGAACCCACCTATCTTCTCTGCAAAATACAAAAAGCACAACACATAAAAAGCTTGCAAACGTGACACAGGTGACTTCACGTGACGTAACGTTACAAACATAGATATAAACACATTATAAACACGTGCGATTTTTTTTTTGAGGAAGAATTCTGTTCTTTGTCTTCGACTGGTTTATGCAACGTTTTTGTTGGATATTGTGAATTGGGATCGTCCATTAATCACGTGAGGTTCAAAGGGTTATCTTCGATATATATGAGCATATGTATGTACTTACTTAATAATAACAAGTTCACTCCTTTTTTTGTTTATTTCTGTTGTATTTACCCCAAAAACTTATTTCCTCAGCATGACCTGTTGGTTGACTGGTAGAAAAGGCACCTGGCCTTAAGTCCGCCATTTACATGTATTGTAATAAAGTTAAATAAATAAAAAATAAAGGGGGAGGAAGTTTGAAAAAACATTAAAAACCAAATATCACAAGGGGATGTAATGAGATATCACGTGTATTTTTGTTTCTGATGAGCGTACGATTACTCATCCAAAAAGACACTTAACTTTCCAGTAAACAGAATTAAATTTGCATTAATTGACCTTTTACATTTTGATTTGTTTAAAGATACTAGTATACAAAAAATAACACATGATTTTGGATGTGGGGCAGCAGTGTAACTCTAATCACCAATCACGTATCACCAAGAAGGAGGAGTTGAAAAGTTGCTAAAAAACTTGACGTAGTTAATGGACGGCCTCTTATGTTGTTGTTATGCTTATTGATTAGGATTAGTTTGCAATTTTAATTCAAGGTCTAATACGTTTCCATCACTAAAAATAGTTAAACTAGCTTAGTAAGGCTTCCGTGCTGGTCTGGAAACAAAGAAAAAACGTAGAATGTACTAGCTGCTTCTCTTCCCGCACAGGTTGTAGAAGCGGATCAAGGGAATGTAAAGTCATGACAAAGTAACTAGATTTTTAATATGGCTTGTCTTGCTAAACTAAACTAAACTTTGAGAGACACTGATACTAAAAATAGTATCAGTGTCTCTCAAAGTTTAGTTTGGTTTCAACAAACAAAACGTCTTATTGCATTGTGTTAACAAAAGAAGGCTAATCGCACTTAATATCTTTTGTACCAAGTACTGGGGTCAAAGACAGCACCCTGAGTTAAGATAAAAAAAAAACAACGTGGAGCTATTGTAACCTATGATAAAATCTTTAAAACTATATCTTGTGTTCCAGAGAGAAACTACTTCACTCCAACATAGTCTTCAACGAGAACAGCACCATGTCTTATACAGCTAAGAGATATCCCATCTACCTGCCTGATCAGAACACCATAGATCTCAACTCTACACTCATCGTGCCTAACTTAGCTTTGCTGGTGAGTGATTACGTATCCATCTGTCCACTGAAGACATTCCCCATCTACCTACCTAATCAAAACACCATAGGTTTCAACTCTACACTTTTACTAAGTACACTAAGTGATGGCTTACAGGGAGACAGTAGGTTACTAGCGCTCTCGCAAGCGACAACGAGCGTGTTGCGCACTTGGATGGGTGACCACAAGCGGCATAAAAAATTCTTGAGATCCTCTACATTTTAGAAGGAATGTATTTATATCAAGTGCAGATCATGCCCCGCCACCAGATCATAAGCTCATACGATCATAAAATTGAGAGAGTTAATAATGAATACCTATATAAAAATGATTACTTAACATTGGGACCATTTATTAAAATAATTGTTCTATACTTACATGCAATTACTTCATAAAATGCAACGCAGATCATCGTGTCAAGGATGAAAGATTACCCGCTGCAAATAATCCTCACTTTACCATAATAATTGGTGTCAAAAAGGTGTGAAACAGCGTTTATTATGTGTGTTATTAATGGTAATAATTGTTACATAATGTCAATAATATTCATTGATAATAGAGTACTTTGCATACATAATAATAATACGTGACAATAAGGTTCAGTTCATACAGAGAGAAAAATGCCCGGGCAATTTACTAACTAAATTGAAAATAATGCCGTATTATCATAGCCTAAAGTACAATAAGTAATAAATAAAAAAGTTTTATTTACGTTAACAGTAAGTATATACTTAAACGTTAAGACACACAGACATACAAAGGGAAACTGACCAAACAATACATACTTAGAATGCGTGGCAATTTTTCACTCGTAGCTTAGTTTTTAATTGCCTAAATAATATATTTATAAACAGTTATTGCAGATATTTGTATTTTAAGTAATCTTTTACATTCATGTAGAATATTACTTTACTATTTTTGTTCATATATAACCGATTATGATAAAGAAAAACAACAAAACTTATGTAGCTTAAGTGTAAATTTATGCGACGCGGCATTCTTTGTATTATGCAATAATGTTGAGTCTGCTTCCCTTTATATGTTTGTGTTTTGTCATGACATAATTTAAATATTGAGGCGCGGCGCGGACTCGAGACCACGCAAGCTCATCAGCTCGAGTAAATGTTTATTTTCGAGTGTCATAAAAAATCCTCTCTGTCTGAGCTGACCCTAACACAACGGTCGCGTGCAGTGGACCCATTTTTGAAACACGGAGTTACTATAAGAACAGTTTTTGTATGGAAAAATCCATTCGTTTTGCGACTCAGCTCAGCTATCCAAAATGGGAATCCGGGGCTGGAGTTACCATTAGGCAGAGAAGGCAACTGCCTAAGAGCCCAACATCGACTAGGGGGCCAAGGGCCCAGACGAGGCCAGATTATATTTTGGCGAGCCAATGTCGCCTGATTATTTTTAACCTCCGACAAAAAAGAGGTATGTTAACGACGCTAATAATGTCTGGTCTGTCTGTCTGTGACATCGTAGCTCTCAAACGGATGGACCGATTTCGATGCGGTATTTTTTGTGTGATGTGAAAGCTAGTTTCCTTGCGATGGTTCTTAGCTGTGTTTCATGTAAATCGGTTCAACCATTCTAATCTTATTGAGGGTTAGCGCATGAGAGTCAGGGCTTTCTCTGGAAAATAATTACGGCGCTAAGACTACTAGACGCTAGACACTAGATGGCGCTCTTGACAGTCGACGGTTTTTTTAATTTGGCAATCAAATGTTACTTGTTAAGGGCTGCAAATCCAGCTCGTTATGAGTGGTCTAGGGATATTTGATTTATTTTTATTTTCCTAACACGGGTGGATCGGTGACCACACACATGAAAATTTATCTAGCTCCTCCGTGCTTCGGAAGGCACGTTAAGCCTTTAATCGCGGTTTTTATCATTGTATGATATTCGTCAAGCTATGTTAGATGCCTTTAGGTTAGGCAGCTTGAAATTTGACACCAGTGTTGGCCATAAACACACACAAAAAAACAAAAAAATCCTGCCCGGGATCTCTTCCAGTCATTTAACCGCACGCCAGCGCTTAACGTTACTTTACCCCCGACGTCAAGCCTAGTAAAAGTAGTACAATTTCGACCACTTTAGTTGTCAATGATGTCTCAATCAGGCGACCGTTTTGCAACTATATATAAATAAATGCAATAGCCCCAAAGTAAGTTCGAGACTTGTGTTATGGGATACTAACTCAACGATACTGCATTTTATAAAAAATACATATATAGATAAACATCCAAGACTAGAGATGTAAGCCCGTTATTATACCATTTGATCATGTTGATATAATACGAAAAATACCGTATTAAACCGTATTTTACCTTATCCAACGGTATATTTAGAATTTGTTTGTGATGCAGAAAAAGTGCGTGCGAATTACTTACGAATATTCGGGTCCCAAATAGCTGCAAGCCATTCTTTATTGAAAAAATATACTGACACTCCCGTCGTTATACATATTGGAAATAGCCTTGTTTGCAAGAAAACATAAACATCTATTTATCCAAATTAAAGATACACATGACAGAAATACGCGCCACAAAAATAAATTAAATCTACCGATATCAAATATGCAAATGTTTCAATGTATAAATACGTTATGTCAATTAAGATATATAATACAATTCCTGATCTTAAAATTATTACTGATCTCTAAGGCCTATTATTCTGTAGATGACTTCTTAAACGACAAGTTTAGTAAATACTCGCTTGTAACGTGTGTTACCTCAATCTCAGGTCCACGGAAAAAAATTAAGTAGGTATAAAATAATTGAATAACGTGTATATACCCAAATAATAATATTGTTTCTTATTTGTTTTTGCTACACCCAAACTGGGTATAACTATGTTGATCTGCACAATATTGTTTTTGCTTACAATATTCATTAAATGTGTTTTAAACGGATAGAGTACTTATTTAATGCGGGGACAGGGGTAGGTTACTCATGGTGACGACTCAACCTGCGGTCTTGCGGTACACATTCTGAAATTACCCTTGTATGGCCGCCATCTTAAATATATAAAATATAGAAATATAGTTATCCATCGTCAAATTGCTTACAACCCCCTACATTTTGGAAAAAAACCACGTCCCCAGACCGTACCCCTTTCATTTCAAGATCTGGTGATCTTCCACTTTTAGTATTTTCTGGTTGGTTTTAAAACATGCTTTATCTTTTAGAACCCTGTCGTTAAGAATTCAACTTGCACTTTACCAATTCATACTTTATGCTCCTGTGATCGCTAAAAAACCGGTAAATTAAATCTGTTCTCGAAATTTTGCCCTCTACATACATGGTATATAGGTTTTAACGTCGAAACAAACATTTTCAACGGAATTTGTATGAATAAATAAATATATGTATATATATATATATATATATATATATATATACATATATTTATTTATTATATATATATATATATATATGTATATATATATATATATATATATATATATATATATATATATATATGTATATATATATATATATATATATATATATATATATATATATATATATAGGGACAAATAACACTGATTGAGCTAGCCCCAAAGTAAGTTCGAGACTTGTGTTATGGGATACTAACTCAACGATACTATATTGTACAACAAATACATATATAGATAAACATCCAACACCCAGGACAATTTGAAAAAGGCCATTTTCCAACTTGCCCTGACCGGGGATCGAACCCGGGACCTCTGGGTGGCGAACTAGCATGGTGACCACTACGCCACGGAGGTCGACAATGAAATATACACTATGACGTTACAGCCAGGCATCATGACAACTGCACCACAGAGATCGTCAAAAAACTTAAGTGGTGTATGGCTCCCATAAGGTTAAGTAATGTATAATCTTATCTTCCAGGGTATATCCTCCTACCTCCACGACGCCAACTACTTCGTGGTAAGCGGCTTCCGTTTTATTGCGTCTACGCACAAGAGCCAGGTGTTCGTGAAGAAGACGATCTACGAATATCTCTGGGACTACAAGGAAGCCATCTTGGATACGTCGAAGAATCTCGCGCCTGGATTGGTGCCTGTGAACAATATGGGGATGCTGGCTAGGGTAAGTGCTACAACAGACAGGGCGCAAATTGCGTCGCGTAACAGCTAGAGATGGGTAGTGGATAGTACTCAATCTACCCATTTGAGTATTTACTCACTAGATTTAATAAATAGAGTAAATAGAGCGTGCTCAAGTATTGACATCGCATTTGATGTCTGTTTACTTATTTTTACGTAAAATTACGTCTATGCACACGTCCCACCAAAAAATGATAATTAGTCAAAGAAGTCTACTTTCAGTGTATGATTAGTATGGTATTTTCATATTATTTAGCGTCGCATATAACGTTTACCTACATTTTAAGCATATTATGGCGAACGCACGCACTTTCCAACAAGAATTGCAAGTGTACCAGATTTAAGTTTCTAAATTGTCATGAAAACATGAAATAATGAATATGAATATAAATATAAATATAAATATGAGTCGCAACTCATATAAATCAATCTACTCACCAAATGGATAAATAAGGATATTTATTGGGTATTTACTCAATCTACTGAGTAAATACTCAAATGGGTTGATTGAGTATTTATACATCGCCCATCATTAGCTGTTACGCGGCGCAACTTGCGCCGCGTCTGTTACGGCCCTAAGTATCATCCACACGCAGCGCGGATGCGCGACGCAAAATCCGTCGTGTTACTTATCTACGCGGCTAAATAACGTTTTATACAATTTCTATCCACCGTCAAACTTTTTTTAGAGTTCCGTGCCCTAAGACTCCACTGTCGGTGCGTCCGTTTGTCTGTCTGTCTGTCAACTGGCTGCATCTAATGAACCGTGATAGGTAGACAGTTGAAATTTTGACAAATGATGTAACTCCGTTGCCACTGTAACTAAAAACAGTATAAAACGAATATTTAAGTGGGGCTCCCATACAACAAACGTGATTTTTTATAGATAATGGTACGGAACCCCTTGAACCTCTCTTCCTCCGTGTTTTTCATCGAGCGAAGCTCGGTCACCAATAGCTTACTGTAAAACATGTTAATGCTCTGCGATCAATAGGTGACCAACATATAACTAATATTTCCTCTTGACAAGGTCTGCGATATCGGGCTTTTCATGCTCACTAAAATGTCCAATCTGGTGGTGGCGTCACCTGTCGGGTCGTTGGATTCCCTCTAATATGGTTGAGTTTAACGATGACTGATCCGTGCGTCAACTCGTGAACGGGTGCTGCCGGGAGGAACTGTTCAGCTTGGAGTCCATGTTTTGACTACTTAGTATTTTTTCTTATTAAGTAATTTATGTTTGTTAACTCGTTCGCAAGCAATACATGTTATAATGTATCAACATTATATTAAAAGTATAATTTAAAAAAGACATAATATGTCAAAGCTCTTCTGGCGAGTAGGCGACCAATACTGTGAAAATGAGTTTCTTTTGGCGTTTCTTTTCAGGAGTGGTCGTTACGAACCGCTGGTATCGGTAATTGTTCTTTAAAATAAATTAAATTTCAATATAAACTACACGTAATGTAAATTATACTAATTGACGTGTAAAAGTGTCTGTAAAGGTTTACTGAATAAACATTTGAATTTTGAATTTTTTAACCCAGGCCCTAATATATACCTAATATGCACTTTATTTATGTTATTGTATGTATATTTCAGATCTACTCCGATTTCACGGACGACGTGACGGTGAAGATCGGCGCGCAGTGGGGGCACAGGGAGTTCTTCCAGATCGACCGGTTCAGGGGGGCGCCGCAGCTGCCTGGATACGACCCTGATGTAAGTAGCATAACATACCATTGAGAGGAAGGTGCCTCCCGCCTACTAGCATGGGTATCACCTATGCCGCATGTACGGTAATTTCTGGAGACGGAGAATGCAAATCTTGGATACTTATTTGTGATTTTTTGGCAAAAGCTGCAATGGCGGTCATAAAAGCCGATCTGCCGCTCGGCTTCGCTTTTTTATTTTTTACTTAACATTTTTTATTTTTTATTACGCAATTTATGTTTGTTTACTTGTTCGCAAGCATTACATGTTATAATGTGTCGTCAACATTGTATTATATAATAAGTATTTATTAATTAAAAGACAATAATAATAATATGACAAAGCCCTTTTGGCGAGTAGGCGACCAATATTATGAAAATGAGTTTCTTTCGGCGTTTCTTCTCAGCAGTGGTCGTTACGAAGCGCTTGTATCGGTAGCTTTTCTTTAAAAATAAATTAAATGTGTAAAAGTGCCTGTAAAGGTCTGATTACTAAATAAACATTTGAATCTTTGAATCGAGCGAGGGAATGAGCGGCTAGGCTCACTATTTCTTCCTTTTTCGATCTTCTCGCCCACCATTACGCTAAAAATGGCCTTTGAGTCTTGCGACTTTGGGACCAAAAATGCTCTGTCTGCCCCACTTGGGGTCATCCACATATTACGTCACGCAGAACATTATTATACTTTTTGACCCCTCCCTAGTCACGCTTTTTTCCGGTCCCTTAACACATACTGTCACATTTGGCATGTCCCTCCCCTCCCACATCGCCATAACGTAATTTATGGATAGCCCCTTCTCTTCGTGTCGATGGTACCACTATATTTTGTCACTCCAGTATGTGGCCACATCGATTGCTATGTCATTTGTGGACATCAGGTCTTCCCAAGAGCATGTGGCCCTTCTTCTTCTTTTCGTGTCGTTGGCTCAAACATTAAATTTTTTCCCTACAGAATGATGCCACTATTACAGCGTTGTCCAAGGCCTCATAAAGGTCACGTTTAGTGCAGCTAGTGGGGCACGATGGGCAGGAGAGGAGGTGTGACATGGTCTGGTCTCTATGACCACACTGGCATTGTGTTCGCATGTGGAACCTAACGGTAGAAGACGTGATATAGTTTCTCAAGCTGAAAACCCCCTTTTCCAGGAGTGTCCAGACCGCATCTTCGGATCCTCGGAAGGCGTGATGTACCATCAAAGGCTCTCGAAAAGCGACGTCGTTCTCTACTGGCGAAAGACCGTCTGCAAGCTCATGCCGCTGTATTTCGACCGTAAGATTCTTTTCATTTATTTAATGCAGGGTAGACTGGGTACGGTTGTGCCAGGTTGCGCTTGTGCGTTGCCCGATGTAGATAGCTGAAAAACAGGACAGGAGCTAAAAAATCAGAATCATGGCTTCCAAATCGGAATAAAATAAAAACAATTATTTTAATCTTTTTTTTAATTCTTTATTTAAAAACATCAATAAGTAACTGTCTGTCACCATCACCGTGGTAATGGTGACAGACTATAATAAGGTCCCGTTTTTACCCTTTGGGTACGGAACCCTAAAACTAATGTCGCGGCAAAATAAGTCTGAATGAATGAATGAAAGACTATAATTGGAGTTGCCCAACGTCACAAAACGTTAAAACTGACAATCTTGTAACTTTGAATAACTTTAATGACATTGTAATAATTTTCTGCACCAGCCAAAAAATTGGGACATTTGGCGTCCCGATCAAGCTGTAATCGGGACGTGTCCGTATACCCCTTGAAATCGGGACGTCCCGCTCCAATCGGGACGCCTGGCAACGCTAGTTGTGACAGTCGCGTTATTAGTCAAACTATGGAGTTGCGGGGGATGGTAAAGGAGAAAGAGCAGCGCCATTCTAGTTAGCACACGTGTCACAGCATTGCGTCATCCGTCGTGCGACTTTAACGCTAGCAGAGACATGTATTATTTTTTCGCATTCCAAAGTAACTATTTGTATACAATTTCTTGTAACAATTGGTTGTATATATGTACAGATAGAGCCATTGATGTTTTAAGCGTTATAGGTAACACATTGATATTTTTGCAGTCATTTCTTTGAAACTTGATTACATGGTATTGTCATGGCAAATATTTTTTTGCAAAGGTATGTGTTGGGTATCATAGTGACATTTTTGCTGGATAAGAGCAACTCAGACCGTCAATATGAACAACTTTCCGGGACCAATGCTTAAACCCGAAAAAAAATCGTCATTTTCATACAAAAGTGTTCGGCCAGCCCGGCAATTTGTATGAAAATGTCGAATTTTTCTTCGAGTCTCAAGCATTGGTCTTATAGGAAAAGTTGTTCATATTGACGATCTGAGGTGCTCCTACAAGGATCGTAGAAGGTTTTGTTACATATTGTATATGTGGACTCTTTTTTTCAGAGGAGCTGGTGGTAGACCGCGTGCCGGTGTACCGCTACAACCTGTCGGAGAGCGTTTACGAGCGAGTGACCAACGGCACCGACTGCTACGACACCGAGCCCTCTTTGCCGGCGGGGCTGAGTGACGGCTCCAAGTGCTACTTCGGTGAGGATATACATGTTAATATGCTTTAAACTCAAAAAATCGTCATTTTCATACAAAAGTGTTCGGCCGGCCCGGCAGTTAGTATGAAAATGTCGATTTTTTTCTTCGAGTTTTAAGCATTAGTGCCAAAGGAAAAGTTGTTCATATTGACGGTCTGAGTTGCACCTACAAGGATCGGACAGGGTTTTTATTACATATTGTATATATTAAGTAATAAATAAATATATAGGGACACATTACACTAATTGAGCTAGTCCCAAAGTAAGTTCGAGACTTGTGTTATGGGATGTTAACTCAACGATACTATATTTTATAACAAATACATACGTAGATAAACATCCAAGACCCAAGTCAATATGAAAAAGGCCATTTTCCAACTTACCCTGACCGGGGATCGAACCCGATATGGTTCACTTCTTTATAATATTAATCTGGGGTTTACTCTTCTCCCTGTTCCCAAAGGTTGACTGGAAGAGATTGCTATGCGATAAGTCCCCATTTGCATCATAATAGATATAATAAATTAGCATATATCAATAAAAAAAATTTAAAGCCCATCTGTTAGTTTATTAAAAAATATTGTACATGTATTTTTTCTTTTCTCTGAAACACAAAAAATGACAAAGATACAGCGCATTGAAATTTCGCATGACGTCACAGCTACGTACGGTTTTTACATAGACATGACGTCGCAAGCCTCCACTCCGAGTCACTTTGATGCATCTTATGTTTGTGTATTTTAACTTTTTTGGCAAACTGAAAAATATGGATCCAGTGTTTTTTAGATAATTCTAAAAGACGGACTAATTCACTACTTGTATACCTATATTCTAAATCTTAGGACTAATTACAATTATACTTTTCTAACCCTGTCGTCAATTTCTGTCTTCCTCTTTACTGTTTTTTATTTTATTTTCTTTTTTCATTTGTTGAGCGAAGTCTCATTCGAGCTTTCGAGCAACTCGCGCAGAGGGAAAGAGACACATCTTGTGTCTCTTGTCCTGAGTTATATGTCAGAATATTTCCTTTAAAGGTAGAACTAGTCGATACATTTTCTATACTTTCGGAGGAATCGGAGGGGATTTCCTCTACTATTTGACATTTTACATCCAAAGTTTAACATATCGTTCGATATCGTTTTGTCTTATTATACTCATTATAAATTTTGTCTGTATGGATACAGAATAGTAAAATAAAAAGCCATTAAAAAGTTATGAGCCATCAAAGATTCGTTTTTTTAAGTAAAAAAGAAGTGTAAAATCTCTAAATCAAAGTCCACCCCGATACGGCTTATTTATCTAAGATTTTAATAAACTTTATTTTTAATCGGTTAATGCAGTCGTTAACATAAAACTACTTTTCCCAAAGGACATTATGTATTGTTTACGTGCTCGGTTTACTATGAATTATCGTGCATTTCACCTCACTGCTTCGCCCGAACAAAACGTTAGGTGAGACAGCATGCTTTTAGGCCGCGCCCACCTGTAAGTTCGAGCCCGCGACTAGTTCAACCTTACGAAGTACATTAAAAGCAGAAGTACGTTCAAAGCTCCTCGCCTAGGGTTATGCTCCTCATCGCTTTTCCTCATTCTCACTTTCCACCTTGCTAATCATGGCCTTTGATATACAACCCTTGGTTTTGTCTATCCCATAGGTATAAAGACTACAGTGTATATCTTTCTCACCCCTATTTTTTCAGACTTCCCGATGGTGGTGTCTTACCCCCACTTCTACAACGGCCAGCCCCCCAAGGACCGCTACGTGACAGGTCTCAAGCCTGACAGGAGTAAGCACAACTCCTACATCATTGTAGAGCCTGTAAGTACCTTCTTTTTTATTTATAAAAAAAACTTTATTGATCCATAATTTACAATCCGCTCGATGACAACAAGTCAAATCAGAAACGTTTTATTCTAAACATCAAAACAAACATCTAAATATATATAACTCATATATGTCACTATGTCAGTCAGTCAGTCATCTTTGAGTTATAAATATTTAGATATATATAACTCAAAGGTGACTGACTGACTGACATAGTGATCTATCAACGCACAGCCCAAACCACTGGACGGATCGGGCTGAAATTTGGCATGCAGGTAGATGTTATGACGTAGGCATCCGCTAAGAAAAGATTTTTATCAATTCTACCCCCAAGGGGATAAAATAGGGGATGAAAGTTTGTATGAAACTTTGTCAATTTAAACCGATCGGGCTGAGACTTTGCATGCATAAAGCTACTATGACGTAGGCAACCCCTCAGAAAGGATTGTGATAAATTACACCCCTACGCGAGTGAAGCCGCGGGCAAAAGCTAGTTTTATATAAGAGTTGTATGAAATACACAAACGTGACGTCATGCGTTTTTGATAATTTGAAGTCATAGCGTTTTTGATATATTTTTTTCTGCATTGAAGATTAATACGATCAATGAAAAATGACACTACGTAGGTATTTTGTGACTTTTTATTTTATGAACTGTATTACTTGGATTAATGCTAAAAGTGTTCTTTCCCAGTCAATCACAAGGATAAACAGATGTTTTGTTTCATTCCTTCTTGTGTTCCTGTTTTCTGTGGCTGCGAAGCCGTAGTCGTGGCTGTCATCATTGTAAAGCAGTCGGCAAGCGACATCAGATGCCTTTAGGCAGTTTCAAACAGCAAAAAAAAATTTTACCTCATTTGGCCAGTTTGAAGAATCTGAAAGCCGTGGTGGCCAGTAACAAACATAAGTAGCCAGAAATAAGTTTTCGAAAAAAAAATTTTTGACGTACAAGCTTTTGTTGCAGGCCTAAGTACCTTTCAAGACAAATGTAATAAGTAAGTCCGAATTTGATGGGGTTGCGTCGTTTTATTACAGGGGTTCTTATTACCAACGTGCGACTCTATCATCAGATTAGCTTCTTGTCACAATAATATTGCATTGACATCTGGTTTACATTAGTATACTTTCCTCTTAATCGGAAATCGGGAAGTGGGTCTTTGACTTGCAAATTTTATTACGCACAGACAGACAACGGGACAGTTGCAAGTAAATAGAAGTCCGATCGAATTCAAGACAGTTCGGAGCAATTAGTTATTATATCTAATACTAATTTTGTTTCTTTTGTGTACCTTCAGCTCACAGGCACGCCGTTCAGGTCCGTGGCCAGGATGCAGAGCAACCTGCGAGTGCACGACCTGTCCAGATTTAACTTGCCTTATAGCAAATTCTCCAACCTCGTACTGCCGATGTTTTGGGCTGAATACGTAAGTTTCTTTTGCCTCACTTTTCCTAATATTTTTTTTTATGACAAGTATAGTGGTCCCATTTTCGAAATGAGTAAATCACACAACAAGACGAATGCTTTTTCATTACGAAAATCGTTCGTCTCTACGATTTGAAAATAGGCCAGAGATCCAAAGTTTTTTTTTGTTTTCTTCGGCTTATAAAAAAAAATAAGTTCATATTCAAAAAACCATAAACCTACAATTTTTAGACTCATTTAAAATATTTGTAAATGGCACGAACTAGGTATATTATTATTATTTATTTATAGCTAATTTAGTATTTATGAATTTGTAGAAAAACTAACATCTTTTCAGAAATAAATATCTAAACTCTAGAGTCCTAAAATATAAAGGTTTTGTTTAAGGTATATAATATTTTTTTCTTTTACAGAATCAAGAGGGACTCCCAGCGCACATCCGAAAAACTATATATTTTATGGCAGTGATCCTACCTCCTTTATCATATACGACACTAGCTTTAACACTTCTATTAGGCAGCTATCTTATAGCGAGGAACATCTACAAATACCACATAAAGAGCGAAACGATAAACTCTTTCCTACAGTACAAAAGCAAAAGCATTTCAACAAATAAAAACATTTTGTTTGTTGAAAAAGAGGCCTTTTTGAAGGTATCTAGTTAACGTGGCAAAAACTCGAATATTTTTAGAATGATTTAACTAAGACTGAGTATTTTAGTACTTTTGGCATGTGGATTTAGAAAATTACGTCTAAAGTAAAGGGCGTTTTAGACAGAATATCTTAATTTTGCACCACTCCCTAAAAACATAACTTTGCGCCCCGGGGCAAGTGCCAAATTAAAAGCCCTAGATCCGAGCCTATCTCACTTGCATATTAAAAATAATAAATCAAGACCTTATCCAAAATTATAGTATAACCCATAAGAAAACACCTTATAATCTAATTTTGAATGAAATTGAGAAAAAATATCAACCTGACTATACAGGAACACTCATTTTAGAGATCAATTAGACCTCATAGTTCTAGAGACAGTTGTTTTAATCGAATAAAAATGCCGTATTTCATGGAATATGCAGCTCTAAATCAATATTGGATTTACTGAACAAAAATATTACATTAGTTAGATATTTTGCAAGACTGCCTTTACAAAACTGCTAAAAAATTAAAATGTTAAAAATTCACTACTTTCAAACTGGAATTAACATGAGAAAAGAAATATCATGATAAAAATGTTTACTTATTTCGCGTTCATTCTCGTTTTGTGTGAAAAATAGAGGAAAAATAGTAATAAACAAACCTTTTCGTATTTTCGACTAACTTTAGTGTATGGTTAAACAATTATTCGGCACAAAGCAATAAAACCTCCCGCAATATTGTCAGTATTGTCACCTTAAAAAGTAAAAAAAAAATTACATGAGTTTAAAACTTATTAATTTGGCGCTATCTATTTCATCATCATCATATCAGCCACAGGAAGTCCATAGCTGGATATGGGCCTCTCCCAAGAATTTCCAAAACAACCGATCGGAAGCGGTCTGCATCCAGCGCGTTTCTGCAACCTTGCTCAGGTCATCTGACCATCTAGCAGGTGGGAGTCCTACGCTGCGCTTGCCGATACGGAGCCGCCATTCGAGAATCTTTCTGCAACATCTAAGTTTAAAGCAAGTCCTGAAGTTGGTCTGCGTTTTGTAATAAGACGGTATAGGTATCTATATAAGTTTTTGACCTTCGTAAAAAGATAACAAGTTGCATTTTAAATTTAAAAAAAAAAACAATTTCGTTTCTTTTAAAGCCTTATGAAGTTTTAAGAAATGTTTTTACCTTCAACAAACTTAGTGAAAGCAGAACCAAAGTGCCTTTTAAATAAATCAGTGAAGCTGTACATAGGTATGTATACAACAAAGTATTGAAAAATACAAAACATATCGAATGTTGTGCCTCTAATATTCAAGTTTTAACTCTAACACTAATAAAGATAGTCTGGTTTTCCAAACCAAGATATGGTGCTAGTAAGAGTAGGTAAATTAACAATTTTCTATATAGTCCATTCGTTCAATTGTTTGCAATGCCGTCGGGGCGTTTTAAAGGCGGCATGAAGCGTCGGCTGTTATAAAAACGCGGCTTCTGTGACGCTCCGTCACGCGCCGACGGCATACACATTAATTTCAGCAAATGAATTAGTATATAAAACGCGGAAGGGACATACCCGTTATAAATCGAACCACTATCTCTACAGTATATCTCTACAGTATGATAAAAAAATAACTGTCAAAAAATAAAATTGGCAATTCCATACGAAAGTGTCCAGCCAGGGCAATTTGTACGGGAATGTCGATTTTTTTTGTTTTTTGACTGTTGTTTTAATTTCATTATAATATAGTGGTCTAGTATAGCCCGTGGTTCGATTTATTGCGAGTAATTTCCCTTCCATGTTGTAATAATTATACTAGCTGAGCGTGCCTTTAATGAAAAATCAAAACTTTTTTGACATAAACATAACTCTGAAGGACCTACTCAAATTAAGATTGTTTTAAATAAATCATCAGAGATAAAAAAAACAACTGAGCTGAAAGTATACGAGTACTTATTAAACTTAAGTAGGTAAGTAATTGGAATGTAGGTGTTATTATTGAGTTCAGGGTGCCATGTCATGTCAGTTTCCATGGAGGCTCTATAACCAATATAATCATGTCATATTACTAATACGGAATCTATTTATAACGCCGGAAATACACTATGCTGAATTTAAGATGCTTATTTTATATTTATTGCCGGTTTAGCAGCGATTCATCAAAAAAAAATTCATTACAAAACCAGTAATGTATATAAATTCTGAATCTGAATTCTAATCTAAACTAAACTTTAACTACAACGTTCGGATAATTACGGTAGGTATGGCGGCAGTAGGAAAACTAACAAGCCGTAACAATAGGTGATAATCGTTTTAAGTGACATTGTACATACATAGAGAATTAATATTTAATAAGGTTTGGCGGTAGATGGAACGCTAGTGCCCCTAGAAAATTCAGTAAAAAAAAAATGTGTAAATGAAGTGTATTTGAAAATCTTTGTTTTTTTGTTCTTCATCTTTGTTAGATATTGTTTAAATTATTATGAACTTTATTCTATTCTATATTCCGCCTAAAGTAAGTGGTTTTGGCATAGCAAATTTTTAAAACTTCACTTTGTAATTTGTAATATTATTTATTTAGTTCATTATATAACTCGACAGGACTAAACATGACAAAAAAACAAACAGAAGTGAAAACTTGGTGTCGGTTACGATAACAGTGTAGCAAGTTCAATGGTTTTTTTTTTTTCAATAAAAAAATGTTTTCCGTACATGCACAGCTTATGACAACGCGCAGAAGTTTTTACTTCAAAAATAGACTCTGATTTTCAGTTTATTTATTTCATTTATAGGGTGCACTGGCGTCCATGAATGACCTTAATATTAGTATAATATGGGGGTAGTTTGTAGCTGTGATCGTTCCTAAAGTACCTATGTTATTGAAAATTGCTCATTTAAGCATAAGTTGTATATTTTTGTAGCAATAAATTGTTCTTTTTTTAACATATCTTTTATTTGAAATAATGCCCCAACGCGTTCACGTCACAAGTTTTCGCTGGAGCAGTTGGTAATTTATAATAATGGACCAAAGAAGTACAATCACAGAGTACAATACCTAGGTGCTGTTGTTTTCGTACGGAGGTTTATACAGTTCATGAGTTCCTCCAAACTACAAAATAATACATACCATCCAAGATAAATGTACTATCCTATTAATCTATGAGTCCTGTAGATATATATTTTGTTTATTTTGTGCTGTAGATTTTGGACCAAACAAAAAACATGACTGTCTTGTGGCAGTCGGGAAAAAAAATGGTGACTGCATTTTGTTCTTTCTTAATACCTATTAACAAAATTGTTTATGAGGCTTCATAAATCGTTTCATATTAAATTTTACAGCTTCATAATATATTTTTTTAAATACAAGTCATATAAAAAAGTGTGTAGCTATGTTTTATTATTTTTTTTTAAATTAAATGCCAGAACATAATGCAATAGAGAAGGCTGCTCTAAGTTAATTGTGGTGGTGATGTGACGTGATGGGGTTGTGTACGTTGGTTCTGCTCCAAACATTTTTGACGGTAGTACTCAAAGTAAACAAATGAAAAATATTGAAATTCTTGTAGTTTTTGCCAATTTTGTAGTAAAATGTTTTCCGATTTTCTGACAGCTAGAAAGGAATATCCTTTCCGTCTCTAAGTTTCCATCATTTGAACGTCAATCGAGGAGTATTTATTCTTCCTTTTATATTTTTAAAAGCGTTCGTTTAGTGAGTACGCGTTTGAAAAATGGGACCACTAGAAAGGCCTTTTGACATTTAAGGGGCTACATTAATTTTCCGGGGTCCCGTGCTGCCCCCATTTGAAATAAATCATTTAAGAAGAAACGGAGACATCGTTTAAAATTTTGTCTTGACCAGGCACTAGATAACCCTTCAAACTAATTCTTGAACTACTGTTTATAGTCTAAAGTGAAAACATCGGGGAAAGGATGAAAATTTTAAAAACGCCTAAAACTTTTTTTGTTGTTAGGAATAACACTCTTCTTTATCGTAAATAAATATCAGATTTTTTGATTCTGTCAATTAATTATAAAAAATAAAAATATTTTTAATCGCAATTTCGTTCACCAATCAGCTTAACGCCGCCATTTCTTTTGCCCATCCCGTCTGACGTGTAAAAAAGATGATGTCATATGACAGTTGACAACTATCATATGACATTGCGGTAAAATAGGGACATTATTTTGACAACTGTGACAGTTAAATGACAGTTAAGCGGTCAGCTGTCATATGACATTGGCAGTTAAGTTGGAAAGTCATGAAATATTTTTTTATAAGTCAGATGAGAAAAGGCAAAAGAAATGGCGGCGTTAGGATGAATAGTGTACGAAATTGTGATTAAAAATATTTTTATTTTTTATAATGAATTGATTAAACCAAAAAATCTGAAATTTATTTACGATAAATAGGAATGTTATTCATAACACTAGAAAAATATTCAGGCGTTTTTAAAATTTTCATCCCTTTCCATTACGAAAAACGGCCACTTTTGGCGTATATGCGTAGAAAAGCTTCACGTTCTTACTTTAAAATGGAAATAGTTGTTCATAAAATAGTTTGAAGAGTTATCTAGAGCCTGGTACTCGTAAAGACATAATTTTACATTATGTCACCGTTTCCTATCAATTGATTTATTTCAAATGGGGGCAGCTCTGGACCCCGGAAAATTCATGTAGCCCCTAAATGAGCGACTTTCCAGTCCATGTTCCATTAAAATTTCATAAATGGCACCGTGCAACGCTGGCAGTATTTTATGAACCTTAGCCTAAATATGTCCAATGGGGAAGGCAGCTGTCATATACGTTGGTTCCTATCCTAACCTAATTAAATGTCAAAACTAGAGGTGGGCTGGATTAGGTAAAAACGGTACCAGTTCCAACTAATACTAATACTTAAAAAAACCTATTCGAATAATCCCTTCTGATCCCTGCTGTTCGCAGCCAATTTTCAACCTTATGTCTTTCACTCCATTCAAGGGTAACTATTGTTTGTAACACGAAAATATTAGATAACACTCCCGAGATATAAGTATTTCACGCAATAGCTAATCTTATCTAATACAGCTGGTACACTTTGCTAATACTTTTATCGCATCGGATTTTCGATCTTACTGTTGAGACGTGTAAAGTTCATTGTTGTTTATAGATGAAATAATTACATAAAAGTAGACCTAATCCAGACAATACCACTGGCGAATATTTGTTCGCAACAGATTTTCTATTTTATTACTTAAAGGATCAATGTTCTTTGATGACGAGAATATTCAACATTATTACAATTATCGTCACGTAGTGGTTGAATTTGGGGTGCGAATAGCAAGGATTAGGAAGGAATATTTGGATTAGGTATTTTTAAGTATTAGTACTAGATGGAACAGGTCTCGGTTTAACCTAATCCAGCCCACCTCTAGTTTTAGGTTAGGAACCACAGCTACCTTCCCCATTAGATAATGTTTAAATATTGTAGAGTAGCATCGGAATCCAAATAAAGTAGCCAAGTCTTTATATAAAGCCGTAATCAGACTCCAAAGAAACAGGTTTAAAGTCAATAGAAAAAAAAAAGATTCTCACGCGCGACCATAATAGCACCACCACCACCATCGAAACAACAGCAAAACTAGGAAAACCATAGCATAGGAAAATAGAAATGTACTATAATATACTTTAGGGTTCCTTACCCAAAGGGTAAAACAGGGCCATATTACAAGAATTCGCTGTCCGTTCGTCCGTCTGCCTGTCTGCCTGTCTGTCACGCTATATCTAATGAACCGTATTCGCTAGACATTTGTTTCTGTTGCCTCTATAACAACATATACTACTTATTTACTTCTTACTTCCCCGAGGACATTTTCCGCAAGTAGGTACGATTTTGCCGGTCACGTTTTGCGTGGAGAGCTGACGCCTGGTCTCAGTTCTCGAACCAGCCCAGCTCCTACAGCAAGCTTAGAACGCATGCTGGCGCCCTGCACGCCTCCGCCATAATTCACAGGTGTCTCCAGGCTGTATCTCATAAACCGTATTAGCTAGACATTTGTTCACAGATAATGTACTTCTGTTGCCTCTATAACAACAAATACTAAAAACAGAATAAAATAAATATTTTTTATAGATACGGGACACTTTGTGCGCGAGTCCGTCTCGTACATGGCGGGTTATTTATTTTTACTTTGTTCCTCTTTCTTTGGCCAGACTAAAGCCAAAATCATACTGCCAGCGTTGCACAGAGCCATCTATGTGATTTTTAAGGAACGTGGCCTGGAAAGTCCCTCATTCAGAACCAACGTATAAAGCGCCATTTTGACAGCTAATAACATTCCCAATTCCCAACCAGTGTGACCATGTGTGGCAGGATCCTGCTTTTTCGGTAGGTTTAGCCCTTTTTTTACTCTTTGGCATTTTTGTTTGACGTTTTAGAAAACTGGCAGTACTTGGCAGAATATAGCAATATAAGCTGGCAGATTTTTCAGATATCTACAGCCTACAAAAGGAGTAAGGTGTAGTATCGTCAAAAAATCATAAGGTAGGAATATTTAATATCAATGGCACATTGGCAACGAAGCCGTTGCCAATGTGCCATTGATATTAAATATTAACAAGGTCGGGGATTTTTCATAACATCTCTGGTATTGAAATTATAGTTTATACATTTCATTGGGATTACAAACCGAAAAATGTTGAGCAAAATATTTATAATAATATTGTATGTTTATTTCACCCGCTCACGTGATATTTTTTTACCATTGCTTATTTCATCATTTAGTTTGAATAACTCTAAGTACTTACTACATCTTGAATACCTAAAAACCCTTTATAAATGTTATATCTTTATTTGTCAGTTGTTTTTCTAATTAGCCGAACAGAAAAACTGTCAAATACACAATTTTGATTCCGATTTCATGCGGTGTGGTGAATGTTTTTTATTCCTGATTTATCAAGAATATTTAACTATTTAACGTTCAGTTCAATTACTTTAAACTAGCTGCCCGCCTCGGCTTCACACGGGTATTTAATAAATAAAAACAAAAATTGACGCGCCTCGCTTACCCCAGTGGCGCCTACATCACATCGCGATCGCATATAACGGTGCTGCCTAGCTATCCAAGCGGAATGAGCGACGCCGACGCGAATTTTTACTTACATTTTTAAACTCGTGATATCTTTTGAATGGAATGTCTGAATCGAATTATTCAAAAAGTTAAATAAAGATATTGAAGCACTATTGAATATTAAGTAATTATTATCCATTTCTAGCTGCGGCATTTCAATTAAATTTTTAAAATAAAATAATACTTATTGTGACATTACTATAATAGTAGACATACGCTGTCGCAACACTTTTTGTACATAATGATATATTCTACAAAGTTGTAAGACATAATTTTGTTCTATTGTCAATAGTCTCCGCAGCGCACGCAATGTAAAGAATTTTTCAAGTATTTTTTTTACACGTTGGGTTATATTATTGGAGTTCAGGAAAGGATCCCATTTTTTTTTAAATTAAAAACATAGGCTATGTCACTCGGGGATAGTGTAGCTTTAAAACGGTGAAAGAATTTTTAAAATCGGTTTAGTAATTTCGGATCCTATTAGATGCAAACAAACAAAGAAGACCAGCGGCATGATGTAAAGGCACATCATTGCCCTATGCTGAGTGGTGCCATTTCGGTGTAAAACTAATTTTAGTTATTTAGTAATCCTACTGATGTATACTAATTTGCACTGAAAAAAATATTTTTCTTTCTTTCTTTCAAACCATCAAATACTTTATAATATTACTTTAAAAGTTCCGAAAAAATACAAAAAAAAATCATGAGACTATCTATTATATGCAGCATTTTTTCAGCGGTATTTTGTGCATTAGAGTTTGGCAGGATTTGCCAGTTTTGTTGCCCAAGCCGGGCGGGATCTCTAATTTTAAGTTGGTCACACCACACTATTCCCCACAAATGAATGGCAAAAATGACAGTTTGTTTTCATTTTCGCGGGTGTCAGCAAAAAAGTTAGAAAAGTTCAAGTTACGCCTCAGTCAGCATTTTTATACAAAAGCTCTTTTGCAAAAGATGTAATATAGATAACTAGGCAGCCATTTAGTTAGGTATCATGAATTCGAATAAGAAGGACAACAACGGTTGGATTTTGTGTCCGTCCAAAAGTTTCCCTGGCAAATTTTATTATTTCAACGTTGTGAATGGCGAGGCAGCTTGGAGCTTGAACGACACCGATGTAAGTACCTCACTGTTACAATATTTGTCCAAAATGTGGTCCTATGAGTGCACAATAAAAACTCAATCATAAAAATGCTGGTAAAATACACGCAACGACTTGGACTTCTGTGGTACCTACCTAGAAAATTAACTGAAATGCTAGGTTCTTTTGATAAATCAAATACCTGTTGATCGTATTAGGCACCGACAGAAGTACAGTATCATTAGGACTTTAAGATTATTCTAAAAGCAAATCTAATAGTCATACTTACTCCAATACTTTCGTTCTCGATGCAATGATTAGAAATACCGATAAAGCTCAACTCCAGGTTGTAAAAAAGGTGTATTTTTTCGTCTTGCGGCCCTAGAGTATACCCTGTTAAAGATGAAGAAGAATTTCACTTTTAAAAAATACCTAGATTTGTTCACATATGCTGGGACACAACAATAGAAATAATTGAATTGTCCACAGCAGTAAGTGTCCCAAATGTGTTAATGAGAGGCATTTAGAGGCTTTTCTGTTCAGTTTGTTGATGCTGAAAAGAACAGGTTTCACCAGGTAATCCTTTAAACCTTCAACTGGCACAATAGAATTCTGTCATTTGAAAGGTTAAATTTGGAGCACCATTGAACACTTTAGTTGTGAAACGGTTGCGTGACTGAGACCCCACTGACAACCAAAGTGGTCTAAATTAAATAAATAAATAAAATAAATATAAAGGGACAAATTACACTGATTGAACTAGCCCCAAAGTAAGTTTGAGACTTGTGTTATGGGATACTAACTCAACGATACTATATTTTAAATCAAATACATATATAGATAAATACCCAAGACCCAGGACAATTGGAAAAAGACCATTTTCCAAATTGCCCTGACCGGGGTTTGAACCCGGGACCTCTGGGTGACGGACGAATTGTAATATTTTGACTAGGCTTGATGTCAGGGGTAAAGTAATGTTAACAAGTTCTGTGTGTGGTTAAACAGGCCATGGGCTAGCCCCTGTCACTCTGTTTCCTGTTTTCCATCTCAGGCATACATTTATAAAAATCTTTTTGCCAACAGCAAAAGTCGCTGAGGAAAGATAATGATTTGCAAAAAGCAGACAAATCCCATTCATACCCCGAGCCTTCTAGCCCACCAGCAGAGTCCCCAACAACCAGCTTTGGCCTAAACATACAGAGGACAGTCCCCAATACAACCCAAAAGACATTCGCAAACATTCCACAAATGTTTGGCCAAGCCACAGTTCCTACATATGTTTCAAATGTTGACCCGTACATGCAAAACATTATATGGATACCAATACAACTGCCAATGTTTGCCAAGCCAAAGCAAGACCAAGTCACACAAACTTGGGAGCCAGAGAGAGGTATATTTGTCCAATCTTGTAACATTCCATTCTCCAAAAGATTTGTTAATTTTGAGGAACCGAAAAATGTTTTTGGTTCTAAACCTGAATGGAATAAGAATGAACAATCAGTGAAAATTAATTATTTTAACTTTAATCAAACTGACAGAAGTATGACCAATTCTCAAATGTTTGGTCCAATGCCTCAATATGGCAGTAATTTGAGTCAATCAATTTATAAAGCTTCAAATATATTTAATAATAACAATGTATCTTATAATGTAAAGACTAATCCTCAATTCTTTGACCCAAAGGCATCTGGCCGAAATTTTCAATCAATAAAAAAAATTACAAGGCAAAGAACATTATCAGAATCTGATAAGAATATTGATGATGCATTTGATCATCAAACCTTTGGGGTATCCAGTACCCAAACGGTTGAGCAAATAGAATCCAGCAAAACGTCAAACAACTTCCCAATACAAATAATTGGAAGACAAAAAACGCTATCTGAATCAGATAGTATTATTTTCGAAAAACCTACTTGTTATTCAAAATCAACTCTAACTACCAGTAATAAAGTTCACAATGCCGTACAACAGAATGTTGTATCTTCAAAATCAGAAGATCAACCTAAAAGTAGCTTTGTTTTGCGAAAATCGCTATTAAATCCTAGTATTAAAGTTCAAAGTACAAATTCTCAAATGAAAAGTACTGGCTTGATTGAAAAAGAAAGAAGAAAAGATTCTTTATGGTGTACTCAGGATAAAAAAGAAAATAAAACAGGTTATTTATTGGGAGATCAGGATAATCTACACAGGAATGAGAAAGAAAAAGATGATTCATTCGATAAATTGGACAAAAATGATTTGAGATACATTTTGGAAAAGCGGAGGAAGTCATTTGATTTGGGAACTTGTTTAAATGGTATGTATTTTTTATTCTAGTACACTTTCTTCCATTAAATACAGACAATCAGAAATTATTGGAGTATATAGAGACATACGAACATCCATTCCTAAGATCCTATCCTTACATCTTTACTTACATAAAAATGTGAAAGTATCTCTATCGGTTGTAGGTATGTCTGTTACCTCTTCACGGTTTAACCACTGCACTGATTTTGATGAAATTTGGTATTAATATAGTTCGAGTCCTTGGGAAGGACATAGCATAGTTTTTATCCCAAAACTTATCCGTTAAGGGAATTAAAAAGGGACTGGAACTATGAGAAATCCTATTTCGCCATACAAAAGTAGACTTTATTACAAATTAGTAAATTCACGCAGACGAAATCGCGGGTAAAAACCAGTTTATAATATGTTTTTTTGTGTTTTTAGGAAATAAACCTAAGACCCGCGAATCAATCACTAAGCAGAGAGACACTCCAAAGAAAAAAGTCACATTTGATTTGGAGAGTGAAACCAGTTCAGAAGATCTACAGGAATGCAATGATCATGTATGTACAGTAAATAAATAAATAAATAGGGACAAATTACACAGATTGAGCTAGCCCCAAAGTAAGTTCGAGACTTGTGTTATGAGATAATAACTCAATGATACAATATTTTACAAAAAATTCATACATAGATAAACATCCAAGACCTAGGACTATTTTACAAAAAATTCATACATAGATAAACATCCAAGACCTAGGACAATTTGATAGGGGGCCGTCCATAAATTACGTCATCGATTTTTTCAGATTTTAGACCCCCCCCCCCCTATAATCATCCTATCGTCATTTCTTAATGACCCCCCCCCCCCCCCTTCTCCCAAAATTGACGTCATTACTAGTTTGACAAAATAAAACATTGCAGATTTGAGAAAAATAGGTTATTATATGATTAAAACACTTGGTTATAAAATCACCTTTTATTATTTTTACTTTGGCAATAATCATTGATATAATATAACTACTTATTTTTTACTTTTCTTTGGATAACTCCCACGGAGTTTTCACCCATTCTTTTAAATTCTGGATCACGGGTAATATCTCCGTATCCTCCCGATATACGTTTTGGCTCGATTCATCCACGACTTCAACCCACTTGACAACGTCAAGTGCCTGTCCCGTTACGCCGTCATGCAACTGTTGAAGGACTTCTATTCCTCGCCGTCCCAAGATTCGAGCACTACGACGAGGGGCCGCAGGACCTCCAGTTTCCTGTTCCATTAAACACTGAAACAAAAAAAGACTATAAGCACTTTATCGCTAAAAATACTTTTTTGTACCTATGTAAAACAATACCTGATCTGATACCTGAGTGGTGTAAGATTGAACGGTTCCGAACAATTATATCTGGAACAGTTTCATCATAAAATCATAATTTATAACACACATAAAATGTACGTTCAATCGCTGAGGTTGAAAGAAAATATTGGGTTGAGAGGCTCTTATTTCTTTTGAACAGTCAAATACGTAAAAATAAAATATTTAAATAGGTTTAAGTATTTAATGACAAAATTTTTTTAGACTAGCTTTAATTCCGTGGTACTATTATACTATGTTTAAAATTAATACTAATATTATTCTATTATACTATGTTTATCAGGGATAATGTCGGCTTGTAAAGGTAAAAGAATTTTTTAAATTGGTCCAGTAGTTTCTAAGTATATTTTAGTACAAACAATCAAATCTTTTTTTACCTTTACAATATGAGTAATTTTTGACTTACTTTCTGTCGTGAAAAAAAGACGTAATGCTTTTGTTTTCCCTGATGGCCGGTACCGATCTTTTAGTAGGTCCGAAATTTTCCTTTCTGCTGCATTAGCAAGTTCCGTCCGCTGTTTCTTTGGGTCAAATTCACTCTTCAGTTTACGCCATATTTCATCGCAAAGCTTTTGTGCGGCTTGAGGGGTTTTATCAAAATATCGTCTCTTCATAACAGAAAACAATCGCTGGTGCACTTTTTGTAAGTCAATAACCATCGCGGATCGACTATAGTAATAAATATCTAGCAGTGAAAATAGTTTTCTGATTTTGTTATTTAACGAATTTGCGTGAAACGCGTGATGGAAAAATCTGCGCGGATAAACGTGTTGCATCGTTCACGTTCGTACTCAGATTGACAGCGAGCGCAGGCCGCAGGTCCGCAGCGGTGGCGGTGCGCGCCAAAGACAAAGGAAGCCGACTTTGTTTAAACAGCGCCGATTTCTTTTATTCTCCGAGTCGCCGCCAATCTTCGTTTAATAAACACAGTGTCGCATACAAACTATTTTCATAGGTACGATGTTATTTATAGTTTAAAAAAATAATGTAGACATGCCTTGACCTTGTAATAAATAAATAAATAATGAGTTCAATAATTAATACCATTAAATACTTGCAAAATATCACAAGAACATTATCTTTCCTTAGTATGAGACATGTATTTAAGTATAAGTATAGTATTAATATGTACTTTTATTAATTATGTAATGTTGTAGTTATTATTTAAGTATTGTGTTTATTATCAATACATAGTATAAAACAAAGTCGCTTTCGCTGTCTGTCCCTATGTATGCTTAGATCTTTAAAACTACGCAACGGATTTTGATGCGGTTTTTTTAAATAGATAGACTGATTCTTAAAGAAGGTTTATATGTATAATATATGTAAGTACCACGGGCGAAGCCGGGGCGGGCAGCTAGTATTTTACTAGGTGTGCTGGAAGAAATTTCTTTTTAGAAATAATCTTTTTGTACGTGAAAAATAAGCTATAAATAAATAAATAAGAATGACGTCAATTTCGAAACACCCCCCCCCATCTATCATTTACCGTCATCCGCAGACCAACCCCCCCCCTAATTTAGAATGACGTAATATATGGACGGCCCCTAGGGGCGATTTTCCAACTTGTCCTGACTGGGGATCAAACCCAGAACCTTTAGGTGGTGGACTAGCATGGTGACCACTACGCCACGGAGATCGTTCCCTAACGGGTAAAAATAATATTACAGGTTAGGTAGGGAATGTATGAATACTAGTGACACAGATTTTCTCGTTTTTTACCCCCCTGCCTCTTCGGTGACCATGTGTAGTATTTGCCAAAACCCGATCCTTGGAATCTTTTTTTTATGTATATTTACCAATTATTTGGAGACAGGGACCGATTTGTTTTTTTTTTTTGTTTGAAAGGTATTACTTTTCTGGTGCTCGCATAGAAATTTTATAAAAATCGGTTGTGTAGTTTGGGGTTGGTTTTAGTTTTGAAAAATTATTTATGTATGTTTGTATGTATTTTTTCCAGCAGCCACAACACATAAGCATCCACACTCTGCGTCGACTGTCGGACCATGTCCCTCAGATGTGGTACATAGTGGTGGACACTAGCGTCCTGATGGAAGACCTGGAGTTTGTGGACAAGTTTGTGCAGCTGGGTAAGTGAACTCGTGCAGCAACTAAAACCAAATCTGCACATCAATTTCTCAGTAACAGAGTGGTTAATAACTGGAAAAGACTGCCAGATGAAGTGGTCACTGTGCCTTCCATAAATGCTTTTAAAAATAGACTCGATAAGTGGATAAAGACAAATAAAGTATCGTTAATAAATTAATGAACTGTGAAAAGACTGACTGACTCTCAGCACTGTGTGAAATAGACATATCAGCTCCAAGCTGCTTGTCTATAAATAAATAATAATAATAATAAATTCCTTTCCACAAATCTCTATTCTTCTTTTCTAGTCTCTAAATTGCTTACGTTTGGCCACAAGCCCGCGTACGCAATAAACCTCCTCAAAATACCCAATTTTGATAGAAAATAAAACAAATATAAATAATAATAATTAAAAAGTTGTTTTTAACCTACGATAAAAAGAGGTTTGTTATTTTGACGACAATTTCTGTCTGTGGCATCTTAAATCTCAGACGGAGTGCCAATTTCGATGTGGTTTTTCTTTCCTGAAAGCATGTTTTCATGTGGTGGATTTTAGCTTGAAAATTGGTTCAGCGGTTATTGGGGAACGCTTGAAAGTCGGGGTTTTAGTTTTGCCTGGCAAATGAACTTGTTTTACAAGGCATTTAAGAGCAAAGCTCTTGTCGGTGTCACTGTGTGAAAAAACACACACACACAATGACTATTTTTGGCAAAAATTGTGCATTTACCATTACCTTCTCCATTTCGCACACTATTAAACTTAGTTTAAAAAATCTGACACC
The DNA here is from genome assembly GCA_943193695.1 of Acrobasis suavella. Taxonomy (NCBI): domain Eukaryota; kingdom Metazoa; phylum Arthropoda; class Insecta; order Lepidoptera; family Pyralidae; genus Acrobasis; species Acrobasis suavella. The sequence continues at coordinate 4,442,821 of OW971957.1, read as the reverse complement.
AGTGTTGGCCATTTACACACACGAAAAACAAACAATAGATACTAGTGTGCGGGTTCTCCATGATGTTTTCCTTCACGCAATGGTATTTATTTTATTTTATTTGTATAATGGTAGGTATTACCTGACTAAAAATATTACTTAATCTTACCGAACTAGTTTTGATACTTATTGTTTAGTTAAATATATAGACAATTATTTTATAAAAGAATGGTTAAAGACATCCACATTAAATGGCGAATATATTACGATTGTGGTTGCACATTTGGTATTTTATTCGAATTTTGGTATTTATTTTCGTTTCATTTATGTACCTACTCGTACATATGTCACGTGAAAACTATCTAGTTTTTAACCTATTTTTGCACATAAACTGCACAGATGTTTAATCCAATGTGTCTCTTTACCATTACCACTCGACTAGACTTCCTACGAAATTAGGAAGTTACATATTGGGCAAGTTTAAAAATATAATTGAGAAAATGTAGGAAAAAACATGACATAAAACACAGAAGAATAAAAGCTACAATATTACTTGTGAAGATGTTTGATTTCGTAGCTGTACAGAGCGACCACAGCGCCACGCTCAGTTCTAAATGTGCAAGTAGATGGCGACACTTGTAAACATTGGAATTCTAAAACGCGCTATGGTTATTTTTTCGCCGAGAATGACCTCCCCGGGGCGATTTCGTTAAAGCATACTTACCTGGCGTAGGGGATACCGTGATCAAGAAGGCGGTTCCCCCAGGGCGAGGCCCTCCCATTGCACTGCGGTTGGGTTGACCCCTGCGATTATCCCTAATGTGGATAACTCGGACGCGTAATTTTTGGTAGTGGGGACTGCGTACGCGCTGTCCCCCCCCATAAATAAATTAAATATGACAATATTTTCATATAGTACCCCATTTGGTAGGTTAGATATTCATTTAAATAAATGTAATCAAATTTATATTCCATTTGTTTAGGTAATTAAAAGAATATAAACAATCTTGACATGTCTTTTTATTGAAATATACATACACTTTATAAATCAATACTTTTTCAAATTACAAATTAATTATGTCATTTATAATTTATTTAATAAATCATTTGTACTTTACAAAGATATTGATTTATAAAGGGTATATTTCAATAAAATTCTTAAATACCTAACCAAATGGATAATAGACATGTCTTTTTATTAAAATAGGTATACACTTTTTACAAATTAATATCTTTACACATTTCAAATATTTTTTTTATTTATTTGTTTTACTTCATTAAGTACATGTAAATAGCCGACTAAAGGCCGGGAACTTTCAACCAGTCAACCAACAGGTGATGCTGAGCAAGCAATCTTTTAGGATATTTAGCAATTATGTTATTTATAAAATAACTAGCTTTTGCCCGCGGCTTCGCTCGCGTAGGGGTGTAATTTATCAAAATCCTTTCTTAGGAGATGTCTACGTCATAGTAGCTTTATGCATGCAAAGTCTCAGCCCGATCGGTTTAAAATTGACAAACTTTCATCCCCTATTTTATCCCCTTGGGGGTAGAATTGATCAAAACCCTTTTTTAGCGGATGCCTACGTCATAACATCTACCTGCTTGCCAAATTTCAGCCCGATCCGTCCAGTGGTTTGGGCTGTGCGTTGATAGATCACTATGTCAGTCAGTCAGTCAGTCACCTTTGAGTTATATATATTTAGATTAATTTGTCATTTGCAAAGGTATTAATTTATAAAGCATTTTAATAAAAAGAAATGTTATGATTGTTTTCCTTTATTTAAGTTCCTAAAAAAATGTGGTATTTCTAAACAGACTAAAATATATTTTAGCAACAATTTCATTGTTTTTTGTTTGTAATGAAATAAATTTCAAGGCGTCGTGTAGAAGTAGCGCCAGTTGATTTGAAAAAAATATTGTTTTATGATTAACATGATGTTAATTAACATTTCTCAAACCTTCGGGCATTATTAAACGTCTAACAAAATATACAACAGAGTGGAAGAATAAGGGGGAGGCTTTTGCCCAGTTACAGGACGCAAAAACAATATATTTACAGAAACTATTTTGAAGTTAGATTCAGATCCTGATACTGAACAACTTTCCCAAATCAAATCAAATTATTTATTTGCATAAATGTAGGTAAAAATACATGTGATGTTAACAAATATTATATTACCAATACATTTTACCTTGAAAAGGTGTGCAAAATTAAAATTATTCACGAAATTATATTATTACTAGCTTTAACCCGCGACTTCGTCCGCGTGGAAGTCGAAAATATGTCTAAGAGGATTTTAATTGGAAAATGTTGATATTTGTTGACAATTTTTTTTTATTTTTTTTTTAAATATTTTTATTTTTTAATAAAAAGTACCCTATGTTACTTCTAGTACCTCCCAGAACATGTGTACAAAATTTCATGATTATTCGTCAAGTAGTTTTTGCGTGAAAGCGTAACAAACATCCACGCTTTCACATTTATAATATTATATATAAGTAAGGATTAAGTCAATATAAAGTTAAGATTGATAATATTAAGTTTCTTAATTTAAATATACAATGTGATATGGGTAAATAATCAAATTACATTATCAACAAATAATTTTATCCTATAAATATTCATCAATACTACTGTGATAGCATTTTTCTAATAATAATGCTTTTAGTTTATTTTTTAATTGTTTTTCACGAGGTCTTTCAATTTATCTGGTAAATTACTATATAATTTTAGACCTAAAATATACACTGTCCTATTATATGAAGCTAGGTTGGAACCCTGTTCAGGTAGTACATTTACATTGTTTTTAACAGCTCTAGGATGTTTACTTGCTTCTTGTTTAAATTTATCAATGTTGTCCTTAACATAAATACATGACTCTAAAGCATATAAAGAATAAATTGTCAATATATTTAGTTTTTTAAAATACGAAACACAGCTATCTCTTTGAGACCCACCAAACATTGCCCGAATATATTTTTTCTGTTATTGAATTATTTTTGCTACCTTACTTCACTATATTAAACTCTGATCAGCTGATCCGTCAACTTGTATGAGAGCCCGAAAATTATTTTTCATATTTCGATATATGTTCCTCGGGGAAAGTTGTTCAGTATCGTGTACTGAATTCACATTTAAAATAGTTTCAGTATATTTTTTAGACCCTGTATAAAACCTTTAAATTATTTCATGCATATTAGTTGTAGATGTTGGGCATAAGGCCGCCAAGTTGAAGTGGGATTGGGCAGGCCACGTATGCCGGATGCACCCAGACAGGTGGACCAAATTAATCACGGGATGGATTCCTGCAGACGGTCACAGGAAACCGGGTAGGCCTAGGAAACGTTGGAGTGATGACATCAGACAAAATTCAAAATTCAAATGTTTATTTAGTAATTAGACCTTTACAGACACTTTTACACGTCAATAGACATTTTGAGAAGAATTGGTCACAGGTTGCACTAAATCGGGATAAGTGGAAAGATACGGGGGAGACCTTTGCCCAGCCGTGGGACAATAAAGGTTAATAAAAAAAAAATAGTTGAAGGTATCATTCGTAATCCGTCTAACTTAAAAACGCGTTTCTGCTAAATAGACCACTTTTGGCAAAAACACGTTTTAAAAATAGAATACTTTCAACTTTTGTTCATAAAATAGTTCTAAGTATTGCCAGGCCTGTGTCCGTTTAGTTATAGAAAATATACCTACATTATTACTATGCGCGCGGCGAACACTTCGAAGGAGAAAATTCAGTTACATGAATCGTTAGTCCAGAGTAATAGGAATGAAATTGGCTTGCAATGGAGGTCTAGGTATCTAAACAAAGAGGTGAGGAGTTCTGACGCGACCTAAATTAAACCATTGCGCTAACCACATAGAGTAGATATTTCTTTAAATTAGTTTTCTGAGTAAGACTTCTGTATGAGAGTACTAGTACTTATTCTGTGGTATTGCCTGACGGTTAGCAAAATGACGACCTCTGTGGCCTAGTTGTCACCATGCCACTCCGAAGGTCCCAGGTTCAATCCGCGGTCAGGTGAAAATGAATATCGTTTTCAGATTGATCTAGGTCTTAGATGATTATGATCTATACATGTATTTGTTATAAAATATAGTATCGTTGAGATACAATCCCATAACATGAGTCTCGAACTTACTTTGGGGCTAGCTCACTCTATGTGATTTCTCCGTATATAATTATTTGTTTTAAAAAGTTGATCTTCACCAAATTTTCGGTAAATGTTTTTTTTAGATAATGAATGCAGATTACTAATACCAAACGCTGTGCAATCGGAAATCGAAAGTTTCTGCTTCGGCGACTGTCGCGGGCAACAGCGAGTGATTGTTGCGCGACAGCTGGTCCGCAGACTGGCGACACCGCCGCCACATATCATCGGTAAGTAAATATACATACTAATTAAATTTGACGACCTCCGTGGCGCAGTGGTCGACATGCTAGTCCGCCACTCAGAGGTCCCGAGTGCGATCCCCTGTTAGGGCAAGTTGGAAAAAGTCTTTTTCAAATTGTCCTGGGTTTTGGATGTTTATCTATATAAGTGTTTGTTATATTATAAAATATAGTATCTTATGAGTTAGTATCCCATAACACAAGTCTCGAACTTACTTTGGGACTAGCTCAATCAGTGTTATTTGTCCCTATATACGAGTATTTATTTATTTATTTTAATAACGTCGGCATCCCCAATGGGGCGGACACAGAATGTTGGGTCTTGCGGCTCTAAGTAGACGGAGTCCAGGGCCGCAAGGCTGTAAGCCTTTGCGTGATGGTGAGCGAGAAGGTGAAAGAAAGAAAATAGTGATGAATTGCTAACATGATTCGCATTTGACGACCTCCGTAGCGTAGTGGTCACCATGCTAGTCCGCTACCCAGAGGTCCCGGGTTCGATCCCCGGTCAGGGCAAGTTGGAAAATGGTCTTTTTCAAATTGTCCTGGGTCTTGGATGTTTATGTATATATGTATATGTTATAAAATATAGTATCGTTGAGTTAGTATCCCATAACACAAGTCTCGAACTTACTTTGGGGCTAGCTCAATCAGTGTTATTTGTCCCTATATATTTATTTATTTATTTATTTATTTTCACCCATTTCCTCGATCGGCGTCCTTGGCGTAGTGGTCAACATGCCTGTCCGCCACCCAGAGGTCCCGGGTTCGATCCCCGGTCAGGGCAAGTTGGAAAATGGCCTTTTTCAAATTGTCCTGGGTCTTGGATGTTTATCTATATATGTATTTGTTGTACAATGTAGTATCGTTGAGTTAGTATCCCATAACACAAGTCTCAAACTTACTTTGGGGCTAGCTCAATCAGTGTTAGTTGTCCCTATATATTTATCGGCTTATACGATTTGAGCAGGAAGAGAAGCAGTGGGTGAAATATATACACATGCTAAGATTTTTACTGAATGGATGAACATAATTATACAACGTGGAAGGGATACACCCGTAATAAATCGAACCACAGGCTATACTAGATCACTGTAGTATAATGATATTAAAATAACAGTCAAAAAACAACTGGCGGCTGGACAGGACACTTTTATAAGGAAATGCCCAATTTTTTTGTTCTGTTTTTCGACTATTATTTGATAGTACAGATCGTGGTTCGATTTATTAGGGGTATGTCCCTTCCAGGTTATTTATCTATGCAAGGGGTCCGCTCCAGTGACGTATGAAATACCTTTATACATTACGACCTATTCTTAAACCTACCGAATTCACAAAAAGTTTTATAAAAGTCGGTTGAGCCGTTTCGGAGGAGTACGAACACAAACACCGTGACACGATAATTTAATGTATGTAGATGAATATTATTGTAATAGCCATACGATTAAATGAATAAATTAATAAATAATTTGACGACCTCCGTAGCGTAGTGGTCACCATGCTAGTCCGCCACCCAGAGGTCCCGGGTTCGATCCCCGGTCAGGGCAAACTGGAAAATGGCCTTTTTAAAATTTTTCTTGGGTCTTGGATGTTTATGTATATATCTATTTGTTATAAAATATAGTATCGTTGAGTTAGCATCCCATAACACAAGTCTCGAACTTACTTTGGGGCTAGCTCAATCAGTGTGATTTGTCCGTGTGTATTTATTTATTTAAATTATAACAAATACATATGTATTATTTCCAGTTCAACCGTTAGAAGATGAGGAGTTTCCAAACATGTCAACTTGTGGAAGAATCTTGAACTGCTGTTTGCATATGATTCAGCAGAATGATCACGTGGTACGTGTCTTTTTTCTTAAAATTAAAAAAAAATCTTGCCAGAAATATACGGAAAAGGTTTTATCAAGATTTTACTATATGTCGATTGGTTCGTTTTTAGGGTTCCGTAGTAAACAAGGAACCCTTATAGTTTCGCCATGTCTGTCTGTCTGTCTGTCTGTCCGTCCGCGGTTTTACTCAGCGATTATAAGTACTAGAAAGCTGTAATTTGGCATGGATATGTATATTAATTATGCGAAAAAAGTGATAAAATAAAATACTGAAAAAAAATTTTTTTAAGGATAGTTCCCATACAAGTAATGTCAAAAGTCAATTTTATTTTGTTGACTTACCAATCATGTGGGGTATCGTTGAATAGGTCTTTTAAAATTATTATGAGCTTGTGAGCACTGTTTTTCGATTTAGAGTCAATCACGAATTTTTTTGTTAGAGTCAAGTGTGTGTGTACCCCCCCTCTATCTGCTCAACGGTTATTAATGGATACGTGAAAAAAATCACAGCTATAGTAAATATAACGAAATTTAAAGGAAAAGTATTAGAGCTAAGTAGGGTTTACAAATTAAAAAGTTCGATCAACTTATAAAATGTACTCGGAAAAGGAAAATTTCATACAAATTCAATAGAAAATTAGCTTTTAGACGTTTTTAGGGGCATGAACTCAAAGTTAGCATTCGTAACTACGGAACCCTACACTGCGCGTGGCCCGACACGCACTTGGCCAATTATTTATTTTTCTGTGTGGTCGTCATGTATGTACCTACATATTTTTTCTGCTTGCAGGTACTTTTCACAAATGACTCGACACTGTACAACAAAGCAAAATCACAAAAAATACACTGCTACAAGCTACAAGAAATCAAAGATGGCGCCTCCAAACCGGAATTACTCAAGCCGGAACCGATAAAAATCACTTTGAAAAATGACGCAAAACAAAATCTATTTTTGCAAAAAGACGTTGTCTCGTTCCCAAATTGGAAAATTCCAACTGACAGTTGCAACAAAACATTTGCGGAAAAGAATTCACTAAAAAGTTGTGACGTACAGACAGACATACCTCCTACAACAGTTGCGAACACATCTCCGGTAAAGTTTGACGAGTCGATAGATAAAATCGGAGGGAAATCTCGCGATTATCTTAATTCTAATTATGACATTAATTCTGACACTTCAGAAATAAGTAAAACTATAAAAAACCTAATCATAAATGATAGAAATAGTAATTTTGTTGTGCAAAAATCTAATAAGAATAATCTTACATTGGACGAAAAGAATGATTCTTTCACATTTCAAATAAAAAACAATAATATCCTACTGCAAAACCAAAAAAATTACCAAACCTTTAATGAAGATCATAATTTAAATAAAGAATCTAGTTTCAACGTACCAAATGACACTATGAAAAATTTTAAATTCCAAAATCAAACTAAAAAAGAAATAAAAAGCCATCTAAATTCAAATAAAACCAGACAGTTAAAAGAAAAGTTTAAAAGTTTGATGCAAGAAAAATTGGAGGGTAGGTTTCAAGTGACAAGCAGCCTTATGGAAGAGAACATAAGGACTAATATTGAGGAGTGGATTTGTACTTTTGTTCAGATAATGGAGAATGCCCTATCTGCCCTCTTGCAGGTATGTTGATTCTTGTTTTATACCACCTGCAAACAAAAAGGAAGATACGTGTTCTATCAGTTTGTATGAGGTATCGAGATTCTTTTCACAAGTATCGTAAAGCTAGACTTTTCCATACAAATATGCTATTATTTTGTTATGACATGTCAGATTTTGACAAACTTTTTAATGAGGGGTTTAAAAATTATGGGGCCTTTGGCGGTCAGGGATCATTTCTTTTAGTGTCCATTTCGGGATTTGTGTAATAGTACAGTCATTAAACAAAAAAATATGGACAAATTTCTACTTTCGATTTCTTATTCTAACTTACCTCTTAAGTCGGTTGATATATAATATAATCAGAAAAGGTTTCGATGGATTTAGACGATCATCTTCAACGCGAGTGTCAGGAACGGCGACCCGAGAATGTCGTCTGCTCAGCATAAATAAATAATAAATAAATAAATAAATATATAGGGGACAAATTACACTGATTGAGCTAGCCCCAAAGTAAGTTCGAGACTTGTGTCCTGGGACACTAACTCAACGATACTATATTATATAACAAATACACATATAGATAAATATCCAAGACCCAGGACAATTTGAAAAAGGCCATTTTTCAACTTGCCCTGACCGGGGATCGAACCCGGGACCTCTGGGTGGCGGACTAGCATGGTAACCAATACGCTACGGAGGTCGTCAAAATAAAATATAAGTGCTTGTTTGTATTTTCATTCAGGATTCGAACGCCCCGACCTTACGCCTCCCCCCTCCGTGGACTGTCCACGAAGCCGTGACCTGCATCAAAGAAGTGTTTGCCCAACAGTGGGCCGTCTGTACTGTGGCCGACGAACTCTCGCTTCTTTTGCTCAACCACAGCTGTACACGAGGTATTATTCCTTTTCCTCCACGTCATATCGCGTTCCCGGTTTGTGATTTGTCGTCTAATCAGCGGCTGCTGTATGACGCTGCGTCTTGCGACAATCATATTATCCTACTAGCTGGTGCCCACGATTTCGTTCGAGTGAAATTTAAAAATGACTACAATTTATTTTCCTCATACCTGATTTTTATGAAACAAAGCCTATAATATGTTGCTTCGAGCTGAGCTTAATCTATTACTGAAAACCGCGTAAATATCCGTCCGAAAGTTTCGAAGATTAGCGTTAACATACATAAAGACAGACAAACCTTTTTATTTTGTCTTTTTCGTGTTCAGTTACTTGTTTTCGTATCGATCACAATCTTTTTTCATAAATTTATTACATGTACAGACACGCCAGTTTTACCGTTTTATTATATGTAATATTCTAAAGGCGAACCTTTTGCATGCGACCGCTTGTTTAGGTTACTTTATCCCCGACGCCAAGCCTAGTAAAAATAGTACAATTTTTAAAAATAGACAACTTTAGTCGTCAAGGCTCAGTTACGCGACCGTTTTGCAACTAAAGCGGTTAATGGCGCTCAATGGATGTCAGGAAATTTGTTCCGCTTTTACAACAAAACGGCTGTACGGATTGGAATGAAATTTGGCTTGTAGATAGCTTATTACCTGGATTAACACATAGGACTTTTTACCCCGGGAAGATGTTAGGTTCCCGTGGGGATTGACACGCGGGCAACCCCGCGCGCATCAACTAGTAGTATCATTGTTCTACAACTCCGCTAGTATGAAGTGCCTTACCTGTGACTTAATAGTGTTTTTGATCTGCAGGTAATCTAAAACGCAGCATGAAGCCGGAAGAATTCATGCGGATTTTTGGATGCGCCGTCTTGCTTGTGGAAAATTTGCAGGTAATGAAATGAAATGATTTATATCCTCAACCTCATATTCCTAACTGACGACCTCTGTAGCCTAGTGGTCATCATGCCGGGCTGTCACACTGGAGGTCCCGGGTTCGATCCCCAATCAGGGTAAGTTGGAAAATGGCCTTTTTCAAATCGTCCTGGGTCTTGGATGTTTATTTATCTATGTATTTTATATAAAATATAGTATCGTTGAGTTGGCATCTCTTAAACACAAGTCTCGAACTTACTTTGAGGCTAGCTTAAATATGTGGGATTTGTCTGTATATATTTATTTAATATAGGTTTTTAAAAATATAGGGCGCCGGATGGCAACACAGTGACGTCAGTTCCAACAAGCTGCTGTTATTGGATACATTTGACGGAGCAAAAGAACCTGTCAACTGATGGTCCAATGACAACAGTAGATTGGACGTGACGTCACTGTGCTGCCATCTGGTGTCACATATTTATGAAAACCTTCATTGCATAAAAACAGTATATATAACAGTGATATCACTGTTTTAACCTCCTGTAGCATTGCACCGTTGATAAATACGGATAAAGTTTATATCGCTCGATAGACTACGGCCATCTCGCTCGTTATTATTACATAGAGGGAAATAGAGATGGATGATAGCGCTCGATAAACAGTGTCGGCGGTGCCATGCTGAGGGTGCAGTTTTTTTATGAATGCAGCTGTTGAAATTTCACTTCAACACTTTATTTCATGCATAAAGTAATTGTTATTTTTAACCCTCGATAAAAAAGAGGGGTATTATAAGTTTGAAGCCAATGTCTGTCTGCCTGTCTGTGGCATCGTAGCTCTCGAATGGATGGACCGATTTCGGTGCGGTTATTCTATGTGAAAGCAATTTCCTTGCGGTGGTTTTTAGTTATGTTTGATGAAAATCGGTTAAATTGTTCATAACCGTTCAGAGTACACGCCGAAAGAAACTAATTAAGGGGCTACCTGAATTTTCCGGGGTCCAATGCTGCCCACATTTTAAATAAATCATTTGAAATGAAACGGAGATATCATTTAAAATTTTGTCTTGATCAGACCCTAGATCACCCTTCAAACTATTTTATGAACTACTATTTGCAGTATAAAATGAGAACATAAAACTTTTCTACGCACATACGCCAAAAGTGGCCGTTTTTCGCAATTGTGCGTAGAAAAGCTTCACGTTCTCACTTTAAACTGTAAACAATAGTTTATAAAATATTTTGAAGGGTCTAGGGTCTGATCAAGACAAAATTTTAAATGAAATCTCCGCTTTCTTTCAATAGATTTATTTCAAATGGGGGCAGCACTGGACCCCAGAAAATTCAGGTAGCCCCTTAATTCAATGTTAAATTTTTTACTTTGTAAAAAGAAATGCTACCTACATATTTCCAGTATACATAATAGGTTGGGGAAAAAGTCTTCGCATTTTATATGAAAATTCAAAACCCTTTTTTAATATAGTTTTTTTACATTTAACTAAAGTATGTAGGTACCATTTGGTTCGATAACTTTTTGCCATCTTATAGGTAGGGACATGATCTCATTGCTATAGAGTTTTGGGGCTTCTGATCAAAAAACTGCGTCAAGTAGTTTTGGCAGTCCTCTCGTGATGTTAACCTGACACTGCCTAAAGAATTCTGAAGAGACCGAAACAGGTGGAAATCTGAAGGTGCCAGGTCAGGACTAAACGGCGGATGCATTAACACCTCCCAGCCAAACTCTCTTAATTTTTGCTGAGTGGTTAAAGATGTGTGAAGTCTAGCGTTATCATGATGAAAAACCACACTCCATCTGTTGATTAATTCCGGCCACTTTCTCTCAACTTCTTGATTTAATCTTATCAGTTGTTCGCAGTAGAGTTCTGAATCGATGGTCCTGCCTGGTGGTAACAGCTCATAATGAATAATGCCCTTAGAATCCCACCACACACACAGCATCACCTTGTTGCGAGTTAACCCGGGTTTTGCCACAGTCTGTGAAGCCTGACCGGCCTTTGACCATAACCTTTTTCGCACGTTCTTGTCGTACGTGATCCACTTTTCATCACCAGTTATCAATTTCTTCAAAAACGGTTCGGTCTCATTACTTCGTAATAAAGAATCACAAATGAGTACACGGTTCATTAGGTTTCTTTCAGAGAGCTCGCGAGGTACCCAAATATCGAGCTTTTTTGTGTACCCATTTTTTTTTCAAATGCGCCAAAACTTTTTTGTGATCTATTCGCAGTTTTTCAGCTACGTCGTAACTACTGATATGCCGATCTTGCTCCACTTTTTCAGAAATAGCATCCATTTTATCCGTAACAGGGCGACCAGAGCGACGTGCATCTTTGACATCAAAATTTCCGGATTGAAAACGCTTAAACCAAATTTGTGCTACTCTCACAGACACTGCACTAGGTCCATAAACATCGCTAATTTTTTTCGCGGCTTGCGTTGCATTTTTACCTTTTTGGTAGTAAAATTTTAAAATGTATCTATATTCTTCATTAGATTCTCTCATCTTGACGGTAAGAAAAACAAATGAAAATCACGCATTTTCCTAATTTGAATTTGGAATTATCTTCTTTAAAATTTAAACTTTTAAATGATACCAAAACCAGCCAGGTACAAATAGTATAGCCAAAGTGGTTTTATTACAAGTTCTTACATACTATATGCGAAAAGACTTTTTCCCCAACCTAATATTTCTTACATTAAAGGCGACAGAATCGGCTGACACAGCAGAAGCGCAGCAGTTGCTAGCAGACCTTCTTGCGACATTGCAGCACGGCAAGAAAGATATCGACCTCGTCAGGACGCCAGTGCTGCGGCGGAGCAGCGACGATGACGACGAGTCTCCGAAACGACACAACTGTGAGTACTTAAAACTCTTAAAAGTTTACTTAAACTAGTCGATACTTTTTCTATACAAATTTCGGAGGGAATTTCCTCCACTGATGTACATGCAAAGTTAAACATGATATCGTTTTGTCTCACTATATATTTTGTCTATATGTGTATAGAATAGTTAAATAAAAAGCCTTTAAGAGGCTTTTGACCTTTGGTTGGCTGTCTCGCTCGCACAATCAAACATTTTTAAAATATGTGACTCATTTGTAGAAAAGTGTTTTATTAACTTTCAATATAATTTAAATTTCAATATAAATTATCGTGCACTTTACCTCACTGCTTCGGCCGAACACAATGTTAGGTGAGACAGCATGCTTTAGGCCGCGCCCACGTGTGAGTTCGAGCCCGCGACTAGTTCAACCTAAATATTTCCATGATTCTTGATATGCCAGACAAAATATTTAGAGCTTATGTAAAGAAGGTACTCTTTGAGAAGGCTTTATTATAGGACCGATGACTATCTTAAAGACAACAAAGTCTGGCTTGAGCTTGGCGCGGGTCCCTCTTAAAGGTTTGTACCCTTCTATTTGTACCTTTTCTTAAAGGTTTGTTACTCTCAAATGTCATAATTTGGTACATACTGAATCTACAACTTGAGAAAATTAAAACTAAATTATGACATAACAAACAATCTACTCGTATTCTCTGTCCACCCACATATCAACATTAAATATAAATTTCATTGTGAGTGCAGTTTGTTACCGCTTCTTCTGCACTAGCGCTTTGGAGGTGGCAGTAAACTTAGCTCTAGTAACTTTCACTAGATGATGTCATCTGCGGTTTTTTATAATTTGCATGGATAAACTGGTAATTACTCCTGAAGTTCTGTCAAAACCGACTTTGGTATTGCAACAAGAATTCAATTTCAATGAAACTTTTCAGTCAGGAAGAAATCGTCACAAGTGATGAACTACTTGAAGAAACACTTCCCCGCGTGGCAGTCCCACCTGGAATCGTCCACCTCTGACAAAGAAGAGGTAGGTTAAGCAATAAGATACATGATCACGTCTCTCTCTAACGGGGTATACAGAAACTAGGGCCAAAATGAGCCAAAGGCCACGCTCACCATCATTATCCTCCCGTATTCCCGTTAGCATCCACAGCGGTAACGCTTCAGAGCCCGGGGTCCGCTACCTAACGATTAACCTGATTTGACGAGGTTACTGGTTTTTACACAGAGCGACTGCCGTCTGACCGCAACCCAAAGGGTAGAACAGAACTAATCCTTGGATAGGTTTTAGCAAACGCTAGATGACGTTTGGAACCCACAGTTTATACGTGCCTTCCGTCACGGAATCATCTTACTTTACGGATGATCAGGTGAAGCCTGCAATGTCCTAACAGGACTGGAAACAACTTTCTACGGTAAAGTAACGTTAACAAGGGCTGTCATGCAAAAGGTTAATAGATGAGCCAATCACAGGGTGGATTCCTGCAGTCCAACGTTTCCTAGGCCTGCCTGGCCTCCTCGAAGCCAGGTAGGCCTAGGAAACGTTGGACTGCATATGTGACTGCATGTGGTGATACCAGATGTTTTGAGAGGAATTGGTTGCAGGTCGCGCCTAACCGGGATGAGTTGAAGGATATGGGGGAGACCTTTACTCAACAGTGGGAAAGCATATGTTAATAATAAAAAATAATAACATTTTTATAACGGTATATTTTTTCAGGTAGCACCGAAAAATACTGAAGCAAAAATCGTCCGTACTTTCGGCCGAAATTTAAATTCGTTGACCATAGACAAATCTAAATCTATCGCCATGAAAGAACCCACAGAGAAAACTGCCGTATACAATAATGGCAGTCCAATATTGATGAAACGAAATCAGAACAACAGTACAGAAATTCATATTTCACAAAACACATTACTTAGCACTGATAGTACTGTGAAACTTTACGAAAAAAATGATGGACCGAAAGTAGTGAGACTCTTGGACGCGTCCACTCCTTTCCTTAAGAAAAACGAAGAAAAAGATGGTCGCAAACTGATAATACACAAAGAAAACAACAGTTCAGAATTAAATGTGTCAGAAAATACAATCCCGACTGCAGAAAGTACTCTAAAATTGTTCGAAAAAAATAAAGGACCGAAAATAGTAAGGCTCTTCGATGCGTCCACGCCTTTTCCTAAGAAAAATGATGTAAAAAGCACGGGAAAAGACTTAATTTCAATGTCGCCAAAGCATGGCAACACTTTCGGCTGTGAGGAAGAAACGGCTGGTCCAAAAGTGATAAGAAGCGTAAAATTGATAAATGCATTCGAAGAGAAACTAAAATTTGAAGTAGATATGGACGAATTAAATTACTCCGCAATTGAGGATACATTATCTATGCCCCAAAGTTCTATAATTGACAAAAACCATTCAAGTAATAATAAAATCTCATTTACTGGATCAAATAATGATAAAAACTCATTAAATGATTCAAATAATCATAAAGTCTTATTAAATTATTCAAATAACGATAAAATCTCATTAAATGAATTTAATAACGATAGAATTTCAATAATTGACCAAGACAATGAAACGGACCAGGATGATGTTAGGACAAACGTTGATTCGACTAATGATGGACACATGGGAATACAAAATAATGATTTATCAAAACCCAATGATAGCTCAACTAATGATAGTGGTTTCGTTAATGAAAACGAATCGTATATTTTGATACAGACGTTTTTGAGTGAGCTCAGTTGTTCTATGAAGTTGATTTATAAGTTTATGTAAGTAATCTTACTATTACTAATATTTATAAATGTGAAAGTATGTATGGATGGTTGGATGTATGTATGTATGTTTGTCAAGCTTCTACGCCAAAACGACTGTATTGATTGAAAGTATGTATTGATTAATTACAATTTTTACCTGCCAGGTAATATTTGTGACAAGTGACATTACTTCGTGACGTTTTATTTTCTCAACAGTTATGCTTCGGCCGCACCTGTGCCTATCGCCCCGAAGCAATTCGCGGCGAATCTTCGTAAGTTTTGTACACTAAAAAGATATCGCGATAAAGCGCTGGTCACGCTAGCGGCTTCGTTATTTTTCACGAACTATCTGGCAATAATCCAAGATGGCGTCATCTACGTGTTTTAAGTATGGAAGACGCCTTTCTTTTTTTTAACATGTGTGCTAACAATTACATAATGCATTTATTGAAATCTAAAAAGAAACCTAGATAGTAAAAGCAAAAAATTTTAACACCATTTTATCGTTCCACTCCTTTTTTACGCATTAACAACCGTAGCACCGTCGCACAGCTCTGAACAAGTTGAAAACAAACGTCAAAATGAACAACGCTAGTCCGACCACCAGCGCGCTAAAACCCTTTGATGTACCGCTACCCGCGCGATAACGAATACGAAGTCCGAATATTTGGGACGATACCCGATAACGGCCGGTCACATTTGCGTGTATCGTGTAATAGCACAAAGCTTCGTGACGATAGGCGCAGGTCATAGTAAATTTTTGTCACAAGGATTCAGTTAAAGACTAACAAATAGTTGTAGACGCCGCCATACTGCGGAAAAAATCGGAACTAAGTTTAATATGAGACCGCCTTCACAGATTTAAAACACCCCACCAACCATTTCAGGCCCACTAACTTGGTGGTTGACCTTTTCCTATCTGTTTTGGTACAGCTATTGGTGTCCCTATTTTATTAGCAGAGCTCGGAATGAGGTAGAGCTATTTATTTATGTACTTGCATCGAAATGTTGATATTAATATGGATCTTACCGGGATTTCTAATGGACAATCCCGTGTTGCCAACAATATTACAAGTAAATAATAATAAAAACTTTAATAAGACAAATAAAACAAAGTTGATTAAAATACAATTTTTAATAGTATATACCAGAGGTTCCCAAACTTATTTTGTCAAACGCCCACTTTAAAAAATCAGTTACTTTGTAGCGCCCCCATTTTTTTCACCATAAAAACCTGAATCACATATTTGTCTTGCCTGTAGTTTAATTCAACCTATATTCTAAACTAGACTTTTTTACAAAAGAGAGCAATAATAATACATACACCAGTACATTAGAGTATCTTTTATAAAAAAATAACAATAATCAACATTGTTAATTTTAAATAAAAAAATAGCAATAATAATACAATTTTACAATAATAAAGAGTATCGGAAGTGGGGACCTCACCTGCGAAACTTTAAAACACGAAATTTTTTTAGTGTTTGATTCCTTTAACGATATAAATAGCGTTGTGAACGCATTAAAATAATAAATATTAATTACATTTTTAGTTTATATTTGTACAATAAAAAAGGATATAAATATGAACTAATAAATGGATGTTGTGTAGTAAGAGGATTTTAATTTCAGTGAAATTTAAAATATGAAATAGCTGAAGTTATAAATCACTCATTGCTTAAATCACATCAGCGCCCCCCAACTTTATTCTGGGCCCGTTACCGCCCCCCTTAAAGCCTCCAGCGCCCACAAGGGGGCGTTATCGCCCACTTTGGGAAAGACTGGTATATACATTAGTATTTTTATTCGTTTTTACATATTGGCAACGTCGCACGTGCAATGGTTTAAATTGTGTAGAAGTTAACAACTTTTTTATTTAATAAATCACGTGATTTTTCTGCTCTTTAAAATTAATCCCGGGATTTGAGGCATATCCACTTTATTCTTTCGCTGTATGAAATCAGTGTAAGTACATAAATAACTCTACCTAATTCCGACCTCTGTTTATTATTTAGTTTCACCTGTCCCGCTGTCTGTCTGTCTGTAATCAAATATTTCACTCACTTCCCGGTTTCCGATTGAACCATAATTTTGCAATGACAATGCAATATTATAATGACATGCAGGTGATCTGATGATGAAGCTGGAAGGTGGTTATGGCATCTCTATGATAAAACAACATAGGCCCACCGAGTTTGGGCTCGATCGATTCGTCTTGAAGAGCACTTTAACCCTTAAGGGGCTACCTGAATTTTCCGGGGTCCAGTGCTGCCCCCATTTGAAATAAATCATTTAATAGGAAACGGAGACATCATTTAAACTTTTGCCTTGATCAGACCCTTGATAACCCTTCAAACTTGTTTTATGAACATCAAAAATTACAAAATCTCTGTTTCCTTTCAATAGATTTATTTCAAATGGGGGCAGCACTGGACCCCGTAAAATTAAGGTAGCCCCTTAAAGGTCGTTGTTATAACGTAACGGAAAGGGGAGTATCAACCAGAAAGGGAGTAAACGCACTAATCAATGTGAACAACTTTTACTACGGGACCATCCCTGAATGAGGTAGGTATTTAATTATGTATGGAGTTGGTATTTTTTTTCGGATTTCAGCGATTGTCCTGTAGTAAAGTTGTTCACATTGATTAGTATGTTTACTCCCTTTCGAGTTGATACCCCCTTTCCGTTACACGTTGTAGATTCAAGCTTGTTTCAAAGAATATTTGTTTAAAAACATATTTGTTTCTAATCTCTTTGCAAAAGAGAGAGAGAGAGAACTTATCCGTTGTGTACTCTTTCAGAGACGAAAGTATAAGAGAATTTCGGAAGAAGGATCTCAAGAGTGACATAAAAAAGAAAATCATGGACAAAGCGAACACCACGCATGGACATCTCAACGGCGTCATTTATAAACTCCAGTGGTAAGTAAGGTCTTCCATACCGACATACCGTTTTATATAGCGACTAGCTCTTACCCGCGACTTCGTTTGCGTTAAAGTACTTTGTAATAAAGTCTACTTTTGTATGGCAAAATAGAAGTCCGTGGGGTCGTTGCAGAAATGTATGGTAGCTGGGCGAGGTCGTGGTACACCTACCTAAAATTAGTAGTTATTTATGGTAAGCAATATGTTATCGATAATTTCCAAAAAATCATTCTATTTTTAATGTAGTTTTAGTTTGAAATGCCGTAATTGAGGTAATATTAACATTATCAACTTCGCGCTTGTCAAAGTGACTTTGACGTTTGATTGACATTAACATATGAATGTCATTTTCACAAATTAGACGGAATATATCCTGTGGTGCGATTTTTCAAACGCCTAGTCACTAAACGCACGGTTTTTTTATTTACCATTCGTTTAGGTGACTCCGCGATTGAAAAATTGCACTTCTGCAAGAATGATCGTCCGCCGGTCGATCGATGACGTTATGGTGTTTGTTAATCGTTGTTTGACTTTGACAGTTACTAAATGTGACATTACACATTGACGTTCAGTGGTGCCATTTTTGAAACGTGCAATCACTAAAAGAAGGGTTTTTTGTATGGAAAAACCATTTATTTAGGTGACTATGCGTTTCAAAAATGGCACTTCAGAAAGTGCTTAGAAATGGTCCCACAAGTTTTGAATGCACCGAAAGGTACCCGCCATGACAATGTCGCCATTATGTAATATTACACTCGATTTTGAAGTTAAAGTTACTCTAAGATAACAACGAATAAAAATAAAATGTTAGCCTCATTACATTCTTACTATTTTAAAGTATTTTTTGCGCTGGTGTACAATGACCTCGCCCATTATGGAACAACCCCTTTATCTTTGTAAAGGCAAACTCTGCCGTCTGTCTGTCTGTCTGCCCATCCGTCTGTCATAGGGCTCTATTTATTTATTTATTTATTTTTACTTTATTACATGAAATTGTAATTGGCGGACTTAAGGCCGTAGGCCTTTTCTACCAGTCAACCTACAGGTGATGCTG
Source organism: Acrobasis suavella (assembly GCA_943193695.1). NCBI lineage: Eukaryota > Metazoa > Arthropoda > Insecta > Lepidoptera > Pyralidae > Acrobasis > Acrobasis suavella. The sequence continues at coordinate 4,423,610 of OW971957.1, read as the reverse complement.
ACATACGTAAATTTCGGAAATATGGTGCAAAAACTCTAAAATTTAAACTGAGTGAACTTATATCTATCCCTTAAACCGTTAAAGCTAGACATCACGTTTCACAAAATAGATGAAATTTTCATCGATGATGTTTTACTGTGGCCGCTATAAGAGCAAACACTTAAAATAAAATTTATCCTTGTAACGGCATTTTCTTTTTTTTTTTTCAAAATTCGAATTTTTATTCGATAACTAGCTTTTGCCCGCGGCTTCGCTCGCGTAGGGGTGTAAATCAAAATCCATTTAGATCCTCCCTAGAAGGATGCCTACGTCATAGTAGCTTTATGCATGCAAAGTCTCAGCCCGATCGGTTTAAAATTGACAAAGTTTCATACAAACTTTCATCCCCTATTTTATCCCCTTGGGGGTAGAATTGATCAAAATCCATTCTTACCGGATGCCTACGTCATAACATCTACCTGCATGCCAAATTTCAGCCCGATCCGTCCAGTGGTCTGGGCTGTGCGTTGATAGATCACTATGTCAGTCAGTCACCTTTGAGTTATAAATATTTAGATTAGACCTTTACAAGCACTTTTACACGTCAATAAGTATAATTTACATTACGCGTAGTTTATATTGAAATTTAATTTATTTTAAAGAAAAGCTACCGATTCCAGCGCTTCGTAACGACCACTCATTTTCACAGTATTGGTCGCCTACTCGCCGGAAGGGCTTTGTCTTATAATTATTATGTCTTTATTTAATTATTAATACTTTTAATATAATACATGTATGCTTGCAAACGAGTTAACAAACATAAATTACGTAATAAGAAGAAATACTAAGTAGTCACTAAAGGCATTAACATGATACTTGAAAGTGTTCCGTAACAAACCCTGACTGTACCGTTATGGAGCCCTTCATGTTCGAATCCGACTCGCACTTGACTGGTTTATTCTTTTTTTGTCGTTTATATTAATATCGTTGCAGCATCGTGCAAAGAGAAGCTGATGACGTCACACCTGTCAAGGAAATCATCCTGAAGGCCGACATCGTTGTGGCTCCGGACAAGCGACTGATGAGATACAGGTACTACGTCATCATTTTTAGGGTTTTGTTCCCTGAGGGTGAAAACGGGATTCTATACTCCGCTGTCCGTCCGTCCGTCTGTCGCCAGGCGTCTCATGAACCGTGATAGTTAAACAGTTGAAATTTTTACAGATGATGTATTCTGTTGCCGCTATAACAACAAATACTAAAATCAGAATAAATTTAAGTGGGCTCTCATACAAAAAAACGTGATTTTTTATGGATTTTGGTACGGAACACGTCGTCGCACACGACGTGTGCGTTGCACACGACGTCCGACTTGCCCTTGGCTGGTTATTTTTTAACGTGAACGCAAGTGTCCTTGCGTTGGTTCTGTTTGATGGAAATCTGTTTAGCCATTCAAGTTATTGGGGGTGGACGCTTTAACGGTGTGGGTTTGTTTAATTTGCCTGGCGAATATGTAGACTTGTATTTAGCGTAGGTGGCCAGTAACTCTTTATTTATGAATCCTGAACCTGCATTTAATATCACGGACTGAGCATTCACTTCAGCAGAAATTTATAACATTATGTGGCGACCTCTACGGCCACTACGAGGAACTACAAAAAACCAATCAAGAGACAATCGACAACAAAGTTCACAAGAAGCATATGAGATGGCGCCAGCAGTATCCTACATCTCGATCTCAGAGTTCGCCCGGTTCGCTGCAGGCGCAACAACATGCCTGGCGGGAAGATCTTCCCTTTGTGGCGGTCGAGCATATCACCTCGCTCCTGCTACACATTAAAACCTCATTTTGTGGAAAACCATAGAGTATAGATAAACATCTGGCATGATAGGGATGAAAACATATTATATTATTAACATAGACATAGATTGTATAGACTAGCCATCTTAAACATTGGCCTCTGTTCTATTTTGAATATGCGGCGTCGTGAATTCGCTATTTTACAACAACTCCAATCAGATTTTTTTTTCTAAACGTCAACTCAAAAGTAACATTTTCTGTGGGATTTATATGAAATATAGACTATTGACGTCATAGTATTTTGGAGTCAAATAGAGCTTTTAATATCTGTTTTTCCGCAATAATAAATCTAAAATCACGTTGAAAATGGATTTGATAATGATAAGTGACATTATAATTTAACGTATTATTTTCTTAACAGTTCCAAATTATTAGTTTTGACTTATAAAAGTACCTAATTTCATCATGCTTATTTAATTTTCAAACTTACCGTTGGAAACTTATCTCTTAACACTGCCGTGTTCCTTGAATTATTCTTCCAGTATTTTAACTCTCACAAAGCATTTTATGGTTACTATGTTTTCGTATGGTTTTCGTTTATAAATAAATAAATAGGAACAAATAACACTGATCGAGCTAGCTCCAAAGTAAGTTCGGGACTTGTGTTATGGGATACTAACTCAACGATACAATATTTTATAACAAATACATATATAGATAAACATCCAAGACCCACGACAATTTGAAAAAGGCCATTTTCCAACTTACCTTGACCGGGGATCGAATCCGGGACCTCTGGGTGGCGGACTAGAATGGTGACCACTACCCAACGGAGGTCGTCAAGCTTATCAAACAATAGAGTGTACTAGACGCATAAGAGATAGCAAGCGACTAATGTGAGATGGTCATAGACATAAAAAGACACAAAAAAATAGACCACACAAGTCAATTTTCCACTCGTAGCTTTTTTTTATTTTGCGTTAATATGTAATATATTTATAAACAGTTATTGCGAGTGTTTGTATACTAAGTACTCTTTTACATTCATAAGTATAGTACTTTACATTTTTCATTCTAAATTATGTCAAAAAAAAAACTTGTGTAACTTAAGTGTAAATTCATGCCACGCGGCATTCTTTTTATTATACAATAATATTTAGTCTACTTCACTTTATATGTCTGTGGTGATAGGTACAGTTGAACGGGACAAAACAATGATATGAGGAGTCTACTCTAGTACGTAAGTACATTATCCTTTTCACCGCGAGCGTCGGATATTTCCGACAAAAAAAATGCCCGTTTTGCACATCATAACTGAAGTATCCACATCCCTTTTCGGTTGTAGGTATTTATTTTAGATTTACTACCCCTCGCGCTGGGGGCACGACAACTAATATAAAGTCTCGTGGTGAAAGGGTAAATAACTCCATATTCAAACGGAGTTTTTGGCGGAAAGTTAAGGGGTTTAGTTGGAGTTTGCTTTAAATTGATTCTAGTGGACTTTATAATATGAACCTGGTGTAGTTTAGTGTTATAAATGCTCATGCTCATGGACAATATGTAAAATGTTTAAGGTGGACACTCATAGTGCGGCTGTAGTGATATTTATTTGTGGACTGTGGTGGGCGTCTTTAGGCGCCGTCCGCCACTCAATCAGCTATGAAAACCAGTGTGCTCGTATAGATTTATCGCCAGAAGCTTCCTTGAAGCAATCAAAAGACCTACACCAACCTTTGATTGTATAGTTAGGGTTAGGATTAAAAATAAAGATGTGAATAAATAAAGATATCCAGAGCCGTAAAATAATTTTATTAAAAAAAAAACATATTCAAACGGATATAATATTTTATTGTATTGCAGACAAGTAGTAATGAAATGCTTAGAGCAAGCGGAAATGCTCGACGATGCTCTCCGGATCCTGCTCGCCATAGCCGAGGGAGACTACGACGCGACGCTCTGCACGGACAGGTCTGTGTATTTCAATATATTTGAATAGCAGAGATTAATTTTCAACCTTATCTTGACGACATAAACTCCAACATTTAACCTCTAAATATAACTTTATATTTTACGCTTTCAAAAAGTTAAAATATCTGTTTCGATATTGTTTGATGTAAAATAATAAGAGACTATGATTTTGAGCCTTCTGTCAACAACATAGAGTCCTAAGTAAACGTCATTGTATTTTTAAATACCGCCTTAAGTACTCCTAACTAAGCCACTTCGAATTCGATAGAGTGCCTTTCGGTCTTGCTCACCATAGCTTGCTGACTTTTAATTCGCTTTAGGCTATGGTGAGCAAGGTGGGATTCTGCTTGGATAGGTCTTAATTAAAGATTTAGTAAGTAAACGAGAATCGATATATATTGACTCTTATCTCGTATCTATTGTATTATGACTACGGACTATATTTTGACTCTTATCTCGGCTACATTAAGACCATAGTCGGATGGCAATATTCCATCCGATTTAATTTTAAGTCGATTTATACCTATATTATTTGATTGCTTAAAGCAAGGATCTACATTAAAAATATCCAAATATAGGTTTGCTGTCATTGGACCATCAGTTGTAAGGTTCTTTTGCTCCGGCAAATGTAGCCAATAACAGCAGCTTATTGGACCTGAAGTCACTGTGTTGCCATCTGGTGTCCCATATTTTTAAACCCTCATACAAAGATCAGTTGATTGTTGCTTTATTATATTTTTCTAGTATTGTCGCTATATGGCAGTAGTACACTTGTGAAATGCCGCCGACACTTTAGAAGAGCTAAAATAATTTTTAATCAATAGCATATGTATAAGAAAAGGTGCCATTAGTAATTTTTGTATTTCATTATAGTATTAAGATAAAGTTTTTGTTATATGTTAAAAAGTGCCTAATTTTAAGACTGAAGCCGAATTATTATCTAAAAACTATTTCTAAGTATGACATATACAATATGTAACAAAAACCCTGTCCGGTCTTTGTAGGAGCAACTCAGACCGTCAATATGAACAACTTTTCCTATGGGACCAATGCTTGAAGCTCGAAGAAAAAATCGACATTTTTATACAATTTGCCGCGCCGGCCGAACTCTTATGTATGACAATGACGATTTTTTTTTCGAGTTTCAAGCATTGGACCCATAGGAAAAGTTGTTCATATTGACGGTCTGAGTTGCTCCTTCAAAGACCGGACAGGGTTTTTGTTACATATTGTATAATCGAAATCAGTTAAAAAAAGTGTGACTCTTCCTAAAAAAATCGGCGCTGACAAAGTTATTGATGCAATTGTTTAATATATGTTTCCTGATTACTCGAAGACGCGTGAACCAATTTGAGTTTTTTTTTTTTGTAAACTTGTCAATAGGTCCCATAGAAGTTTTATCAAAATCGGTTGAGTATTGGTGCTAGAGTCTTTTTAGATTTGAAATATTATTATCCTTTGCAATGTATGTAACATTATGTTTTAAAATATACAGGGTCTCAGAAAATAAACTATTTTGAGGAGATACATGAATTTTTCGGCGTATAGGGCTGCCCCCATTTGAAACAAATTATTTGAAAAGAAATGAAAACTAAATTTACAATTTTGGCTATACATAACCCTTCAAACTATTTTATGAACTACTGTTTACAGTTTATAGTGAGAACGTGAAGCTTCTCTACGCACATTTGCGAAAACGACCACTTTTGGCGTATGTGCGAAGAATAGCTTCACGTTCTCACTTTAAACTATAATTTAGTATTAGTTCATTAAATAGTTTTAAAGGTTATCTAGAAAATGATGATACCAACATTTTAAATATCTCTGTTTCCTTTCAAATGATTTATTTCACATGGGGGCAGCACTGGACCCCGAAAAATTCGTCTACTTAAAGCTAAAATCAGTCCATGATATTGAACAACTTTCCCCCAGAATCAGAAATGATTTTCTGAAAGAAACAAAAATGTTTCGTATTTCGGTATACCATCCTTGGTGAAAGTTATTCAGTATCATGGACTGAATCTACCCTTAAACTTGTTTCAGTATATTTTGTAAGACGTAAAACACTGAAGTCAGTGTATATGTATATTTTTAAAACAAATCTCCAAGTAATAGTTTACAAATGAGTTAGTAGGTCTTGCCATATTGCGGAAAAAACGGAACTAAATTAAAAAAAAAGAACAACCGGTGGCGCCATCATTCCAAACCCACTAACTTAGTGCTCAGCCTTTAAGTCCTTCGATATTAAGACCTAAATGGTACGAATTGTCCTTTTTGTAAGATGAGCGACAAATGAGTTGACTCACTGTTAGTATAACACACTTGTTACTTGGAAATTATAAACTTTAACGTAGTATGATTTTGATCAAATAATTGCATCAATAACCGCTGTAAGATATAGTTATTTCTGTCAGTATAATAAGTTAATTAGCCAAAGTTTGGCCAATAAATCTGAAAAAAAAAAACTTTGTTGTGACAACTTGTCGTTTCCATGTGACACAAGTCAAAATATACACTATCTATGAAGTTAAACTTTCTTTTTGCTCTTGACACTATCACTTCTTTGTGCTTTATAGCCTTCAGTCGCAGAAAGTCCACTAAATAAAAATCTCCACCTTATCAAAATGGGGTTCCCTACGCCATTCAGAAACACTATGGAAAGGGTTCCCTAACGACCACAGTATTAGAAATGGCCAGTTTAAAAATTCCAATATCAGAATGACCTCTGAACCAAATTGTCTATTTCACCAAATTATAGCATTTTGGGGCTTGCGGCTCTAAGCAGACCGAGCCCAGGGCCGCAAGATTCAAATGCCACTTTTGGCGTGATGGTGGACGAAGTGGGAAGTCATCGCCTATTAACATGATTCGCATTTCCACCCCCTCCCTCGCTCGGCGTTTACGACCTGCGCGAGAAGAGAAGCAGCTGGTGCATTCTTAATCAATTTTCTCTCAGACCAGCGTGGGAAAGACAAAATAGGGTTTCAGTAATCACTTTTTAGATAGACGATGCCTATTATTTGTAGATTTATTGGCCAATTTGAATATCTCAAATCATTCTGAAGTGGCAGCGGCCGACATCCACTTTTACCGTTAAATTATATTTGACTTTATTGGCCGAGCAAGCGCGTCTCCATTTTGGCTTATGCAAAAACGCTTTCGTATGCTGTTTGATCTTCTTTAGCTTCTAATTCCCCGACCGGGGAAAATCGACACAGACGAACTTCAACCTTATTGACATAAAGTTTCAAGTTATCAGCCAATTTTTGACCTTTCTCTATAGAATGGCTAGGTCGCATTTCTCAAATAAGCAGGTTCAATAATTACATGGAATGACGGTTTTGCAAAATATGTGACATCAGGTAGCAGCACAGTGACGTCAGGTCCAATCAAAGATTTAGAATATACAAGAAGTGGGTCCAATCGACTGATGTCATTGGACCATCAGTTGACAGGTTCTTTTGCTGCGTCAAATGTATCCAATAACAGCAGCTTATTGAACCTGACGTCACTGTGCTGCCATCTGGTGTCCCATATGACAACCCTTATTCCTTTGAGGATGCATTTTTTTTTAAATGGCACATGACCTTTAGGCCAAAGAGGTCGTCATAAACGCGTCACTTTTTTTAGGTCAATAATATATGTGGCGTAAATAAGGTCGAGAAAAAACCGGAGAATGACTGAGAAACGCGAGATCGCTTGTCAAGCTTATAATACTATACATGTAAGTCTTCAAGCACTTAGTATATAGAAATAAAGATGAATATCGTTTGACAGTAAAAGTGCGCTATCGGCCGCTTTCACTTCAGTATGAAATGAGCGTTTGACATCAAATTGTTGATTATGACAAGTTTATTTCTGTTTAATTGTTTATGTTGATATATTTTTTGATGATTAAAATGTTTTGTTTCTCATGGTTGATTAAATAAACAAATATTTCGTATTTTGTGCCTTTTATTTCATATAATATTTAATACATTATACATATCCACAATATTATGATTTCGTCATGTTATACTTGTTACATAGCTTTGATTTTCAATTTTAAGTAACAAAGGTTTCAAGTACACAAATAATTTTTGACTTAAAAAATTTGCACGATTTCTGCTTAAGAGTGAACTAGTCGATACTTTTTCTTTACAAATTTCGGAGGGGATTTCCTCCACTATTTGACATTTTACATTCAAAGTTTAACATGATATCGTTTTGTCTCGCTATATGTTTTGTCTGGATACAATAGTAAAATGAAAAACCATTAAAAAATTATGAGTCATTTTTTTTGCTTTTACGCAACTTTAGGCGTAAATAAGTAATAAAAGAACTTCCACATCTCCAAACGTACGAACGACGAACGAACATCTCCAAAACAAAATCCAAAAGAAGATTTTAATAAACTTTATTTGTTATTGATAAATGCAGTAGTTTTTGCATAAAACCCCTTTTCCTGCGCTCGATTTACTATGAATTGTCGTGCATTTCATCTCACTGCTTCGCCCGAACACAATGTTAGGTGAGACAGCATGCTTTAGGCCGCGCTCACGTGTGAGTTCGAGCCCGCTACTAGTTCAACCTTAAGGGTCAGCTCAGACCGACACGAGCGCAACGGAGAGTATTTTTTTATGACAGTAAAATAAACTTTAAACGATTGGCATAAAGTGCAAGATGCGAGCGAGCCTAGGTATGGCCTGGAGACTGCGCGAGCATTTAGTCATGTTCAAAAATTTATGCACTATATACCACTAGTTCAAATATTGATAAAACTCACGTGAAATGGCATAACATATTTTAACATGGACCTTATTTTACTCAAGTAGTGTAAAATAAGGACCATGTTAAAAGATCGACCAGTTTAAATTGGTAGATCACAAATGCACTGTGTGCGTTGATGATCGTGACAGCGACACCGTCGGGTCGCCGCTACTAACACTCGCCCTTAGAATGATCGTCTAAACCGAGTTTGCCTTTTCCGTCTACACTATGCGAGTAAAACCCTGTTAGGTAGTTTAAATTTTAATATCGAGTGTCATAAAAAATCCCGTTAAATCTCACTAGTACCATTGAAATTTATCCCATATCCTCTTCGCTTTGCTCCTCTCGGTATGAGTTGACCCTAATTTTTATAGAAAACTATAAAAAAAAAAAAAAAATTAGATGCTATTTCGGCCAGTTGCTCTTGTATCTTTTTTTCTCATAGATGATTTTAAAAACTTTAAGGACATCTTTAAAATATCTTTTGAATTGTCAGTAATAATAAGTTTTAGGAATATTGCGCATTAGCTAAAGTCAAATGAGGCTAGATTTTCTTAAAAAAAATAAAATAAAACGAAGACTAAGTTGGTTAACCATTATTCACCCGAATGAAGTTGACATTGACAAAAGACAAGGTGACATATTGCGTTAGGTCTTCCTTGTTTTGGTCAGATAATGGTTCTAAAGCAAGTACTTTTTGGTCCATCAGGTAGAATATAAGAAAACAAGATTGTACATGTATTTTTATTCTCCTGATTAACAAGTATTGACGAAGAGCCAGAACACTCGAACACGTGCGCAAAGAACTGTAAAAAAAGCTTGTACGCGAAAAGAAAGCTCGAGAAATTTGCGAATTGCTTGCTCTTACCAGTTTATTACTACGAAAATTGTTTATTCAATAATTATGCAATAGGCTTTAAATGCAATTCGAATACTTAACCGACTGCGGCCAGAAGCAGTTGGGCGACGTCTTCCCGAGGTGACCTTGAAGCCAACTTCATGGTTACCCCACTACTACTAGCCGCTAGACGAGCCCTGACCAATACTGGAGCACCTCCCCTGAAAATGCCACCTCCACGGATCTCCTTTACTGCATCTCCTACTATAGCAGCTTTAGGTAACCCAAGATGCTCACAAACCGCTTTAGCAGCATCATTAACATCGGTCTGAGACAACACGAAGGTATCTGAAGCTTCTGGGGCATTGGCAGCCCTTTCCCAAGTTTGCTCCCAATCGTCCGTTGCAGCTCGAGCCCTGATCTGATCGGAACAACCCATCTCGAACTCTTCTAGTGGATACGAATCAGCGTACCCTTCTCCCGGATCAGGCTGCCCTGAAGTTGGGTCACAATCCCGAACAACAAACTCCAAAGTTGCACCGAAAGTGCCAAGACTGTCGAGGAAAGCGCTTGGGAATTCCACTATAACGAAAACGTTCCCAGGTTTATCGTATACCAACTTTGGGCACGGAGTGACTGATTTAACTTCATACTCTGGAGGACATTCAAGCCTCACTTGGACGTCTTCTAACAGTTGGTCGCTTAGAGTGTTAACGCATTCGAACTGTAAGATTACATGACGTCCGAAGATATGCTTCACCAAGCGCACTCTGTATTCTGTTTCAGCCTCGGTCAAGTCTATTGGAGGATTCGTTTTAAAGACAGGCCCAAGACGTTCGATTCCAACAATCTTGGACAGTTGTTCAGCATATATCTCTTCGAGAGACATCATCACTGGCTTCTTCACTTCGATCTCAACAATCGCTTCCTTACTTTCTTTAGGTTCCTCCTCAGTTGGTACCGCATTAATGTCGAATGGATCTTCAGGGTGTGTGGCCAAATGGTCTCTCAAAGCCTTTTCTAGCAAAACTGGGTTCGGTTTGGAAATGTTCACGATGTAATCGTTTATCAATTGAGCGTCTCCGGTTTCCAAAATAGCGCTGTAGTAAATAGCTCTGTCCCTAACTTCGTCTTCATCATCTAATTGACATCTTTGTAGCAGGACACTGATATTCGGCAGTAACTCGGGTCTTTGAGCGCCGAATTGTGCGACAGCAGACACGGCTGCCGCACGCACCGGTCCCGATTCTAAAATCACTCGATTGTAAATGAATCGGATGTATCTCGATGGCTGACGCGATTTGGGACCTTCACGACCCAGCAGATGCAAGATACGGACTGCCAAAGCCGTGTGTTCGCAGTCTTCGATGAACTCACAGAGGTGAGCTAACCCCGTCTCTTTCGCATCAGGGTTTTCTTCCACCAAAGCGATGATAGCATCAGCAATAGCCGCCTTGTACTCCAAGCCTCCTTCGTCACGGAGCATGCCAGCCAAAAACGCCGCCAAAGACTGATGCTTTCTCGGGAACTTAGTGCAAAGACGCCTTATAGCCCGGACAACGACTATCTTGAATTCATCAGAAATTTCTGATACGAAACTCGAAATCTGCTTCATCAGTCTGTCGACTGAGCTTTCTGCGCCCGTAGCTAGTAACGTGGTAACGGCCAGCGTTGCGACAGACCTGTTCGGGTCAGATATCAAGTTTTCCAAGTCGACAGCGCACGCAGCGACGGCCGTAGGGTGTTTTGCCGTTAACCTCGCTAAAGTCCTCGCACCAGCGAGTCTTAAAGACGCCTTTGAAGAGCCACAGAACAGTTGAAGAACGGAAACGGCGGGGGCGAGATCCCTAGCAGTTTTCCTGAGGTTTACTATAGCATGAGCGGCTTCATAGATAACCATTTCTGACTTGTGGCGGAGACAGCATTCTATGAACTCGATGTAAGGTTGAGCCGCTTCGGAGTCGTCGTCTTCGACGAGTTGGGCGGCTAGTCGGATGAGGAGACAGAGAGCGTATGGGGATTTGAGGGGGGAGCGAGCGAGACGGGTGACCAGTTTGACTGTGGACAGCTTGTCGTTCCTTCGGGAGCCGGCGACGACCCCGAGCGCGTGGTAGGACACCATGGCGTTGTCGGAGAGGACTGCTTCCTGTAAAGATTTAAATGAATTCAGTTTGGGCTACTAGTTGCGTCCTACAATCGCTGAATTAAGGCTCATTATTTTTAAAAAAAGGTTTCACTTAGCACTTCAAAATGTGTACAAATGGCAATCTTGCAGTGGTATTCCGAAACGCTAGTAGTTACCTTTAGTATTAAAAAAAAGCTGAAAAATAAATACATTTATAGGGACATAATACACTGATTAATTGACTAGCCACAAAGTAAGTTTTTAAAATAGTGTTATGGGATACTAACGCAACGATAATATATTTTTTTAAGTAAAAAATTTACAATGGCCATTTTCCAACTTGCCTTGGCTGGGAATTGAACCCAGAATGCCCGTGGCTAACGTGGTATACTTATAACAACGTACTATAAAAAATAACTTCACATAAAATATTGTATGCTAAATTTAAATAAAAAAAATGACTGAAAAAAATATTATGCTGTAACATTTGTCACACAACTTTTTTTAACCGACTTTCAAAAAGGAGGTGGTTAGCAATTCATTGAAACCTTTTTTTATGTATGTTCAACGATTATTCGAAGACACCTTGACCGATTTGGGAAATTCTTCTTTGTTTGAAAGGATATATTTGTCAGGTGGTCCCATATAAATTTTATCAAAATCGGTTGAGCTTTTGAGTTTGGGGATGAAGTCGGTTTTTAGTTTTGAAAAATCATCACCCAAAATAATTGTGGATACAAACCTGCGCCTCGTTCGCCCACCGCCGCACCAGGTCCGGCGCGGTCGACGACAGGTGCAGGGCGGAGACGAGCGCCGCCGAGCTGACGGCCGGGTTCTTGTCCACAATAGCTTGCTTCATGTACCTAGCACAATTATATAATATGGTCAAAGACACTTTTTCTCATAAAAGACTACGAAATTCACTTATAATGAGAACTTACAAATTTACATTTAGGGTGCTGCTATGCATATTCTATGCTGCTATCCTTAATTAATTGTAGTACTACTTCATTTAAAATAACATTAATAAAAAATATTAATGTTTTAATAATAAGCTATAGCGCCATCTAGTGACGAGAAAGAGAAATAATAATGTTTATAAGGCAATGGGTAGGCATGGCTCCGTAAAATGTATCCAAAAACAGCAGCTTATTGAATCTAACTTTACTGTGCTCCCGTCTGGTGTCACATACTTATTTTCACTATTTACCTAGGTCTACCAAGCACTGTTTGGGTGATTTTAGGTGTTGCATCATTTTTGAGTATGTGGCACAGAGCACAGCTTTTTATAAGCATTTTGATACAAAAATCAAAAACAAAAATATCATTCCCCCTCTAAAAAGTTAATTTTATTTACTGAAAACTGAATAAAATGCACTTTTATTCAGTGTTTTTTTTTAGTGAATAAAATAAATTACTGAAATACTATTTCGGTAATTTATTTTATTCACTAAAAACAGCGAATAAAATGAACTTTTACTCACTATTTTGATGTTTGAATTTAGAACAATTTACTCTTAATTTTAGAAATTGTTCCAATTTTAATGTCCATTTTAATTAATTTAACCTTCTTTTTTCTTCATTAAATGTCTATTTTCGCTTAAATTTTTCATTTTAACTGAAAGAGGAGGTTATCAATTCGTCGGAATCTTATCTTTTATACATGTTGATCGATTTATTCCAAGACGTTTGTACCGATTTAGAATATTCTTTTTTTTTTGAAGGAAATACCTGTCAGGTGGTCCCATATTTTTTTTATTAAAACCGGTTGTTTAGTTTGGTGGTGAAGTTGGTTTTTAGTTTTGAAAAATTATCGTCGTAGTCATGGTATAAAGTATAGTATGCAATTGACAACATTTCATTTTCAAAAAGGTATGAAAATTCGACAATCTGAACACGTAAAATATTTTTTTAGATTTTTTTGTGTTACATTTTTACGAGATAAATGAAAAAATCTCAAAAGTACAAGGATATAGGCATTTAACAGGTTACGCCTTTGCTTGAACATCTAAAAGTAAAAAAATAATGTACAAGCTGTCAGCTGTCCATTGACACGTGCGTCAATCTGACAACTGACGTCACGAGTGAGAGAGAGAGAGAGAGAGAGAATAGTGTTGTTCTATAGAAGTATCAGTTCGACAGGAAGACCATCTAATATCGATAATTCTTTCATTATAGTTAATAGTAGAATTAGGATTGGAAAAAATACACATGCATTCAAATGTTTACATAGTTTGAGGACGAAATGATAATATTTCCTTTATATGATTGATATTTCAGGTTAAATAAAAATAATATAAAAAAAAAGGAAAAATTATGCACTAAAATGGGGCGACTGTCAAGACACAAGGTGACATTAATGATAGTTTTTTTTTTATTTTTTTATTAAATCTTTCAAATTTCTAGGCGCATATTTATTTATATTTTTGAAAAAGCAATCCTGAAGTACCATTTTTCAAACGCGGAGTCACCTAAACGAATTGTTTTTCCATACAAAAAACCGTGCGTTATTGACTCCGCGTTTGAATAATCGCACCACTGGTATGTCCGCTATCTTTCCGCAAAGCGTGTACGCCGAAGCCCTTGTTTTTATTTTCAGTCAAATTCGCCTCAATTAACTTCAAAACGCTGTACTTATTGATAGGGCACATTTTTTTCTTGTCGAATATTACAAGCGTAATTTTTTATGCCATTTGTTTTCCACATACCAAGTCGTCAATATAATATTTTTTTTTTGTCAATAATAGCTGAGATAGAAGCTTTTGAATTTTTTAATTATCAAGGTATGTAACCTTATTTAACGGTACATAAGTTTTTGTTGGTTAATGTTTAGATAAAAAATACTAAGATTATATCTACTTCTTTAATTTTCCTTTTTTAATTCATAATACTATCGATATCGATATCTTACTGCTCTATAGACGACGTACAAAACATAATACTATCGATATCGATATCTTACTGCTCTATAGACGACGTACAAAACACAACTCTATAGACGTCAGTAAAAGTTTTATTTTTAATTATAAAGTACTTATGGCCAAGATGTAAACTCGTTACATCCTAACTTTTGTACTTACGCTCTTTTGAAATGGAGAGATTTTAATTTAAGGAAAAGCAATAAAACATATGTACATATATATATATATAAAATTTTTGAAATGTTGTCAATTCTTGAATAAAGCAGATTTACATCGAGGGCCATGAATCACTCGCATTGCTCAGGATTCTAACACTTAAATCAATCAATCATCATGAATCACTCCCTACGGTCGTGATTCAGTCATTAGAATCCTTCACCTGCTCGTGATTCATGTATGGCCCTCGAAGTAAATCCGTCGATTATTCACTAATTGCATAATATACTATTATTACAAGCTTTTATTTAGTTTCTTCTGTCCCGTTTTCTGTCATTCTGTCTGTATGTAATCAAATGTTGCAAGTAAAATTTGACCCACTTCCCGGTTTCCGATTGAGTTGAAATTTTGCATGCATATGTATATCGCTTGACACTGCAATATTATGATGACTTGGAACTTATCAGATGATGGAGCCGGAAGGTGGCCAGATGAACTCTGTAATGAAATGACAAAACCCCATCTCGTTTGGGCTCGTTTGATTCGTCTTGAGGAGCACTTCAGAGAAAAGCTTGTATTAAAAAATATTTTTTAATTAAGTACTTGTTTATCTTTGGATATTTGTATCACTTGATAATTGTCAGTTTTTTCTTTTGATTTCATAATAGGTACTTGTTGACGTCATCGACGATCATTTACATACAACTAAGTTTACTGCTGCTTCCTAAGATCAAGTAACTACAGAAGAAGCAATAAAACATTTTCTCTAAAAACGTCAACTTTCCATTATACTGATATTAAAATTAGATATGGGGGCGGACTGAGTGTCTAATTTTATTGTATTTAACATTCGTTATATACGTTTTTTGCATACAAATTGTAGCTATGTCACCCGGACAATAATGACGAATCGATTGATATGTATATGTATCTTTTGTGAAAATTGAACAAGCGATTTGGATGCTACGGGGAAACAGACATACATACACACCCACATACATAGACTGCTAAAATCACTTCCCTTCCTCATGACTTTGCCGTTGTCAGCTAAAAATCCAAAATAATTAGTGACGCGCGCTGCGGCCGGCACGGCGAACAGATACTGTGCCGGTATGCCACGCACATAACCGTCCCCGCGCACCCATGCGTGTGCCGGTATGCCACGCACATAACCGTCCCCGCGCACCCATGCGTGTGCCGGTATGCCACGCACATAACCGTCCCCGCGCACCCATGCGTGTGCCGGTATGCCACGCACATAACCGTCCCCGCGCACCCATGCGTGTGCCGGTATGCCACGCACATAACCGTCCCCGCGCACCCATGCGTGCCCCCACGCTCGCCCTGTCTTCTCGCGCACTTTGAGTTTTGGCGCGGAAATATTTAATTTTTTTCTAATAATAAGGTTGCGTGGATGGAGATGACACAAACTATGAATTGTGGTTTATCACACTACAATTATGAAAAAGACGAAACTCTAATAACACTAATAATCTTTTGTGTCTTTTACAGTAAAGAAAAAAAGTTCGAAAATGTAATGTCATAAATAATTATTAATTAGGGGGCGTCCATTTATTATGGAGGCCTTTTTGAGGATTTTTCCAGTCAAGAGTCAAATTCTTGTTATTTAAATAACCAGTATTTAAAATAATAAATGTAGTATTAAGTGTAAAAAAAGCCAAATCAAACTCATTTATACATTAACTAATGAAAAAGTTCTTTCAATACTGGCAATTGAGGTGATATGATTTATGTTATCGTTTGAGTGATTTGATTTGGCTATTGTTGAGAAACTCATTGATCTTGTATCTTCAGATGAGACAACAGTTAACCCTTTCTTTAACGACTTTATATCAGTTGCCGTGCCGCCAATGCAAGGGGTAGTAGTTGATTGCTTGAATGCCAAATATAGACATTTTTAAAACAATTTTAAAAAATTGTTAATATTTGTAATTGTTATTTGTCCCTTTAGTGTTTAGTATTTCAGTTTTTGACTCACTTGCATGTTTTGGGTAACTGTAAGTGCATGGGATAATTTTTATCAATAAAGAATAAAAGAATAAATCTAAAATAAATACGTACAAACAAAAAGGGATGTGGATATTTAAGTTATATGCAATAGAAGCATTTTTTGTTGGAAATATCTGACACTCACAGAATTGGCACGACAATAATGTTTGTCCTATAAGTTTTTGGTAAAAGGGTTAAATATATTACATGAGCTACAAAGAGTTTGGTGTTTAACATGAAGCTTATTAAAATGAACTATTGCACCTTTACATTAAATATCGGACACCAGTGCTGACCATTCACACAAATGCAAACAAAATAAACTGAGCTAGGAGTTGAGCAGATATTGCTGTCAAAATGCTCATACATAACATACGACACATATGAGCTTTTGGTCCTGGCTATCATCATTGTATGACAGTTGTTAAGCTATGTCAGATGCCTTTAGGCAGCCAAAAAATCTGACATCAGTGTTGGCCACATACACACAAAAAACAAACAACTAATGTACAACTGATTAGAAGACATATGGCTTTTGTAAATTTCGTTAAAAGTAAAATCTTACCTCTCAATAGCTTGCAACATGGTGCTGTCAGTGATACTGCACAGGGCTCGGATGGCCGCCGCCCGGTACAGATCCTCCTTCCCCGTCATGTCTTTCGTCAAAGAAGACGTCACTATAATCACATCCTGAGCCAATGTGCTCAACTCCTTTATACACAAATAAACCATCCGACGCAGCATCACATCCTTGGATTGAAACAGCTTCGTAGTTGCGAAAAACGCTTCCGTAGCCTCCTGAGTAGTCAATTTCTCCCCCTGATTCAACAAATACAGGACTTTTGATAAAATCAGGCAGCATTTTCGAGGATTCACTGGAGTCTGGTTGAAGTACCGCGCCTCTTGTAGGACGATGGTTTTGTCCAAGTTCTGGTAGGGATTGCCTCCGCTGTCTTCCTCCTCCTTCTTGTCTCTTTTGAAAGAGCTCATTTTGAGCTTTTTCTTTTGGGAAATTAGAAAACTGTGGGGCGCCGACGAATACACTTTACACGTCACTATTTATTTGGCATATCGAATGTCAAATACGTCAAATGGTTGTCAGTTGTCAAAATTGCGTTTAGTTTGTATTTTTAATTTGAACTTTAATTCACAGACATACAAAGGGATGCAAACAAAACATTACATACTTATAACGCGTGGCAATTTTTCACTTATTAATTTTTAGCTTATTTTTTAATTGCCTAAATAATATATTTATTAACAGTAATTGTGGGTTTTTGTATTCTAAGTACTCTTTCACATTCATAAAGAATATTACTTTGCTATTTTTGTTTCAAATATTACCAATTATTATAAAGAAAAACAACATAACTAATGTAGCTTAAGTGTAAATTCATGCCACGCGGCGTTCTTTGTATTATGCAATAATGTTTAGTCTGCTTCCTTTATAAGTCTGTGCTTTATTTGAAGCGAAGATATAGTAATGTTTGCTATGGCAACACTACAAAGAATGTATTTCAGGCTTTCAGCCAAAGATGAATATTCAAGTAGTGTAGATTTGCCACCGAGCGTCCAGGGGTAAGAGAAAGACATATTAATGATTCTACGTATATTTTTTTCATGGTCGGGTTATAGGCACACTTTAAATTATTATAAGCAATTTGAAGTGTGCCTATAACGCGACCATGAAAAAATGTTCGGTCGGTGATAGAGACAAAACATGGCACTCTTTTCTTTTTCTTCTTTTAGAAATCTCAATAAGACTATCTCGCTCTATCAAAACGTGTTAGGCCCTTGATTTCAGCCTCATTTTCACAGATTAATTTAGATTTATTATTCTACCATACCTACATAAAAGTTAACAAAAAGGTTAGTGGGCCTCGCCATAATGGAAAAAATCGGTACTAAGGTTTTGACATGAGATGATGAGACCGCCCTTAACATAACACATTATAAGACAATCGGTGCGCCTAACCCTGCCGTTACCTACTCTTCCCTGCCGTTACCTACTATTTCTTACACTATACAAATACTTTATTTAATCATACCTTAGGTTATATTATTACCCAAACTGCCTGACCCTACCTTACCACTTCATCCATCCTGAATTTGACCTCACACTTTTCATTTCACCGTTGCTCTTCAACCTTTACATCAATGTACAGATAAATGGTTTGAAAATAAAAACAAAAAATTTGCTAGGTACATAGTTGTCCTATTTTGATTCATATAGCATAGTCACCCTCAATATAGAACCTTTTAAGAAATAATTTTTTGAAAAGAATAAAGTTTATTTGTAACTTTTGTAAGTACATGTTTTAGGATTGAGTAGCCATATAAAATACTTTTAATTACTAAATAGAGAAGACGCATACTGAATGAGTAGATTTTGATAAATGTCTCTGATTTTGTAAACATTTACCTAAAAAAGTTTTTAATGATTCATTAACTTTGGTTTTTAGTTGATTAAAAAATAAAATTTAGAAGAAGGTAATAAAAAGTTTAAAAAAAAATTACAACAGGATTTTCTTTAAAAAGTTAGCTACTTTTGTTCTGAGGCAAATCTAGTAAACGCAATACACACGAACAAATGTTCTTACATCACGCCTACAAATGCGACATAAGTGACGTCACTCCTATTCGGTCTTTAGTAACGTCCGCCTTGCGTACCGCTTTTGGAGTAACCCCCAGCCACATAACAAGCGTTGTATCTTCTTGAATATCAATAGTTTTGAAGTCAGAGTTTTGCTAGGTGATCACACAAACCCTACAATATGTAACAAGAACCCTGTCCAATCCTCGTAGGAGCAACTCAGACCGTCAGACTCAACCGTATGAACAAGTTTTCCTATGGGAGTTGGGACCAATGCTTGAAACTCGAAAAATATCGACATTTTCATACAAATTGCCGAGCCGGCCGAACACATTTGTATGAAAATCGAATCGCTTTTTTTTCGAGTAGCAAGATAACACGACACGTAAAAGATACAAAGTTTATACAAAAACAAGAATTTTGAATTCATTTTGCTATATTTTTAGGTTTTTAGGTATTATAGGCACTTACACATCTTACATATTTTTGGACATTAACTTATATATAGTCAGTAAATATAGACTAACATCTTGAACAAAACACAATACCTAATGCGCAGAAGTACAGAAGTACTTATTCTGTGGCAGAAGCGAATTTCAAACACGGGCCCCATGCGCGAACTTTCCCCCACTCCGGTCACTTTGTAAAATATTAATGTGTCAGTTTACCTTGGATACACTATCATGTATGATATCATCGTCTTTATCCCTAAACGGGAGTTAGTAGACTTGTCTGGTAGTTACCTATTTCATCTAATAATCGTCTGATTCACAGATTAGATACTAGTTACTCCGTAAGTCTGATTCTTGAAGTTCAATGTCTTCAATTTCAGAACCAACAATTGTAATTTCTGTGTTCTCTGAGCTACATCGTGAAAAGTGCTTCCTCCCTATCAGCACAAGCACAATGACTACAGCAGCTGTAGCTGTAGCTAATAAAGTATAGCCAATAATTACATAGTAAATGTCGTGACTTGAGGTAGGAGTTTTATGACTTGTATGTATGAACTCTGTGAATTCTTTGTTGTTTTTTACCAAATCCGCCGTAAAGGTTTCTTTATAGAGCATTTGGCCAACTAAATTGTCGAAGTCAATGTTTGAGATAATTTCAGGATTTGTTGTGACAGTTTTATTAGGAATGTGTAAGGAGATAGTCAAATTGTCAGACTTGACTATGCATCCTTTTGGTAGGGTGATGGTGGCACTCGAATTAGTTTCGTAAGAGGCCATGGTTGGTGTTGTATGTGATGAGTCGTCGCCTGCACCACATATCATCTGAAAGGTACAAGTTTTACAACATTTTAGCAACCAGCTGTTTGGTGAGTGCAGTTTTATCCAGGAGTCCTTGCACACTGTTGGCTTTAGGAGACAACCATTGCCAGGGTTGTTTCGATCCAGGAGCATTCCAACTTCACAAGTTACTTTACTATTTAAATCCAAAACTTTATTTTTCTTGCAGATGTATACGTCCCATTTCAGTCGTAAACATTGCTGGAAATCATCGTCAGTTATCAACACGTACGTAGAGTTGTTCTCCGTGTTTAGTCCTATGTATTTAGTAACTTGTACATTGGCTAACGGGTCTAATTTAGAAGGTAGTGGTAAAACTTCAAAAAAAGTGAAATCTGCATTGGTAATAAGTGTAATGTGTATTTCTAAAAGAAAATATGTTTCCGTTATTATTGCCTTTGAATTGATCATGTTATAAAGATCCTTTATATCACTATAATTCTGGACAGGTATTATTGTCAGTGAATCCGGGATGTCCTCATATATGTCATTTATGAGTTCTGTAAATTGTGCAACATTTATCAAACCGACGTCTACGTAACCGCGGTAGACGTCAGCGCGTAATTGGAAGAGAATTTCTAGAAAATCTGTCATACTGTCGATAAGAACATCAAGTGCCGAGGCAACAACGTCGAAATAATGTTGAATATCTGCTTTTTTTCTTGCTAGAAGAACATCCCTATCCTGGTTAGTCAGGTTAACTAATATATCAACCTGTTGTTGAATGATAAATTGACCTTCATTTAAAAATTGGTTTTCTAGTTCTTCAATAGTCGTTTGGTTTTTTATGAGTTCCGATTCGAAGCGGTAGTCATAGTTACCGTCGTTTAACAAAGATTTGATGTTATTTTCGTATTTTTGGACAAATTGTTGATCTATTACATGCCTGTTCGTGAACACCCTTTCCGTCTGGTTAATGTTAAGTAATTTTTCAATGTAGTTTTCAAAAACATCTATTTCAAATCTTACCGAGTCAGTTCTAGATTGACATTGAGATATGGTAGATAGGTGACATGTATTATTTAAGATATTCCAATAATTATCGAGTTGCCGACATTCTTCCCAAAAATTTGTTAAGTTGTAGTACATTAGTAGCGTCCATCCGTTTTGGATCATCTTCATTTGGCCGATCGTGTCGAAGTAAGCCGATGATGAAATCGGCATTATCGCACTTTCCGACCTGCCGTCGTGTATATCTCTAATGTGACCATGAGATCCCGAAAAAAACGTTGACAATGTTATGGCTACTATTAAACTGGATGCATTTCTACGATTTGTTTTTTGATTGATGTTTAATTTTTGATTTTTGGAGAGTAGGAGATGAGACCGCTTGTCAAAGCTCCTGTTAATGTTCGAGTGAGTCTTACTAGTAGCTACTTTGTCATAGTTGCTATACGTCTCCAACACACATTCCTTAGCTGAAGGTAGATCAAAGTTCGTGAGGCCACCACCATTTTGACCTTCCCCGAAATAAGTATTCAGTTTCAAATAGGTTCTGTTATAATTAGGTTCTTTTATGAACTTCATTGTCTGCTGTTTATGCATAATTTAAACCCACTGGCAACCCAGAATAGAACAACCTGGCGAAGAAGAAGAATTATTAGAAGAACCGATCCCAACTAAAGTAGGAGAAGGGAAAGACTAAGAAGATTGTTTGAAGTGTTTGTAACCCAGCTCACACGCTCACACCACACCGCACCAGAAGTAAGTACTTTACAAATGCTTAAGCCGCTCACAAGGGAAATATCGGACGTTTTTCAATTTGTTGCATCGCGTTTTAGAATTTTCATCACTTGTGACTTTTTGGAATTTAGTTTGATCTATTGTTTGGTGATTGGTGGCTCCAGAAGGCTTCAGTTTCTTGAAGTTGAGGCCAACGATTTTGCTCCGCAATTGTAGTGGCGATGCGTTCAGTTGTCAATAATCCTAGTTCAATTTTTTCAAGTTTGTACGCTCGGAGTTTCTGAAAAAAAAGTTTAACTATAAGCAGACTTCAACAACAAACTATAATACACAACCAATTAAAAAAGAATGGGACCACCAAAATACAAAAAGCCCTATCTGCCCCGTTAGGCATAAAAACGTGATAGTATGTAGGTATGTATGCATAGGACCACCTCATAAGTATGCCCTTTGAAACAAAAAGGAATTTACCAAAATTGGTTCAGGCGTCTTCGAGTAACCGGGGAACATAAGTACATCCACCCTTTTTTTCTTACACGGTTGGCGTAAGCGACGACTCTTCCACGATTGTCGTAAGGCGACTAAGAGAGTTATTATTACCTACGTAATAGAGATATACAGCAGTGTCCTCTGCAACGACTTTATAGGTACCATCTACTGCGAACTGCGATCACCAACCCATCTGACCAGCGTGGTGCATGATTTTGAGCAAATCCTTTTTTCATTTTAGAGAAGCATTTTGATATAGTAGGTACCTATATGGGCTGATATCTTTACCTTCTTAGAAAAAAAAAGTGGAGCTCGCCATATTGAAAAAGTCTGAATACGCTTACGTGGCATAGGACTAGGATCTAGTGCATGGCGCCATCATATTTGTTTTACTTATTTCAACAATATGCCTAGGTCGTTTGGTATATCAGTGACTTTGAAAAGAAGATACACTTTTTTGGGTTAAATTTTGTTTTATTTTTCTACATTATCTCCTTTCAACTGTATACACTTAGACTAACGATGTTCCAACTTCTGCAACCCACCCAAAAATATGTTTTATCAAACCCTGAAAAATAGGCGTCAAATTCATTGTTTGATGAGAACCTTCGCCCTCCAAGCCATTTCTTCATATTTGGGAAGAGGAATAAGTCGCAGAGGCTAAATCTGGCGATTATGGGGGGTGCGTCAATACTTCATATCATATACTATATATAATTCGACAAGTTTTGATGTTGCAGGTTTTGAGGAGTAGGCCGGATGAAATATAACTGTTGGAACGAAGTTCCTTACGGCAGGCTTGGAGGAGATAGGGATTTTGCTGCGCGACCGAACTGAAAAAAATGTGATAGTTAAACCGTAAGGATGACCTCGTTAAATAAAACCGTTAAATGAGACGTGCGCAGGCGTGACAGTCGTATACACAAGCGAGTAGTGTATAATACCTTTGAGCACGATTTTTCTTTTGCAAATTGTGTCGATTCTACATTAGCCGAAGGAACTTCGTTCCTACCTGGTGTCCCACGACACCACATTTCTTTTTTTTCTTTACTAGATGCGGTCGTATCTTTATCAACTCTTCATTAAACCGATCTAATAATGCAGCATAGTAAGCTCCATTTATTGTCTTGCCTTTTTCCAAAAAATCTGTACAAATGACCCCTTGACTGTCCCAAAAGACAGTGTAGTGACCATAACTTTACCAGCCGAACAAACAGTTTTTGCCTTTTTTAGGGCATGTTCCCCGGTAGCAGTCCACTGCTTCGACTGTTGCTTCATCTCTGGTGAATAATGGTTTCGTCAACTGTCACATACCGATGGAAAAATTCACTTGGATTGCGGTTTTTCTAAGCACTGCTCTGAAGCTATTACGTGATTCCGTTTTTGATCGACGGTCAGCATCATGCAGTAAGCTTTTTCATGCCTAGGATATCGTGCAAAATATGAAAAATTCGTTCAGTCGAGATGAGCACAGCATCAGTTAGGTTTCGCGTATCCTCATTCGACGGTCTGCATGAACAATGTCTTGGAGTTTGTTAACGATACTCTCAGTGGTCACCTCAATAGGCCTTCATGGGCGCTTCTTATCTTTGGTGGTGCTCACAATGATCATTTCTCAAAAAAAATCATTTATGCACCATTCCATGAGATGGACCAGATTCCCCATAATTGTTTATGTGTTTTACCTCGTAAAAAATAAAGTTTAATACATGAATCTTGTTTTTATCACATTTACATATCTTTTTGTCTATAAGAAGATTATGAAGTTTATTTTCGCGCCAATAAAAAAATAGGAACGGCATTATCTCACTAACAAGTTCCTTATTATGAAACAAAGATAATTTATAAAAAGTTTTCATTCAATCTTACTAGTCAGATTTACCAAACAACCCTTGAAGTCTAAAGAGCAAAAAAAAAATCGTCGTCGCATGCTGAACTACGATCCAAATTTTTTTTTTAGCTTTCTTAGGATGCTATAAGTTAAAGTCTACTTTTAAGTGATTATTGTGATATTTATGCACGTCTACGTACGGTAAGCCACAAAAGCCACTTCTGTGGCGAACCGTACCTATTTAGTATATTATGAATTATTATCTGATAGGTAAACGAAGGTATATATGGTTATTATTACGAAAAATGATTCATACACGATATAAACTCGTACAGTCTTATTATAAAACAAGGTTTATAGATAGATCGAGTTTTAAAGTCGATCTAAACTATGTAACAAGGAAAATCTTATTATAAAACAAAGTTTATGTTTTGTTCTGAGGACGATCCTCGGCCTAAAGATAAACCAGCTAGGAGGCTAGTTTAAGCTACGATTAACCTCAAAACCGTGACAGAAATCAAAACAAAACATAAAAATTATTGTGAAATTTTAGTAAATCCGAAATTTTACTTGATGGCTGATAATAAATTATTATTATATCCAGGAAATGTGTTAAAACTGCCATGATTATGATATAAAAGTGTTTTTATTGTTTTACAAGCTTCTATGACAAACACAATTTCAACACTTTTGTTCGTTTATTTCCATTCACAACATTAAAAACACGATTTTATATTTATAACACAATACAACACACATATAAAAACAATATTTGTTAAGATTATTTACAATTTAAAAATGTAAACAAAATCATAGGTTAGGCTCCATGACAGTTTATTAAGACGAGTGCCCACAGACTAAATATAGAATTACGTTGTCAAAGTTGTCAACTTAGCTTCGGTCCGTTTTTTGATACTGTAATTACTTTATTATTCTTTAATAATTGTTATTTAATAATCAGAGCAATAAATAAGAGGTTATTGATAAAATTATGTGCGTTGCATAGTTTTGAATTAATTTTATTTAAACTTATTTCGCTTTTAATTAAAATCTTTTCGACGAAAATATATTATTATGAAAAATGGAACGATTTTCCTACTTCCGGTCAGACTAAGTTGGATCTATCGTATTCTGTGTTTGGTTCAGGTTTTGTAATAAAAGAAAGTCTAAAGTAGATTTATCGCTTGTTACCGTACTAAACCCCGACTTAGATAATACGGGACTAAACCACGATTATGGCCTTTTTTATAATAAGACTGATTTATTACCTATGAAGGTAAGTCTTAGGTACTTATTTAGGATGAATAAAATTACATACTCTAGGTAGGTGAATATAAGACTTTTACGGACGAAAATTAAAGGGAATTCTTATGTTTGAGATTGACGATCAATTATCCCCTTACCTGTTACTGGGAGGAATTCCTCCAAGGTCAATTGTTTATCTATTGTTTTATTTATAGGGACAGGTAAAGGGTTATTTTATTTCTGTTACTGGCATAATATGGTTAGTTATATATAATATATCTAACTAACCATATTATGCCAGTACGAATGATAGAATGTCGACACATTATACATATTATGTATAATGTGTCGACATTCTATCATTCGTAACTCTGATGTGACGGCGCGGCAGTGCAGCGCGGTGTCTTGTGTCGCTGCGCTGACTGCTATGGTTGCTGCACGCCTGCACGGGCGCGGCACGCTAGATGGCGATAGAAGTAACTTATAACAGTCAACCCTAGCACTCGGCTCAATCAATCGGTATTTTGCAGATACCTACCGCGGCGACTTAAATCATTTAATACAGGACGAGTTACGCAGACAAATCTTCTTACAAAACTTTCTGCCGGTTTTGGTAAGGGGGTAAGCTACTACTACATCTAAACAAAATCACACATTCACACAAATAATTTGTGTCGCTATAAATGCACAATACAAAAAACTCAAACACTAGCTTATTTTCTGCAGACCAATAAAGCTCACACTGAAAAAAATGTGTAAATACACATAATAATACACTCTGGCAAGAAAGAGAAGACAAAAATAAATTCAACTCTAATGCACAAGGAATAAAGACGAAGGTTGTAAATCATACATAGTCTCGTGAGTGCGCTAGTCTCCGGGATCCCGTGAAGGAAATCAGTTGCAAACGTTATTCGATTATTTTTTTCGTAATCGATACTAATAGATATTCCTTCGATTTTTCAGAAATTACATTTAAATAGAAAACAACGTTAATAAAATAAAAAAATACTTACTAATGAAAGCTTATGCCATCTGTTGGAAGATTAAATGTGTTTGACCTCTTTCCACACGAGAAAATTACATAACATGGTATTTTTAACGGAGCACTTTTATACGTCTTTTCGATGCCTTGCCGATTCACATAATGATCATAATCGATTACGCAACTAGTTTTTATGAACGTATTAGATTTTTGTTCTTATACTTTGGCAGAGAGGAACGCGCAGGTAAGGCTTATCCTGTATTAAATGATCTAAGCCTACCAATTATGAACCGTTTGTTTAGAGTTATAAGGATGAAATTGACTTGCAACTGAAATTCTAGGTATAAAGACGAGGTTGAACCATATCTTTAATAACATTGAGTAGATATTTATTTGAATTTCTTTTAAGAGTAAGACTTCTATATGTGAGTAGTACTTATTTTGTGCCCACGACAAATTATTCGGTGGATTATTTGGAATCTTCAGCAGAAAAAGGCTAATTGGTCCCTCTGAAAACTAGCGTCTTGGCTCCGAAAAGCACATAAAAGCAGAAGGAAGCCATTTTGGTGGCCGACGTAATTCCGAACAATTCCCGGCACGTTAGTTGAACACAAAATGGCGGTCGTCGGCGCATTATTTGTACGTCACGGGAATTCAGGCCAAAGTAAGTACTTGCTAAGACAATTAAAATAAGCCCAAACTCTATGGAGTTCCGTCGTTTTATTACTGAGTACCATCGACCACCCAACGCCAAGACATGAAACGAGTTCTAACTCAATGAGGTTATGTTGTTTTTTATTTTCTGAGTTTTGTCATATATCTCCGCCCCTTTTTCAAAACAGCTCAATGACACCAAAACAAAAATTTAGAATATACCAGAATACTGTACTGTCATCTAGCTTATTTTTTTTAAATTGTAACAGGCGGACTTAAGGCCTAGGGCCTTTTCTACCAGTCAACCTACAGGTGATGCGGATAAAAGCTAATTTAGCTTACACAATTAAGCAAAATTTGAGCTCTTGGTTGGAATTGGTTAGAAACTTGAGAATAACGGTTGAAAATTGAGTTGCAAGATTTGACCAACAAACAAACATACTGTTATTGTTACACTCGGCCTCATATCATGAATAGATTGTATCAGCCTAGATGCCATAGAGAAGTGTATAAAAAAAAAGTTTATAATACAGGTGACTTTTTACCCACCGGCCAAATTTTTTGATCAAGTTCAGTGCATAATAAAAGTTATTAAAAATCGATTAAAAATTTTCGTCCTCCCATACAAAATCCGTTTGTATGGGAAGTCGAATTTTTGTTTTCGTTTTTCATTAACTATTTTTATGGAAAGTAGTTTAATATCATGGACAGCATTTGCTACAAAAATTTGGCTGGTGGGTAAAAAGTCACCCTGTATGTATATTTACTTATTCAATTTTTTACCGACTGACATTAAATTATTAAAAGAAAAAATGTTTAAAAAATGAATCACAAAATGGTTACCTACTAGAACACTGCTTTTACTCCATAGCCGAATATATTGACTTCTGTGAGCGTAAAAAATAATGTTTGGTTAGATGAAATGGTGTACCTATTTGATTAATAAATATTTGTTGTCTTTCACCAATTTAAATGATATAAGTTAAATTCATGTGACTGCATAAATATTTGCATGCCTTAGTTTAGGTTGAATACATGACACTAATTATAAAATTGACATCTAATGTACTGTATTTGAGCAAATAAAATTATTCTTATTCTTACATTGCAAGTGAAATAAAAGCTTGTATAAATAGGTCTAAGTATGTTACTACATATGTATATATTTTATTTTGTGTGTGTGTGTCCGGTAGCAACGAATATATATATATTATATTGATATATTCTTGATCTCGCTTTTGCCATATACATAGGACTTGCTGTAACCCGCGACTTCTTCCGCGTAGATGTCAAAAATGGTTCTAATAGGTATTTTGATTGCTTTTTTACGTAATTAATTTTCCCGTTTCCCGTTCCCATTCCCGGTCGTCTCGTTCCCATTCCCGGGGATGCAATTTATTAAAATCTTATTATTGAATTATTATTTTTTGCTAATCAATAGTTCAAAAATGACGAAGATTCATACAAACTTGCAACCCCTATTTTACCCCTATAGGGATGTAATTTTCAAAATCTAGTAAATACATTATTATTTTCTACTAATTCCTAAAATTAATTAAAAACTTCATGTGTCTCACGTTAAAAATTACGAAGTTTCATACAGACTGGCAACCCCTATTTCACCCGTTAGGAATGGAATTTCTAAAAATCCTTTCTTAGCGGACGTCTCCTAGTCACAATCTACCTTCCTGCCAAATTTCATTTTCATTGGCTAAGTACTTAATTTTCGAGATTTCGTGATGAGGGAGTGAGTGATTTTCGTTTTTATATATCTAGAAGATTGTTGTACCTAGAAGTTAACAAATAAGAGTGGGCCTCGCCAAATCGCTGAAAAAACAGTAACTAAGCAAATTTAACATGGGACCACCCATCATAACACGATATAAAAAAACGTCGGCGCCATCACTTCAGGCTCACTTAGGTAGTTGTTGACCTTTATTTTATCTATAACTAGCTGCGCTCCGCGGTGTTACCCGGGCATATAAATAGTAGCCTCTGTGTTAATCCAGGGTGTCAGCTTCCTCCCCCCAATGGGTTCCCGGTTTGTCGTACCGGGGGGGCTCAGTACCCGTGGTAGCCTCGGGGCACAGGGAAGCTAAGAGGAACCCGCGAGGGGGCGCTCCTGCTGTTTGTTCCACCAGCAGTGAGCGCCCACATTGGGGCGGCGGGGGAGTGGGAAGTTCTCCCCCCACCCGGGGAAGGGCGCTCCCGCGGGCTCGGCTTCGGCCTTGAGCCTGTAGGGATGCGCCCAATGGGGCGGCGGGGGAGTGGGAAGTTCTCCCCCCACCCGTGGTGGGGCCGCCGGGAGAGGAATGTTTCATTGCTCTCCCGGCGCTTCAGGCGGGGCCACACCGCCGTGGCTGTGGTTGGGGATCGGTCGCGGAGGAGGAGGAGTGTCGGTGTTACGTTGCCGCTCTCCCTATCCTCCGCGACCGAGCGGTGCGGCGAGAGGCAAGCGGTGGAGCCTTTTATCTTCTCCGCCGCTGGGAGCAGAGGGGCTAATGTTAGTACAACAAAGTAGGAAATTATGACGTATAATGATATCGATTCAAAATGTATTCTATCTTTGTATGATCCTTATATAAACCAAGATCATTTTATTTGGTCATATAAGTTCGTACTAGAAATTACAGATGGCATAACTAGTAAAAGTAACTAAATAGTTCAATAGAATTTGAAAAGATGTCTCTAGTTACTTACTCATTTTTTAACGATAGAAGATTTTGATAATAAAAAAAATATAATTCGATACAAATGAGGGTGAAAATAAAACCAATAAATATGATTTTAACTAAAAAAACATTTAACAAACCGTAAAAAGACAAATGTCCGTAAAATTACATCGACGTCAATTTTGTCTTGGTACAATTTCTATATCTGTAAATGGCAACACCGATAAAGTTTTAAACTTGTAGGTACTAGTTTGTAATGTTGTGATGTGAACTTTGGTGTGAAACAAAAATCAAGAAAACTTACTAAATATATAAAGTATGTGCTGAGACAAATAGAACTGTGTTATATTTTGGATATGTTTTGTTATTTCAACCATGTATATTCTGTGATGATCGTGTGATTTGATAATATAATTGATTTTCATTACATTTTAAATAAGGCTTTCATTTTGAGCCTATTTCGCATTGTTTATGTAATTAATTATTTATAATCCAAAATATTGTGTGACTGCCATCTCCATTAATTGTCTCTTTGGCGTAATTACATAAACATTGTGAAGTATGGCAGGTTTATCTCCCAAAACAAAAACATCATACGTAGGTAAACTATAAAGTAGGTATACTATAGACGGCTTCGTGGTATAGATATATATATATATCTAATCCTTACTAAAGATAAGAGATGGCGTTAGTTATGCATTGCAAATTTTATTTCCGCTTCACACCGCGAAGATAGGTCTCTATTTCAGTATATACAAAAGTACTCTGTGGCTGGGAGCCAGTTTATCTGGCTCCCATGGGTCCACAGGCGGTGGACTGCGTGGGAGTCTGCCGCCTCTCAATTGGCTCGAGGAGGTACGGCGCGTGGGGGGGGGCGCTGTGACGTCCCCGCGGAGGGGCCGCTTTGGCGGTTAGCCGCGCCGGGGTTCGCGGTTGTATTTCCGTTCCCGTGTCCCCGGCAAAAGCGGTTGTGATGGAACTCCGGAGGTTTTTTAATGGGTAGGCACGTCACTCGGGCGTGGAGTCCCACATAACCCGACAGCCTCCCCCGCAGGCTGACTGGTATCCGTAACAGGGATCTTTCCTCGGTAAAAAAAAAGGGTGTCAGCTTCCTGCATACCAAATTTTATCAAAATTGTAAGTAACAAAAACACACACACACTTTCGCCTTTATAATATTCGTGTGATAGCGACAATTTACTCACCCACGTTACAACTAACTTACTTATTTTGTAGATTCGTAGGTATATAGCGATTTATAGACAATGCTAACTAAATGGATAACTAAACACGACTGCAAACAAAAAAATAGGTGAATATAGTACGCCCAACCCCAGCAGATTTATCTATAGGCCATATGGTGATAAGACGGGAAGTTGTTTTGGAGTCTAGCTGATTCATAATTCGCAATGTCATAGTTCAAACCGATAGAGCCACAGAAAATCTAATACAATGCTACACAAATAAGTTAAACAAAAATGGCGGACTTCAAAGCATTTTTGTACAAACCGGCACGTAGGTTGAACCAAAATGGCGGTTATCTGCGCATGTACAAATACTGCGCCGACGACCGCCATTTTGGTTCAATTTACGTGTTGGGAATTTGTACAATTTGAAGTCCGCCATTTTTGTTCAACTTATTTGTATCGCATTGTACGTATTTATTTATCTATAAAGTGTGTAACTAACACCGGAGTCAGATTTTTCAGGCTGCCTAAAAACATCGGACATAACTCAATGACTGTCTTAACCATCTCGTGACAGCAGTCATTTTAAACCCCGACGAGAAAAAAAGGGTGTTAAAATTTGACTCTAACGTCTGTTTGTCTGTCTATCTGTCTGTGGCATCGTAGCTCTCGAACGGATGAACGGATTTCGATGCGATTTTTTTTCTGCTGGTGCAAGTCCTTTGATTGCTTCAAGGGAGCTTCTGGACAAATCTAAACTGGTTTTCATAGCAGATTGATTGGCGGACGACACCTAAAGACCGTCAGCGTTGCACAGCGCCCTATATGATTTTTAAGGAAGTCCCGTATTGCTCGTCAGGCATTTTTCCTCTATGTCTAAACTGACCCTTATGCAGCTTGAAAAATCTGACACAAGCAGCTGACCAAAAACATATAAAAAAAAAATGCACTATGATACTTACTTAATTCTTATCCCGGAATATGCGAAGGTTCCATAGAAATGTAGTTTCATAGGCGAAAATAACCACTCAATTATTTTCGCCTTTGCGCGCAAAGCTGCGTTAAACTAAAACCCAAAAGTAATAAAATAAAACCCAATTTATATAAATATTTACATTTTATTTCGTTTCCCACCTTGCATCGATCTAATCTCACAGCCATATCAAATTAGTAACATATCACAAACGACGTTTCGCCTCAGCAGTGGTAGTGTCCAATAATTCAATATGGCCGAAAAATATTGTGAAAAAGAAACACAAGATTATTTACATCAGTCGTTACAAAATCTTACTCTAGTGTGACTATCGGCGAATTATTACTTAGCTTACAAAATATACAAGAAACAAAATCACAATTTCATTCGCACGAATGAGGGTTTTAAAAATATATGACACTAGATGGCAGCAGTGACGTCAGCAGGTCCAATCGACCGTTGTCATCGGACCATCAGTTGACAGGTTCTTTTTCTGCGTCAAATGTATCCAATAACAGCAGCTTGTTGGACCTGACGTCACTGTGCTGCATCTGGTGTCCGATATTTTTAGAAACCCTTTTCTTCTGGAGAGGTGTCATGTGGAAGCGATGCCGCAAAAATTAATGAATTTTGTATTTGAAGGTATGCAACTTTTGGATCTCGCATTCAAATATTGATGGGACCGTTACAGCTTTTTAATTTTTTACAAAACCTAATAATTTTCGTACGACACAAAACATACTAAATGTATCACGTATGGCAAACACGCTGATTCATACTAATAGTCATGCATTGCCAGGCCTGTGTCACTCTCCGTTTAGATATCGAAAATATACCTACGCGCGGCCACCGCTCTGGAGTGGAGAATTCAGTACTAAATCCACCACTTACTGAATCGGTTTTGTGTAGCTACCTACCTATTATGATTATGAATCGTTTGTTCAGAGTAATAAGAATGAAATTGGCTTGCAATGGATTTCTAGGTATCTAAAAGAAAAAGTGCTAAGTTGACACAATCTAAAACCATATCACTAACCACATTAAGGGGCTACATGAATTTTCCGGGGTCCAGTGCTGCCCCCATTTAAAATAAATCATTTGAAAGAAAACGGAGATATCATTTAAAATTTTGTCAAGCTTTTCTACATTGCGAAAAACGGCCACTTTTGGCGTATGTGCGTAGAAAAGCTTCATATTCTCACTTTAAACTGTAAACAGTAGTTCATAAAATAGTTTAAAGGGTTATCTAGGGTCTGATCAAGACAAAATTTTAAATGATATCTCCGTTTTCTTGCAAATGAATTATTTAAAATGGGGGCAGCACTGGACCCTGGAAAATTCATGTAGCCCCTTAAGTAGATATTTCTTTGATATTCTTTGCTGAGTAAGAAAATTCAGTTACATGAATCATTTGTCCAGAGTAATAAGAATGAAATTGGCTTGCAATGGATGTCTAAGTATCTAAACGAAGAGGTGAGGTCTGACGCGAGCTAAATTAAACCAAAGCGCTAACCACTTTAATTAGATATTATGTTGATTTTTTTTTCTGAGTAATACTTCTGCACGTAAGTACTAGTACTTATTCTGTGATTGCAGTAAAAATTGATTTTCAATTGTTTGTTGGATGGCGTTTAAATAATATTTGAAGTGATTTTGTTTCATAAAATAAAGAAAAGAGAATGCATTTTTTAATTTCTGATCATTTACTGACAAATACGGACGTATTTAAGTCAGTCTAGATCTCGGTCTAGAGGCTCCTCATTTGAAATAAATTATTTTATTGTAGAGGATACATTTATAAATCCTTAGTCTCTGCCTACCCCTGTGGGAAATAGGCGTGATATTATGTATGAATGTAAAACTGTTCTCGGCCATATAAGGCCATAGGGGTATAAACTATGTTGAAGGGACATACCCGTAATAAATCAAACCACGGGCTGTACTGGATCACTATAGTATAATGAAATCAAAATAACAGCAAAAAGTTAAAATAACCAATTCAGCAATTCCATACGTAAATGTGCAGCTGCCTGGGCAATTTAAATGGGTATGTCGAATTATTTGTTTGTTTTTGACTGTTATTTTATTATAATTGTGCGAAAGTGATCTAGTACAGCCCGTGGTTCGATTTATTACGGGTATGACCCTTCCACGTATCCCATGCCTCTTTGGACCATTAGGGTCAGTTTAGACACAGAGGAAAATGCTCGAGCAATTTACTAACTTAATTGAAAATAAGACCATATTAGAATAAAAAGTTTTAACCACGCAAGACCACGCGAGTTTGCTCGCACGGTCTCGAGAACGCGCGGACATTCTCGCGTTTTGCAGTTTATGCTCATAGTTAAACTTTTATTTTCGGGTAAAAAATATCCTCTGCCTGAACTGACCCTTTGATATTTAAGGTAAATTTTCGGAGAAAGCTTCTTTAGACTTTTATTGTACATAATTTTGCTTTACAAACTAAATTATTTATTACATAGCTAAAACAAAGTTTTATTTTATTAAGATCATTCACGGCAAAATTACGTACAAAACAATACCAATGCATTCTCCTAAAAGAAATAATATCTATATTACAAAACATTATTTTTGGCATATCTATTAATTAATATAGTACAAATGTTCACAAGGTTTTCAAGCGTAATACACTTTTGAGAGAAGAATACATACAAAAAACTTAGAGTAAAAGTGAAACTGAAACGGTTCACCAACATTCGATTGGTCCATGAACCGTTGGTCAACAGAATCTGTAAACAATTAACTTTTCATCCAAAGGATTTTTTACTCACGAATGTTTCACCAACTTAACATGCATTCACTGGAGTAAAAAGATGTTGGCGAAACGTTCATGGGTGAAAAGTCCTTTGGATGAAGTTAATTGTTTATCCCCTTTACCGAGAACGTCGAATTTTTCCGACGTATGTTCTTACTGAAATTAGAAGAAGACCTTAGATTGTTACAGTCTTATTATAAAACCCAGACTAACTTTGTTACTAGGTTTAAACCATTACACAGGTCTACAACGGAAAAGTATTCGAAATAATTTTAACAAATTTCTACTCAACTACCCATGCTGAATACAAATTGACAAGTGAAAGTGATTTATTAGTTTGAGTTTTTGCAATACTTGACATTTTCCGAATTTAATGATTCTACCCTCACTGAACTTGATAATGCTGATTATATTTACTTAGTCGGCATCGAATGTTAAAAATATTATGTTTAGTTAAAGTGATCTGTATTACTAAGTGATAAAAGTGTTAAAAATAAAAAAAAATACGTATAATTTATAGCAAAATGTCTCGAAAATGTGTAAACAATTCCGACAATTTTTGTTACATTTGTGGTGAAGTAATTAATAAGCAAAAGTGTTCAATATCACCTGCAATAAAAAAAGCTTATTACTATTTTAACGAAAGCATAAAACATCAGGATAAAAGCTGGGTTCCACATTTTTGTTGCAATCCGTGTGCTACAGGCTTAAGAAATTTCCAAGATTAAGTGACGCTAAGGTCAAGGAAGGTATATTTGTAGGTCCTCAAATAAGAAATTTATTTAAAGATGATAACTTCGACTCGGTTCTAGAAGGTAAAGAAAAAAAAGCCTGGGATGATTTTCGCCTTGTTGCAAAAAACTTCTTAGGAAATAAAAGGAGTGACAACTTTGCTGAACTTATAGAAAATATGTTATCATCATTCCAAAAACTGGGTTGCAACATGTCCTTGAAAATCCACTTTTTACATTCGCATTTGGACTTCTTTCCGGATAATTGTGGGGCTTTAAGCGATGAACATGGGGAGCGCTTTCATCAGGATATCGCCAACATGGAAAAGCGATATCAAGGCCATTGGAACGTTTCAATGTTGGCGGATTATTGCTGGACTGTTTGTCGAGATATTCCAGAAGCAGAATATAAGAGGGCAGCGAAAAGACCACGTCGAAATTCCACTTATGATTAAAAAACTGTATAATTTCTGTAAATATTTTCAAAAATAGTCTTATTTTTTTTTTCTAAATAAGGGAAACTAATTTTAATGTTTATTAATTATTTTTGTGTTTAGTACGTGGAAATCAATAAAAAAATCTACTTTCCATGAACAATACTTTTTTAAAGTCAAAATTTGTAGACCAGTGTTATCAGACTAAATCAAGTTGACATCTAGTAATATCACACACTCAAATGTCAATGTCAACTTCATTTTGGGCGGATAATGGTTTAAACCTAGTAAAAAAGTTAGTCTGGGTTTTATAATAAGACGGTTAGAGTCAACCCCAAATTTTTGTCGGATAAATCCAACGTTGGCGGTGAAAGGGTTAAAAGTTCTGTTGATTCTATTGCTGAACGGGTAAAAAAAAAAACGGTTCATGGACCAATCAAATGTTGGTAAACCGTTTCAGTAAAAGCATATTTTCATTAATTGTGCAATGCCTCAAAAATTCATGTAAAAAAAATATTGTATTGTATCATTTCTTCTCTCAAAAAACATTTTTTTCTAAATCAAAAATCTATGGTAATCCTATCAGGCATAGATTTATTTGGAGACAAACTCTTAGAATAATCATGGAAGAAGGATCTTTCTTTAATGTGTTTGTGGCTACACTGGTGTCAGATTCTTCAAGCTGCTTAAACACCGATATAGCACAATAACTGTCTGCTTTTGATACCTTCCATTCAAAAATATAGAGGATCTCAAAATTTGTCTTTCAAAGTATTACACCTGTGTTGGCTAAATACATACATACATATATGGAAAAGAAGACAGCAAATTCATTTGATCACTGCCACACATATAATGGTTTGAGTGATAACCAGAGATCGGAATCACGGGTGCTATTGCTATCAAAAGTTTGGATATGACTAAAAGTTCCCAGATTTCTCGAGAATCTAATTGGGTACTTGGTAATAAGTTAATTTTTTTCGATTAAAATATATCCTGAAATCTCATAATTATGATTGTTTTATTTATAGATGTTATAGTCATATCCATACTTTTATAGCTATAGCACCCGTGATTCCGATCTCTAGTGATATGGGATTCTATTGTATACTATCAGAGTTTTGTCTGCCAAAGTCATCCTATGACTATAGGATATAAACTAGAGTCTAGACTATACAAAATATAATGTACAATTCATTATGCTTTTTTCTTAAACACTTGATTTTTCTGGTTTTAAAATGTTCCAAAACAAATATGTTTCATTTAGAAGTTTTTATCCAGTGTGGTTTAAAAGCAATCTTCAATAAAAATACGACTACATTTGATCAGGTAATTTGCGTAAATACATTTTTTAACAGACTTAAAAAAGGATGTGATCAATTTGCCAGTTTTTATTTTTTTTTATTTTTGTATGTATGTTACGCGATATCTACGTGAACCGTGGACCAATTTTGATGATTCTGTTTTTATTTGAAAGTTTTTACTACCAAGTTGGCCCCATATTAATTTTGGTGAAGATATTGATGAAGAACTTTGAAGATATGGAAGGAACTCCTGAAAGAAGTGAAGTCGGTTGTTTTTTTTTTTGTTGAAAATTGAATTATTTCATGTATTTTATTAGTACCCGTTCCATTTATCTTTTATCAGCCTATAACATTGAAACTTTATTGGCATTTATGCTAATAAAGTTTCAATACGAATATACGAATTATCTCATTTACAAATTTATTTTACATATTCGCATATACAGATTTTTTTTCGTATTTAGTTATATTAGTATCAGTTTAGTTTAGATCAAATAAAAGAAAAATTGGTGGAGGAAAGAAAGACATGGACAGCACTCCACCGACGACAGCTCAGCTCTTAAATATAAGTATTAGTTTATTTTTTGCTTTATCAGCCTGTACAAGTCCACTGCTGGACTAAAGGACTCAATAAAGGCAGGATTTGCCCATAATCACCACACCGGGCAGACGGGTTGGTGATTGCAGTAGATGGTATAAACTAACTTGCTTCAAAGTTGCACACTGGACAAAAAACTTAATTTCCTGCATCCGTGGTAAACCAAAAAACTACCTGACATGACCACAGACTAAACACTGCTTTGGTGTGAACATAATCACAGTTCATCTCTAATCTTCACTATAGTCTACTTCATCTGAGACTGTCTAATGTATATCAATCACTGTACACTTTTCCCATGTTATCATGTCAGTCATGTGACCAGACCATAGATTGTCTTCATTTGGAAGTTCTGATCTAGGCTGCAAACGTTTTTAACACCTTGTGGGACACTTGCTGCACACTCATTTTGAAGATCTGTTCTTAACCACAAACACTTTACACCTTGTGTAGGACACTTGACTCGATTGCAATTTATTTATGTTCACAAGTGTCCAAGAAACGAACAAAATTCAGTTTTAAGCTCAGTTGATGGTTTGAAAAACCAACATTTTAACCACACTGGCCACTTAAAATGTTTGGACTCTTTTGGGGATGTCTTTAGTCAAGGGTTGAACTATATAAAGTCCATCCATTCGAGATCAGCTGATAAACGCAACCATCTGAAGACATATTTATCACAGGTTTCAGCTAAATGGATTCTGGACGTAGAATCACGGTCATTTCAACACAATAAGAGTGTCATGGCACATCTTCCCACTAGCACAAGCTTCAAGTGTGTAGACAGTGGGTAAAGGGAATCATCCGATATTTTATCACAGAACACTACAGTGAAAGGGCTTGTTTGGGGACGTCACTTCAGTCTAAACACTTGGACCCATCTAGGGTGGTTTTAAAGTCTCTTTATACTGCAGTCCATGAGAGCAGTGTGTCAGTGTACACCATCTTCAATCTAGCACAAGCTTCGTGTGTAGAGTTGATAATAGAAACCATCTGATATTTATCACAGAACACTACACTGAAAGGACTCGTTTGGGGATGTCAATTCACAGAGGACAAGGGCCCTATCAGGGCCATGTCTAAAGAGTCCGCAAGAGCACAGCGTGTCAGGGCACACCGTCCTCGCTGGAGCACGAGCTTCATTCGTGCGTGTAGAAGATGAGCTGGTGATTGGAGTCATCAGGTGACATCTCCAGTTGAACGTACTGCGGAGTTGTTCGCGCTGACTCGTAGGAACCACCTCCATTGCGGGAGAGGGAGTTTCTTGACCTGGAAATAACAAGAACAGTATTTTAAAAACCAGTAACCCCGTCAAGTCACCTTGGCTAGGTAGCAGACTCCGAGCTCTGAGGATGCAACCGAGAACACGCTCGAGAACACGCTCGGTTGATGGTAAGTATTTTAAATATCGAAATCTTCAGCTAAGGACCGGCGCACATATGGCGAAGGCCAGCGCCGAGCATTTTTCACTGTTAAATTATTATCAACATTGTCCTAATTGAAATAATATCCAAAATCAATCAACACAATACTTACGCACATATGGCGTATTGCCACAGAATAAGTACTAGTACTCATGTACAGAAGTCTTACTTAGAAAATAAATTTGAAGAAATATTTACTTAATGTGATTAGCGCTATGGTTCAATTAAGCTCGCGTCAGAACCCCTCACCTCTTCGTTTAGATACCTAGACATCCATTACAAGCCAATTTCATTCTTATTACTTGTGACAAACGATTCATGTAACTGAATTTTCCCCATCGAAGTGATCACCCGAGCGCATAGTAATAATGTAGGTATATTTCCGATAGTTTATTTCGATCTGGTATTGCGACTAGGCTGTAAGTATTGTATATAAAAATAGTTTGACAGAGAAAAATGCTCTGCGCTGCGCTTCGCCGTGTGCGCCGGCCGTAAAGACCTGGAACTTGGCTAGCACAAGATTATAGCCAAATATTTCGACAAAAACAGATATTCTTGAGATATCACCTATGTCCACCACAAGCACTAGACTAGAGAGGCAAAAACACTATAGAGCGACATTCTTGCCAACGACACAATAAAAAGATCCGAGTCTGAATTCGATAAGGGTTATTTTAATTTGATAAGGGCACCAAAGATATTTAATCAAATACCGAAACAATATAAAGAACTAAATTTAAATTT